>CP099854.1:2946565-3546565 GCA_030062745.1 Capitulum mitella | reverse complement strand
ATGGTGTCATATATTATGAAATAATACGAAACTCTGCACCGTTCGGCGTGACTTTGACAAAATTGGGCAGAGAATGTCGGGGATCTCCATATTTTAGGGATTTTAATGATTTTATAACGAAAGAGACGGATCTGGAGAGCGGCTTTTCCAAGAGCATTGCGTTATGAATGCGTCAACAATTTGTAGCCCAGCTGAACTCAACGAGCAGAAACAGTTTTCGGCTTTGTCCTAAACAACTTTCGTCGGCGATGACGTGTCCCCTAACGCGATGAAACACAATGCAGTCAGGCAAAATGGACCATTTCTTGAGACGCCTAGGTACACGGGAGTCCAAGCGAGTTATCACCAAATCAGCTTAATGTAAGCCTCTCACAGGGCACGAAATAACAGCTGCGCTCTTCGTTTAGGGCGAAGCATTGATTCCGCCAGCCCAGCTCATCTGCGTAAGTGGCTGGATAGCGCTTCGAGGACAGCGAAGTGACACCGACACTTTTTAACGGCCCGTCAGCGGCCGCTTTTGGAACGTTTTCAGCGCCGACAGGAGGAGCCGCATTCATCAGCGCTAAAGCCGCCCCCCGGGTGAACAAGAGGGTCCGAGGCGTTTTCGTCTCTGAAACTGAATATGTCCTACCGAGGAATTTGTGGCTGAAAAGTTAACTCTCGCCGCACGTGAGGATTTCCATCTGCGCGGTCGGCGAGGGGATGATTCCTAACTCGCCTCCAGTTTTGCTCCTGAGATACAGCGACGAGACGAAAACATGTGCGCAACATGATTGTCGTCCAAACGATGCTACATTAGCCAATTCAGGTCACACGGTGAACCAGTCCCGACCCCGATGGGTGCAAAAGGACCTCAGTAGTCGGCGCGCCCGAAAACACCAATAAACAAAGATCCCGGCCCCGACTTGGGGGAGGCGGTTGACCGCCCCCCAGGTTTTCAAAGACTGGGAGAAAAGGAACAACCGCAGCTCCACGAAACTGTATATCTTTAAAAAAAATGCATGTTTTGGAAATAAACAGGCTCTCGCGAACAAAGCTCCGCCAATTGGTAGATTGCTAACTGATAATTTTTTTCCAAAATTTAGGAATGAAAACCCATCACAAGAACCACTAAGCTGAATAAAATTTGCATGGGTAGTTTTTTCGCGAAAATAAAGGAACAATAAAATAAGTTCACGTCCATTTCTTACTTCGTACGGCTGCGGCGCACGCCGGCAGCCTGCGCGGATATTGCCGTGTCTTTAACTCAACTTTCGGCGTCTATACTGAACAAATCCGAGAAATTAGATGTGTATAGGCATTTGCGGACTTTTACTTGTGCGCTGGTGCCCTTACCTATCCGTTATCAATAACAGCCCTCGAGGTTCAGGCCGTTTCGCGGTCTGGTGCAGTCATCTATGAGAAAACATATATAGGGCCTAAATTGCTTACATATTATCTAAAGCTAAAAACAAAAATGAGACCAGTTTCGAGCTCTACTCGTCACAGGCTTTCCAACGGTATGCTTATTTTTATCGTGCGACCAACCGTTCGTGAGTTAGAGGGGGCCGCCAGCTGCCCCCCCCCCCCCCAGTCGGGCATGACTGTAACCGACCGACGGTCGTGCGCGGGTTAAGGTGGAAAATACGCGGCACCGCCACTAATCACGAAAGACTGAACAAGACAGGAGACATTCATAACGCCATGATGATTGCGTGGTGAGTGGACGGCGGCGTACAGTGCTGACGAGAGTTACGACGTAGCAGACGGGCATCTGCGTAAATGAAAAACCCGTCTTGACTTGTGTTCAAATTAGGTTTGCGACTTGAAGAAACCCGTGCGACAAAGATTAAGGAACCCGGTCAAAACAATACTTTTCTGAGGTCATTTCTACGATGTGAATAAAATGTGGAGGCATCCTACCTCCCCCTGGATATCATTGCAAAACACGACAATACTGAGCTTGAACTTGGTCTGTCGCATTTTTCCTGTGTCACGGGAGTCAAAGGCGGTTTTCGAAGGTGGGCGATGTAAGCGTTCTTTACCCGCTGGAAAACCATGCCTGGTTTTTGTCGAGCGGTTTCAACATGTATGTCGCATTAGTGGGAGGTTTCTCATTGTGTTTCACTTGCTGAGTTGTGGATAAAGGGTGTATTAACGCCATCTTTACGTTGCGAATGTTTACCGGAACCCTTGAAAAAGCGCTGTGAAGAAAGCGACAAATTACAAATACTGGAAATGCCGGCGGCAGCACAACATGTGATGTGTTGAGAAAATTAGCTGAGTGAACAAGACGCCATTTAACATGAAGGGCGGAACTCCCTAAGGGGTTTTGTCTTGCTCATCCATTTCCAAGGCCCCGGCGCAGCTCCCGATGAAACGTGAAGTTTTTAATGTTTCCCGGTCGAACCAAACAAGGCTATTGATTATGCTTGAATAATTCAAGTTCGTACAGGAGTCCGAGATTTCCATAGGGAGAAGGGATAATGCCCCAGTCAATGGCGTTACGCCAGACACCACAGTTAGATTTGAGTCAAAGCAGCTCTCGATACGGTCATGTGCCGAGCATGCTCCCAGCAGCATCACTCGCGAGTATCTGCGAGAAATGTACTCTTAAGGAACGTTTGTGACGAGGTAGGTTCCTTGTTGTAAACACTTGTTAGCATTTGCCATTTGGCCAACTTCGACAAGACATGGTGTTGGTACGAATCCCCAGGAATGTCGAAACCTGAAAAGATTGGGCGACAAAAAACGGGCGTATGGCTTTGTCAGGAACAAGCGTATAGTCTTTGGGCTACACAACGATTCCCGCTTGACCTATGTCATTCACGCAGTGACCTCATAGACTCCCCTCAGAGCAGGTCATATCTGTGGATTCTATATTTCATTGGGTCATATAGGACGTAACCCACAGCTTTTGGGGACTCAACGCAATCGCTCACAATTTATAAGCAACTACTGCTGCTGTGCAGATCAGCGTTGCCGGCTAGATCATGATCCCTCCAAGATCAGTATAAGGTCAAACATTTCAGTGATCTCAGGCAATGATTTTGACCTACGATGATGTTGGTCAAAATGAGGACTTAAATGAGGAGGCCACTGACACTATGGATGACTGTCATGCACAACATTTAGTAAACCTGAGCATCGTAAAACACTTTTCCACGTTTCGCCAGTTTTCATCTACAAATTCCACAGCACTACGTGAAAGGATTCTGAACACAAACACTTTTTACAGACCGTGACAGACGTGCAGAGCTACCTTGAAAAGTGCGAAACAGAAACCTTCAGTAACACTGGACTCAACAAAATTCCGGATTTGCATCACTGACGTTCCATTACCTAACGACAAAAACCACCAGACGCTCTCCACGTAAATGAGTTTGCGGGCGGTGCCAAAGATATCCGTATTTATGATATATAGGATGTGCCAAAGATATCCGTAAAAGTGCTGAAGACCTGATACCTCATTCAACAATGCACGGGGGCGGAGGCTGGAGACCTGACCGGTGCGAACGCCCGCCGGCCTCTCATCTGGAGCGCCCAGCCAGCGCACTTTCCTCTTCGCGAGATTGCACCACCAATTTAGCGCCGACTGCTCTCGCACGAGATTTCACCGAGAATTTCAAGTTTTCACTGAACTTTCGTGGCCCAGCGGTCAGAAACGACAGGCATCTGTCTCAAGTTTTGCGGGCTCGGACAGTTATTGGCCACGGACGGCTTTAAAACGTGCTCAGGAGACCAATGACATCGCGTTAGGCACGGAATGCGCGCCTGTTGCCGGCCGGCCTTCACTGGCCAGTCATCTTCAGCAGCCTTCCGGTTGGCTTCCGAGCCGGTTCCTCGACCTCTGTCTCCAACGACCACTTCCACCCGGCGACGTCACGAACACGACCTGACCTGTAGATTTCTCTTCTTAACCACAAGACCGGAAGCTTTCAGACACAGATGGCCATAGTTTTGAGGTGATTACGGCTCCAATGTGGAAAACTGTAATTATAGGATAATTTATGGTTGCTTGTGGGACATCAAACGTAGTTTAACGGAACTTTGCTTTTCAGCATGAGCCAAAGCAAAGAGGAAGGAGAAAGGTAACCTTTCCAAGCCTCTTAAGCCAGGGACTCCTCTAGGGAAATTGGACGGGGGGAGGCAGACATGAGATGACATATTTTTCAATATACCTTATCACGAATAGCTGCACTTAATCTGGATTTTGAAGGGACCACTGACATCGTTCGGAAGGAAAGAGGTGTTCATTAAATATGCCTTAGTTGAATTTGCAAAACGTATTCCTTGCATTTAACTTAAAACATTTGTTCCAAATAATTCCATGGATCATAAACGTTTGATAGAAAGGTGAGGATAGCACTTTTAGATTGTTACATTTTATATCATATTACATTTTATGTTACATTATACTATATTACATTCATTGTTACTTTTTTATATTATTATATTTTATATTATTTTATATTAACATTTTCCCAATTTTTCTTTTGTCGGGCTGTACGCCTCGTCGTTTGAGCTGGACAGAGCAGTTAAAATGAGGTCCTGGCCAATTAGTGTCACCCGCGGGTGACAATAGTTGGCATACCCGCTATTATGCTTGACCCCCACCCCCGACGGGAAGGATTTGCCCTTTAGTTAGCATGTAACACGCGTTCCTGTCTTCCATTAGCAGGGATAATCTAGAGCCAGAGCCGGAGCATGTTACGTTTTTCGCTTTCACGGATGTTTAGGAAATTGCTCAATATACAATTATTTATGTAAGAACAAACGCTTCTGCAAATACCATGAGGCCAAATAAAGGCCATAAAAAATCCATAAAAAATCACATTGGGGAGAGCAGGTTGTAGGCAGCGTCTCCGGTTCCCGTCATTCACTTACATCTCCGGTTCTCATCAACCATTTTCGCGAAATGGCGTCTCGGGGAGGATCCGCACGGCGACGGCTCGCCGGAACTCGCGGCAATTACGGCGCAGGGGAACCGACGCACGCTGCCGGTACTGCGCGGCAGGCTGCGGCAGCGGGATAATTGAAAACCGGCGGACCATCCGGCGGCGGGCTCATCGCGAATTGTGCTGCTTTGAGTGGCCCCCAGGCGCGGGGAGAAGTGGATTGTGTCGGCGGGGTTTTGCTTGTTTGGTGCGGCCATTGTTCGCTTCAGCAACAGGCTTCAGCATTCATGCGTTTGACTCGAAGTACACTCGTACCGCGTTTGCTTAGTCAATGCGTTTTGCTGGGCAGGCACTGTCTCGCACGTAATAGAAACATGCTTTGGGCAACTTATCTTGTCTATGGGAAAGTTATAGACGACCTAAAAAATCATATGTATGGGGCGGCCCACGCGATTTTCTTCAAAACTGGCACTACCAACCATTGACGCATGCCCATTAATCTGTCTGAAGAAAGGCCATTGAAATCTAGGGGTGAAAACCCCGTGGGGAACTCCCAAAACAGGTTTTGTAGCTAAAAGAAACGACACGCAAGGCCGAGTTGCATATCAAATGGGAGCAGTCGTTAACAAATACAACCGTGCAAAGAAAAACCACCTATCCTTTCTAAAGAGAACGTTCTGGACCATCCCAAAAATCAAGTCAATAGGGCGGTCACCACGGCTTTCTTCAAAATTAGCACATCGAACCGTCGACCCATGCCCATTAATCTGGATGAAGAAACCCCATGGGCCATTGAAATCTAGGGGGCCAAAACCCCCGAGGAATCTCACAAAACGGGTTTTGTAGCTGAAATACCGAGACGCATAGGCTGAGTTGCGTATCAAATGAAAGCAATCAAATGCACTTGCGTATCAAATGAAAGGTTACGAAACGACATGTCACATTTGAACGAAACTCATGATGCCAGTTAATGAACGTGTCGGTATTTTAGCTACAAACCCCGTTTTGTAAGTTTCCTAGTGGTTTTTGCCCTAGATTTCAATGGCCCATAATGTTTCCTCAGACTGACTGAGGGGCATGAGTCGATAACTTGATGAGCCGGGTTTGAAGAAAATCGTAGGTACCGCCCCAGAAACATGATTTTTTTCGATCGTCTATAACTTTCCCCATGGAACACATAGGTGGACTTTTCATTGTACGGATGTAGGTTAACGAGTGCTTTTATTTGATATCGTACTCGGCCTATGTGCAACTACGAAATCCGTTTTGTAAAATTTTTAGGGGGGTTTTGGCTCCCTAGATTTAAATGGCCCATAGGGTTTCTTCAGCTAGGTTAATGGGCATGGGTCGATGGTTCGGTGTGTCAGTTTTGAAGAAAGTCGGAGGGGCCGTCCCCATTGACACGTTTTTTTCTATCGTCTATAACTTTTCCCATAGACAAGATAGGTAGCGTTTCTTTGCACGGTTGTGTTTGGGATAACGAGTGCTCTCAGATAATGTGCGGAAAGGCCAGGTTTTCAAGTCCTAAGGGAGATATCGGTCCCTAAAGGGAAGTCCCAACCGAATCTGGGCTGGGCCAAGTCTGGGCCGGGTCGAATCTGGGCTGAATGTGGGCTGTCTTCAGCTACATATGTAAACAGTCACCTGGCCCGTTTTGTGCCAGGATATGGCAGCCAGGTCCCAGAAGACGGACTGGGTCAGAGCCAAGATCCTTTGATAAGACTCCTCGGGGCCAGAAGCTGATTGGTCGAGATTTAATACGAGATATAACGCGGATGGTGATTGGTCAGAGGTGAAGGGGAAACGCATTACGAAAGGAAAACACTGCGCTCTAATTCAACGGCGCCCGCCGAACTTATGAGCTGAACACTCCTGCTTGACGAGTGAACAGAAAAGGACTGAATCGATGTACAGCTCCTTGAACAGTCTTGTTAAGGGTGCATGGTCACCTGGGCTTCGGCGTGTGGTCTTGAATGCGCTCATACTGCGCGACCGAGTTCGTCACTAATGCGCGACATTAACCGACATCTAAGAGACTCATGAAGGGAACAGAGTGCGGATGCTGATTTCCTCCGCCGCCACGGTTAGTACGGCAAACTGCAACGTAGACGAGACCACTGCTCAGCTGATGGGTTTGGTCTCGGACAATCCCGCTCCCGGGCGCAATCTCCGCAGTGGCTCATCCCGGCGGCAGTCCTGGCTTCGGCGGCGGGCGGCGTGTCGACGGACCTGGCTGACGCGGCGCCCGGCCCGGGTAGCCAGGTCGCCAGGTCGCCGGGTCGCCGGGTTGGGCGATGCGAAGCCAGGCCGCGATCGGCTAGCTCCGACCGGCGACTCCGCGCCGGGGCGCGACAGTCCAGCCCAGTTCGGCAATCAGACGTCCGGCCATCGCCGTCAGCGTCCCCGGGTCAAATCAGGGTCAGATCACGGGTCAGGTCCGTCCGCCATGGCAGACAGACAGACGGGCAGACGAACAGGCAGACAACTCCCTCGCAGCGAGAAAGGAGACAGACAGATCCCCTCACGCAGCGACAGCAGAAGACAGATATACTCCCTCACGGACAGACAGTGGACAAACAAACATACTCCCTCACAGACAGCCAGCGGATAGACAGACATACTCCCTCACGGAGAGACAACAGAAAGACAGTCTCGTTCAAGAAGAGGTATCACGCAGAGACAAACTCCATCATGGAGAGACAGCAGACAGACAGACTGCCTCACGGAGAGGCATCGGACCGACCAAATCCCTAACGGAAATACGGACAGCCAGACGAACGCTCTCGGTGGGCCTCAGTCCGGCCGGCCAGGCGCCGCGGGCGCCGCGACTCACCTTGCGGCGCGTCTTGGAGAGCCGCGCCTCGCGCGGGTCGTCCTGCTCGAACAGGCCGGCCGCCCGCTTGCCCCACACCTCGACGGCGATCCGGCCGTACGTGTACATGAGCACGAGCACCGGCAGGAAGTACTGCAGCACCATCACCGACAGGCTGTAGTACTGCCGGCCCTCGCTGCGCCACACCTCCTGGCAGACGTGGTAGCCGTTGAGCGCGTAGCGCCGCAGGCCGGGCACCCACGTGCTCGACGTGACGGCGATGGGCACGCACGCCGCCGCCGACAGCAGCCAGATGGCGAGGATGATGACGCGCGCGTGCTGCCGCGTCACGCGCGGCCGCAGCGGGTAGATGATGGCGCGGTAGCGGTCCACGCTGATGGCGATCAGCGAGAACGCGGACACGAACACGGAGACGGCCTGCGTGAAGGAGACCAGGCAGCACATGGCCGCGCCGAACGGCCAGCGGCGCAGCAGGATCACGCTCGAGAAGGTGAACGGGATGCAGAGCACCGTCATCAGCAGGTCGCCCACCGCCATGTTGGTGATGAGGTAGTTGGTGACGGTGCGCATGCGCGCTGAGGAGAGCACCACGTAGCAGACGAGGCTGTTGCCGACGACGGAGAGCGACACGATCAGCACGTAGGACAGCCAGACAACCACCTGCCGGCGGGGAGGGCGTCAGCGCGCCTTCAGCGCCGGCCTGGCGTGCGAACCGTCGGCACGCGTAGACACGCGCTCGGCCGCCCGCTGCCTGCGCTGCGGACCGCCGCTTGCGTACCGTTCCCCCCCGACCGGTCCGGGGGGGGACGGAGCCCGGGGCTGGCGCGGAGTCGGCGACAGTCGCGTGGTGGCGAGACGCTCGCGCCGCGCCGGACCCTCACCTGTCTCGGCTGCCCTCCCCCCCCACCCACTGACAACGCTGAGCGCCTCAACTCGGCAAATCCGAGCTGGCACGATCGTGCCGGGCCCGCCTGGACCGCCTGCTGAGCCTAATGGGGCACACCGAAACCATGCGGCGTATTTGGGCAGTCATTCTGGTCGGCTCCGATCAGCTCCCGGTGTCTGAGCTGAGGCCGCTGCGGACGATGCGTTTAGATATCACCAGTGATGATATCTGAGGGTGTTGTCGACGCCGGGCTCCCCTAGATTCAATGCCAAAGAATCCTGCGGACGTCGTCTTTTGAAGCCCGACTGGCCTGCCGGAACCAAAACTAAGCTTTTTAATTATGCCAAAACACGAGCATACTGAAAGCAGAAGGCACCGAGCGCCGGCTAAATTTCCACCACGAGCAAACAAAGCAGCGACGGGAAACACCCTGGAGCTCTACATTAGGAATCCGCAGACCGTGTCGCCGTGATCCGGCACATAAAACGCGAGAAACAGCTCGTCTGTTTCGTCTCGCGGACATCCAATAAAGCGAGTGACGTACGTTGCCGCTCCCGCTACACCGACACTGACGAGCCTGCTTTGATAAGCTCGTCGAGTTTATTCTCCTTTGTGTTGGAGGCCGGCCGAACTCGCGGGGAAAGGCCGTCTAATCATATTTACAGCGAGCACTCTCTTTAAATTACGTGCCGAAAAACGGATGGTGCGGCTTTAACCCGAGTCTGAACAGCGGGAGCCGTAATAACCAAGAGGTGAGCGTTTCGCTTTTTGTCGTTTTTCATTTTGGGTGTTTTTGCACGGACCAGGGATCCCCAGCCCAATGGTGCTCACCGGCGTCCACTTTCCGTCTGTGGACAGCAATAAGATGTTCCGTGTCGTGTCCTTGCCTATTGCAAACGTCAGCTTTGCCAGCGTTGCGGCACCCGACACCTTGCGGGTGCAAGAACAACGTTGCGGCGCACAGTTACAACGTTTCGACACGGGAGGAAACCGGCGAGCAAGCGTGTTGATTTGTTTTATGACGCTCATTTGGGGCCTAGATATTTATTTATTGATTTACAGATTACATTCGACTGATTTTGTAACTCATATTAGCGATCAGAGTTCATGTTAAGCAGACCTCGCTGCGCAAGATTCAGACCTCGTTTTCGACCGCGCGTCTAGATAAAACTGTAATTCCGTGAGGAGCAGTAATCTTAGTAGCAAACGTCGTGATAAAGAACAAAACTGCTTATGAGAAACTCTCTTTCACCGTTCTATGTTTTGTTCACAAAATGGTTCAGAGTTGTTTCTGGGAATCCAGATGGCGATGAAGGCTGCAGAGTTCTCCACGTTACCAACATTACTTGTTTCGTAATTTCAGTCAGTCAGATCCATTTCTGAACATCGGCGTCCGTCGCAAACAAATGCAATCCGCACTGAATTGTCCATTACAAAATGGAGAAGAGCGTGCTACGATAGCGACTTTTCTTGTGTGTCTGTAAGAGGGAGTGATGGGACGGAAGCCAATTTCGTACCGTACACTAAGTCGATGTCCTGGCGTTTTGACCCAGCAACGAAAGAAAGAAAAGAAAGCTCCCCAGACATGGCCCTTCCGAACTTCTGGTCTCCGCTGGTCGGCAACGATGGTGCGGGGGGGGGGGGTCAGCGCCACTGCCTACCCCCGAAACTGCCACTCAATACATGTGGACGTAGCAAACACCCCCGGGAAACCGCAAGAAGCCGTTTATTCCAGCACAGTGAACATGGAGTATCTTGAAATCGCACCTCAGGACGGGCTGACGTCTAATCCGCAAAAGCCTGTAATTAAGTTAAATGTTTCTCCCAGTTATTCGCAAAGCATGCCAAAGCACAAGGCGTTGAACACAGTAACAAACGAGCCTACAGAATGCCAGCAATGATGAGCGCAATACGATATGTGGCAATTGACACGAGCGGTCAAGGATACATCCAGAGGACTCAGTTCCTCGTCGATGGCAAAGCCCTCGCTAGCGAAAGATACTGCTATTTAAACATCAATCGTCACGACATTGCTTACGAGGCAAATACACAGCATTCAGCCAACTACAATCCCCATCTCGAAACCTAACAGCGCCGATACTAAATCCGGTTTTCCCCAGCCGGGCCCTTCCGAAGATGCCCACCTGGGTTCGACCTCGCGGGATCTCCATAGGGGGACCTACGAGAGCCCGTCAGGGACTCCGCGAGCCCTCGGAGATCTCGCAAGGGACGCCACAAACCCTCCAACAGCTGGACGGGGCGCCGCAAACCCTCCAACAGCTGGACGGGGCGCCGCAAACCCTCCAACAGCTGGACAGGGGCGCCGCGGACCCTGCGACAGCCCGGCAGGGGCGCCAGAAGCCGCGAGCGCACCGCCAGCCGCGGCCGTCTGAGGCGCTCGGCGCGCTCACCTCGAAGGCCAGGTCCCGCTCCTCGGCGTAGAGCGTGCACCGCCAGCTCTGGTACTCCCAGGCCGAAATGTTGTCGCTGGCGCACACGCAGTCGTGCAGGTCGGGGTCCTCGCCCAGGGAGACGGCCGGGTGCGCCCGCTTGTAGGCGAGGCACGAGCCGTTCAGCCAGCCCGAGTCGCCTTCGGCGTCGGCGGTCAGGGGGTCAGCCATGCCGGCGTGTGGCGGCGGGGACACGCAGCGTCGAGGTCGACGTCTCGCCGCCGACGGCGAGCGGCGGTCGGACTCCGCCGCCCTGCCCTCGGAGTCCGGGACGCCTGGAAACAGAGCCGGACGGTGACGACCAGGCGGCCGGGCTCGCGGCGGCGGCTCCTGTGCGATGGCGTTTTTCAGGGGCGCGCGATTAATCCGCGGCCGGTCGCGCCTTTTCACGGGTGTATGATGTCCCGGCAGCGCGTCTGTTGGGGAAATAGCTTGGGTGCGTCTAAAAGGACGCATCGGAGGTCAGTCATGCTCCCTCGGAAATGACCTAGTCATCCTGACGCCTGAGATGACAGAGAAAAGCCACGTACTCGGGAGGGGTGCGGGGAGACACACATGACAGACGATGCACCAAAGACAACGAATATCGCAGAAACAGTTAATTACAAGGTGACTGTATCCATCTCATTTTTTTCCATGGAAGCATCTTGATTTGCGTTGAGATGATATGTGCCCCTGGAATCTGTGCAAGGTCTTTCAACCGGACGTAGATGCTCTTGAACAAATTCGTTGCTTGAAGTCCAGCATGAAGAATACGATCCTCCAAGGACACGAAAGACCAATCTAAAGGGCTGAATGCAATGCGCACAATGTCCGTTTCAGTAACTGGAACACTACGTATCCGGACGGCAGGCCGGATATTTCAACATGACCGTACATGACCTGACGTCACTACAGCTGAATAGTAATACTGAAAACATTATTGCAAAACTGCGTAGAATGTTACGCCCCTCTAGATTTACAAAAAACAGCTTTTGTTTTCAAATTATTGCAAAACTGCTTCGCCCTTCAGCACTCTCAGTGGGTTTAGTCTGTTAAATGTCATACGTAACACAATATTTTGCTGTTTTTTTCAATATCACCTTTAGCAGCGTGCTATGTAGGTTCTCTGATCTATAACGTCCACATGTATTGAGGAGCACATCTCGTCCGTCATGACTGCTGCGTTTGAGGATTTTAAAAGCAACCCTATTGCAAACCGCACACGGCTCAAAACGGGAGCGACGCGAAAGGGCGTATCAGCTGGCATCAACAAACATTAGCAAAGTGCTGCTCCGGCCCGGCGGTCCGACCGACATCACCACAGACTCGGCAAAAGTTCGGCTCCGAGCGGGCTTCCCGGCCGATCGTGACCCGGCCGCCGTCCTGTTGGCCGAAACCAAACACACCGGGCCGACGCTCTCGCGCGTGCAAAGACAGGCGACGAATGCCGCGATCGTATCGCGGGACGGCGTTTGCTCGGGCCGGCGCCCGCGGCTATTCGCGGCCCGCAGCGGAGTTCGCCGGCGCGCTCCGACTGGTCCGCCAGCGGCGCCGTTTCGCCCGGGGCGTTTCGCCCGCGGCTATCGCTGACAGCGAGAGCCGCGGGCGGCGCGTCCTCACGCACGCGGCGTTCCTCGGCGCCGCGGCGGAGAACGTGCGCTGACCCTGGTTTGGCGTGCTGTTCACGAAGGCTGCCGCGACCTGGTAACGTGTGAATGTGCCCGAGGGACGCATAGCCGGCCCTGACGTGCCCGAAAAAGTTTGTGTCGTCCATTCTGAATTGAATTGAAGATGTCCACTCACTTCATCAAGGTATGTAGGCTTAAAACAATCATTTTTAACTACAACAAGCTACTTGGATTCGCAGTAACCCAGACACTATTTGAGAACGGGTAGTTTCTTAGTAGTTCCCAGTTCATCAGACGGCCAGCACTGAGCAGCTGCCATCCAATTTCAGACGTGCTGTCTACCATGTCGACAGCGCAATCAAACACCCCTTATCATCATCATCATTCATCACCGCCCTCATATCGGCGTCGCTATTGGCCGTCAGTCCTGTGCGAGACCTTACCGGCACTAAGACGGGCCCCTCTTGAACTGGTGTTGCCAGCAGACGGCAGGAAAAAACCCTGACGATCTCAACAGTTTTTTTTTTAGTGTGGAGCTGTCGATAAACAGACCCTGGAGCTACTGGCAGTCATTTTTAATGACCTGCACAACGCGATGTTCAGATCCTCGGCACAAAGGGGAAATTTATGAACTCTCACTAGACTCGTTCAGGCTTCCACTGAGACCTGCTACGTTCGCCAGACCGCAGCAGTCTGCGGCCGTAATGTCCAGATGACGTCCGAAAACTGCATCACGGACCAGGAGGCTGATGCAGCCAGTGTAAGACCACAGCACGGACCGGGCCGGAGTACACAGTGTAAGACCACAGCACGGACCAGGCCGGGGTACACAGTGTAAGACCACAATGCGGACCGGGCCGGAATACCCAGTGGAAGGCCACAATGCGGACCGGGCCGGAATACCCAGTGTAAGACCACAACACGGACCGGGCCGGAATACCCAGTGGAAGGCCACATTGCGGACCGGGTCGGGATACCCAGTGGAAGGCCACAGCACGGACCGGGTCGGGGTACCCGCTGTAAGACCACAGCACGGACCGGAGCGGAATACCCAGTGAAAGACCACAGTACGGACCGGGTCGGGGTACCCAGTGCACTCCGGAGACTGTGTTTTCCGCCGGAGGGGCAGCGGCGGCGCGCTGAGGAAGCCCGCTGCCCCTCTCGTCCGCCCTCCGCCGGCTGCCGGCGAGTCAGGTCGGCGAAAGCTCGACGGGCTGAGCCGTCGTCGGACGCGTCGATTTTGAGGCCGAGCGGCGCGCCAAACGTCCGGGCTGCTGGCGCTCCCGAGAGGAGCTACGAGACCCGCCAGCGGAGACGGGCCGACACTTCGTCAACGCTAGCTGGCTTACCGGGCTGAACATTACCGGGCTGATGGACTGGCTGACGCTGCAAGCTGGCTCGTCGATAAATCACTCGACTTTTAATTACTCAGCCTCGCCGCGGGTAGGTCGCGGCATTTCGTGATTGGAAAACTTCGTGGTCCGTTAACACGCACGAAGACTGGTGTCCCACACGAGCCAACCGCACGAACCGTGATTTGGCGTCGTGTTGACCTGAATCGCCGGGCTGCGGCGCCGCCGGCCCCGGCTTCACTGTCAGCCGCCTGTCAGCCGGTTGGCGGTCTGTTCCTCAGTGCCGGGTCAGCGCTCCGTCACTCGGCACTCCAGCTGCCCCGCCACGGCTCCGTCGACAACGCGTTCAGCTCTTCAGGCTGTGCGGCAGGTTCAGTTGCAGGCTGCGTGACAGATTCAGTTCCAGGTTGTGTGGCAGACCCGCCTTCGATCTTGTGATTAGTTTCGGTTTCAGGCTCGGTTTGAGGTCGGTTACAGCCGAGCCGTTGCCAGTTCAGTGTTCTGGTATCTGAACACTGTGCGTTGGCGAAGTCGCTCGACAACGGCATTGGTGACGCCGGAACACCGACCTGAACTGAGCCCTGTGTCCGAGCTGAGACGGCTGAGGGACGGCCGAGACCAACGCCATCGCAAGCGACGCTGCGCTCTGGTGATTCAGGCCAACGCGACCCGAAATCACGGCTCGAATGGCCCGCTCGTGCGGAACTGTTCCCCACGGCGCGGGTATTCTCTTCACTCCCTCGGACCAGCAAGTTTGCCAATCAGGTAATGCCGCGCTCTGTCAGCGGCGCGGCTGGGGCGACGGCAGCTCGCAGCGCCAGCCAGTCCACCAGCCCGGTATTGCTCAGGACGTCGGCGGCATCCGTCAGGCTGGCAATGTCCAGACCGTCAGTGTTGTCCACCGGGCCGGCAATATTCAGACCGTCAGTGGAGCCCGTCAACCCGGCAATATTCGGACCGACAGTGCAGCCCGCCAACCCAGCAATATTCGGACCGACAGCGCTGTTCATCACCTCGCTAATATTCGCACCGTCACTGTTGTCCATCAGCCCGGTAGTATTCAGAACGTCAGGACGCCTACCACCTCGCGAGTATTCAGACCGCCAGCGATGTCCACCAGCCCGGCAATGCTCAGACCGTCGGTCGCGTACGTCAGTCCGGCAACCCTGAGACCGTCACTGGCCGAGGCCCTGTTGACGAGGCCCTGTTGACCGCCGACCGGTGGGCCGGCCTCCCGGCCGGTCGTCGTCGCCGGCGGGCCACCTCCGGCCCTCCGGCGGAAGCCGTCGCCGCCCGGAGAAGGTCGACGGCGGCGGCTAATTGGACGGCGCTATTCCTGACGGCCGTCGGCGCCGACGCGACGCCCGGCCGCCGCCGACGGCCCGACCAGCGCCGGGTGATCAAAGTTGGCCGCGGCTCCCTGCGCGAGGCCGGCCAGACGTGGGAGTGCAATTCGTCTCCCCTGATCACCTGCGCCGCCTCTCGCTGAAGGCTTTCTCGCCCTGCCGGGGAGGCCGGGGGGGGGGGGTCCCCGTCACCGGAAGCCCAGCTCCGTCGTGCTGACCGGCACTGATCTCAGAACGGGTGGGTGGTCTTTCCGTGGCCAGAGGGCACGAGGACGGACGTGTCTACGTGAGTGACGCAGTGACGTCAGCATCAATGGCGGCCGGGTGTCAGATGGCGAGAAACCAGCAGGTGACCGGAAAACACCTGCAGATGATGAGAAGACACCTCCGGATGATGGAGAAACACCTCCAGGTGATGGGAAGACGCCTCCTGGTGATGCAGAAGCACCTGCAGGTGATGGGGAGACACTTGGAGATGATGACAGACGCACGGATGATGAAAAGATGACGGAGGGTAGCCGCAGAGTATCAGTTAGTGAAAATGAAAATCTTAGGACTTATCCATGGACATATCTGTGTCGGCCTGGTCCAAGTCTACGCGAGTCAGGCGCCTGAAGTCAACAGACCGGGATCGCACCAGGAAGCATAAAGTGCGCAGATTGGACTCACACCAGTAGGCTTGATGTATACAGACTACACTAACACCAGTAAGGTTTCGGTGCACGAACCGTGCTCACTCTACGAGAGGTCAGGTGTATAGTCTGAATTCGCACCAGGAGATCTAGATGCATCCGGGCGGATTCACACCAGGAGGCCTGGATAGGTGAAGAAAACCCTGGTGTACTCATGGGATTCACACTTGGATGTTGTGCAAACAGATGCCGACCACATTATTCATTTATCTCTCGCGCCCTGAGAATCAAAACCAAGGAGTTTGTTTCCAGTAATTTCTGGATTATAGCATTGCATGTACACACGTACTTTTTTTATTTTTGCTCCTCCCGCTCGGAGGTGGACTAAGACAGAACGTTTAATAAAAAAACGTACGTTTTTTCCGAGCGTTCTTTTCCCTGACCTGATCGTTTCAAGTTAGTTTAATAACTGGACAAGTCAGTCGGCTCCCCTTAACGCAGGGCAATGGGTACGTACGTCACAGCTGGATAAAATTTGTTCTTAAAAAAAACGCCTAACAGTTTTACAAAATACTTTCCATTCTTGGAGTAAGTGTAAAGGCGGCGAAGTTTTCACTCATGTCAAAAGTTAACGCTACATTCACTTTTAGAGATTCAGAAAAGCTGGCATCATCGTAATGCTATGAGACTCGCCTCACGGTGACCTGGAGGCAATGCTGAAGGAATGGGAATTCTTGGCATATAACCTGGCGCAAAAGAGACGAAATACTAACGCAACAACTTATTTTGTGACCTGTGTTATTTTCTGTGCATTGAGATCGGTTCTTAGTAGGATTATTCTTTCTTGTCAGTCAGTTTTTGAAAAACGTAGCTTTCGCTTTAAAATGCCATTTAACCCTATTTCCGGAGGGCTAGACGGTATAGTCCATTCCCGGCAGGGGGGCGGATTCGGCCCCCCCCCCGAGATCTCGAGAACTACTCGTCCGATTTCATCGCAACAAACGGCAATCGATTTGCCTGTTGACGTTATGCCATGTTAATCGATATGCCAATTGACGTTAACTACCTTTTTATAAAAAGAAATTTTCAAAATTTTGAAGTGTGTGGATACTGGGGGGCAAAAATGTCAAAATGGGGGGTATTTTTGGACTCCTTATAACTCCTTTCTTTGTGGACCGATTTTAATGAAACTGGCATGAATCGAGAGATTATGGATAGGGCTTTTACCATTTGTACAAAAATCTGAAATCTTGAGAAAATTCATGGGCGTTCACAGGGTTTCAAAAATAGGAGGATTGGTTTTCTAACAAATGAATGAATAAAAGAGGCAAAAACACTTTTTTGGCTTCTGCTAGTCATACTATGCTAAAGAGGTAAAAATCGCACTACAATGTTTGTATAATATTAGCATAGGCGGTGCCAGGGACATCGAAAAGGGGGAACTGTGATGGTCACACGTTCTTTAGATCAACTTGTGACCTTTGACCTTAAATGACCTTCAGTGGCCTTGGGGTTACTTGGAATGATGTCGTGTGCATTTAATGTGATCTGTAAACGTTGTCGATCATTTGAATTCACTGTATTTCAAAAAATTCATTTTATGGCTATTGCGGTGAGCTATGGCCTAAAATGTGCACTGACATTTTAGGTCATAGCTCCGTGGCCCGACCTGATATCAAGCTGAAACTTGTTACAGAAGTAGAGGGCTTCCTTCTACGTGACACATATTCCGGGTTTGGCATTTGCGAAAAACGGCGCCGAAATTATTGCAAAAAAAATTGACTTTTGACCTTGACCTGACTTTGTGAAATGACCTCAGATAAACAAAATTACATCTGCACATTGCCCAACTGTTAAGCTATACATGCATATAAAGTTTTACGTTCTATCTTAAGAACTCTGTTTTTGGCAGACATTTTTCTTTTACCCTCGACATGCCCAAAAATTGCCTGAGGTGCCTCCCAAAAACGTTGCCTGGCTCCGCTCCTGAGCAAAGTAGAATTTTGAAATTTTGTCACGGCGCGTAGAAAGCATAGCTAGGAAAGTCACCAGAAAGAAACCAAGTTTCATGAAGCTGCGTTAAAAAGCCTGGAATTGGCAAGCGGGCGGATTCAGCCCGCCCCTGCCGGAAATAGGGTTAAATATCTTCAATTGTTCAACGCCTGTTTCTTGAGCATCTCCGGAATGGACGACCAATCAGCTCGCCGGACATTGTTTTGATCCATTCCGACCGCATCCCCTTGGACCGCTTTCCACCAGTGTCACTCATCACCGCACTTTTGTATGTGGCTTACATGTTCAATCAATTCAACATTTACACTCCATTCCATTATCAGTATCATGGATGACAAATGCATGAATCGGGAACCCTTTAGCAATTTAGAAGAACGAAAGAACGGCAATGACGCCACTGTCGGAATGTAAAGGTCTTCGGTAGCAAACCATTAGGTAACTGTTGGGTATTAGTTTCATTGTGATTTCTGACTTAAAAGGATAAAATTGTTCAGACAGAATGAGCCAACGCACCGAACGAACGCTGCATACAGTCCATAAAAACCAGTGGTGAATATTTTCATACTGGCTCGATTGGTCCCTAGTCCGAGTAATGTTTTTTTACAAATACCTCTTGAATTATGCCTCCATGATACACAATCTTAGCAGTCAAAAAAGTGCCTCAAAACTGCCGAATGCTTAGGCTAGCTTAACCCGGCGCCGATTGGTGGGGTGTCAGACAGGGCACCCCCTCGGTTTTTAGTGAGCAACTTTTGAACCATTGGAACAGCCCAACCGAAATCTCAGTCCTTGTTCACCAATTAATGCCACAAATTTTGGCATCAAAACTATTTCCTTCCTAGATCAGGTCATGGAGATATGACGTCGTAAGTAAACCCTACACATGCATCTTGTCGCCTCTTTGGGTGGCGGCGCGAACATGTTTGATTTTTTGGCAATATTCTCGAATATAATGCATGGATTATTTGGATTTGCATATGACACCGCCCCAGAAAGGATACAGAACTGTGACACGTCAACATTAGAGGTCATACAAGATCACACGTATGGTGACAATTGGACTGATTTGCATTGTGAGTGAAAGAAGTGGTTGACGCTGAGGTTCCCCATCATTCAAACCAAACAAACAAATTTACATGCACCTCTTAACAAGGTTCACTAAATGCAACGCGAGGTCATGCCAGGTCACGTCATAGGTAGATGTCAAAGCGAAATGATATACAACATTGCGGAAAATCGTTCAACAGCAGCCGAGAGCCATCATTGTTTTCAGTCAAAAAAGAAAAAGATGGCTGTCTGTCCCGACCTGGCTTGACCTTGACCCGACAAAGAGCAAACAGAGCGGATTTGATTATCACGAGATGCCATTTCAGTTATGTGCTTCACGCAGTTAAAAATCTCAGCGAGTTATTGCTATTTTCTAGGACAAATAATGCAATCTTTTCTGACCTGGCCTTGACTTGATGAAAATCGGGTAATACAAAACTGATCATCAGAAGATTTCACTTTAGTCTTTTTTGGCAAGTGAATCAAAACGACTGTGAGTAATTATCGATCTGATCTGGCATGTACAGTAATGCTAATATTTCACCTGACGTAGGTTGGCCTTGCCCCGATATTTTACGATGTTTTAGCCTGCTTCTGATGCAGAAGATCGTTACCTTTCGTTTGGTACCCGGATGCAGGCTATAAAACCAGTATTATTGATGATACGGGCCGGTGTTAATTTTTCCGACGTCGTATTATGTGTTTTGCGTGACCTGTGACGTCATCAGTGACGTGACAGGGCTACCATAGTATTCGCTGAATCGCAAAACTCAGGGCTATCGATTGGTGGTAGGCCGGTCCAGATCCGACGGCTAGATGCTGAGATAACAGGGGGTTCCCTTTTTGACATCCCTCAGGCACTCCCTGTCAGAAAAACACGTCAGGCGGTGCCGTGTTAAAACCCGCGACACTTGAAAATTGGCCCATCGTGGATTGATATGGGAATGCTAAACAACATCTACAGTTCAAACTGCTATGAATTTTTCTAGGAGGCTTCATGACGTCATGGCAACGTATGGAAGCTCGGAATTACGGCCGGACTTTATTTACGGAAGCTGATATCAATGACGAAAGCAGCAGGCTGCCGTCCAGGTATATGAAATCCATGCCTGTATCACGAGGGACATTTACTCAGTTCTTCGAGCAATCGATAGTATTACGTTGTTAGAGGTGGCTTCCTTACGGCGCCTGTTGTTTATTGAGGGTGATGATTGTTGCGATCAGGCACAACAAATCAACATCACCATTTGCATTGTCACCCGAGAAGTCAGGAGATCCTATCGCTACTGGCGGAATTGTTTGCCAATGGTTTGCTCCCGACTGCGTATCAACAAATACATCAAAATATATACAACATTTTGCGCGGATCAAAAACTGTCTGTCAGTGACATACGGCGACCTTCCCACTCCACGCCTGGTCCGCACAGCGGGACAGACCAGCTCACAACGGTCTGTTCCGATGCACGTATTCTCCTCAGGTGCTAGCGAATATGACGTAAAATACCCGCGCTCATTACTCGCCCGGCAAAGAAAAACGCAGAGCCGTGGACTATTCCTCACTGCCAGCTCTTTTCACTGCCCCATTTGTTTTGGCTAGGAAAGATGATATTACGTTATATAACGACGCCCTCGACTGCCAGTCATTTCACGCTGCACCCGCTCAAGCTGGTAATCGTGGGGGACGACGAAATGTCGCCGTGGCCTAAACACGAACCGGCGGCCTCTGTCCCGCGAGCTCGACAAGCGCCACATGCTTATATATTCCCGCACGGGGTTTTAAAGACGCCATTTCATCCTGACCTCTAACGAGGCTGGGGACTTAAAGCGATGAACGGCGGCGTCAGCCAGCTGTCTTATTACGCCGGCTGCGGCGACCTGCTGTTGGCGGACGGTCGAGCCTAATTGTCGGCAGACGGCAGCCCGTAACACTGGTCTTTCGGCGCCGGGCCGTGCTACAACAGAACATTAAACAAGTGACGTCACTGCCGCCATCGGGTCGGACACGAACAATGCGCCATCCTATCAGGCGGTCTTGCGCGCATGCGCTGCTGTACGTTTGCAGCCGTTCAAAATGGCTTGACCGCCATGCTGTCCTAAAGAAACGACTAAAACAGTCTCCATCGCTTTGCGAATATTGTCACTCAGACTGAAGGGAAAGGCTCCCTGCATCCCGGAAACCGCTGTTTGTCCGACAGGAATCCTTCAGCGCATATCGTTAAATATGTCCTTGTTTGTTGGAATGCAAAGCAGACGCCGCCATTTTCCGGAGTTCGTCGCCTGGGAAAACCCAGTCACGCATCTGATATTCCTGCCGTTGGCCTGGAAAGCTCAGTTATTCATGCACTGCGCGGGCTGGCATCGCTCTCAACCGAAAACCAATCTGTCGTCGTCGATAAGGCGCAGGTTCCTAGCTGATCTCCAGGGACCAGCGCCTCTGTTCGCCTCCTGGCCGTTCAACAGACAACGCAGAGCGTCGATCAGCCTCCATTTCAGCACCGCGACAGCCGTTCACAGAGCACCGGACAGACACAGTCCGCGGAGCACCGACCGAGAGTCACGGCTCACGGCGCATCAACCGGCAGACATGGTTCGCGGAACACCAGGCGACAGAGAGTGGTGCAGACGAAGCGCGAATAAACCCAGTCTCATTACCGAGAGACGTGAACCGCAGAACACCGGTCATCAAACATGATTTACGGAGCACTGACCGACAGGCGCGGTTCACAGAGCACCGACGGGCAAAAATCGGCTCACAGAGCACCGACGGACAAAAATCGGTTCACAGAACACCAACGGACAAACATGATTGACAGAGCACCGAACGACAACACTGGCACAGACAGAGCACGGAACACCGACCCGCGGTACACCAGTAACGACGTCTTCCGGCAGGCGGGTGATCGGATCATTACTTCGCATGGCGAACGCGTCCACAGCGAGTTCAGCCGAGTGCCTGGTCCCAGGTGCGCCGCACTGAGCATCGTACTGTATCGTTTGCGCCACTGGATGTGATCAGTGGAACTGATCGCCCCGCCCTGACGGCATTCAGCGCAGTCCTCGTCCATGGACTCCTTTTCACTAAAGGCCTTTTCTGAAGCCGATCATTGTAGCCCGAACGTGAACCCGCCGGACCGTGGGTTGATTATTAGCGTGGGTTCACTGTGAATGTACCGTGGAATTTGCGCAACCACAGGCGTCGCAGATATGCCAGCTGTCGCCGCAAAGTAGCATGCAGTGTGCGGGAAGGGCCGGTCTACGGTGCAGACTCGTCATCGACCAGCACAGAAGCGACAGAGAGATGGGACGACTAACAACGCAGGGTAGCAGCTCACTGCGTTATATGCCACTGAACACGTCCAGTATCGCCGGACTGAAAGCTCGATTTAGGGAAATTTGGATTCGAAATCAAGGCGCGAAAGACGATAAATGACTTCATAAGTACCGGAGCTGTTTGAAGAAACTGATAATTTCAAAACGAGTCCGATCGTCACCACAAGTGCATCGTTATCCCAGCTCACTGGTAATAACGGCAGTCTGATATACTTCTAAGAGAGCCAAGGAACCAACAGCTACCTTTAACTTTGACAGCAAACGTGTACTCAACAAGAAACAAATGGCCTCGCAACTGAACAAAAGTAAATAAAACTCAGGTGGATACTGGAGGAATCGAAGCATATTATGCCTGGATTGTTGTTTTTCGAGCTCTTATTCCGCAGCTGAAAGTGATGATTGCTGCAATGCGAAATGGTGCGTCTACCTTAGTTCGGAAAACTTGCAACTCCTAAAAAGCCATGCATTAAATGTATGCTCATTTCAGCTTCCGTGAACTCTTGCCAAAATACGAGGCCTTCGGGTCCTTTGGTACGCTGAATTTCAGGTGTTTGCATTTCCTTTTGCCGACCAGGATCAATGTTATTTTTAAGTTGCCAAGCCAGTCTCATTCCTAGAATAAGCTTACAGGCACGCCCTGGCCTCTTACCGCAGCGCACGACGAGAATTTTCACCAGCTCCCTGAATTAACTTTGTAAGTAAATCAACGCAATAGAACGGTACCTCGAAATGACACTGATATCAAAGACGACATTTCTGAACATTTATTCTGTTCATCAACCGATAACTGCAGCGGTTCCCTTTTTAAACATGGTTTGAATTTCAGTTGGGTCATCCCAGCATTTTTCATCGTTTCCAGTCGCATTACGTCTTCACTTCGCAGCGGACGCAGCAGGCTGATTTCACGTGCCTCACTTTCTGAGCAGCCAGACACGCTTTTTTCTTTTGCTCTTCTCTTGAACCTGTTCCCTCGCCTGTCATTCGCAGGCGGCAAGACACGCTGAAGAATCGTGTATCAGACTCGTAGGCAATAGGACCTCAGGACGAGGGGAAAGTGAAAGGGTCAGAGCTTCTGAGGAGTTTTGTGCTCTCGTACTCTCATGTCATCAGTCGACAGATGGTGCATTTTGCCATAAAGTAGTGTGTAGGACGGCTGCGGCTTGATCGGTGTTCAATTTTTGTGACGGAAATGCTGACCGTGCTGCTCCTTGCGTGCTGCGCGTCGGCCGGCGCTCGACGTGAGCGGCTGCGCGCGCTGGAGTTGCTGCGCGTGCCTGCATTTAGAGGATCAACCAAAGTGCATCGCGGCCGACCTACACTCGCCGTGTACATTGAGTCGCTACTGACACAATACTGGATTTAACCAGGCGACGCGAGGCCATGCGGCCGGACGAGGGCAGGACAATTGACCGCAGGGCTGCCGAACACGGCTGTCACAAAGTCGTCCTCCAGAACACCTCCCTCCTTGTTACGCCGGCATCACGTCTCACCCCGCATCGCTCACTGCCAAAACGCATGAACAGAGCTGGCCACCTCAGCAATCTGTAAATAGTTTCCTTAAGTGGTCGGCGGGTCGGAGGGTGTTCCAGCGAAATCGAGCTGCACGGCAGGCACCGAGCGCCGCAGCGCCAGCACGCGTCACGGCGCAGAAGCTCACTCCGAGAGCCGACCAACGCGCAACACACAAGAAGCAGCACTGTCAGCAATACGTGCCGTGTAAAATTAAGCATCGACCATGCCGCAGCCGTGCTGCGCATGATTATACGCGTCGTCGGCTAATTGGTGACGAAATCGCTGAGTTTCAGCACCGAAATGATAGTTCTGGAAATCACTATCCCCAGCAACGACAAGAAGCGTTGTGAAAGCCCAACAAGGTTTTCTGTCATGTCTGCTTTTTAGTCTGCAAGATATAATTACGTGAAAACTTCCTCGGAATGTTAGCTCGTTGTAGTGATCTCAAACCGCGTTCTTGCTCAAAAGTTGACTATTGTACCAGTGCAGTTCATAAACGTCGTCTCTCAATCTGTGTCGATAGCCCGCGAGTTATGGGACCTAATCAATCCTGAAATCATTCCTGATTAGCCAACCAATAAATCAACCAAAATTAATCCGAAATCAGTCTCACACGTCATGCAAGTTTTCTTCAACCGCTGACGGCTTTCCTAAACACGCTGGATTTGCCACTGCATAATGCCACAATTACCACTTTCAGTTTCAGGGTTTTGATGTTCTTCCCTCCAACATTGGTTTTCCAGCATAGCTTCCGGACAAAAGAAAAGCTAGCAACCCGAAATTGTCAGCATCCCTGCTTGAACAATACAGCCACATTTTGGCATAAAATTGTTGGCAAGGTCACTACAGTTCAGGTCGCGTGACGTCACGAACTAAATCACAGAAGTGGTTTTCAGATACTGTTACGACTCCTACGTCTTCCATTTCTTTTGTCACGTCTTGCAAAACGGTTACGAGGCGTAGCACATAGTATCAATTTCGTCATGATAACATGTGCTTCTGAAGCTGTCAGCAAATAACTCACTTTCCGGGGCTTCGTGGTTTTCAGGTACTGTTAGGACTCCGACATCTGTTGTTTCTTTTGTTTCTCACGGCTTGTAAAACGTTTACCAGGGATGGCGCAAAGACCAAGTATCATGTCCATCATGAAATCATGTGCTCCTAAAGCTGTAAGTAAATGACTGACACTTTTAGGGGCTTGACCTCACATTTGACGTCATCCGTGACTTTAATCCGTCCCCAAATGGGGGGGGGGGCAGTTGACTGCCCCCCCTGAGGTTTTTCTGAGATTGCGAGAGAACCAACAAACACAGAGTCACAAAACCTTGTGTACCTTTTGCTCCATCAATTTTACGTCTCGTGTCAAAATTTTGACGTCAGGTCTCGTCAGTTGCTTGACCTAGGTCAGGTCAAACAGATCTATGTCAAAAAAGTTTAGCGCCCTCTATTTTTCGCAAAACGAAATATCTCAATAATACTTTCAGGGATTACTGATCGTGATAGATGCAACAAATCTGCTATCTCAGATTTTTCGGAATTTTCCGAATCATTGACCTAAGGGCAAGCCCATTTTTAACCCTATTCCCGGAGGGCTAGACGGTATGGCCGATTCCCGGCAGGGGAGGGCGGATTCGGCCCCCCCTGAGATCTCGAGAACTACTCGTCCGATTTCATCGCAACAAACGGCAATCGATTTGCCGTGACGTAAACTACACTTTTATAAAATAAATTTTCAAAATTTTAAAATTTGTGGAAACAGGGGGGCAAAAATATTAAAATTGGGGGCACTTTTGGACTTCTTATAACTCCGTTGTTTATCGGCCGATTTCAATGAACTGGCATGAATTGAGAGATTATGGATAGGGCTTTTATTATGGGTACACAAATCTGAAATTTTGAGAAAATTCATGGGCGTTCACAGGGTTTCAAAAATAGGAGGATTAGTTTTCTAACAACTGGATGAACAAAAGAGGCAAACACCCTTTTTTGGCTTCTGCTAGTCATGTTATACTAAAGAAGTACAAATCGCATTACAGTGTTTGTATAATGTTAGCTTAGGCGGTGCCAGAGACATGAAAAAGGGGGAACTGTCATGGTGACACGTTTCTCAGATCAACTTGTGACCTGCGACCTTAAATGACCTCCAGTGACCTTGGGGTCACTTGGAATAATCCCCTGTGCATTTAATATTATTTTTAAACGTTTTCAATCATTTCAATTCACTCTATTTCAAAAATTTCGTTTTATGCTATTGCGGTATAGGGTACGCGCACTAACATTTTAGGTCATAGCTCCGTGACCCGACCTGATATCAAGCTAAAACTTGGTACACAAGTAGAAGGCACCCTTCTACGTCACATATCTTCCAGGTTTGGCATTTGAAGAAACGACTCTGAAATTATAGCGAAAAATAAATTTTGATTTTGACCTTGACCTGACCTTGTAAAATGACCTCAGGAGAACAAAGCTATATCTGCACATTGCCCAACTATTTTGCTATACATCCATTCAAAGTTTTAAGTTCTATCTTGAAAACTCTGTTTTTGGCAGACATTTTCCTTTTACCCTTAACATGGCCAAAAATGGCATGAGGTCCAAAAACGTTGCCTGGCTCCACCCCTGTGCAAAATAGAATTTTGAAATTTTGTCACGGCACGTAGGAAGAATAGCTAGGAAAAGTCACCATGTTTCGTGAAGCTGCGTTAAAAAGCCTGGAATTGGCAAGCAAAGAACCCGAGGGGGGCAGATTCCGCCCCCTGCCGGGAATAGGGTTAAGACATGTCGCTGTTTTTCGGAAATTGACGGAATATTCCATAACATTTTTAGCATGGAGTGAAGCAGACATCTAGTTACCGTCATTAGGCAAAGTATCAGTGACTTCCAGCCATTGACTTAAGGTCAGGTCACGAATAACTAAAGTGGGCCAAAATGTACCACCGTCAAAATCGACTCAGAATGGGTAGAAAATGGCAGAACTAGCTTGCACAGGCGTAACTAATACCAGGAACCTCAAAAAGTTTGAAAAAGTAGCATATTTTGGAAATCAACAGGCTCTCGCGAATAAGGCTCCGCCAACTTTGTCGGTTGGAAACTAATCAATTTTTCCAAAATTTAAGCATAAGAAACCATCACAAGAGCCACAAAGATCAATAAAATTGACATAAATCGTCTTTTTTTGCGAAAATAAAGGAACGCTAAAATTAGTTCCCGTCAATTTCGTACCGCATACGGCAGCGGCGGACATTGACGGCTGACGGGAGAATTACCGTGTCTTTAACTCAACATTTCGGGATATATATGAAACAAATCTGAAGAAATTTGACGTGTATCGGCATCCGCGGACATTTACTTGTGCGCTGATGCCTTTACCTATGCGTCATTAGTCACAGCCCTTGAGATTCAGGCCATTTCTCGGTCTCATGCAGTCAGCTATGAGAAATTATATATAGGGCGTAAATTGGCTTACATATTATCTGAAACTAAAAATGAGACCAGTTTCGAGCTATACTCGTCACAGGCTTTCCAACGGTATACTTATTTTTATCGTGCGACCAACCGTTCGTGAGTTAGAGGGGGGCAGTCAACTGCCCCCCCCCCCCAGTCGCCGATGTTCGGAACGGACTGACGGTCGTGCGCGGGTTAAGATCATATTGGGCTTGGGCGTGCTGACGTGGAGATCGCCGTTTGAATAACTAAAATCGGGCTATATTTGCTCTCGATACTGGCCGGAGAAGGGCCAGCCGTGGCCGCGGAATTATTTTTGGGTCCCAGCAAGTAACATGTACTTTATCGGACTTTCTACAGGTGCAGTTCAACTTTTCCAGATTGACATTTTGACCATGGGCATTTGTATTCACCGAGACTGGCAGAGGCAAAAATTGTAGCCTAGGTTTAACCCTATTCCCGGCAGGGGGCTGAATCCACACCACTCGGGTTTTTTGCTTGCCAGTTCCAGGCTTTTTAATGCAGCTTCACGAAACTTGGTGACTATTCCTAGCCATTTTTTCTATGCGCTGTGACACAATTTCAAAATTCTATTTTGCTCAGCTCAGGCTAGACAACGTTTTTGGGAGGCACCTCATGCCATTTTGAGGCCATGTTGAGGGTAAAAGGAAAATGTCTGCCAAAAACAGCGTTTTTAAGATAAAACTTGAAACTTTATATGGATGTATAGCTAAATAGTTCGGCAATGTGCAGATATAATTTTGTTTATCTGAGGTCACTTTACAAGGTCAGGCCAAGGTCAAAAATTAAAATTTGTTTTTTTGCAATAATTTCGGTGCCGTTTTTTTCAAATGCCAAACCCGGAAGATATGTCACGTAGAACGGTGCCCTCTACTTTTATATCAAACTTCAGCTTGATATCAGTTCGGGTCACGGAGCTATAACCTAAAATGTCAGTGCGTGTACCCTTATATGGCGATACCCATAAAATAATTTTTTTGAAATGGAGTAAACTCAAATGATTGAAAACGTTTACAGATAATACTAAATGCACACGAGATTACTCCAAGTGACTTCAAGGTCACTAGAGGTCATTTAAGGTCAAAGGTCGCACGCTTGATCTGGAGAACTTGTGACTATGACAGTTTCCCCTTTTTCATGTCGTCCCTGGCACCGATTACACAAACATTGTCATGCGATTTGTACTTCTTAAGCATAACATGACTAGCAGAAGCCAAAAAAGTGTTTTGCCTGTTTTGTTCATTCAGTTTGCGAGAAAACCAATCCTGCTATTTTTGAAACCCTGTGAACCCCCATGAATTTTCTCCAAATTTCGGATTTGCGTGCCCATGGTAAAAGCTCTATCCATAATCTCTCCATTCATGACAGTTTCATTGAAATCGGTCGAGGAACAGCGGAGCTATAAGAAGTCCAAAAGTACCCCTGATTTTGACATTTTTGCCCCTCTGTATCCACATATTTCAAAATTTTCAACATTTCTTTTTTGTAAAAATGTAGTTCACATCATAGCAAATCGATTGCCGTTTGTTGCGATGAAATCGAACGAGAAGTTCTTGAGATCTCAGGGGGGCTGAATCCGCCCCACCCCGCCGGGAATTGACCATACTGTGTAGCCCTCCGGGAATAGGAGTGAACTGCACATTTGCTAGTGTTTTTTTTTTTTGTTTTATTTTCGGTTTGTGGCAAAAAGCAAAAAACGCGGACAACGTAATGTACGAAAGCAGTACAAAAAAACGTAACATGACTGCAAACCGCTGCTGCTGAAATCACTGAACACTGTTAATCTTCAGAGAGTTGTGCCTTTTGACGAGCACTAAAGGAATATTGTCAAGCATTTTTAATGTGAACAGGGTCAACATCGGAACCGTTAAAACGGTAAAGCGCTTTCTTCAGTTTTGCGAGACGTGTGTCGAACGATATTCCGATGTGTCGTCGATGATGCTCCCTCGGCTCGAGCCATTTACGTTTCAGCAATGGGCGATGTGAAAAACTGCGGACAAAGTGCGAAAAACTCTGCAGACAAAACCGCTCTGCAGCGCGAGAAATCCGGAGCCGTGATCTCGGCGGAGCCAGCGTGCCCCGCTCGGTTTCGATGCATTTCAGGCGAAAACCAAAACAGTACGTTCCTCCCGCCGTGGTGCCCAATCCTCTCTTCCCCTCGGCGCCGCGGGATTACCGGCTGTCAGGTCTGCCGGCTGTCAGGTCTGACGCCAGACCAGCGCGGCCGCGCCGGCCGGCCACCCAGGCCGTCAGCGGCGTGGCCACCAGCCGCGTCTTCGCGGGGGCAGCGTTTCTCACCTGGTGGGGCCCGTCGTTCCCGAGGGCCGGCGGCGCCGCAGCTGGACCGCCGGCCGGTCGCCGCCGCCGCCGCCGCCGCCTCCGGCACGCGTGGTCGCCTGGCGCGCTGTCCGAGTCCCCTGGTCCGAGTCCGAGGGTCGCCCGCGGTCCGACCCTCTCCCCGAGCACTAGTCCGGCGTCCGACAGCCGGCGCGCGGAGCTCGGACCGAGTCACCGACGGCGGCTCGCTGCGTCGGCCGACGGCTGTCCGGCGTCCCTGGCCGTCGCCACTGGCGGCGTGTTCCGGCGACCTGCCGCCGGCGACCTGCGACCTGCGGTGCTGACCGGACCGGGGCGCCGGGCGGAGGCGGCGCGCTCTGAACGGCCCGGCCGAGTGCGGGTCGGCAGCCAACTGAGCGCAGCCGGAGCCGGCCGACGACCGCCGACTCCGGCAGTCAGCTGTCATCCGACGTCCCGGCGCGGCCTGACCTGGCCTGACCTGCGCTGCCACCTCTGGCGGGTAGCTGATCTCCGACGACCCGACCTGATTTGCGCTGCCGCCTTTGACGGTCAGCTGACCCTCGACGACCTGAATAGACCTGACCTGATCTGCACTACCACCTCTGACGTTTAGATGAAGTCTAATGGCCTGACCTGACCTTGACCTGGCCTGCGCTGCATTACCATTTCCGATGGCCGTCATCAGAGGGCGCCGTCAGAATATCGGTCTCTGCCTCCGGTTCTGCTGGGTTTTTGCTACTGATTCTGCCAGACCTCTGCCGCCGATTCTGTCGGGCCTCCGCCGTCGATTTTAACGGACTTCTGCCGCTGATTCTGAGTGGCTTCTGCCGACGATTCTGTCGGGTCGTATGCAACTGACTCCACAAAACGGAACTCGTTGGTCTTCACCCTTCCGAAAAACTGTCTTCATCCTAAAACGGAGCCCGTCTCTGGCTAATGTGGCAGATAAAAAAGGAATTATTTTACGAACCTCTAATGCTCCATTTGGGTTTGAAACTGCACTTATGCTTTCAGTTTCACGGCACGACGTTTCGTAATGGGAAAACTGTCCTGTTTCATTTTTGGACATTAGCCCCTGAAAACGTCAAATAACTGCGGTGCTGCTCTTTATGCTGTGCCCAGCCGTAACAGATGGCGTTGCTTGGACTGCCAGCTAAGAGATACATATCTGCGCATAGCAAGGTGAAAATGGATTATAATGACCAGTTATTGAATAAATGCAACGAATCAAAAGCTTTTGAAAGAAGCATGCAGATACATGTATTTTGACATGCCTTCGTTTTGTTTTACTGCTACTGAACTGGATTTTCTATGCAATCAGTGCGAAAAAATCATTTAAACCCCCCAAATGCAGCAATTTCCGAATCCGTGGAAGCAAAAGGGGTACCATCTCACAGCGTTTTTGCTCGAAATCGATAAAGGTACTGAATAAACACGAGCTTGCAGCATTTCCTAACCATTCAACATATTTCCTTACTATCCTTTCCCTTTAATGGATAGACAAGAGTGCCTTACCATGCCCGTTTGATCGAATTAGGTTAAATATCAAACCTGAATGTCCATTTCGGACATACCACGTAGGATCACGCCACTTTCGCTGTCGTTTTTTCAGGGCAGCCCACCACCTGTGTTAGCATATTGTTGTATCCATCATTTCGATAAAAGCCCATAACGAGCCAGTGCCGTTCGTTAATGTCCTTGGTTAGGGGAGGTCGCGGTTACTTGATGGAGAACTTCGAGAACACACAAACACAAATGTTTTCTCTCGTCTGAAAAGACATGGAAAATAGCTTCACCCCCGAGAGATGTCTAATCCTTCCATAATTGGTGACGGAAAATACTTTTTCTGGGAAACCTTTTCTGTTTTCTTGTAGTAAGCGACGTACGACGCATCACTTGTATCGTATTACCCCATAGCTGGGGTGAGTTGTTAAAGACAGGGACAGATGGATATAATGCCGTTAAGACTTAACGAATATAGCCATGCCAAAGATGAGGGCACATTTACGGAACATAGCACAGCAATACAATTAAAAATACATGCTGTCATCTGTACAAGCGAAGTCTCTGTTTAAAGGCTAAAGAATGGGTATTTAAGGGGAAATATTTAATGGAGGTGTGTTAAATAAAAATTTACTTCACCTCCGAAATTTCAACCACTCCTCACCTTTCCGCAACTAGGCGTGAACTGTTCTTTACACAGCCTTGACAAAAATCAGAGGGCACCAGAATCAACGAACCTAGTTTTTTGTGATAATACGAGCCTCGTTCTGATGGGAAGTGCCGTATCAATCTACCACTGTATCATATAACTTCGGTCTCTCCTACTCAGTTCGGGCGCTCAACGGACCTTGAAACGAAGCGCAACAAAAAGACACAAGTTAACAAAACAAATAAAACAAATACGATGCTTGGTTTGACTGCATTAGGTCACGCAGTAGCTCATCTGATGCCAAAGGAACAAGGCAACGCTTGCTTCTTCCGTTGTCATGCTTCTTTATTACCTTGGAAAGTTTCAGAGGATTCTAATACTTGTGGAAATAAATGAATACCAGGGTACAAACCGCATAAATCCAGTTCGATCCAATCCAATCCGCATCCGGCCAGCCTAAGTCCGGATCCAATCCAAATCCAAAAGTTTCTTCCAAGGCTAGTCCAATCCGGATCCGATCCGCTACAAACAGTAGGCCAAAACCTAAAGAAGCCATAGTGAATGAGCACACGACGAATAGTTTACGACTGTTCCAAAACACTTATTTACCAGGATGTGTTACTTCAAAAATGTGGTGAAAGAAATTGGCAAACATTGAGCATGGAACCGATGCCCCATGGAGGAAGCTCTAAGAGGCTCTCAGAAACACCAGGGATAAAACAAAGGCACACATTCGGAAACGTAAACGGCAATGTTCATGAAAACAACGACCAGCACGAAAACGACAGTGCTCACAAAACTGCTCATCGTGTGAGCATTTATTTTTTTTGTGTGTGTGTTTGTCCGTTTATCCTTCCTTCTCAAACTTGAATGCATTTTGTTGAGCGCGGCTTCAGTCCTGCCAAAACGCATCTCAAGCATCATTGTCCCCTCCCCATCGCCCAAGCCCCATGAACGTTACCCTGTCTTACATCCTCACGTCTTCGTCCACGTACCAGTTTCCCCTTCTTGCATTATCCGTGTCATTTTCGCCTATCGCGACGGGAGCATTTAAAAGCCACCGTTACTGCGTGGATGTGCCAGCTAGCGCGATACAAAACAAAACAACTGGAAACTTTTAAGTTCAATTTAACGCAAACTTGCACGTTGAAAAATTGGTTAAAAACTACGTAGTTTAGCACGAGTTAAACCAGTAAAAATGTTGCATATCAATGAGAGTTAGCCGGTCCAGGTACTCATGTAGCATAAGTTCATGACATTTCAGATACAAATTTGATCCAAATCCGTATTCTAAACACATCTGTCAATCCAATCCGGATCCCATCCGGCGGATTGGCTTGGATAGCAAGATCCGCCGGACTGATCCAACCAGTTAAAAATTCATTAAATTTCGGATCCATATCCAATCCAAATCCATATTCTTGACATATGTGTCAATATAATCCAGATCCAGTCTAGCGGATGGGATCGGACTATAGGAGCCGCCGAATTCGACCGGCCCGTGCCGTACTCTAGCGAATCCATCCGATTAAAGTGCACAAGGCGTGCGAAGAGAACGAAATAGAAAAAAAAACAGAAAAACAAGGGCGTCTACAAGGCGTCTACAAACCTTTGAAATGGCTTTCGGCTCTCATCGGGGCCTTCACTGGCCAGAAGGCAATCGCATGAAAAATCTCTTTGGTCTTGACTGAGATTGACGCATGCCGCCAATACTGCATACTTGATCCTTTATTATCCCGTTTGACTTAGTTTAACAAAAGCACCCCGAATTTCCTAAAAGTTTAAATGCCGCGCTTTATGGACAATGCCCTCAAAGTCCATCAAGACGACAGCCACCAAAGTTGCCTCAAAATGACTGGCGGCTGCTCAGGGCGGCTGAAAGCGCGCGAACACCGGAATTTCCACAGGACAGTGATATTCGAGGACCGTTTGCTCGAGGAACGAAGGATCAGACGCCGACTTTGGCGCTTGTCATCAGCGGGCCCCCTGGCGTTGGGATCCAATTGCTCTCAGCGAGCCGTGTTTGCGGCGAGCAAACAACACGTACCTGCCGGGACAGACCTGCCGGCACATGAGAGAGGTCGACGTTGACGCCGAGACGAGCCGGGCATGGGAGACGTCTCCCGTTAGGCCACACTCCCTTATTGAGCGATGTAATGTCGGGTTTGTGGCCGGAACGGCGGCTGGGGTGTGTCCGGAGGCCTGGCCCGCCCCAGCTCCCCCTGTCCTGTCCCAGTCTCCCCACTGGCCCGCCCCATCTCCCCCTGTCCTGTCCCAGTCTCCCCACTGGCCCGCCCCACCTCCCCCTGTCCTGTCCCCGTCTCCCCACTGAACTGCCCCAGTTTCCGGTGACCTCCCCGCCGCGGAGCACGCGAGGTCCTGATGGCCGTGCTCGGACGGTGTTGCCGGCGGCAGGGTCGGAGTCGGCTCCGACGGTCGGGTCTGACTCGGGCTGGACCAGTCCGAACCGCAGCTGGAAACACTGAGCCCCATTTAAATCCGAACTCCCGCCAGACCAATAACGTGACAGTTAACCTGTCTCCCCGTCCCCGAGGCACCTATGAAATGTTTTGGCAGGTGTTTTCGCCCGCATTTTAGCTTGTTCACGCAGAGTGTAGTTGGCATTTTGATGGTGCGATTTGGTGCGCGGCTGCCATCACGTAGCATTCTCCTTTGCAGTGTAGTTTGCACCACTGTAAGCCAATGCTTCCGTGAGTTGGTCTTACGGAATGGTTGTCACGGCTTAGGTTTCACGGTGTTAATAGTTTTCGGTCTGTTGCCCTCGTCACGAGTGTTGCTCGTCACGTGACGTTCTTGCCAGCGGGATCCCCAGCCCATTACAGCCCAGCCCAGATCCCCATATCATTAGGACATAATTTCACAGAGACGCGCTAAAAACACACGCTCAGCCAGATAGACGAAGCCATTAGCAGCCTAACTGCAGAAGTCAGTCCAATTTGGCTGGCAATTCAGCGCCCAAGATCACCATCCGAAAGATACAACTTGAGGAGTCAAATGAGGGTAAATTACAGGTACAGTTCAGGCGCCATCGCTGATGGAATATGATATGACGAGGCCAGCGACAGCGTCCATTTACAAGTCGCAAGATTGTGAGTTCGAATCTCGACTCCGCTAATTGTCGACTTTTCACGCATATCACGCTCAACCGTCGCAACGGGTCCTCCTCACTTTGAACAGCTTGACTTCGTCAACAGCTGACGAGGGGAGGAACTCCCACCGGCGAACCTTCGAGCGACAATTGACATTCCTGAGGGGTCGGCTATCACAACAGTAACGGGATTAATTCATTACATACTTCTAGATCTTTTTCCTGGTTATGAGTTTGGTCTGCATTACGGTCAGCCGACCCTACCACGGTTATTAGAAATGAGTGGTAGAGTGCATACATTACTGCTGACGATGAAAAAGTGCATGTAAAACGAGAACAAGTTGACAAATGCCTTTAAAGTGCATGGTTTGAAAACGCGAACGCAATCGTCAGCCAGCCGTTTCGGAGAATCCCTGTTTTTTTTTACAAATGCTGTCATCTCCTCTGGAAGTTTCTTGCACCTTGCTGATACATCGTGGTGTTTTCATTGCACGTCCGACAAGAACGCAAAGTGCTCTCACGATAGCCACGTTGCATAGCTTTTAGCCGGCCATTACACGGGTCTGCGTTTACCCGGTGCCTCTCAGGTGTACGACCGGCTGAAGAAATCGATGTTTTGCACTGCAACGCGATGACCATCTGTTTCACGATACCAGGGTTCTCCTGGGCATATCATACAACACGTCGTCTCACGATACGGTACAATTCGGCACCCAGAACGAAGGAGGAGGCGGAAGCTTGGCGCGTGCAATCTATTGGGGATTACGAAAGGATTTCACTATATCTGGCAGGAGCTTCATGACAATTTCGTTGCTCCGTCCGGTCGGAAAATTGAGCTTAAAGCAGTTCATCGAACCGAAATCATGCTGATGATCGATACGCTCCAGAACCACCGGGAATCTATCGCGCTTCGGAATTAATTGTTCTCCGTTCAGGTTTCTGAAGGCGCCGTAACGACATGATGCCTCAGGGTGTTTCGTGATGCAAATTTTCGAAGCCGGGCTTTGCAGTTTCTTGCCAGCACCTTGAAGTCTGGCAGGGATTCTGGCTGGTCCCTACGCGGTGGACTAAAACAGTCCGAAAGTGAACCCGCCGTTGGAAGCACTGTTTTAGAACACAGGCAGACATGGCATTCCAATGAAAACTAACAGACATATGTTTGAAAAGGTTCCGGGATTTCATTGGGCATGTCGACAGCAGCGCTTTTCAACGACGCTCCGCAAGAAAATGAACGTACGGCCTTGTTTACTCTTGAACCATTTTCGCTTTATGAAGTAAAAAGGTTTGAATTTACTGACTGCTGCCTTGACAGATGGTCTCGCATGTCCCAGTGATGGACATCGGAAACATGTCCCATCATTCCGACCAGCTCTGAGCTGTGATGAAACATCAGCATACTGATAAGCGTAACTCGTCATATAAGGTATTGCAATATTTCATCATCGTTTTTAAGTTTTGGTACGATTTTTAGTGCATTCAGTCGAAAACAAACACAAACCCATAGGTCTCAGGAAATGTACGAAACGATCTCCACCTTCAGCCAGGGTGCCTGCTGTTTCGGCGAAAATCAGCAACGTTTTAGCAGGAACATGCAAAGACCAACCATACGTAAAAGATACCTGGATCGGACACACCACTAGTCGGTGCCCGCCACCCCTCCAAGAAGACGACAAGCACACAACGATGTCTGGAAGCCTGAGGGTACCTCCCGAGGTTTATTTATGGTGTCTTGCGCCTGACGTCTTGCCCTCAAACAGTCCATATTCTTACCGCCAGGTGGTCAACCCGGTCGCTGAAATCAGTGGCGGAGAGAGGAACTTTCCCACCTAGGTAGTAAATGCCATCCATGGTCCAACCAAGCTTAATGATCCGTGGTCCAGTCCAGCTCAATCTCAGTCGTTTAGAGGCGAGAATTTTTCCAGCCCAGCCTCAGGCTTAGCGGGCATCGCTCCAGCAGCCGTCAGTATCCTTTGTACCGTGCCTTTGGCGGCTGAGGACATGACGGGCATGACTACGCCGTTGCGCCGACACTGTGTCGGGGATGTGGCCGCCGTATTTCGACACAGTGTCGGGAGGACGTGATCGCCGAATTTCAACGTCGTTTCGAGAGGACGTGAATGCCGTATGTCGACACGGTGTGGATGAGGAGAGCGTCTCCGCCGTATTTCGACACAGTGTCGGGAGGACGTGAATGCTGTATGTCGACACGGTGTGGATGAGGAGAGTGTCTCCGCCGTATTTCGACACAGTGCAGTGTCGCGAGGATGTGTCCGCCGTATTCCGACGCAGTGTCGGAAGGATGTGTCCGCCGTATTCCGACGCAGTGTCGGAAGATGTGTCCGCCGTATTTCGACACAGTGTCGGGAACATACGACCACTGATGGCCGGTGCCCGGGATCCGGTGTTTACCCGGTCTATCCGGGTTGATCGCGAGCAGCGTTATTTCTGCATCGGGAGCGCATCGCCGCTAATGCAACCGTGTTGTCCCAGGAATGTTATACGCCGGTCTGCCTGCTTGCTCTATTTGCTGTGGCCTTCTTTTGTGAGCAGCTGGATGCGTGCTGTCGCGGCTTTTTGCTCTGTACGGGGGCACAATGACAACCAAGCGCGGATTTCCTTTGTTATCGTAGGTTTCTCCTGCGGTGCAAATCGATGAAGGCTTTGCTAAGCATATTTTGTCGTGAAAGAAAGCATGTTTCTTATTCCGCGATCGCCGCTTGCAATGCTTTCAACACTCAATTTGCAGCCAGTTTCCGAGGACAAGCTGTTTGGATATCAAACAAAATGGTGTAACGTTTCAGAGTAAGCGAGAGTAACAGGAGTCATTTCACGTCAAAACACAAAAATATTTCGGGATTTTGACATACTTCCGTTCGTCGTACCTCTCATTCATGAACATAAAAGGGCGCAGTCATAAAAAATGGACTCGCACTTGGGGGAGCGTGCATATACATACAAAATTCAGAAAATGGAAACTGGGAATTTGAAGGTGACAATTTCTTACACGCGCCATGGCGCAGCAGGGTCAAAAACTGCCCACTCTTTACGTCTCTGCATATCACCTTCGAGATAATATTGCTGGAGCAATACACTTCCGTTTGCTTCTGCTGTACTCTTACCACGTCTTTTGATATCTGAAATTTTAAAATCGGTTCATAGCTGTTTGCGCTACAGCCCGACGACAACCGGAGGCCGGTCGCGCAGCCGACCCTGTCGTGGGCGTTGGACGGCCGCCCACGTTTCGTGCCGAAGGACGGCTTCTCCGTTGCCACGGAACAATCTCTGTCAGGAAGCCAGCTGCAAACGTTATGGGCAGTTGGTCTCTCAGATGAATTTATAGTCCAAAGGCGCAGCCCGCCTGATTCCTCACCGTCTCCAGCTCGGCACTGTCACTGCTTCTCTAGGGGACCTCCATGATCGTCTGTCTCCAGCGCGGGCGGTCAGGACCGCCACCGTCTCCAGAACAGGACCGTCAGGACCGCCGCCGTCTCCAGAACAGGACCGTCAGGACCGCCGCCGTCTCCAGAACAGGACCGTCAGGACCGCCACCGTCTCCAGAACAGGACCGTCAGGACCGCCACCGTCTCCAGAACAGGACCGTCAGGACCGCCACCGTCTCCAGAACAGGACCGTCAGGACCGCCGCCGTCTCCAGAACAGGACCGTCAGGACCGCCACCGTCTCCAGAACAGGACCGTCAGGACCGCCACCGTCTCCAGAACAGGACCGTCAGAACCGCCACCGTCTCCAGAACAGGACCGTCAGGACCGTTGCTGTCTCCAAAACAGGACCGTCAGGACCGTTGCCGTCTCCAGAACAGGACCGTCAGGACCGCCACCGTCTCCAGAACAGGACCGTCAGGACCGCCACCGTCTCCAGAACAGGACCGTCAGGACCGCCACCGTCTCCAGAACAGGACCGTCAGGACCATTGCTGTCTCCAGAGCGAGACTGTGAGGACCGCCGCCGTCTCCAGAACAGGACCGTCAGGACCGCTGCCGTCTCCAGAACAGGACCGTCAGGACCGCCACCGTCTCCAGAGCGAGACTGTGAGGACCGCCACCGTCTCCAGAGCGAGACTGTGAGGACCGCCACCGTCTCCAGAGCGAGACTCTGAGGTCCGCCACCGTTGGAATGACGACCACCGCAGATGATCGCCCTGTGCTGGCCTCTCACGCCCCGCCTGGCGGCCCCGAGAACCGCCGCCCGCCGGTGGCCGGGGTTTCGCCCACGTCCCCGCGACGGCCCCCCTTCAGTGGCGCCGCCCTGGTGACGATTGAAACAACCACCCACGCCATGCCTCGCCGCCAGATGGAAGGCCCGGTGCTGACCGGAGGGACAGAGTGAACAGTGACCGGGGAACCTCTGAAAGGGTCGTCCTCAGGGGCGCAGCCAGGTTTTTAAGGGACCCGGAGCTCAGTGTGAACTGAAATCATACGAAAACCGCCTGACGGGAAGGCAATGTGCAATGGTTTTCACCCCAAAAAATCGGGCCTAAGGGGGGGGGGCTGGCCCCTCTTGGCTGCGCCTGTCGCCCCCGCCCCTTGGCTGCGCCTGTGGTCGCCTGTGGTCGCCCAGTGCTCGGTGTGCTTCGAATGGGGACACCTCCAAAGGGCACCTGCAGCGAACAGCTAAAAAGGCCTCGAAGGCAGCGCCGAAGCGGACGATTAGGCGGGCGCCATGGTAGACTTTCATTACCTTTCACGCGGGCCGCAATGCGATTTAAAATTATTTCCTAACCCGGCATCGCCTGTCGTGTTTTTGTACCCGCCACCGCCTAGGGGTGTCAAAAAAGGCGCCCCATGTTATCTCAGGATCTAACCAACGGATCTGAACCGGTCTACGACCAATCGACAGCCATTAGTCTTGCGATTCAGAAAATACTATGCAAGCTCTGGCTATGTGAATGATGACGTCACAGGTCAGGTAAAACGCGTGAGGCGTCGGGAAACTGACATCGGCTTACACATCATATCATCGGCAATAAAAGTCCCTGGGCCTTTAGCAGGGTATCAAACAAAAGGTCAAGACCTTTTGCATCAGAAGCATGCCAAAATGTCAAAAATGTCGGGTCAAGGTTAGCCTAATTCGGGTGAAATATCGGTAATACTTAACATGCCAAAGACCGATAGTTACTCGCAGTCGTTTTGATCCACATGACAAAAAGGTCCGAAGTGAGATATTCTTGTGATTTGTTTCGCATGACGTGCTTTTCCTCCAGTCAAGGATATTTTAGGCCAGGTCAGATGAGACTGAATTACTCTTCCTGCGAAAGAGCAATAATTACTTGCTGGGATTCGTAATTGCGTCAAGGGCAGAACTAAATGATATCTCGAGATAATCAACTCTGCTCTGTCTGCTCCTTGTGGCCGTGGAGCGCGACTGCCTGAAGGTGTACCGCGCCCTCCACGATGTCAACGCCCCGGTGGCCGCTCAGACCATGTTTACACGCCGATGTGAACTGGCATATTGTTTCCCGGATACGGAATTCCCGCATACTGTTCAACACGACGCAAAGAACCATGCGCTAACACCTCTTAAACCGATGGAAAAAAATCCTACTTTGTATTTTTTGGCGACTGTTTTTTGGTGGATTTTTTGTAGAAATGTCCCCAACGTGACAGACAATTTTGGGCTGTCGGAGAACCTCTGAGGTCCGTTCCCTCACCAGCGACGTTGATTTTGAAAATACAGGATCTGCGCCTGCCCAGGACCTACGAAATAAATTTCGGACCCGCCGACCAGTTTCGATGCAACTGGCATGAATCAAACACCAACGGATAGAATTTTTCCGTTGTGCCCTTGTCTGAGTGCGGCAGTTGCAGTCCGGCCTGTCCGTTTGTCTGGGCCGGTAGCTCCTGTCCGGCCTGTCTGTCTGACCGGGTCCGACAGTCCAGTCTGTCTGTCCGGGGCCGGCAGCCAAAGTCCGGTCTGTCTGTCCGGGGCCGCCGGCTGCAGCCCGGTCTGTCTGACCGGCCGCCGGCTGCAGCCGGGCGTTTCCACGGAGGGCAGTACCTGTGACCGGTAGAGCGCCCCCGGCCTGTCACGTGGTCCATCAGTCTGCGCCGGTCGCCGGCGACAGAGGGTGGCACGCGGTCGCGCGGGGGATGCGGTGGTAGAGTCACTCGTCGGTCATGGCCTGCCTTCAGTCTCTCGCCTGGTCCGGTAAGGAATGGTTGTCGCTGAATCTCAGCTGTTAAGCGCTTTAAACGAAACCTGGTTAAACGAAGACTTTCCGGCCACCTGGACTTCGTCTACTATAATCCCTATCCTAAAAGCTGGCAAACCTCCATCTAACCCTGACAGTTACCGCCCCATGTCACTAACCAGCTGTGCTTGTAAGCTTTTCGAGGGAATGGTCAATGATCGAACTAGAATCTATCTAGAAACGAATAACATTATCTCTTCTTACCAAAACGGCTTTCGATCGCGCCGCTCCGCGGCCGATAACCTAATTCAAATCATTCACTCCATTCAAAGTGGCTTTTCCCACCGAGAGGCGACGGGTGCACTGTTCATGGACCTAAAGGCCGCCGTTGGTAAAGTACACCACTCTGCCGTTTTAATTAAATAACATCGAACCGCCGGAATTCGTGGCAGAACAGCTAAATTAAACTCTTTCTTCATTTAAAAACATTCGCAGTGCGTTGCAGCAACGTTCACTCTGCTGCTACTCTTCAAGAGCAGGGCTTCCTGCAATGCAGTGTACTTCCTCCTGCGTTATTTTTACTTATGATCCATGACGTTGCGGACGATCTTCCCAACCATATAACCTGGCCTCAAATACTTTCCTGACGTCGTTGATATAGCGGTGTGATTCACGCACCCAAGCGTCGATCGCGCCAATACAATTATGCAGCTCGCACTGGATTCTACTCATGAATCCAGTGAAACAAAATCATGAAACCTGTAAACCGGTGGAGTTTACAGGTTTCAGTTACTAAATTAGCCGCAGTGGTTTTTCACATTTTCGGCGCAATATCCAACCTGTAACCCTTTTACGACCCGGGGGGGAAGACATCCGCACCCACACTCATTTCAAATATTTAGGCTTCACTTTAGACTGTAGACTCATCTTCAACTCCCACGTTGCCGACACACGACAACGCTATATTCGCCGACTTAGCATTTTACAATGTATTTCTGGTCAGGACTGGGACGCTGACAGGCACACTCTCCTGCGTCTCTACATAGCTCTAATTCGATTAGTCCTAGAATATAACGCGTTTCTTTTTGAAAGTCTCTTCTTTCCTTGCTTCGGCTCTCGAGATCGTCCAGAACCGAGCACTTCGAGTCATCACTGGTGCCTTTGCTACGTCCCCAGTATGAGAATCTCCGGGCCGACGTGGGCATTCTCTCTCTCGCACATAGGCTCACACTTCACCTCATGATGATATAATACTCCATCCGAGTCCACACCAACCACAGTTACCCATCACAACACATCCGGTCTCGCAATCGGTGCCGACCACGACGTAACGCCTATTGCGACGCGCAACAATTAGAAAATGTCGTAAATATGTTGGATTTCCCCCAAAGTGCTTATCCCTTAACTCCCGCCCCCGGCAGCCATTGGTCATATAAATCTATTTTTTTAAATTTTATATTTATAATAAATGTAATTAGTAATAAATAAATGTAATATATAATATATAATATAAGAAATATATTATATATCTTCTTGATATATTATATAATGTATAATATATTAATTTCATGTATTTTACGTATAATATTAATATATAACATTATATATGATATACATAATATGTATGTAAAATATATTATATAATATATAAAAATAAATATATAATAAATAAAATTAGATTTATTATATATATAACAAATCTAATTTTTTAAATAATATAACTCTAATCTAATTTTTCACCGAGAAGAAATATTTCGTCACCCTGGCGGAAACACTCCAAACCTAACTGAAATTGGAGCATAATTCCTGGACTACACCTTGTACACCGATGGCTCTTGTGCCTCACAGGCCACGGGAGGGCATTCATAGGAGGCCGGGCCCGCCTCTCCAATCGGCTTCCAAAATTTCACTCCATTTCCCTGCGGAAATACGGGTCTTGCCTGCTGCTTTGACTCCTATCACACGAAGAAAATGGCAGCGAGTCGTCATCTGCACGAACTCCCAATCAATACTTCGATCACTACACCGACTACACAATATCACACATTATGGCATCCATGAACTGGTACAGACACACAATACACTCTCTGACAACACTAGCCTCGTTTTCCTGTGGGTGCCAGGGCACAGCTGCATCCCTGGGAACGGCACTTTCCCAATCACGACGATAACCCAGTGCCCTGCTCAGACTTACTTGCTCTAGTCACCTCAAAATTCAAACATGTACAAAGGCACTGGGATACTCCCGCGCGGTTTTATATGTGCCTCATCAGACCGGAATTCCCACCTTGGGAAACTTCCAACCAAAACACTCGCCACAAGAAAGCTGTCCTGTCCCGCCTCAGCATCGGCCACACCCGTCGCATACATTCGTGCATCCTTGATGGACTCAGACACACCTAATGCCCTGCATGCGACACACCTTTCAAAACTGAACATTTTCGCATACCCTGCCCCAGATATGACAGACTCCTATTCCCCGTCATCGCCTATGCGCGAAATAAGCAGATCCCCCTGGGGCTGCTCGTTCTGGTAGGAAACGAATATCCTGATGTGATTAAACTTGTTTTCCATTCCTTGAAAAAAAGGAGCCAAATCCATTTCATTTCCTTCTATATCATACAACAGAACACTGTCACGAAAAACAGGATCAAAACACGAATATCAGCACACGAAAAAATGAATCCCATGAACATTGAAAGTGATTAAGTTACAATGAGTGATATCAATAAAAGGACAATAAGATGCATCAATAAGGTATTCGATATATCAAGTTAAACCATCAAAGATATCCTAACTGAAATAGACACAAATAACATGTGAACTCCTGAATTTGAATAAACACAACGGGTTTCATCGATTCCTTTATTTACGCAAGCAGAACACTGTCACGAACTCCAGGACACTATCACGAAACACGGTACATCAATAATATAAAATGGAAAGCCGCCTTACTAAAACCCAAATGTAAACTAAGTTTTCCCATACATTCTGGCCTCGTGCGAGATTTTTCCCCAAACACCACAGCATACAATACAAAGCACCATAACATATAGCACGTTCGATGTCAGTGGGGACAAGAGAGCTCCTGTTGAGGAATGTCATTGCTGGCTGAGCCAAGAGGTTCTTTGTTGCAGCAATGAAGCTCACGTCTCACTGTCCGGACTCAACGGAGCCAAGAGGTCCCACTACAGCGTCCTTAGGCAAGGCGCGTCGTCATGTTCTCATGTATTCGTATTCCATGTTATCGTCTGATGCCCCTGGGCAACGCGCATTGTCTTCCTTTTGTTTCGTCTTCTGTTGTCTTCCTCTGGACCTCTGTTGCTGTGACGATGTTGATATTCACACAGTCTACACCAACACTCCACCAGCAATATATTGTATGTTGTGTGTCTGCTTTGCAAATGTATCTCTTTTCAGATCTGCAACATCAGGGTGGCGGTCTCCGGCAGCATCTTCAAAGTCATCACTCCGGCGCGTTCCCCCCGTTTCGGCTTTGCTCCCCTTGCCTTTACAAACCAGTCATCTATGAGATGGTATAAAGTAACCTTTGCTTAAACGACAACAAGCTTAAAGTAGCTTCCCCACCAGGCAATGACCTTATGGTCAGCCTAGTGTCAAAAAAGGAAGCGTTATGGCTCTAACGTAATGCTTCAGACGGCAGGGCGAAGAGCGACTAGCGCTCAGAATGAAGGCTGAACGAAACCCATTTTTTCAAGTTCTGAATTAATGACACGAAACGCATTTTTAACAAAGGGCATAACCGATGTTCGCCGCGTTGTCTAAAAGTCCAGCGCAGTGTCGTGACCTATTCCCATTCTATTGTGTTATACTCAAACGCCCTGTTTTTCATGCCAACTCATTCCCCATCGGAACATATCAGTGGGGTATGTTCATAATGCCTCGCAGGCATCATAGGCATTCCATTAACCCTCGCCAAAACAGCAACTGTTGGTGCAAGCTGCCCCCCCCCCAGGTATTTTGCAAGCTGCCCCCGAACGACAGTTTTGACCGCTATGAAATTTTATGTACACGAGTACTAAGCCTTGTTACACATTATATAAAAATCCGAAGGTGATACGCTAGCAGATCAATGACCCATGGCTTCTTCCTTGGGGAAACAAACGTTTTGAGTATTTTACGTTACTTAGACTCACTCAGCCTTAAACACCGGCATCATCCACGTTTTCCGTGACCTTCGCACTGCAGTTCCTACTTGGGTCAATGTTATCTCATGTATAAATAATGGTATGAGGTCGTTTACCTTTTGACCTTGTATTGACCTTGGAGGAGTTACGACATAAATGAAAATGTTGATTTGTATACAGTCAGTACTTTGAGCTTATATTCATCGTCACAAGTGGTTTCTAGCCAATTAACCATACTTCTGAACTCATAGCGCTAGGCCTATTCGGGGACGCCAGCGCAGGACTTATTCGACCTCCCCTCTCCCAAACCCCGCTATCTCGAGAACCACCCATCCAGTTTCCTCGCAACAAACGACAATTAACTCCCCATGACGTAAACCACATTTAAAAGGCGGTTTTGAATGTCTTGCAAAGGACAGTTACAGGGGCAACAAGTCAGAAAGAAGTGCATTTTGGATTTGTTATAACTCCGCTGTTTATTGACCGGTAGAACTGCAATTGGCAGAAATCGACACCTAATCGAATGGATTTTTCCCAATGGCCCGCATGTTTGGAATGTTAAAAAAAATTCATAGGCGTTCGAAGGGCTCGAAGAATGCTTTCTCATTTCCTGGAAGCCCTCTGTTGTGCATCCAATCCCCAAACCCGGAAAATCCTCAGATCCCTCCAACTTCAGGCCTATGTCCATCCAGCACGTCATCCCTGTGACAGCCAAAGTTGCAGAGCGCATCGTTCAGCGCCAGCTCTACAGCTACTCCTCCAACAATCACTTCCTCTCCCCCGCACAGCACGGCTTCAGTCGACGTCACTCGACGGAAACCGCGCCGTTTTCCGTCTCCGACCGCATCCTGTCAGCTACCGACAATGGGAAAACTCCTTTATTCTGCCTCTCGGATCTCCGTAAGTGTTTTGATGTCATTGGCCATTCGAAATTACTTACTAAACTTGCTTTGTACCATGTCGAGACCTCCTGGTTTTCGTCCTACCTCCGCGACAACACCCAGAGCGTCAGCTTCGCTGACGTTTCTGGAAGGAAACATGCCTTGGGAAAGCTGCTTAACAACATGGGGGTGCTTCAGGGATCCGCTTTGAGCCCGCTTCTGGACTGCATTTTCCCAAACGACCAGCCTCTTCGGTGAAGCGTCGGAGGTCGTTCAGTATGCCGACGACACGCAGGTGCTCGTCACTGAAAAATTGCTCCTTGGACGCTTATTTGGCAAATGGAACGCACCCTTTCATCTTCAGAGATATGGTTTAGCGCGAACGCTCTCAAAATAAACGCGAAAAACTCAGCTGATGATTTCGAAAACTGCCAAATTTTGCGCATCTTTCCAAATTTATCTGCGAAGTTCCGAGACGCAGCGCTGAAACCCCTTCAGGAAGCAGAAAATCTGGGCGTCGCATTTGACAGCACTTTCTCTTGGGATTCACACGTTTCGGCCGCATCAAGACGCTGTTTCGGTATGCTGATCGCCCTTTTGCACCTGCGGGGTCGCCTGTCGCGGCGCGCTGTCGAGACCCTCGTGTCAGCCCCGGTGCTCTCGCAAGTCGGGTACTGTAGTTCGGTGTTCGGTAATGGCACCGATAAAAACTTAACGCGGATGGAAAACACGAATTTTTCGGCGAAAATCACTTTTGGGCGACGGAAACTTGGCCACGTGTCTGCCTCGCTGGGAAGCTGGGGCTGGCTGTCGGCGGAGGGACTGGTCACTGGCGGCACCTTGAGTCTCGCGCACAGAGCGCTATCTGGCAGCGGGCCGAACTCAGCTGCTGCAATGTTTGTCCGCAACCGAGGTATACGCAGCCGCAGTACGTGCCAGGACGAGCTCTTCAGCCTTGTCCGCTCGAGACCAGAGTCCGACAAACGGCGCTTTGCTCACTGTGCACTGTTCTCACCCAGTATTATCACTGCGCCTGACATCCCTCAACCATTTACCTCGTGGTGTGACTGACCTCTCACCTGGACGTTTTAAGACTCCTCTGAATCGGCTCTCAGTGGAAGGGATCTGCTTTCGGTGATCATCGCGTGACTGGTGCTCGTCATCGATGTTGAACTTTTGTTTCTTTGATACGGTTCGTGTTTCATGTACTGTTCCTTCTTATCGACTGACTGTGTGTGTGTGTTTGTGCACGTGTGACAACGTTACCTTGTAGCATATCTGACTTTTTATAAGGCGTGCCTCAAGAAAATGTGACTGTTTCTTTTTTAATAAGGGACGTAGTTTTAATGAAATACGTGATTTTTCACATGATAATGCGCATGCATGGCACGTGCCACGATGACTCAGGCCAAATCTATTTACATCGGCTAAATTGTCACTTTTGACCTTGGTATAACCTTGTGAAGTGATCTCAAATCAACAAAAATATTTTGCATGTCCTTAGTTTTGTACCTGTATAATCATAGTAAGTCCTGAGTTCCATCTAAAATACTTGGTCTGTGGGCGTTATTTTTCTTTTGCCTCCAAACATTGCCAAAAATGGACTAAGGTGTCCAAAAAAACCTAGCTTCCCTCCACCCCTGAACAACAAGAAATTGTGAAACTTTGGCCAACTATGTTGAAAGAATAGGCCAGACAAGGTACCAGGTTTCGTTAAACGGCTTCAGAATGCTGGAAACGGGGAGCAGGAATCGGAGGGGACTACTGAAACTCCCTCCCCCCATATTGGGAATGAAAAGCTCCGAAAGTTATGTCTTAACCCTACTCCCGGCAGGAGGGGGCCTGAATCCGCCCACTTCGGTTTTTTTGCTTGCCAATTCCAGACTTTTTAACGCATCTCCACGAAACTTGCTGACGTTTCTTAGCTATTCATTGTACGCGCCGTGGTAAAATTTCAAAATTCTATTTTGCTCAGGGGCGGAGCCAGGCAACGTTCTTGGAAGGTACCTCAGGCCATTGTTGGCCTTGTTGAGGGCAAAAGGAAAATGTCTGCCAAAAACATCGTTTTTAAGATAGAACTTAAAACTTTATATGGATGCATAGCTAGATAGTTCTGCAATGTGCAGATGCAATTTTGCTTATCTGAGGTCACTTTGCAAAGTCAGGTCAAGGTCAAAATTTATAATTTGTTTTTTTTTGCAAAAATTTCGGCGCTGTTTTTTCAAATGCTAAACCCGGAACACATATGACGTAGAACGGTGTCCTCTACTTGTGTACCAAGTTTCAGCTTGATATCAGGTCGGATCACGGAGCTATGACCTAAAATGTCAGTGCTCACACCCTATATCGCAATAGCCATGAAATGAAATATTTCAAATAGAGTGAATTCAACTGATTGAAAACGTTTATAGATAATATTAAATGCAGACGACATTAATCCAAGTGACCCCAAGGTCACTGGAGATCGTTTAAGGTCAAAGGTCACAAGTTGATCTGAAGAACGGGTGACCATAACAGTTTCCCCTTTTTCATGTCCCTGGCACCGCCTATGCTAACATTATACAAACATTGTAATGCGATTTGTACTAATTTAGCATAACATGACCTGCAGAAGTCAAAAAGGTGTTTTTGCCTCTTTTATTCATTTATTCGTTAGAAAACTAATCCTCCTATTTTTAAAACCCTATGAACGCCCACTAATTTTCTCAAAATTTCAGATTGGTGTACCCATGGTAATAGCCCTATCCATAATCTCTCGATTGATGTCAGTTTCATTGAAATCGGTTGATAAACAACGAAGTTATAAGAAGTCCAAAAATACCTCTGATTTTGACATTCCCCCGTGTCTACACATTTCAAAATTTTGAAAATTTCTTTTGATAAACATGTATTTCACGTCATGGCAAATCGATTGCCGTTTGTTGCGATGAAATCGGATGTGTAGTTCTCGAGATCTCAGGGGGAGGCCGAATCCGCCCCCCCCCCTGCTGGGAATCGACCATACCGTCTAGCCCTCTGGGAATAGGGCTAAAAGATTTAATGAACACCCAAATCCACCGGTATTCCCTCCTTTGAGGATCCCTTGTACCTCAAAGACCAACCTACACGCTCGTTTTTGTTTCGTTGCTCTACCAGGTCACGTTTGGAAATGGATGCGGGGTCGCATCCCCATGCTGTCCAAACTAGTCAACTACCATACTACCACTAGGATCAAGAAATGGCATATAAAAAGGCCTGTGTCACGAAAATGAAGATACTCTAAAATTATTTTTGCCTAATTTCATACCACGTTCGGCTACGGCGTTTGCCGGCGGTCGACGCGAAAGTCGCCGCGTCTGTAACTTAACGTTTCTGCGTATATATTACAGAAATGAGAGAAATTAGACGTATATCAGCATCTGCGGACTTTTACCTATTTGTTGGTGTCTTTGCTAACACCTGATTAATCACAGCCCTTGAAATCCAGACCGTTTCTCGGGTAAGTCGGCTTTAAAAATATAGGGCATTAATGGTTAACATACTATTCAAAAAGAAAAACCAAGCCAGTTTCAAGATTTGCTTGTCACGAGCTTTCCAACGGTATGCTTATTTTTATCGCGCGACCAACCATTCGCGAGTTGAGGGGGCCTGTCATTAGCTCCCCCAGGGCCGGTGTGAACCGCGCCGACCGTCAGTCGGGCACGGTTAAAACGTCAAGGACGCTGGGGAGCGGCCGGTCTCCTCGCCGGAGGGTTGTTAAAGTGCGGCGCAGCCTGGGCCAGAGGTGGGGGGTGTGACTGCTGTCGTTGCTTAGTATGCTGAGGACACAAAGAACCCATCGAAGCGTTCCGGTAGGACTCGGAGTCGATGAAAAAACGCTTCATTAGGAGAATGGCTCCTCAGACAAAACAGAGGACTTGTGTCCACTGGTACACTAATGCATACTTCACTCATGAGCATTCCTGCTGAGTCCCGCTAGCAGGACTCCAAACATTCGAAGGCTGGTGGCAGCAGTCCTCGATAAGCCTCTTTCGGGACTAATGTTCTAATGAAACGCGGATGCTAATGTTACGTCTGCAGCGACAATGCTAATAGCGGCAGTGTTTTTTTAAGCAATCCCAGCACATGAAATTCGGACCACCTGCCGTTTTGTCCCCAAACAGTGCACGACATGACTTCAGCAGCAGTGCACCAACACAGAGCGGGACACGAAACGGCTGAAAAGAGCACCCGCCCACCGGCAGCCGAATCCCGGATCACGCGCCCACCGCGGCGCACCGTATGAGAGCCGGCCGGATGTTTTGTCAACTATGCGCGAAGGCCAGCTGGCTGCACAGGTCGCGGTCGACGGTCCGCTCTGAAGAAAGTGTTTCCGTGATGACAACAAGCAAACCCACCAGTTTCCGCCCGGCCCACACGGAGGCGCTTCTGATACTCGGGGCGTGGTAAATGTTCTCACATGAGGGTCTTTCATCCGCCATTGGCGGGTTTGCAACCCCCTGTGGGCGCGTTTACCCGCTGCCTTCGCCACAGAACCTCGTGTTTCTCGTTCTGTTCCCGCGGCATTTCCCTACTGTCCGCTGCCGCAGTGCATTCCAGCACAGCTAGCTCGGCAGTTGCTGGGGGAGTGATGGGGGGCGGGCATCAAGCGTCCCACGTTTATTGCTGCGCTGTTGCTTCCGTTTGTGGCGACGTAGCCGCGACCCGCTCTCATTGCCCTCGGTACATCAATTCTGCACAATTTGGCAAAAAAATGAAAATAAGAAATAGGCGAGGCCATCCAAGGCTATGTCAAAATAACGTCGTAAAGGCAACCATGTTTTACGATTTTGCCGTTTCTCCGACTTTGCTTGATACTCGTCGATACTCCTGGACAGCAAGTTGTCGGCATTTTCAGGTACGTTGTGGCTGACATTTGAAGACTTTCTGGTGCACGTAGGAATATTTATTGGCACGTTACTGTGGTCGCAATGTCACGATAGGTCATATTACACCACCCATAACCTCGTCCAACGTCATAATAGGTCAGGTTTTACAGATATGATTGTTTAAACAAGGTGGCAATACCCACGTTGTGACAGTCATTTAAAGGCTCCCTAGTGCGCATATGAATGTTCACGGGCACGTTACTGTGGTCACAATGCCATGAGAGATCAATGCAAACTACCCATGAACTCACAAGAGGTCATCATCTGCCAAATTTTACAATCACGATCCTTTTTGCTACGTTATTGATGTACGCGTTGTCACAGGCGTTTGTTGGCCGTATGACGCAAGTATGATGCGTTTTATTTAAGTGCGTTTTATGAATTTCTCAGCCCCAATTGACCCAGACAACATCATAGAACTTTATACCGGAAAACCCAATTTGACCCTGACCTTGACCTTCGCCTTGGATGACAGTCGGTGTCATTTGGTCTAAATAGAAACTACAGACTATCTACGCCATACCAATGGGCGTACTTGGCTCTACGGTCGCTCGGAATTTGTCATTAAGCGAGGCAGAACAGTTCTCGAAGTTTTGGGGGACGGATGACCTCTGACGTCATCCATGACCCCAGTCTCAAAAACTTCATATTGATCGGGGCCATCCGATAGCAAGCTATCCATTGCCGTTTCGATAAGCGTAATCGGTTCACTGGTTCTGGAGTTCTGGGGTCGGCGTTTATCCTCCCCCGGAAGTCCAGGGTGACGCCACTGCTCAGCAACTGCCGAGCTAACCCTCGCGCTCCCGGGTATCCCGAATCGTCCTTCTCTTACCGGGGGGGGGGGGGCTTGAGAAGCCCCATGATCTCGAAAATTAAGACATCGCCGGAAATGAGAGTGACGTCAGTCGAAAGCTCGTCAAATGTTATTAAGAATGAACGCATATTTATTGAATCTGAGTTAGTATTTCAGAGTCAGGAGGTCAATCCCATGACGTCCGAAATCTGTGCGCAGTGAAACCAGATATGTCAGTCTAAACTGATGTTGAATACCGCAAAATCCAAAAAGGACGAGAATTTTTTTTTATTATCAAAGAGTAATTTTGTACTCGTCAGGTCATATCAGCTCAGGACAACAGCCATTGGAATATAACATTGATATATGTTGAAACTGGCACGTAAAGTTACTCATGCGTTTTTTAATCACCCTTGCGAATGTCTGGTCAAATATCGCGGCTTTTATCATTAGAAAGGCTAATGTAGGTCAACTCAGGTCACATGAGGTCAAATAGGATCAGATTTTACAACATTCTCATCTTGTAATTGGGTAAAAGTAAGAATGTCAAACAAACATCATCTCACCGCTATAATCATGCTAATGTGTTCTTGAACGACATGCAAGTCAAGAACAGGTCAAGTCAGGTCAGGACAAGTACAATAGCAGGCAAACTGTGTCTGTTAAGTCCGAAGAATCACGGTCCACAGCACAAAACAAAGTATTGCAATTCGTCCGAGATCATTAAGATGCCCGAAGTCAATAAAACGAGAGCTCTCACTATCAATACGGTCATGCAAGGTCGACCTAGGCCAAAAGGAATTATCGTTTGTACCTCAGAAACACATAATAGTAAGCACATGAAATCAACTGTAAGTCGTCTTAAAGCACTTGTTAAACGTTGTCCCAAGTGAAAAATAAACTTTTGAAATGCTTTCAGGTAATGTCACGTCACATAAGGCCACGGCATTTCAAGCCTTCACGAACATAAACTAAAATGTACACTTATCATGCTCTATCCAAAGTGAATGGCAAATGCAATGCATACCCAATTTTTGGTAAATTCGATTCTGTAATCAGTTAAATTGAATCACGTTACAAAATCACTGACCCGTCGCAAGCGTTATGTTGCGCCATTCAAAAAGCGTAACGGAGATTTTCGTCCGTTTTCGTTCTCCAAAAAGGTATCCTATACCAACTAATTTCTGGGAGAACGACCAAAAATAGCATCTCAGCACGGTTGACATGAGGTCAGGTCATGCAGTTTTCCATCCGAAAAATGAGAATGTACATTTTGTAGAGAATGAGTCGGAATAAGAGCATCGTTTTCTGTTTTTCATTGTCTCTTACTGACAATGACTAGCATGTGCTTGAACGTTTTTTGACATGCGTTGCTTAAGGGCCAAATGGGTTAATGACTTGACATGCTCTGATTCTAAAATTTTATGACACTATGTATAAATGGTGTACCGTAGCCACTGAAAATTTCGCGTCCCTAGCTTTATTCGTGCTAGCGCTATGTTTACAAACCCTGAGGATTTTATTTCTAGCAGGTCATTTTTTGCTCAAGGAGCCCAAATTATTCCATAAGCCAAAAAGCACGTTTAGCTCTTAACGCCCAAGTGGGTGTATTCTTCTGCGTGCGCTTCGTGTTCTATCTGGCCACCTGCCTGGATGCGCTGAGCTCGGTGACGATCCCCCCTTCCTGCCGATGAACAGGCGGACGACAGTCAGGTGTGCTGCTGCACCCCCCCCCCCTCCCCTGCACAGTCGGCCAGTCCGGGCTTCACGGCTGCAGCAGCTACTGTTGCGTTGATCGATGTGACGCCCATCAGGGGACCGCAGCGCGTGCAGCGGCAGCTGAGGCATGTATGTGGTGAATTATCGCCCTGACGTCACTGACAGGCAGGTGCCCGTCGAACACCGAAATCATCGCCAGCGCTTGGCGGGAGCGTATCCTGTGCGTTTGTGTCTTCGTTTGCCACGCTGCGACGGCAGGAAGCTTTATAGCGCGCTGCTATGACAGAAAGCCTCAAATGGCACCGCAGCTGGCTGTTAGGCTGGTCTAACGTATGTAGTGTAAACATGTCTGTCTTGTAAAGGAACGGTCATGCATGATAATGACTTCTTGCTATCGCATCATGGTTTTCTTTGCGTGAACTTTTCGTTCGAAGTTACTGTGGTAAATATCATATTGCTTTCATCACCCGCATATTTGAGCTATCAAACAGACGTTAACCCTATTCCCGGAGGGCTAGGCGGTATGGTCGATTCCCGGCAAAGGGGGGGGGCGGATTGGGCCCCCCCGAGATCTCGAGAACTACCTGTTTGATTTCATCGCAACAAATAACAATCGATTTGCCGTGACGGGAACTACATTTTATAAAAAAGAAATTTGCAAAATTTTGAAATTGTGGATATAGGGGGAAAAATGTCAAAATCAGGGGTACTTTTGGACTTCTTATAACTCCGTTGATTATCCACCGATTTCGATGAAACTGGCATGAATCGAGAGATTATGGATAAGGCTTTTACCACGGGTCCGCAAATCTGAAATTTTGAGAAAATTCATGGGCGTTCACAGAGTTTCAAAAATGGAAGGATTAGTTTCCTAACAACTGAACGAACAAAAGAGGCAAACACTTTTTTGGCTTCTGCTAGTCATGTTATGCTAAAGAAGTACAAATCGCATTACAATGTTTGTATAATGTTAGCATAGGCGGTGCCAGGGACATGAAAAAGGGGGAACTGTTATGGTCACACGTTTCTCACATCAACTTGTGACCTTTCACCTTAAATGGCCTTCAGTGACCTTGGGGTCACTTGGAATGATCTCCTGTGCATTTAATATTATCTGTAAACGTTTTCAATCATTTGAATTCACTCTATTTCAAAAATTTCATTTTATGGCCATTGCAATATAGGGTACGCGCACAGACATTTTAGGTCATAGCTCCGTGACCCGACCTGATATCAAGCTGAAACTTGGTACACAAGTAGAGGGCGCCCTTCTACGTCATGTGTATTCCGGGTTTGGCATTTGAAAAAAGGCACCGAAATAATAGCGAAAAAACAAATTTTGACTTTTGACCTTGACCTGACCTTGTAAAATGACCTGAGATAAATAAAATTACATCTGCACATTGGACAACTATTTAGCTATGGACACATGTAAAGTTTTAAGTTCTATCTTAAAAACCCTGTTTTTGGCAGACATTTTCCTTTTACCCTGAACATGGCCAAAAATGGCATGAGGTGCCTCCCAAAAACGTTGCCTGGCTCCGCCCCTGAGCAAAATGGAATTTTGAAATTTTGTCCCAGCACGTAGAAAGAATAGCTAGGAAAAGTCACCAAGTTTCGTGAGGCTGCGTTAAAAAGCCTGGAATTGGCAAGCAAAAACCCGAGGGGGGGGCGAATTCAGCCCCCTGCCGGGAATACGGTCAAATGAATAGTGTCTAAAATATGAATATTGTACTACTTAATGGCGATGTCATTCTAAGGTAAAAGGTAAGATGAAGGTGCCTCATTTTTCTCCTTTGAATATCCAAGTTCTTCCAAAGAGTCTTAGATACCATTACGTCTCTTGTTATAACACGAGGCGGACATTAGCAAATAGTTCACGTGCATATAATTGTAGTTTAACCTTCGCTCGTTCAGGCGGCTGAAGCAACCCTTTTAACGCTTTCCAAAGATAGCTTCGTAAATTAAAAAGCTTGCGTGATCAGTACTAAATTCGGCGCACAAGTTCAGAGGTCATTTTCGCATCTTAACCCTATTCCCGGAGGGCTAGACGGTATGGCCGATTCCCGGCAGGGGGGGGGGGGCGGATTCGGCCCCCCTGAGATCTCGAGAACTACTTGTCCGATTTCATCGCAACAAACGGCAATCGATTTGCCGTGACGTCAACTACATTTTTATAAAAAGAAATTTTCAAAATTTGGAAATGTGTGGATACAGGGGGCAAAAATGTCAAAATGGGGGGTACTTTTGGACTTCTTATAACTCCGTTGTTTATGGACCGATTTCGATGAAACTGGCATGAATCGAGAGATTATGGATAGGGCTTTTACCATGAGTATGCAAATCTGAAATTTTGAGAAGATTTATGGGCGTTCACAGGGTTTCAAAAATAGGAGGATTAGTTTTTTAACAACTGAATGAACAAAACAGGCAAAAATACTTTTTTGGCTTCTGCTAGTCATGCTATACTAAAGAAGTAGAAATCGCATTACAATGTTTGTATAATGTTAGCATAGGCGGTGCCAGGGACATGAAAAAGGGGGAACTGTCATGGTCACACGCTCTTCAGATCAACTTGTGACCTTTGACCTTAAATGACCTCCACTGACCTTGGGGTCACTTGGAATGATGTCGTGTGCGTTCAGTATTGTCTGTAAACGTTTTTAATCGTTTGAATTCACTCTATTCCAAAAAATTCATTTTTTGGCTATTGCGATATAGGGTACGCGCACTGACATTTTAGGTCATAGCTCCGTGACCCGACCTGATATCGAGCTGAAATTTGGTACACAAGTAGAGGGCACCCTTCGACGTCACATGTATTCTGGGTTTGGCATTTGAAAAAAAGGCGCCGAAATTATCACAAAAAAACAAATTTTGACTTTTGACCTTGACCTGACCTTGGAAAGTGCCCTCAGATAAACGAGATTTTGTGTGCACTTTGCCCAAATATTGAGCTATGCATCCATATAAAGTTTTATGTTCTATCTTAAAAGTTCTGTTTTTGGCAGGCATTTTTCTTTTACCCTCAACATGGCCAAAAATAGCCTGAGGTGCCTCCCAAAAACGTTGCCTGGCTCCGCCCCTGAGCAAAATAGAATTTTGAAATTTTGTCACAGCACGTAGAAGGAATAGCTAGGAAACGTCACCAAGTTTCGTGAAGCTGCGTTAAAAATCCTGGAATTGGCAAGCAAAAAACCCGAGGGGGGCGGATTCTGCCCCCCCTGCCGGGAATAGGGTTAAGGTGTAAACATTTTTACTCTACATTACCATGGTAGCGAGCCATGAGATCATAACTGGGACTATGTCAGCCGTTTCCACGCACTGCGGTACAGGTCAAAATTAACCTTTATTAACCAAAATTGATCAAAGTTAACCTAGGTCTGCGAGGACACCCAGCACACTTTTTACTGAACTTCCTTTGGGACAGAACAGTAAAGGTCATATGCGGCAGAACCACCTCCAACAATACAGCAGAAGACCAGAGCCTGCCACAGGGAAGTATCATTTCACCGCCATATTTCCTTGCCATGGTAAATACATGCTTGACGACTTCCCCTGCAAAGCTTTACTCTATTCGCAGTTTGCGGAAGATGTGGCCATTTGGGTCACCAACCATGCTTCTTAAAAGCCAAAAACACTGTTCGATCGGGCCTAAACCACACTGTAAAATGGATTAAAAATATAGGTCTCCCCTGTCAGCCGAAAAATCCGCAGCCATCGCATACGCGCGCGCTGCAGGTCTACGTAAGCTCAACCTGCGCATCCATGGCGAGGCCATGAAGCCGGTCAAAAGCATCAAATTTCTTGGTATCACGCAGACGAGAAACTGGCATTTCAACAACACATCAAAGCCAGCAACAACCAATGCACGACGCGCATCAACGTCCTCCGCTCCTTGTCAGGAACAGACCGGGCGGAAACAGACAAACACTGCTCAGACTTTACAAACCATCATTAGACTCATTTTTGACTACAGCAATTTCATTTTCAACATCATTTTGTCATCCTTAGCGAAAAAACTCAAAACCGTACAAAACCACAGCATCAGAGTAGCCACTGGAGCGCTACACTGTGCACCCATCGTCAGTCTTCTGGCTGACGCGGATATCCCAACACTAGAGACCAGAAGAACACAGCAGGTCTGCCGGCACTATATAACAGTCCAGACCACAGAACTCCGCGCGACACAGCCTTGTTTCAGACATGACAGACTGGACAAGAGCCGTGCAGCACGCAAACACCGACCATTTCTCGTCCCAGTAAGCACGACTCTGGCAGACCTTCAGTTTGCCGTCCCACCTACTGCACTCAGACCACCCCTCAGACCATTTTGGACCCACCAACCACCCACGGTAGAATTCCTACACGCGGAACGTAAACCAGACATAACACAAACAGACATCCCCGCCAGGTTCAACGAGTGCGCCACAATCAACAACCACAAATCATTCATATACACGGACGGGTCCAAAATCGACGACAGAGTCGGATTTGGATTCTCATCATCCGGCTTCGAGCTCGGCAACCGCCCACAGGCGGAACATCCATCTTCACAGCAGAAGCCATGGCCATTCTGATAGCCATTTGCTTTGCAATCGGACACACCATGTTTAACATAGTTGTTTGTTCCGGCTCGAAATCAGTGCTTCAGACTATCAGGAACATGGCCGACACCTGATACACCACAGACTGCACACAACAAGTGCCCCCTGACGCAAACAACTTGACATTCCTTTTGATTACGGACATGCAAACGTCAAATAGAACGAGCGAGCAGACCAGACTGCAAAACAAGCATTGGTCTTCGATACCTGCTGTGAAATGGAATTCTCACTGGACGACTGCAAGGCAGTCCTCCAGCACCACGTTCGTCAAACCACAAAGGGCTTAGACACAAAACCGTCACAAACACCTGTACACAATCAAGCCCACATTTGGCGTCTGGGACACATCGAATCAAAAATGCCGACGTCAAGAAGTCGTCCTTCACGGGACTTAGAACGGGTCACACAAAACACCCACAACCAATCTTACAGGACGACTGTTATCAAGGCAACAATGCAACAGCTGCAGCACATCACAATATAAGCCGCCTCCTGCCAGAATGTAGGGATTCTGAAGTACAAAGACGAGCCATCAAGGCGTTCTGCCAGCAAATGGAAATTCAGCTCACTGTGAGCATGCTCTTGGGTAACTGGTACCCAGACCTATTACACCTGCTATTCAAGCATCTCAGTGACACGCATCAAGCAGGAGCTGCCACAGCATCAGAACTTCAGGAAAAACAGTACCTCTCTGTTGCCCAACACTCACCCAGCCAGTGACGGTGACCTGCCTCACGGGAGTTTGGCCATGATCGCGCTTTTGATTTATTGGTCAGTCCGTCCTGGGCCCCGCCCGCGCGCACAGAGGCAGCCGTGGGGACCGCGCGACCTACCATCTCAAGCCACCTGCAGGCAGCCCCGATCAAGCATCAACAACTACAAAACATAACCACAACACAACACCCGAAGTGTTCCTTCATCTCTTCTCCCGCAACGCCCAGAGTGACAGGGTGAAAGCTTAGCCAGCGCGAGAGGCGGCGTGGGCGGCCTCCTAGCCTGCACGATAAAGACCGTTCTTCGTGGGGAGAAGGCCACGTGCTGGCACCTTGGCAAAATCCAACGTAAGTCGGAACGTAATTTTTCAGGGATAGAAATAACGACAGTGGCAGCAGTAGAGGCGACGGCTCCCTTCCTCTTCCCCTGCGCTTCTTGCCTCCGCTTCACGGCGGCCCAACACTATACCGCCGTGAAGCGGCACGACTTCTAAATTTAGCCTGCACACATACAAACTCAAAGTCGAGCAATCACCTGTACTCATCACTGTTGCCCGTTGTAACGTTAAATGGAACTCTTGTCCTGTTTTGAAAATCGCCACATACGCTCTGACGTAACGTAACTCACACAGACTTTACAGGTGACGCATAATGACCAGTAGGCCGTGGCAAGTCCTAAAACTCAATATCAGTCAGTCAGTCAGGCCCAGTCAGTCTTGAGGTGCCTGGCTGTCATATCCTGGCACGAAACGGGCCAGGCGACTACGAACATCCACCACCATCTTCATCCGTGGTGCATAAAGTGCCCTCTTGTTGGAATTCTGTAGCATCCATGCACCATTTAATGCTCTAAAATGCAATGTGACACGTTAAAAGATTAGAACTAGAAAACAGCCGCATCATTTTTTTTTAACAATAACATTTATGTTTCTGCATCATACGAAACAGCGTCTATTTGTCAAAACGCCTGTGCTATGTCAACGCGGCTAATGAGACCTTGCAAGCGCATCAATGGATTGACAGCTTTGAAACCGATATCAAACCAAAGGTCCTAGTTCGGTGCATCTCGTGTGATGCCATACGTACATACAGTAAAAGGCAGGGATGTCGATTTCTGTAAATGATGGAAAGGGGGCAAGCCGATGGCCCGACAGTCTAACACCTCCCCCAAATGTGGGTTTCTCAACGGATTTGACCAACAAAAAATTTATAAGTTTTTGTTACTGTTAATCAAATGCAAAATTGCATTTATCCCGCTGGTGCAGGTATATAAATGGATAGAATGTAGAAAGATAGACAGATACACCGCTTTAGACTTCATTCTTCACTTTCTGCCTATCTCTTATCTACTGGGGCCGTTCTTTTTGATATTATTACTCATGTATCTTTAAAATCGACAGAACATATTGGGGGAGGCCCAAACCAACATGGGATGAGCCCGAATCAACAGGGCCCTCTCAAAAGAATGCAAATCGACAGCCCTGGTCAAAGGTGTCATAGAGTAACCGGGGACAGTTTTGAAACCTCCGGTTGTGAACTGATTGCCAGACGCTGGCTAGCAATGCTAGCCAATGCTAGCTAGCCAATGCTAGCACGCTTCTAAAGCCGCTGGCTTCCTCCTCCGATCCGGCTCCCTCTCTCGACAGGACGACACGACATGAATCGTTATGACTAGGGATGCACCGGATATCCGGTCCGGCCGGATATCCGGCCGGATATTAGAGATTATCCGGTATCCGGTATCCGGCCGGATCTTTTTGTGATCCGGCCGGATACTGCCGGATATTTAACCTCCCAGTGTACAATCAAGACGTTGCTGTAATGTCTGCGTCCAAAACCGTTCCAGGGGAAACGTGGCTTGTTCTATTACATTGTCGATGTAACTGGCAGTTCGAAGTCGGTCTGGAGACCTTGGAACCAATTTTTTCTGTATTGGTCTGGGAGGGTTCGGACATATCCTGCAAGAATGGGACTCAAGTTCAAAACTGTGAAACAATAGCCAGCATGCGGTCAGCAGCCCATCTTATGATTTCCTTTTTTCGAAATATTTCTTATCTTTCTCAAATTCTGACACAAACGCATTAAGAAAAAATATAAATTGTGGGCACTGAAACATGAGACAGTATTTAAAGTCATACCGTAAGCACATTTATTACTGTATGAACATTAAACTTTGCAGAAATGTAGTGATAACCGTTGCGGTCAGTTCTTGCTTAATGGATCATCTCCATCACCTCTCATCTGTTGGCAACACGCACGCGCCTGGGTACGCGCACCAGCATTTTACTCGGTATCTCTAGGTCCAGAGCAGCGATCACCTGACTCATCCAGCGCTTTAGGGCGACTTTGGATGTTATGTACCAGTCTCCCTGATACATCCTCTGCTTAATCATGCCCCAGATGTTCTCAGTAGGACACACCTGGTGCACACAGGGGACTGCTGTCACGCACTACATACGGCACTCTGGCCTCTTCCAGCAACTTGAGCGTTTTCTTCGCATAATGAGCGCTGGCCAAGTCTGGCCAGATCAACATGTCCCTCTCGAAACAGTACTCATCCAAATATGTGATGAGCACATTTCCTATGCACTTCTCACGGTACATGTTACCATCAACATTACCCATACCCGGCATGATAGCCGGCTTTGTCACACCCCTGAGAGAGATGGCGGGCCACACGAAAAGATTACGGGGAAACTTGCTCTCTGGCCTCAGTTGTACTTTTGCTGGACTTCTGCTGGACGTGCTCCAACAGAGTACCCAAGATTTCCTGACATATACCTCTCGTGATAGGTGAAGTAGCTTTCATCGTCCATGGCAATGACCCGTTCTTTCCGATTTCATGTGATCCGCGGGACAGTTTGCGGATGCGGGTCTTTTGGGCGACCTCTTGTTTTTGGGTGACCTGAGGTGACCTCTTGCTCTTTCGGTACCGAACCTTGTTTGCTACCAGTACTTTTTGGCACGTACGTTCTGGAAATTCCAAACCTCCCATCCGGAACGCATTATGACACCCGTTGTTTTTACAGCTCGAATCAGCTGTAGCTGTCTTTTAACCCGCGCACTGGAATGGGGGTCTTTTTGTGCCCCTCACCTGCTCTTCTTGAATATCTCGAGAACGCATCTGAGCTGGTTGCTGTTACTTTGTGACATTTATGGCAATTGAATAACTCGTCGAATGGCGTAGAAAAATTGGAAATCGGCTAGAAATTTTGAAGTTTCAAGCATTTGAAGTCAGGCAAACGTCACGAAAACGACGGTTGTCGCTGACAAATGGGAACTTTGTGAAAGGACTGGCGTTCTTCTTAAGACTGCTGTTTGAACACAGTCAGGCGATGTCATTCGGGCATAAGTGATGGACGTACCAAGGCCACAGCCAAGGTCAATAAGGGTTAAGGGCATCAAAGGTCGAGGTTTGTGACCTGATCCAGATTTGCTTTGCAAGATGTCAGGTTGTATGAAATATGCATTCGAAGGCCCTAATAAAAACACGTGTGCGCACGCTGATATGCTTACATATTCCAAGGTCAGTCAAGGTCAAGGTCGTTAAAAGCCAAGGTCAAATATCTTGTAACCTTGCTCAGATTTGTTCTGCGACATATCGATATTTGTATGAAATATGCATTCAAAGACCCTAATAAAGACACGTGTGCGTACATGCAGACGCATATATATATATATATATATATATATATGCCAAAGTCATTTCAGGTCAAGGTCATCAAAGGTCAAAGGCAGGTTTTTGTGACCTGGTCCAGATTTGTTTTGCAATACATCGATTTGTGTGAAATACGCATTCAAAGACCCTTCTAAAACACGTTTGGCATATTGACACTGACATGTATATACATACATAGCTATACATACATACAGAAATATAAACGCTGGAAATGACCATATGTACCGATGTTGGCTACCTTCACTGAAAATACGCCAAAAGATACATGTCGCGCCCTCATTTACTCTCAAACTGTCCCGTGTTGTTCGAAATTTGATCTGTAAAAAATGAAAAAAATGACGTCACAGGTCATTGACCTGACATGACCTCGACCCAAAATCCCCAGTCAAGACGCCAAATGAATGGAAGTTATCGTACTCCACGTTTTAACGGCCCAACAAACACCCCGTTTCGTTCTGAAAGTTGCAAGGAATGGCCTGTACACGCAGTGTCCAAAGTTGACCTTTTCCACCTCATTTGGCCTTGAAGATATCGACTCACAAGCTGTGGGCATTTTTTACTATTTTTTCAGTTTCCCACATCTTTCTTTTCTATTCAGTCTTTTTGGTTTCATTATTTCAGTAGAAATAGTAAATAAAAACATGTAAACATAATATCCGGTATCCGGCCGGATATCCGGCCGGATATTCAGCACCCGATCCGGCATATCCGGTATCCGGCCGGATCACAAAAATCCCGATCCGGTGCATCCCTAGTTATGACTGGCACTTGCAATGAATAGCTTGGTGGACAAAAGCCGGGGTCGGCCGGAGTGCTCCAGTGATCAGCACTGTCCCACGCCATATGTGCGCTGTTTTACGGCCGGAGTGCTCCAGTGATCAGCACTGTCCCACGTCATATGTACGCCGTTTTGTTTATTTTCAAGGTTAGCGCCAAATAGCCATGCATAGAACCGATTTTGACTTATAATCTTGAATTGACATGACATTTGATCAGGTTAACAAAAATGTTGTATGTTTGCCCTGTTATATCCCTACGCACTCATTTAAATTTTTACACTCTGCCTTAAAAACTCAAGCCTTGGTCGCCTGTATTCTTATTTGCTTAACAGCGCCAAAAAGGCTGGAGTGTTCCCATAAACTTGCCCTGGCTTCGTCCCTGGAAAGCAAAATTGTGAACATTTGACACAAGGCGTAGAAAGTATATATAGCACAGAACTGGCAAAGATTCATGAAGCAGTTCTGAACATCTTGGACATCGCAAGGATGGATAAAGCCACGTGCCCATTGGGGGGCGGGGGCAAGTCAGAATCCGGGGGGACACTCTGATCCAAAATACTGTTTTTCGACGGGAAACTGCAAAAATCGTTGACATTCCGTCCAAAATGGGGGTCAAAAGCTCATTCTGGTAAGATTGGAGGGATATGTCTCCCAACCAACCCCCGTCAGTTACAGCCATGATCGCGAGCAAAAAAATGGGAAGAGGTGTCGTCCAAAGTCCTCTCCCCCAATACAGGAATTGGGTTACGCTAGGGATGCACTAAACCATAAGTTGCATCGGGAGAATCGAATTAAACATAGCAAAAAGATTAACGATAACGGAATTGTTCGAAACAGGATCTAAAACTGAGGTTCAAATTTATCAAGAGATTGGACTTTGAACCCAAATCCAAATCAACGCCACCAAATGCATTGCAAATCCACGCCGAAACCAATCCATTCCTTTTTTGTTCCTACTCTTGTTTTCGCTATCAGCCTCCTGAGTGAAGCCAATGCCCACAAAAAGGCTGACAGACCTCCCCGAGTGTTTCTGTTAGGTAAATAATGGCGTACTATTTGTTGTTCTCAATTCGTTTCCTCCGCAGTGTGTCAGCATTATGAACTACGTAAGTTATGTGTCGACGCAATGACAATAGATGCTATCTCAAAGAAGACGAATTTTTCGGAATAGCACTAACCGAGAAGACTTTTCGCCAGTGTCTCTACTAGAGGCACCGCCTCAGATAAATTTCATTGCAAATAACTTTGAATTCGTTTCCTTCCAAGTACGGCAGAGTTCGTTTTTGCGGAAGTTGAATGGTATGCATTTCCAATATCCTCTTAGCGTGGCATAGTACAAGGTTTCTGTCAGTCTACGTATTCGTGTATTTTACTTTTTTGTCAGATGTTTTTCACATGCCAAATAAATAACCGATTTTTTGTCTTATTTTCCATGATCAAGCAGCCTGTTCAGCATCGATGCTCTTAACCCTATTCCCGGAGGGCTAGACGGTATGGTCGATTCCCGGCAGGGGGGCGGATTCGGCCCCCCACTGAGATCTCGAGAACTACTTGTCCGATGTCATCGCAACAAACGGCAATGGATTTGCCGTGACGTGAACTACATTTTTATAAAAATAAATTTTCAAAATTTTGAACTTTGTGGATACAGGGGGGCAAAAATGTCAAAATGGGAGGCACTTTTGGACTTCTTATAACTCCGTCGTTTATTGACCGATTTCGATGAAACTGGCATGAATCGAGAGATTATGGATAGAGCTTTTACCATGGGTCCCCAAACCTGAAAATTTGAGAAAATTCATGGGCGTTCACAGGGTTTCAAAAACAGGAGGATTAGTTTTCTAACAACTGGATGAACAAAAGAGGCAAACACCCTTTTTTGGCTTCTGCTAGTCGTGTTATACTAAAGAAGTACAAATCGCATTACAATGTTTGTATAATGTTAGCATAGGCGGTGCCAGGGACATGAAAAAGAGGAACTGTCACGGTCACACGTTTCTCAGATCAACTTGTGACCTTTGACCTTAAATGACCTCCAGTGACCTTGGGATCACTTAGGTTGATCTCGTGTGCATTTAATGCCATCTGTAAACGTTTTCAATCATTTGAATTCTCTCTATTTCAAAAATTTCATTTTATGTCTATTGCGATATAGGGTACGCGCACTGACATTTTAGGTCATAGCTCCGTGACCCGACCTGATATCAAGCTGAAACTTGATACACAAGTAGAGGACATCCTTCTACGTCATATGTATTTCGTGTTTGGCATTTGAAAAAATGGCGCCGAAATTATAGGGACAAAACAAATTTTAACTTTTGAACTTGACCTGACCTTGTAAAATGACCTCAGATAAACAAAATTACATCTGCACATTGCCCAGCTATTAAGCTATACATCCGAATCAAGTTTTAAGTTGTATCTTAAAAACTCTGTTTTTGGCAGACATTTTCCTTTTACCCTCAACGTGGCCAAAAATGGCATGAGGTGCCTCCCAAAAACGTTGCCTGGCTCCGCCCCTGAGCAAAAAAGAATTTTGAAATTTTGTCACAGCACGTAGAAAGAATACCTAGGAAAATTCACCAGGTTTCGTGAAGCTGCGTTAAAAAGCCTGGAATTGATAAGCAAAAAACCCGAGGGGGGGCGGATTCCGCCCCCCCCCCCGCCGGGAATAGGGTTAAACCCGACGGATTCTATTGCAAACACATGTTCAGTCAAATCCTGAGGCTCGGAAACTTTGCTGTCCATTCAGTCACATGTTCAGTTTCAGCTCGTGGTTTCCGTTTCAGAATTACTGATATTTTAGCACGAGACGGAATTTTTTCTTCTAAAAAATAGGACCCCATTGGCTGAAGAGCCTTTCCACGGTCGCTGGACTTCGAAGTGTGTTGTACCGGTGGAAGACAGCCTGAATTTGAGAACTTTCCTTCAGCTCCCTTTGCCTCCCCAACCCACGACTACCGTTCCCGGAGACTGGGGATCTCCTGGAGGAGAAAGCCCCAAGATTGTGAGAGTGTCGCGACCATCGGAGGCTGCCCTTGTGCTGGGGTCCCATGGCGCTTTCCTTGTAGTTGGGTCCTGTGGCGCCGGGCGTGAGGCAGCGTCATGTATATACCCCGGGTGCAAGGTGCCCGGGCGCTTACGACGCATCTAGGCTCCTACGACGCACCCCAAGTCTTTTGGGTCATGCCGTGTGGGACGTCGTTAGTGGGCGTGATGGCCCCTGACGTCCAACAACACCGTTGCGTAATATTTTTGTCGTCAAGGCAAACAACCTTTGGGCTACCGCCGCGTCCACGTCAGTACGGAGCCGGGCGACTGAGTCCAGCGCGTGACGTGAGCCACATTTGACTCCCAGACCGGGGGCCTGCGTTTTGCCAGAGACCCAATGGATTCACCTGTCTCTGGCGGCCACAGCGTGGAGTTGCGCGGCGCGAAAAAGATCCTCCAGTGCCATCTGGCTCGGTGCCTGAGGCGAAATTCATTCATATTTGGGAAAAGCTGTATGAGGTGAAGTGGTTCACGACGCAAACTCGGCTTGGGATAGATTCTGGTTCCTCAGAGTAACGAGATGCCTGCTGGATGTACTGTCTTTTGTTCGTTTTTTTCATGATGTTTATCTGTGCAGCCTGACCACCAAACCGCACGGTTCTCATTTTCAAGACTTATGTTGGCGCCTTGTATTTCCTGGACGCTAAATATATACAATAGTTTTCATCTTGCTTCACATGAATAAGTTGCTCCTCCGGAACGTCCGACACAATAGAAAATGTACAAGTCACCCCGTTTACACATACGAATGCAGACCATCTGTTCAATACGTAAAGACTGATGAAAGCTAAGTCGTCTAATACGAAATGGTGTCAGCGAAATAAAACCGTTGACGTCCAACATATCACGATTATTCTGAAGCCTGGTCAACTTGTTCAGCTTACTTACGGCGTCCTGAACGGATTGAATATTGAACTCTTGTTTTCTTGGAGCTCGGCTGAACAGAGGACTCTGATCCCAGAGCTACCGTTTCAACATTCTAGCGCTTGAATTAAAAAATCCGCGCGTGTTTATTGCGTTTCAGTGTAGCATTTTACCACGTCACCAAGTACGGCGGAGTCAAATGAGGGAAAATTAATCACGAAATACGTTCGCTCGTGACGTGGCGAACTCAGCGGGTGGCCCGGAAAGCTGCTCTGTTCATTGCCGCCAAGCTTCCGCGCCCGTTCGCCGGCTTTGTCCTGCAGCGTCAGCCAGCAGCGGGAGGTGGCCACCTACCCTGTTCACCTAGGCGGCTAAAATCCGCGTGGACCGCGCTGTGGGCTCATAGTCCCATTTCCTGTCCCGTGGAATCGCTGGTAAGCCGTTCGATAAATTCGAATCGCGTGCCAACTGAAATCCTTTCTCTCGAAGAATTATCTATTCGTTAAGTGATTTTGTTCGGATTTGCGTTAAGTCGAGGCCGCTAAAAACATACTCACCGCAAATGGCACAGCATGAAGCGTAATAATCGAGAGCGTTCGGCCTCGGATATCTAGTTCTGTCGCCGTTGACAAATATTTTCCTAGAATTCAACACATCTGAAGATGGAGAAGCAGAAGATCATGGAAGAGGACAAGGGAAATTGGGATAGAGAAAAGACGGCGAAGTTTTTATCAGCTGGCGGTCATTCAGGACCTCCAGATTTTCGGGGTCTTGGACGGCAAACACCACAGAAATTCGTATATTAAGCTATATGCGTATATATATACATATAAATATTAGAATAATTCGGGATCAGATTCTCATTTGCACATGTCTTATTCAAAACGACAGCATGTTCCGCATTAACGCTCAGTTGTTCTAAAGAGCGGATTCATTTTCACCTTGTTCTTCACGTTTCAGTAAAATTATACTAAAATCAGTAATCATCATATTCTCCTGATATACTGACGTTTAATGATATCTATTTTTATAAACGCTTCGATATATAAGCATATTACAGTAGGTATTCACATATAGCTGTATTGACCATACTTATATTGACCTTTCGGTCTTCTTTCATCACTTTGAAGCACCGACAATTACAACATTTTTCAACGTTTACAACAATTATTTGCCGCAAAATCACGTTCTGTTGTTATGAAGTAAGATATCACACCTTTGACTCCTTTAACTAGAAGCGGGTCATACATATTGTCTACATGCATCTGTCTGCCCTGCCGTCAGCACTTTGTCAGAGGTAATTGTGAGAGCTGTGTGGTTTGTATGTTGATGATTGCTTTATTGTCCCCATTGTCTATTGTTTTTAAAGTTGTCGGTCGGTGGTGTTGTTGTTTACGAGAATGTCGCGGGTGATCTTGGTGCCGTGTTGTTCTTGGTAGTGTTTTTTGGGTGCCCCTTCCTGCAAGTGCATTGTGAGTCGCCTGCCGAGTGATGTGGTTGTGTGACCATTGTAATGTACCTGGCTGGTCGCACAGTCCCCGGCTTTACATCGAAACCGGTACCCCACACTGGTCTGTTTTATTGTTGATTTGTTCCGAGTTATGCTGCTTTCATAAGGGGTGATCATGTTTTGGGTTTTGCGTAATATATTTCAGGTTTCAGCTTTTGACTTGCTCTTCTTTCTTCTATGACGCTGCCAAAGTGTTCCGGTAGAGCACCTTTACATTACGGCCGGTATTCAGCACGCTTGTGTTCGCTAGACGGCTGTGTAAAATTGTTTTAACAACGGTATCGGAGTCAGAATTTCTGTAAAAAAAATCGATTAGCATTTGGCGCACGCGTTCCGCTTCACGCTGGAGCACATGCCATGTCGAACAGTTTCTCAAGGCCCGTCTGTATCATGCCCACTTTGGGCGGGCCCGTACAATCACATTCTCTGTTCATGCACCCAACCAGGCCGGTGGGTTTTAGATACACATCGGTTACAAAATCACCGCTGCTGACGTCTTTAATAAAGTTCAGGAACGGAAACTTTCGGCTCTTGCTCATGTCCATAATAAAGTTGACACCCAGTTGCTCAATCAGCTTACGCAATACGTCTAAGCGCATGCCATTGTCAGCATGCATAAATATGCTAGCAAGATAGCTGTAATAAATGCACGGCCTGGCATCGACCCTCTGAAGTACCTTGCCTCCAGCAGCACACGTAAATGCCTGAACAAAAAGCACTCACAACGGGAAACCCATAGCAACACAACGCGAAACAAATCAACACGAAAACAGACCACTGTGGTGTACCGGTTTTAATGTAAAGCCGTGAACTGTGCAACCCGCCAGGTACATTACGATGGCCACACAACCACATCACTCGGCAGGCGATTCACAATGCTCTTGCAGGAAGGCACACCCCAAAACACAATGAAGAACAACACGGCACCGAGATCATCCGCAACATCCTTGTAAACAATACTACCATACTCGCACGCTGCCATGATCGCCGCCGACTGACATTAGAAACGGTAGACATTACGGCATAAAACTAGTCATCAGTGTTACAAAACACGCTAACAAAACAGCTCACACAGCTACCTCTCTTCGACAAAATACTGACGGCGGGGTAAACATGTGCATGCAGGCGATGTGTATGACTAGTTTCTAGTGAAAGGTGTGTTGTGTACACTGCATGACAAAAGAACTCGATTTTTGAAGGTTCGAGCGTCAGTGACGGTTCGACCGCCTGACCATGGAGGACGCCCTGTAGAACTCCTGTTTTCTCCGCGATTTTCCCAAGAGTCTGACGTGACCGGACGGTGAGACTGTGCAGAGACACGTCTGTAACGCTGGTGCTCCTGGCTGATGGCTTTACACCGCGATTGCTATCTGGCTGATATCGGTGTATTTGGTGTTGACTTTCACGTGGCGATATCGGCGCGGTAGGATGGACGAGGTCCTGCCACCCGCCTCCCCGTTCCACCGCTTATGGCAGAGGTGTGACGCTGACGACCACCAATCAGCGCATCGATGTGCAATTCAACCGCTCTCTGCCGGATCCCGTTACGGATCCGTGACTTGGCGCTGGGTCAGGGCGAGCGGCCGCCTGTGCGGCCTGCGTGGCAGACCATGAGCGGACTCAGGCCGTGGTCGGCTGGGGCGGTCGTGCCGCGCGCGGTCGCGCAGGGTCTGCGCCACGATCGAGCTGCGCTGGCTCGAGGACAGTGGTGTCGGCGCGGATGCCGGGCTGGGCCACGCCACCAGATGAGACGTCTCTGCGTCGAGAGGGTCACCTGCCGACGCCCTTGCGAGGGGGTGGTGCCAACCTCTTGGATGCGGACACACTGCGGGCTGCTGTCCCGGTCCCGGGCCCTCACCGTACCAATGCAAAACCATCAGTCAGACTCAGCAGTTAGCTACGCGACGCCGACCAACTCTACTGGGTCGGTAACTGGTCATTGCTTACTCGAACGTCCGGTCTCTGGTACCGAAGATTAACAGTGTACTCCAGACTCTGCAGCACCATAACCTCGATGTGACGTGCGTTACCGAGACATGGCTCTCCGATCCGACCGTGGATAGGATACTTGTGTTCCCCGGCTATAGGGATGGTGCGCCGAGACCGGCCGGCTCAGCCCGGTCGTGGCCGCGCCGTCGCGGCCCAATGCAGCGGTGTGGCCATCCTATATCGGGACGGCCTGAGCATGAACGTCCTACCGATTACCAGTGCAGGCGCATCCTGCGAGTCGCTGTGGGTCTCGATTGCTGGTGGTGGGCGTCGCTCGGTTGTCGTTGGCGTGGTGTACCGTCCACCGTTCGAGCAGATATCAGCCGACCTGGATGATTTGTATGACCAACTGCATGCCACCGTGAGCCTGGGTAAACCAACCTTTTGCTTAGACGATTTTAACATTGACGTCCTGCGTCCGGACGGCCCCGATGTGCGCGGATACAAGTCGGTTTTAAATGACCTCAGCCTATCTCAGCTCATTCGAACACCGACGCACCTTTCGCCGACGGAGTCGCTCGTGGATCACATGATCACGAGCGTACCGCATTTGGAGTCAGCCGTTCAGGTGCTGTCAGAGACGATCGCCGACCACTTGACCACCACTGTTACTGCACCTTTCTGCTGCCCTCGCTGTCGTCCGACGCACTTCGCTGCTCGTCCTCGGCGTAAGGTGAACTGGGATGCGCTCCGTCTGCAGCTTCTACAGTCGGACTGGGACCAGGTTTGCCGTGAAACGCTGATTGACCGTAAACTGGAGGAGTTTATGCGTGTGTTGTCGAGTGCGGCTGATGTGCATTGTCCTCTCAGAACGGTGACTACTCGTCGTTCCCACTGCCCATGGCTTGAGACTAGTCCTGACCTGCGGCAACTGGTGCAGGGGCGGTACGACACGAATCGGAAGTGGCGTCAAACCCAAACCGGGACCGATTTGGCCGCATATCGACGCCTTCCGTGATAGCGTTAAGAGCCCTTTCGCTCGGGCTAAGCGGGATTTCCTCTGTGACAGTATGCTTGCCGGCTTTGCCAGTTTTTGTACGGGCGCAAAAAGCTTCGTCTTTCAGTCCGCCAACGGGGGAGGGAGTGCCGACGGGGGAATGCCCGCTGAGCAGGCTGATAAGTTCAACCGCCACTTTGACTTCCACCGCCACTCCTCGTATTGCTGCCGAACTGGCAACGGCCAGCCACGATGACACCCCGCTTCAACCTGGAGCACCATGCGTGACCACGTCAAGTCTAAGCCTGTGTCCTTCGAATCTCCCTGAACTCTCGAGAGCTATGAGCGATTTGTCATCGTCGACGGCGGTAGGACATGACGGCGTGTCGTGTTTGCGCTGCGAAAATGCTTACCCGTTCTCGGGCCACATTTACTTCATCTGATCAACAGCTCTATCGCCACTTGTGTTTTTCCTTCCTCCTGGTAGATGACCTCCGTTCTTCCTCTTCACAAATCAGACCCGCGTGACATCGCCAGGAATTTTAGATTCATATCTGTCTTACCTGAGCTGTTGAAGATATGTGAAAAGATCGTGTGCTCACATCTATCTCCTTATCTAGCTACCTGCAATCTTTTAGCTTCATCACAATATACATGTAGAACATGTCACTCGACAGAGAACGCCCTGGTTGACGATGTTGAGTGGATGTTGTGTCGGCTTGACGGTAGCCAAGTCGTCGCCGTCACCTCGATTGACCTCAGTCGAGCCTTTGACAATGTCGACCATGACGCCCTCCTGACCAAGCTCCAATGATATGGCATCGATCCCGGTTGGTTCGAGAGCTACCTGGCTGATCGGCGGCAGATGACGAGAGGTTGTGCTCTCTCCCTTCCTCTCTCTCTCTCACGGTGATCCGCAGGGGTCCATTGTCGGTCCTATCCTTTTTAGCATCTTCACGAACGACCTCATACTATGTGCCTCACGGACGTTCAGTATCCTATGCCAATGACACCCAGCTGTTAGACTCCGCACATCTTGATTATTTATCCATCCTAAAATACCCGCAAGAAGAGAATCCTTGCCGTAAAATCCTACTTTACATCCAACTCCTTGAAAATGAATCCACCCAAAACAACCCGGCTTTTTGTCGGTACAGCCCATAACCTAAAGAAGACCACATCCTTCCATCTTAACTTTGCCGGCCACACACTAACCCCTTCTCTGTCCGCGAAGATGCTGGGCGGTCGCTATCAACACCTCCTTGTCCTTGGGAGGAGCACATGTCCAAGGTTACCAAAAAATGCAGCTCCATCCTGGTTTGTCTGTATAAGATTCATCAACACTTTACGCCCGAGGTCCTGGCACTCCTAATCCAGTCACATGTTTTCCCCACATCCTTAACCGCCTTCCGGTCTGGGGCGGGACCACCTTAGCGGAGTTCAGAGGGTGGTGAGCTTTGGGGCCAGGATCGTCTCCGGGGCTGGTAAGCGGGACTCGATGTCGGCGACCTTGAGGGCGCTAGGCTGGCGCGCCATACATGACCTAGCTGCGAGGCGCGACAGCATTGGTGTCTTCGGAGCCCTGAACGACTCGCGTGCTCCGGTGGCGGTCCGGTCCCTGTTCACTCCGCGTACCGCTGTGTCCCAGCGTGCCACCCGGGCGTCCTCGGCCGGCGCCTTAGGGCCGCCGACTTTCCGTCCTGTCTGTGGCCCGCAGGGCTTTTTCGCGCGGCCTCGTTCTGCCGGATATCACCGCCTCTCGAGCCCGTAGAGAGCTTGTACGCACGCTCGACGACTTATCTCTTATGCCTTGATGTGTCTGCCCGCCCAGTTTTATCCGTATGACCAGTGCGCATGCGCTGCACTGAAACGACTCGAATCAAACATTAATCCACTCGTTGGAAAGATTCGAAAATGTGAAACTGAACTTTGCAGTGAATGATATGATATGCAAAAAATGCAGTGAATGGACGATAACAAACGGAACTTTGCAGTGAATGATATCTGTAAACGCTGAAAAATGTTGCAGCTGTGAGTATTTGGCAAAATGGTCAAAAGACACCACAATGTTCATATAATGACGTACTTATATATGACTTCTTTTTGCAACGTTCTACTCAAACATAATGAAAAGGATGAGAAATGCATCCCCTCTATAGAATAACTCAGCAAAAAAGACATTTATGGGGAATATACTGTCGTTGGCGATTATATATATATATATATATATATATATATATACACATACCAAAAATGCAACAACTCAGCTATAAGCTGCAGGTTATATATATATATATATATATATATATATATATATATATATATATATATATATGAATTGTTTTTGGCTATAAGCCATGCATGTCTCGAAAGCCTTGCAGTAACGGGGGCCCATCGACAGCGCAGTGGTTAGCCTGCTGGACTCTGAATCTGAATGCTGGTCCTCAGTTCGGAATTCAGATTCCAAGGCTTTCGAGGCTGCGACGCATACATGGCTTCTAGGTGAAAACCATCCGGTTATCCTCAGGATCAATTAACATCTGATAAATTAACGCTTGTCGATGGTCGGAACGTTAACAGGTCGAAGTGCGGCCTGTTATAGTAATATAAGACTATAAATCATAACATACAAGACGAGGAGGAAAGTCCGCACAATTCCTCCATCCGTATTATTCCTACGTTTGCATAAATGTATATCTTAAGGCACTTGATAAGTCCCGCACAAATTCTCGTCCTGGCAGGATCCGCCTTTTCCCCATATCTCCATTCCTACACAACCGTCGCACAGACCTCTACGCTCTTCGGCTATCATCTGCGAAATAACGGCAGTACTGCGTCCAGTTGTCGGAAAAGCGCAGTTTATGCCCACAATCCGTGCCTCGATTCGAATTTCGTAAATTCGGACTACCGACTATTAACGCGACGACCAGCCGCATTCGCCCACGTAAGCACACCTCGGCGAGATGACCACAGTCGCCTTGCCCATCCCGTCCAAATTCGAATCTGCCTCAGCTGCCCATGTAAAGGGGGCAACCGCCACGGAGCCGAGCTTTTCGGGTTCCCGAGTCGCGGCCCCGTCAAAGCCGTGACGTCACAGAGCGCAGGCGGAAGTGAAGAGACCGGTTGGCCTGTAGCTAGCGGCCAGTAGCGAGCGGACTAGCGGATGCCAGAAACACTCCATGCGTTAATTTCAGACGCTTCTTAAACGTTTCCACTGTAATTGGGCTCATTCCACCAGTTACTCGATTGCGACGCTGAAACCTAGCCTATATGCCGATATATTTCTCCCCTTTGCACATGGACGCGGTCACTAGCAAAGTCCTTCCCGGAATGAGCTGGGCCATCGCAGCTCCAAACACCCTTCCTGCGCAGTCACCGTCTCTTGCGTCACCCGGCTGAGGCGCTGTTTCCGGTCCGTTTCAGACCAGCTGCCGGGCTCGCGGCGCCGCCGGGTCCGGGCCCTGCTGCTGGTGACCTGGGTCACCTGTGTGTTCCTGGTGACCTGGTCGTGGCAGCCTACGCGGCCGGTGTCGCAGGACCTCGCCCTGCGCCCCGCCACGGACGACAACCGCATAGGAACGGTACCGCCCACTGCCGGGGAACGGCAGCCGGGTGTCAGTCGTGTCAGGGTGTCAGAGGTGTCAGGACGTCAGTTGCGTCACGGTATCAGACGTGTCGGATGTCAGTCGTGCCAGGGCGCCAGTCGTGTCAGGGTGTCAAACATGTCGGCGGCGAGTCAGGATGTCAGTCGCGTCCTGGTGTCAGTCGTGTCAGGGAGCCAGCTGTCACAGGGTGTCAGCCAGTGGATCAAGACTGCCGGGCGTCAATCGTGATGGAGTGTCAGTCGTGTCAAGGTGTCATTTGCGTCAGGGTATCAGTCGTGAGTCAGCCCGTGGGTCAGGACTGCTGGGTGTCAGTCGTGTCAGAGTGTCGGTCGAGACCGCCGGGCCTGCTGCGCAGGGCAGCCGGTGGCCGCCTTAGACATGGTCATGTCGCTGGCTGGCCATGTCGATGGCTGGGCTGCCGCGGGTGAAAATCGTCAGGTTCAGGCCGCCGAATTTGCCATGCGTGTTTCTAGGCAGAGTCACTCGCAAATGATCTGGCGGAATTCGCGAACTCTGACCGGATATTTCTGAAAATTATCGCGGAAAGGGTGTCCATCAGATTTCAGACCGTTTCACTGGAGTTCCCAGCACCCCTGTCACAGGATATTCAGCCGCGTGATGAGGTGATTCGTTTGTGGCCTGTTGTCCTGTTCGGCTGGAGCGACGCATTTCATTTGTGCGGTCATTGCTGCGCGCATCCGGTCCGGAACATGCGGGAATCACAACAGTCACTAGTCACGTTTACTTAGCAGTTTGCCAGGCTAACCGTGCCGATGAAGGAAGTACGCAAATGTTGGTTAATATTGCACATCAGTGACGGGCTCGGTCATGCACAGTTTGGACGCGTTCAAGACCACAAGCCAAAGCCCAAGTGGCTGTGAGCCCTTAACAAGACTATTCAGGAACCTGTACATTAGTTGAGCCCTCCGTACCTGTTCATTTGTCTGACAGGATACGCATACATACGTATACTCATTCACATAGACGCGGGAACCATGGGGCAATGGGACCTGCAGCCGCCAAACTTTTTTTGAAATTTAACATTGACCCTACGGGCGTTAACTCGAAAGAATTAACTCGAACTGTTTCTCGGCCCCCCAAATGAGGAGGAACTTCCTTGCCCTAGTTAATGCAGAACAACTAGTTAGCCAGACACCGTTGAATCAGAGCACTGCATTTTCCTTTCATACTCGAATACCTCTGACCAATCGTCATCCCCGTATTAAATCTCGGCCAATCAGCGTGCGGCCCCGAAGTCTTGTACAGGGATCTTGGCTCGTGCCCAGTCTCGGCCACGCGCAGTTTTCCCTCCTCCGACAACACATCCATCAAAAACGGCAAAGGGTCTGGACGCAAAACTGTCACGAACACCTGCACACAATCAAGCCCACAATTGGCGCCTGGGACACATCAAATCAAAAAGGCCGATGTCAAGAAGTCCTCACGAGACTTAGAACGGGCCGCACAAAACACACACAAGCAGTCTTACAGGACGACTCTTGATCAAGCACTATAATGCAACAGCTGCAACACGCTACTTAATAATAGATACTTCCCGCTAGAATGTAGGGAATCTGAAGTACAAAGACGACCCATCACGGCGTTCTGCCTACAAAAGGAAATTTAGCTCACTCTGAACGCCCTCCAGGGTAGCCGGAACCCAGAACTACAACACCTGCTATTCAAGTATCTCAATGACACAGGAGGAAAACACAACAACTAGCAGGAAAACACAACATCAGCACCACAACAAACAGTACCACACACACAGCCAGTGGCGTCGAGTTTGGCCATGATCGCGCATTTTATTTATTGGTCAGTCTGTCCTGGGCTCCGCCCGTGCGCACAGAGGCAGCCGTGGGGACCGCGCGACCTACCATCTCAAGCCACCAACAGGCAGCCCCGATCAGGCATCAACAACTACAGAACATTACACAACCACAGCACAACAAGCCTTTCTTCCTTCTTTTCTTGTCCCGCAACACCCGGCGTGATAAGGTGAAGGCTTAACCAGCGTGAGGAGCGGTGTGGACGATCTCCTGGCCTGCACAATAAAGACCCCTCGGTGCTCTTCGTTAGGAGCTGGTCATGTGCCGGCACCTTGGCAAAAACCAAAGTAAATCATAACGTATTTTTCAGGAAGGTTACATGTAACCACTCTGACAGTAACAGAAGCGACAGCTCCCTGCCTCTTTCCCTGTGCTGCGTGCCTCCGCTTCACGGTGACCCCATACTTGCCGATGTCATAAGCGACTTGTAAATTTAGTCTGCACAGATAGGAACGCAAAGTTAAAAAATCACTTGAACTCAAATTTCTTCCTCCCTGTAACGTTAAATGGAACATTTATACTGTCTTTCAAATCGCCACATACACTCTAACGTCACGTAACTCATACAGACTACAGGCGACGCCTAATGACTAGTACTAGTAATGACTGGCGCGCCGCGAAACGCAATATCAGTCACAGTCAGGCCCAGTCCGTCTCCACGGGCCTGGCTGCCATATCCTACCACGAAACGGGTCAGGTGACTACGAACATCCACCACCATCTTTCATCCGCAGTGCATATAGTGCTCATTGGTGAGGATTCTGTGGCATTCATTAACAATTCATTGCTTTGAAATGCAGCTTGACCACTAAAAGATTAAAAGTAGAGAATATTCTTAGCATTCTGTAGTAGTGGCGATATATTATTTGCCATTTTCCCGAAACGCCCCAAACTACTACATGCGTCTACTACGTACGAGATTGCGCCTATCTGCCAAAAAGCATTTGGTATAGAAGGTAGCCAGCGATTGCCTAAGAGTGTAAGTTTGTCTGAATCCACTGAGCTGTTACCGACCTCATGCAAATCCTTGGTATCTTCCCGCAAAACGATTTCGCGCCAAGTGTCAAAGTCTGAAACATTCCTGTGACACCAGTGGCGCAGCCAGGGGGTCCTAGGGGTCCCGGGACCCCCCAAATGTTTGAAGGGGTCCGCCGAGGTTAAACAATTACTCCTATAAAAAACCGAAGATATGATCAAATTTACTTTGAGAACGGTAGGCAGGAGAAGAGAAAAGGTCGAATATATAGATCCAAGCCCAAAGAGGGACCCTTATCGGCCTGTAGGGGGACCCTGCCGGCCTGTAGGCGCCTCCTGCCAGTCCATGTGGTCCCCTGACGACCTGTAGAACCCCTGCTGACCTGTAGGGGGCCTGTAGGGGCCCTCGCCGGCCTTTTGGGCACCTTTGCTGGTCTTTTGGGCCTCCTACCGGCCTGCAGGGACCATTTGCCGGTTCGTAGGGCCCCTGCCGGGCCGTGGGCCATTGCCAGCCTTCGGAGGACCCCTCCTGGCCTGTGGAGGGACCCCTCCTGTTGGGAGCGGTGTCGGCCTGCTGAGATCGGAACGGGTCCCTCGCTTGCCTGTAGCTGGCCCCTTTCGGCACGAAGGGGCCCCTGCTTACATGCAGGACCCTTGCCTTTGCCTGTAGGGCACCCTCCTGACGCTCTGACCTGTAGAGAGCCCCCTGACGGCCTTTAGAGGGGCCCCTGATAGCTGTGAAGCTGAAGAAGAAGATAGCTGTGTGAAGACCACCAGAAAAAATTGTTCTTGGCGTGATAGTCGACAGTCAAAGAAGAGTCAACTGGTTGCAGCTAGTAACATTTAGGACTGACAAGCGTCCATTGGAGTAAAATTTCCACCGAATATTTTTGTTAAAGGGGCTCACTCTAAAATAAAAGCTCATCATTGGTTATGCATCCCAGAAATTTTGGACTGTCTGTGCTTCTGCTGCGAATCCCCTGTGAAATATTACGTCACTATTTCTGTCAATGGGCCAAACATGAAGTGAGGAGGGCCACCGCTGGGCGAGAAACCCCCAGAACTCTGGGCTGGCTGTGCCCCTATGTGAGGGCGACAACAATTTATGTCAGCGTCATGTTAAAAGACTGACACTGAAATGTAATTCCAGTTTCGCCTGTCGTAGCGCGCTATGTTTTGTATGTTCTGAAATACAAAGTTTCCTTGAACTTTGAGATGGTCGTTGACTGTTGCGCGGTTCTCTAATAGTGATGACTGGGTGGATCTTCAGCGGGGTTGCGGGCTCAAAAGCTAACGACATGCCATTTTTCCCGAAGAGAACCTCCACGTCCGTCAAGGTCTCACAAGGAACCCGCACACGGAACGGCTCTGCAGACCACGCAGAGCTCTCCTGCGCGGGAGTCCTCCAGCGCGAGCGCGCTTCCAACAGAACGCCGCGAGCCCAGCACGGAGCCCAGCCCATCCGGCGGCCCTCCGTCCGAGCCCGCAGGGCCGGCCGCGGCGGCGCCCGGCAACGTGACGTCGGCGGCGGCGAGCTCGCCGTCGACGGCGCCGGTGCCGTCTCCTAGGTCAGCGGCTCCGCTGCCGGCGGCCTCGGCTGCTGTGGGCTCTCGGCCGGGCTCAGCCAGACCCGGCCGGCCGGCGGCGCCGCTGCCAGGACGGAACGCGCGGAACCCAGCACAGAGCCGGCAGGTGAGGAGGACATGGTCAGGAGCCAGCACAGAGCCAGTAGGTGAGGCAGGACATGGTCAGGAGCCGACGCAGAGCCGGAAGGTGAGACAGGACATGGTCAGGAGCCGACGCAGAGCCGGTAGGTGGGGCAGGACATGGTCAGGAGCCGGCTCAGAGCCGGTAGGTGAGGCAGGGCGCAGTTGAAAACCGGCTCACAGCCAGCAGGTGAGACAGGACGCAGTCGGGAGCCGGCTCAGAGCCATCAGGTCGGGAGCCGGCACTGAGCCATCAGATGAGGCAGGACATGGTCGGGAGCCGACTCAGAGCCGGCAGGTGAGGCAGCACATGGTCGGGAGCCGGCAGGTGAGGAAGGACACTGTCGGGGTCGGCACAGAGCCATCAGATGAGGCAGGACACGGTCGGGAGGCCCACTTCTCTCGTGGCCGGCAAGGAGAGCCACGTCGTTCCAGCGTTCGGCGCTTGGGCCGTGGGTGCTGATAGGCCTGATGGCAACTGGAAATTTCCATTGGCCTTCATGGCCTTCCCTCAGTTGATTGTCAGCTTGATGCCTGAGTTACCACCACCCACAAGCACGGAAGTATTAGAACAAGACCGTCACTTGTAGGTTCCGAACCGATTAATAGCATGAAACAAAATACAGCGAACGTCAGAAGTGGTGGGAAAAAACGGAAGAGCATGACCCTGAATGCCCCAGCACCAACGGCCGTGCTCCCGCTGCTGCCAAAATGATTCCAGTTCCCACCGGGTGTGGCGGGACCGCAGACGGCGCCTCCGGTTCTGTGTCCGGCGGCATCGATTCTGTGTCGGGTAACGCTGCACTGGCGCCCGGGACCGACGCGGCGGCCCTGTTCCAGGCCTGCCCGTCCCGCGCCGCGATCGCGGCCGACTCCGCTGGACGCCTGGGAAACACTATGGGCGAGTATGCTACAATCTACGCCCTCGGCATCAGGTGAGAGAGAGAAAGGGAGAGAGAGGGAGAGAGAGAGAGGGAGAGAGAGAGAGAGAGAGAGAAAGAGACGGAAAGAAAGAGGGAAAGAGAGAAAGAGAGAGGGAAGGAGAGAAGGAGAGACACACTTAAAGAGAAAGAGGGGGAGAGAGAGGGGGGGAGAGAGACACAGAGAGAGAGGAGAGAGAGAGAGACAAAGAGAGAGAGAGAGAGAGAGAGACCCGGAGAAAGGGAGACGAAGAGGCGCGGAAAAACGCAAAGAGACACGAACAAACAAAGAAGAGACTGATAGAGAGACAAGGAAACGACATTTTTTTGTTCTTTGATTTTGACGACGTTTTTTGAAAAACGACATTTTTGGGTTTTGACGACGGCGAATAAATACTCAGTTGGTAAAAGCGTAAACCTGAACTTCACAGAGTACGGCGATAATCACGGAATCCAATGTCGGTGAACCAAAATGGCCCAGGAAATCTTTTTAAAATTCGCATGCGTGGTCCGTCAAACATAATGCACTCGGATGGCAGGAGAATTTAGCCCCCCTAAGATCTTAACAATTTACGGCTCTAGGGCCACGACATTTTTAGAGCAGATGCAACTCTGAAGGAATTCCCTTTTGCAGAAGTTTGATATTTCCAGGGTGTGACCTTCAGGGTAAAATGAGGTGAAAGTGGGTCAAATTTGGTGCTGCTCGCCAGACTTTTGCCTGTATCGCATGAACCGTTATTCACAGTGCAAAACGTAAAGAACGATTATGTAGACCAAACACGACTGCAACAGACAGTTAAAAATTTAAGATTATTCATGCTTAAATTGCTGTCTCATTTCAACTCAAGCGATATGGCTTTAATTTCACCAATCGTCTTATACCCTGTTTTCTGGTCTCTCGGGGCAAATTCTAGTGTTCAGCTGCGATTTGGCACAAAAATATCATTTCTGCCACTAAGGCCACTAAAGATCAACCAAGTTTAACCTATGTCACTAATCTAAAGTAACCTCGACGGGGTCAAATTCACACAAATATTCCCTAAGGAGCCAACTGCCGGTACAAATTTTACCGCAAAATTAGGTATTTAGCTCTGATAAGTAAAGACTCCAATGCGTTCTCCGGCTCCCTCAGAGCAGTACGCGACCATGGCACGGGAAGCTAGACTTCTAGCAAAACCCGTCTGATCCGTGTCCCTTTACCCCCTATTCCCGGAGGGCTAGACGGTATGGTCGATTCCCGGCAGGGGGGGGGCGGATTCGTCCCCGCCTGAGATCTCGAGAACTACACATCCGACTTCATCGCAACAAACGGCAATCAATTGGCCATGACGTGAACTACATTTTTATAAAAAAAGAATTTTTGAAAATTTTGAAATGTATGGATACAAGGCGGCAAAAATGTCCAAATCAGAAGTATTTTTGGACTTCTTATAACTCGGTTGTTTATGGACTGATCTTGATGAAACTGGCATGAATCGAGAGATTATGGATAGAACGTTTACCATTGGTACAACCATCTGAAATTTTGAGAAAATTCACGGCGTTTACAGGGTTTAAAAAATAAGAAGATTAGTTTTCAACAACTGAATGAACAAAAAAGGCAAAAACACTTTTTTGGCTTCAGCTAGTCATGTTATGCTAAAGAAGTACAAATCGCATTGCAGTGTTTGTATAATGTTGGCATAGGCGGTGCCAGGGACCTGAAAAAGAGGAAGCTGTCATAATCACACGTTCTTCAGATCAGCTTGTGACCTTTCACCTAAAATGGCCTTCAGTGGCCTTGGAGTCACTTGGAATGATCTGGTGTGCATTTAATATTATTTGTAAACGTTTTCAGTCATTTGAATACAAGCACGAATCCAATCCAAGATTTCATTTTATGGCTATTGCGATATAGGGTACGCGCACTGACATTTTAGGTCATAGCTCCGTGACCCAACCTGATATTGAGCTGAAACTTGGTACAAACGTAGAGGGTGCCTTACTATGTGATATGTATTCTGGGTTTAGCATTTGAAAAAAAAGTGTGCCAAAATTATTCCAATAAAACCAAATTTTGACGTTTGACCTTGACCTGACCTTGTTAATTGACCTCAGATGAACAACATTGTATCTGCACATTGCCCAAGTATTTAGCCATGTAAATCCATATAAAGTTTTGAGTTCTATCTTAAAAACGTTGTTTCTGGCAGACATTTTCCTTTTACCCTCAACATGGCCAAAAATAACCTGAGGTGCCTCCAAAAAACGTTGCCTGAACCGCCCCTGAGAAGAACAGAATTTTGAAATTTTGTCACGGCACGTAGAAAGGATTGCTAGGAGAAGTCATCAAGTTTCGTGAATCTGCGTTAAAAAGCCTGGAATTGGCAAGCAAAAAACCCGAGGGGGCGGATTCAACCCCGCTGCCGGGAATAGGGTTAAAGAACTTGCTGCCATGACCTGTGCAATCCATTAAATGCAGCCTTCACGCCATTCATGGAGACCACTGACCTTTTTGGGACTTTTACCGACAACGGAGAGGTCATTGAAAGCATTCAAAAGTGCTGATTGACGAGATAACACCAGGTGGTCTTTCTTGTCTGAAATCATTCTGGACCATTTAAAGGCACTATGTAGGTTGCATGTTAAAGGGTCTGGAGAAAATCAAAGCCGCCTTTAAGGCCTCTTCTTGAGTGAAGTGGTGAGGACTTGTATCATGGTGTGGCCAAAGGACTAATTTGCCGGTTTGTTTTTTTCCTTTGTTTTATCACGTCAGGTTTACAAACGGTGGGCCTGTTCGTGTATATATACCATTTCGATAGCCGTAGAGGGGGGGGGGGGCAGGCTAGAACGTAACCAAGGGGAGGAGTGCAGGGGCGGCCGCCCTCTTGGGGAAAAACCCTTGGAGCCATTTGAAAACTTATAGGATTCTCAAGCATGGCTCGCGAGAACCGTAGCAGGCACACCATTTTGTTACAAAAGGCCCCTAGAAGACCCCTTGAGGTCGCAGAAACCCCTTAATGTTACAGGAGACCCTTTGATGCTAAAGGACGCCCATTTGAAACTAGGGGGCCCTCTTGTGCTGTACGAAATCACGGCTGTAATAAATGGAGGGAAGGGATGAACATGTCCCCCACTTTTTGGCGCGTGAAGCCACGTGGTGCCCCTTTTATGCCACAGAAACGAAGGGCTTTGAAAAAGATCCCCTGAGCGCAATCCCAAAGAGAAACCGAAATCCATTTCTTTTTTTTGTTTTTGTTGGGGGGCGGGGATTTTTGACCTTCTTAGCAGCTATTAGTCTCCGGGAGTCCTCTGCACACGTACTGATCAACCACTCCCCGTGGACATGGCGTCCCTGACAGGTAAGCGCTCTCGTACAAGTCAGGTGACCCTCACATTCTTGGCGCTCCATACAGACCAAGCGGCCCCTCTTCTTGCACAGATGGCACGTCTGTATAAATTGCCCCCCTCGAAGACCAAACATGTTTACGATGCAGGCGTCCTTTACGAGCCAGGCCCCCCCCCGTTCAGATAAGTCACCCCTCGCAGGCTCGAGACGCTCTGCGAGCGGGGCTTCCCTTATAGATCAGGAACCCCTCACGTGCTTTGTGCACCCTCTACAGGCTATGGTGGTCGTATGCACCTTTATTTTGATTGTATTATGCGCAACTTTTTAACAGTTCTTCAGACTAACCTTTGCCTGGAATAGTGTATAGTTTTTGCTCAGAGATGTGAGGTACTGGTGGTCATCATAGCTCACAATTTGAACTAAAAAAGCTCGAACGGCGGCTATATTCATTGCGACTGTTTTAACCCGTCCTCGACTGGGGGGGCGGGGGGGCAGTTCACTGCCCCTGAGGTTTTTCTGGGATTACGAGAGAACGAACAAACATAGAGTCACCAAACTTTGTGTACCTTTTTCTTCATCAATTTTACATCTCGTGTCAAAATTTTGACCCCAGGTCAGGACACACAGACCCATGTCCAAAAAAGTTTAGCGACCTATAACTTTTTTGCAGAACAAAATATCTCAATAATACTTTCAGGGTCTAGTGATCGTGATAGATGCAACAAATCTGCTATCTCAGATTTTTCGGAATTTGCCGGGTCATTGACCTAAGATCAAGCCCATTTTTAAGAGATGTCGCCGTTTTTTTCGGAAATTGACGGAATATTTCATAACATTTTCAGTGTGGAGTCAAGCACACACCTAGTGACCGTCACTGGGCAAAGTACCAATGACTTCCAGCCATTGACCTGAGATCAGGCCACGAATATGTAGTGAGCCAAAATGTACCACCGTCAAAATTAGCGATGAATTACTCAGAATGGGTAGAAAATGTCAGAACTAGCTTGCACAGACGTAAGTAATACCAGAAACCTCAAAAAATTGGAAAAAATAGCATATTTTGTAAATAAACAGGCTGTCGGAAATAAACCTCCGCCAGTTGTGTAGATTGGTAACTAATGAATTTTTCCAAAATTTAAACATGAAAACCATCACAAGAACCACAAAGATGAATGGAATTTACATAGATCGTCTTTTTTCGCGAAAGTAAAGGAACGCTAAAATTAGTCCCCGTCAATTTGGTACTGCATACGACAGCGGCGCACACCGACAGCCGGCGGGAAAATTGCCGTGTCTTTAACTCAACGTTTCGGCGTATATATTGAGCAAATCTGGGAAATTAGACGTGTATCGGCATCCGCGGACCTTACTTGTGCGCTGGTGCCTTAACCTATGCGTTATTAGTCACAGCCCTTGAGATTCAGGCCATTTCTCGGTCTCATGCAGTCGGCTATGAGAAAACATATACAGGGCGTAAACTGCTTATATATTATCTAAAACAAAAAATGAGACCACTTTCCAACTCTACTCGTCAAAACTTTTCCAATGATATGCTTATTTTTAACCGTGCGACCAACCGTTCGCGAGTTAGAGGGGGACGGCCAACTGCCCCCCCCCCTCCAGTCGCCCGTGTTCGAAATGGGCCGACGTGCGTGGGTTAAGGATACTGACGAGACCAAAATCGGTCTACCCTGGATAATTGCTTTTACTAATGGTGGCCAGATGGAACAGAGGTGCAAAAGCAACGAACTTACGTATGAAAGTGTATGACAGAACGGCTCGTGGAGCACAACTTTTTCACATGTTCACGATCTCCATGGTTTTACTGCTATCGATTACGGAAAATATCCACACACGACATTGCCTTCAAGCTCAGGGCCGTATTTTTAACTTTCAGTGGCATACCAGCACTATTGAAATAACTGACGTTCCGGTCGCTGAAAGGCTCGCTGCAAAAACCTTTCCTTACTGCCAGCTACGCTATGCTTTTAACGCAAACAGTCGGCTACCGTCGTCCAGCTGCTGCCATATCTGAGGTAACATTTATGGCAGGCTGTGTCATGGCTTTTGTGAGATGTTTCGCCGAAGCGCTTTTGATTTGTAACAGCCTAAGAAATTTCTTCACCTCTGAGACGAAACAGGCTCTTCTGGGAAAAATCAGGTGTGATGCAGCGGTCTCACACCAACTTCAGTAAAGTAGTACAAAAAATGGGGCCAAGAGTTTGAAATCGAACTTCACATTGTCGCATGAGCACATGCGAAAAAGGCGTCTCGTGTCGTCTGGTTCCTTGGCACTGCTCATGTCCAAGTAAATGTATCTAAAAAATGCAATGATATTTGTGCCTTTATATCCATAAATATGTAGGTATATTACCAGTTCCATTCTAACAGATGACGCCCTGCCTCAGATCGGCGCCCCTTTGCAGACTGGCGCTCCTCCTGAACGAAGGATCCCCATATTTCTTGTCGCGTTAGCACGTCCCGGCTTGAGACGTCTCCAGGCTGTCTCACGAACTTGGTGGTCGCCAGCTACGGCCTTACGTGTTTGTCACCAGAGAGCTTGAAGAAATTAGTGTGGGTATGAATTGAATCAGAAGGACGAAGATGACACTCGTTTGTCTTTCGCTGCTCCGTCTTGATTAGGGGGGAAATAAGACAGGGGTGGCAGCACCCCTCTCGTTCTGGGGACGGGGCAAGATCCTCGCGTCCAGCGAGGGCTGATCTTATCTCATCTTTCCCACTCTTGAGACCTCAGAAACGGTTGGTCGACCAGGAAGCAGAAATGGTCAGCAGCTCGCTTCCCGCAGCCATACCGTAACCGCAGCACCTCAGTCAAGAACTTATTGTTCTCTACAAAAAAAAATCTCTTGGTTTTCCTGAACCAACCCTTAAGTCAAGAGCTTTTGTTTTTTGTCCAATTTCTCAAAGCCAAAAAAGAGCTTTTCTTCTCCCCAGATTCCTGCTGAAGTCGTTGCCTACTTGCTCACTACATAGCGCCACGAATCGCAGGATATTTGGTGGCCCGGACCTTGCCGCACGCAGAACATCTTGCACGCAGAAGGAGTATCACTACCAGCCGCCGACGGCATTTGCATGATCTGGGTAGTTACATCTGCTGGAGTAGCTGAAATTCCGACTCTGTTTATGACCCGCAGTTTTACATTTGACTACACTGTTGACATTCACGTAAATGTTGACGCTTTTCAGCATTAAAACTATTTCGTGCAACTGAAACGCAAAAATACAAGCTATCTGTTCTCTCGAACGTATGCATTAGTTTGGCGGCCATAACGTCAAAAGCTGACAGTCTGCTTTGTCATATGGGCTATGGCATACGGCCTCTTGCGCTCAGGTTCCCAAACCCTTTGTCAAATCCTGCGCGTCGCCAGGCGTCAGCCAGTCGCCCGTCCGTCAGGTACAACATGACCGCGGTGGCGACGCCGTCGCTACTGCGCCTCATGAAGGGCATCTTCCCGAACCTCTCGCTGCCGCTGGTGAGCGACGGGTGCGCCAACCGCTTCCGGCAGCTCCAGGTCGAGGAGTTCGAGCGGCTCGGCGACGCTGAGAGGAGCGCAAGCAGCTGGAAGATCGTCTACTACCCGCACCGCGCCCGCCTCTTCTGGAGGTATCGGCAGCTGCTGCGACGCGAGTTCGACATCAGGTGATTGTCATGGCGGACGAGGAACGACGCCAGCGGCGATGTCCGTTTGTCGCACAGTCAGTGCTTCTCCCAGCGTCGAGGGTATTATTAGCTTTTAAGCACAAACTTCTCAGAATTCTTCACGATGCGTGATTGCTGAAATACTGATTCCGGAATGCAAACTTGTTTTTATGGTGATCTGCCATCCTCAGAAGTCGCAGTCACCGAATACTTCTTAACTGTGCCGCTGGGGCCTGACGTCTTCAAAACGACCGCATCTGTTTTGTGCGCCTGTTATCTCGCATTCACTGGATCAGCATGTCGGCCACGTGAGATAGCAGGCACTGCGAACTGAAACAAACCCAGTGGCAGCTGCGTTCTCGAACGGGTGCGTGTTCGACCATGCGGACGAAATACGGGAGCCAACTGATGCGCGGTTAGTGACTGTTAGTGACATATAGTTAGTGACTGTTGGTGATCCCCCATTTGTGACGAGTAGGGACTGAAGTGAAGTGGTGGCTCCAGGGGTGGGTGCTGTGATATGATGAGTCTGACTATGGCTCTGACTGTGACTGTGACTGATGATTCTGACTATGGCATTGACAGTGACTGTGACCGATGATTCTGACTATGGCTCTGACTGTGACTGTGGCTGATGATTCTGACTATGGCTCTGACTGTGACTGTGACAGTTCGGATTTGAAGCGGTTATCCCAGGACCGGCTGCAGTGATGTACTTGCTGTGACTGTGACCCGCGACTGCGACTGTGACTGACAGGTCGGACCTGAAGCGGTACGCCCAGGACCGGCTGAGGGCTGTGGCCAGAGGCCGCACAGATCTCACCTTCGTTGGCGTACACGTCCGGAGGACCGATTACGCCCATCACTTAAAGGTTTGTTTGCTTGTTTATTGATCTTCACCGTACCGGCCTCCGGATCCCCCTTCGCCGGGCGGGGGGTTCATGGGAGTTTCCGCTCCCCCGAAAATGCTGAAAACTGTAAGTCCCACTGAAAAGGTAAAAATATCGTTGCAAAAGCCCTTGGCGAGAATAGACGTTTAACCAACAAAAAATGCCAGCGGCGTATTAATGATATGAAACCAAAGCTCTTATGTTCTTCCTTCTCTCGTGTATTTTTTCCTGGTCGGCCTCTGCCAACGCGCGCACGAGTATATGCTCTGTGCACACGTGTCATTGCCTGTTTGATCGGTGCACATCATCCGTAGATATGATCAAAGCCTGAGCCTCGCAAATTTCAACGCCTGGCTCCTCCCTTGATCACGGTTTGTGCTCCCAATATGGGCAACATCCTTTGCATCAACGCTGCGGCACATAAGAACTTTGGCCTTTCGAAGAATACGCTGTTTTCAAACCATAACAACTTTTACTTAACGTTGTATTACCCCCTATGACGCCTGCAACCTCGAAACAATTCGTAGACTGTGTGGATGGTCATTTGTCATTGACGCCACTTGCTAAAGTCATAACATCGCTAAATATTGCCTTCCAGCGGCGGTACCTAAACGAGCGACCACGTACCCGAAGCGACCGCCAAATGGCCAGACATGACACCGGGCAATATCCTCTGAAAAAGGTCCCGTTACAAATAGAAAGGTCAAATTGTTATCTTAGGAGTAAAAAATGCAAAGAAAAATTCCCTAAATGTTAACCCGCCCCCTACTAGCGGGGGGCAGTTGACCACCCCCCTGAGGTTTTTCTGGGATTGCGAGAGAACGAACAAACACAGAGCCATGAAACCTTGTGTACCTTTTGCCTCATCACTTTTACACCTTGTGTCAAACTTGTGACCTCAGGTCAGGTCAGGCGTCTAACCTAGGTCAGGTCAAACAGACCTATGTCAAAAAAAGTTTAGCGCCCTGTAACTTATTTGAAAAACAAGACATCTCAATAATACTTTTAGGGATTAGTGATCGTGATAGATGCAACAAATCTGCTATCTCAGATTTTTCGGAATTTTCCGGGTCTTTGACCTAAGGTCAAGCCCGATTTTAAGACATGTCGTCGTTTTTTTCGGAAATTGACGGGATATTTCATAACATTTTTAGTGTGCAGTCAAGCAGACATTTAGTTACCGGCATTGGGTAAAATATCAATGACTTCCAGCGATTGACCTGAGGTCAAGTCACGAACAACTGTAGTGTGCCAAAATGTGCCACCGTCAAAATCGACGATGAATTGCTCAGAATGGGATAAAGAACGGCAGAACTAGCTTGCACAGACGTAAGTAATACCAAGAACCTGAAGAAGTTTGAAAAATTGCATATTTTGGGAATAAACAGGCTCTTGCAAATAAAGCTCCGCTAACTGCGTCGATTGGTAACAAATTATTTTTTTCCAAAATTTAAGCATGAAAAGCCATGACAAGAACCAGTCAGATCAATAGAATTTAGATTGATAGGCTTTTATTCGCAAAAATAAAGGAACGCTAAAATTAGTTCCCCGTCAATTTTGTTTCTGCATACGGCTGCGGCGCACGCCAACAACCGGGTCGAAAATTGCCATCTTTTAAACTCAACGTTTCGGCGTTTATATTGAACAAATCCGGGAAATTAGATGTGTAGCGGCATTTGCGGACCTTTACTTGTGCATTGATGCCTTTACCTAAGCGTTATTAGTCACAGCCCTTGAGATTCAGGCCGTTTCTTGTTCCGATGTAGTCGGCTATGAGAAAACATATATACGACGTAAACTGCTTACATATTATCTAAAACTAAAACATGAGACCATTATCGAACTCTACTCGTCACACGCTTTCCAACAGTGTGTTTATTTTTATCGTGCGACCAAGCGTTCGTGAATTAGAGGGGGGCGGCCAACTGCCCCCTCCTCCCAGTGGGGCATGATCGTATCCGACCGACGGTCGTGCGCGGGTTAAAGCAATAGCGCAAACGGTTTGGCTTTGAAGCCTCAACAACCCTCGGGGGCACAATCAACGCCCGAATGGCAATAGGGTTCAATGTCGTTTCCGCATCACAGAGCAGTGGGAACTTACGATCCACTGGCTCCTCCAACAACGGCTCTCATTGCGTCACCTCTCTTTCTCACGATTACTCGATTTGGCATGCAAATCAGGTGTGAAGTGGCGTTTCCGTGTGTCAGATACAGTGTCGTAAGGCGAGTGCCTGTACCTGAGTGCAGTGCGAAAAGCGTCATGAGTTTCTGTACACGCTACACGTGTGCGGTATATGTGGCCTGAAGCGCGTCGTCGTTCCAGGTATTATTTAACGGGGAGCTGGTGACGCCGTCCTTTTACACATCAGCAATGGATCTATGCCGAAAGAGATACCCACAGCCGGTATTCATAGTGACCAGCGACGACCTGGCATGGTGCAGGTGAGGTCGCCGACACCGGTCAGGTACTGATGACCTGGCCGTCACTGACCCCGTGAAGTAGACTTCATCAGACAGGTGCCTCATGTCGGTCAAACAGTGATGACCACATTTCTACCATTTTTTATTAACCCGCGCTCGACCGTCGGTCCGTTTCGAACATTGGCGACTGGGGGGGAGGGGAGCAGTTGCCCGGCCCCCCTTTAACTCACGAACGGTTGGCCGCACGATAAAAATAAGCATACCGTTGGAAAGCTTGTGACGAGTAGAGCTCGAAACTGGTCTCATTTTTAGCTTTAGATAATATGTAAGCAGTTTACGCCCTGTATATGTTTTATCATAGCCGATTGTATGAGACCGAGAAATGGCCTGGCTGTGACTAATAACGCATAAGGTAAAGGCACCAGCGCACAAGTAAAGTTTCCCGGATGCCGATACACGTCTAATTTCCTAGATTTGTTCAATATATACGCCGAAACGTTGAGTTAAAGACACGGCAATTCTTGTGGTAGCTATAGGCGTGCGCTGCTGCCGTATGCGGTACCAAATTGACGGGAACTAATTTTAGCGTTTCTTTATTTTCGCGAAAAAAGACTGTCTATGTAAATTTCATTGATCTTTGTGGTTCTTGTGATGTATTCTTATGCTTAAATTTTGGAAAAATTCATTAGTCACCAATGTGCACAATTGGCAGAGCTTTATTCGCGAGAGCCTATTTGTTTCCAAAATATGCTACTTTTTCAAACTTTTTGAGGTTCCTGGTATTACTTGTGTCTGTGGAAGCTAGTTCTGCCGTTTTCTACCCATTTTGAGTAATTCATCGTCGATTTTGGCGGTGGTACATTTTGGCTCACTACAGTTATTCGTGACCTGACCTCAGGCCAATGGCTGGAAGTCATTGATACTTTGCCCAGTGACGGTCACTAGGCGTCTGCTTGACTCCACACTAAAAATGCTATGAAATATTCTGTCAATTTCCGAAAAAAACGGCGACATGTGTTAAAAATGGGCTTAACCTTAGGTCAATGACCCGGAAAATTCCGAAAAATTTGAGGTAGCAGATTTGTTGCATCTATCACGATCACTAATCCCTCAAAGTATTATTGAGATATCTTGTTTTGCGAAAAAGTTACAGGGCGCTAAACTTTTTTTGACATAGACACGGGATGTAGAATTGATGAAGCAAAAGGTACACAAAGTTTCGTGACTCTGTGTTTGTTCGTTCTCTCGCAGTTCCAGAAAAAACTCAGGGGGCAGTCAACTGCCCCCCCCCAGCCGGGGATGGGGTAATACCTAACTTACCGAGAAAGCAAAGTTTGCCTGATATATATAACTTTTTTGTTACCTAACTTCTTCCGGGACCTTTTGTTAAGATTCGGTAGATTGTTTATTAGGCTCCATGCTTCCTCAGAGCATTAGAGGTGTGTATAGGTGCAAAATTGCCTCAACGAATCTCTGGAACTTGATGTACGGTGTGGAATGTTTAAGAATGAAAGTTACGAGTCGTAGTGTAAGATCTACATCAGGTGTGTGTCTTGCAGTATATATATATATATATATATATATATATATATATATATATATATATATATATATGTGTGTGTGTGTGTGTCTGTGTGTGTATGTATGGCCATTGTAACAGAGCTTACAACGGCCATAACTTTCCAGTGTGTCTGGTTGGGCAGCACAGCTGATTTTGAGCAGAACGTTGTCTGACGAGGCCGTCATGCGCCAGGGATATGACGTCGCAACTTAAATCATGGATACAGTTTTAAGGCCCTATTTGAAGCCAAGTATTTTTGTCGTCCTCGAGATATGCTTAGAAAGGAATTGTTTAGGGATGGCGCAGGACTTAAGTATATTGTCAAAGCAAGTCGTATGTTACCACGGGTGAGGTCAAGAGCGTGACTTGTTAGCTTCGCAATGTCGTCGCAGTGTCCATTCAGTTCGTATATGGGACAAAAGTGGCTAATGATCGAAATATTGCAGATACAGAGAAAGAAATACTATTTGCTAGCTACTGACATTCTGCACCAAAACCTCACAAAGGTCAAGGACCGGTCTGATTTCACTGATCTCGTGAACTTGTTGGACTTAAGTAGCTTTTAGGAAACACATATGCGGTGGAAAAAGGGTTCATATAGCAGTATATGTCACTTTTTAGAACATTTTTGTCGTGCTAATGTGTCTCCGAGATCAGCCTGAGGATTAAGGGTCATCGCTTGTTTTTCGAACTAATGAAACGGGCTAGGTAGGTCTCAAAAGGCTGAGAGGACAAAATAATCATCCCTTTTCTTGGAAGATAACAAAACGTCTCAGTCCGCGGAGCCATGCTTGCTATTTTTGTCCTTGAACCCCTCTGTCACGTAATGTTTATCTGTCTGCCTCCTCCTCTGCTGCGTCTGTCTGCCTCTGCCTCTGCCTCTGCTGCGTCCGTCTGTCCCTGCCTGTACCTCTGCCGTGCCTGTCTGCCTCTGCCGCGTCCGTCTGCCTCTGTCGCGTCTGTCTGCCCCTTCCTCTGCCTCTGCCGCGTCTGTCTGCCTCTGCCTCCGCCTCTGATGAGTCTCTCTGACTGTGGCTCGGCCTGTCAGGCGGCACCTGGCGAATGAGGACGCCGCGGACGTCCACGTTCTCGGCGATCCCAGCGCCAGCTCTCCGGGCCCAGAGCGAGACATGGCGCTGCTCGCCGCCTGCAACCACACCATCTTCGACTACGGCACCTTCGGCTTCTTTGGAGCCTTCCTGGCCGGTGAGCTACAGAAAGGAAAAATGTTAAAGGCTGTCTCATCGCACTTCACGAATTGCTGTGTTCATGCACATTGCCACTGGAGTATTTTTTTTCCGCGCCAGCATTGGGTGGATTTTTTTTCGTTGTCGTATAAGCTTTCCCGGCCCTAGTTGCCTTTGACTCAGAAAAAGAGACAGTGGACGGAGGCAAATCCCCGTTTTCGTCCCCACAGAGGAACTGGCAAGAAAAACGCGACAAGGAATTTATTTTTGAACAATGAGAAGTAAAGCTACAAGCGAGTGCTTAACGCGTTGCTACAGAAAAAACTTTGCTTATGTATGACCATTTAAAGTAAAGTTTCTGACACCTCTGAGGTGGCCGGGAGGCAAAACTTGTGAATCATTTGGAGATAATGGTTTCATCACAGATTAAAAGATGATGAAACTCCCCATGCTGGTTGCCATTTTCAAGCGCTCTTGCGGTGGTGGTGATGGTGGGGAGGAGGGGGCAAATTGCTCCCTCCATCAGTGCGTCTGATTCTCAGACGGCCATCAGCACGTTTGTGAAGCATGACGAGTTCGGTGCCCTTTGCATCTCGAGGCTTCATTTTAACCCGCGCAGTGGAAGGAAGTTTCGTGCTAACGCCCACTGGAAGGTGCGGGAGGGGGAACAACGGTGATCCTCCTCCAATCTCAAAAACGAAAAAAGATGGAGGCATAGAATTTATGGACAGGGTGGGGTTATAACAATTTACACTGTGTGCAACTTTTGTCATGGACCTAGGTCAATATCTTTAACCCTATTCCCGGAAGGCTAGACGGTATGGCCGATTCCCGGCAGGGGGAACGGATTCGGCCCCCCCGAGATGTCGAGAACTACACATCCGATTTTATCGCAACAAACGACAATCGATTTGCTGTTACGTGAACTACATTTTTAAAGAAGAAACATTCAAAAATTACGAGAGGGGTGGATACAGGGGGGCAAAAATATCGAACTGGGGGGTGCTTTTGGACTTCTTATAACTCTGTTGTTTATGGGCCGATTTCATTGGAACTGGCATGAATCGAGAGATTATGGATAGGGCTTTTACAATTGATACATACATTTAAAATTATGACAAAAATTCATAGGCGTTCACAGGGTTTTGAAAATAGGAGGAATAGTTTTCCAAAAACTCAATGTAGAGAAAAAAGATGAAAGTACTTTTTTGGCTTCTGCTAGTCATGTGATGCTAAACAAGTACAAATAGTATTACAACGTTTGCATAATATTAGTATAAGCGGCGCCAGCGACATGAAAAATAAGGAACATTCATTGTCACATGCTCCTCAGGTCAACTTCTGACCTTTGACCTTAAATAACCTCCAGTAATCTTTGAGTCACTTGGAATGATCTCGTATGCGTTTAACCCGCCTCCGACTGGGGGGGGCAGGCAGTTGACCGCCCCCCTGAGGTTTTTCTGAAACTGCGAGAGAACAAACAGACACAGAGTCACGAAACTTTGTGTACCTTTTGCGTCACCATTTTTACATCTTTTGTCAAACATTTGACCTCAGTTCAGCTCAGATACTTGGCCTAGGTCAGGTCAAACAGGCCTATCTCAAAAAAAGTTTAGCGCCCTGTAACTTTTTCGCAAAGCAAGATATCTCAACAATACTTTCAGGGAACAGTGATCATTCACCTAAGGTCAAGCCCATTTCTTAGACATGTCGTTTTTTCGGAAATTGACGAAACATTTCATAACATTTTCAGTGTGGAGTGAAGCAGACATCTAGTTACCGTCATTGGGCAAAGTATCAATGACTCCCATGCATTGACCTGAGTTCAGGTCACAAGTAACGGTAGTGAGCCAAGATGTACCACCGTCAAAATCAACGATGAATTCCTCAGAATGGGTAGAAAATGGCAGAGCTGCCTTGCGCAGACGTAAGTAATACCAGGAACCTCAAACGGTTAAAAAATAGCATATTTCTGCAATAAACGGTATCGCGAATAAAGCTCCGTCAGTTGTATAGATTAGTAACTAATCAATTCTTCCAAAATTTAAGCATGAAAAGCCATGACAAGAACCACAAAGATCAATCAAATGTACATAGATAGGCTTTTTTTCGCGAAAATAAGGGGACGCTAAAATTAGTTCCAGTCAGTTAGTTACTGCATATGGCTGCGGCGCACGCCGGCAGCCGGCGCGAGAATTGCCGTGTCTTTAACTCGACGTTTCGACGTATATATTGAACAAATCTGAGAAATTAGATGTGTATCGGCATTTGCGGACCGTTACTTGTGCGCTGCTGCCTTTACCTATACGTTATTAGTCACAGCCCTTGAGATTCAGGCCATTTCTCGGTCTCATGCAGTCGGCTATGAGAAAAAATATAGGGCGTAAATTGCTTGTATATTACCTAAAACCAAAAATGAGGCCAGTTTCGACGTCTGTTCGTCATAAGCTTTCCAACGGATTGCTTATTTTTATTGTACGACCAGCCGTTCGCAAGTTAGATGAGGGGCGGCCAACTGCCCCCCCCCTCAGTCGCGCATGATCGTAACCGACCGACGGCTGTGTGTGCTTTAATATCATCTGAAAACGTTTTCAATCATTTGAATTCACTCTATTTCAAAAATCCCATTTAATGGCTATTGTGATAAAGGGCACGCGCACTGACATTTTAGGTCATAGCTGCGTGACACCACCTGATATCAAGCTGAAACTTGATGCACAAGTAGAGGGCACGTTTCTACGTCATATTTATTGGGGATTTGGCGTTTCAAAAAATGCCGCCGAAGTTATTACCATAAAACCAAATTTTGACTTCCAAACTTGACCTGACCTTGTAAAGTGACCTCAGATGAACTACATTGTATTTGTTTGTTGCCCAACTGTTGAGCTATACATTCCCATAAGGGTTTAAATTCTATCTTGAAGAACGCCTTTTTTGGCAGTCATTTTCCTTTTACCCTCAACAGGGCCAAAATTTGCCTGAGTTGCCTTCCAAAAACGTCGCCTGGCTCCGCCCTCTGGGCAAAACAGAATTTCGAAATTTTGTCACAATACGTAGAAAGGACAGCTAGGAAAAGTCACGAAGTTCCGTGAAGCTGCGTTAAAAATCCTGGAGTTGGCAAGAAAAAACCCCGAGGGGGCGGATTCACCATCCTATCGGGAATTGAGGGTCAGTTGGGGTCGAAAAAGGTCAAATTTGGACATTCGGCCCATACAGGCCGTCTCAGTAACGGTTTTCCAACGAAACGGGAAAAGGGTGATTGTTTGGGTGTAGAACGTAGAGTAACGACAATACTCCATTTATTTGACGTCTTCACTGAGGACTTTCGGGCCGAAGTTATGTCGGGTCATTGACCTGTGGTGTCATTTTTCATATTTTGCAGATCAGATTTCGAGCAACACAGGATAGCTTCAGTGTAAATAAGGCCCCTAAACGCATTTTTGGACTATTTTCAGTGAAGGTAGCCAACATCGGTACATTTGGTCATTTCTAGCGTTTATATTTATGTATATATGTTTATGTTATATATATATATATATATATATATATATGTGTGCGTATTACTTTGCCAAACGTGTTTTGTTACGGTCCTTGAGTGCATATTTCATGCAAATCAACATATTGCAAAGCAAATTGGAACCAGATCAAAAATAGTTGCCCTTGATCTTCGATGACCTTGACCTTTACTGAGTCTGGTATATGTAAGCGCAGCAGTGTGCGCACGCCTATTTTTATCGGGATCTTTGAACGTATATTTCATACAAACCGACATGTTGCGAAACAGATCTGGATCAGGTCACAAGCTGGTTGACCTTGGCCATTGATGACCTTGACCCTTATTGACCCTGCGTTTGGTCTTGGGTACATTCATCACTTATGCCCGAATGATGTCGCGTGACTGTGCTCAAACGGTAATCTTAGGTAGAACGCTAGGTCTTTCACAAAGCTCTCGTTTGTTAGCTACAACTGTCGTTTTCGTTATGTTTGTCTGACTTCGAATGTTTTAAATTTCGATAATTTCCTACCGATTTTCGATTTTTCTGTGTCAATCGACGATTTATTCAATTTGCATAAATGTCCCAAAATAGCAGCAACTACCTCTGATCCTTTCTTGAGATATTCAAGAAAAAAGCGGGGGGGGGGCACAAAATATCCCCTTCAAGTGCGCGTGTTAACATAACTTTCGGCGATGACCTAGCAGCTAATCCCATAAACACAGTCTTGCCTTTATGCGTGTATTGGGATAAGAATCGTTACTTTCCGGAATAAAAACTGTCATTTGCTCAACCCTATTCCCGGAGGGCTAGACGGTATGGTCCTTTCCCGGCAGGGGGCGGATTCGGCCCCCCCCTGAGATCTCGAGAACTACTTGTCCGATTTCATCGCAACAAACGGCAATCGATTTGCCGTGACGTCAACTAAATTTTTATAAAAAGAAATTCTCAAAGTTTTGAAATTTGTGGATACAGGGGGCAAAAATATCAAAATAGGGGGACTTTTGGACCTCTTATAACTCCGTCGTTTATGGACCGATTTCGATGAAACTGGCATGAATCGAAAGATTATGGATAGGGCTTTTACCATGGGTCCGCAAATCTGAAATTTTGAGAAAATTCATGGGCGTTCACAGGGTTTCAAAAATAGGAAGATTAGTTTTCTAACAACTGAATGAACAAAATAGGCAAACACCCTTTTTTGGCTTCTGCTAGTCATGTTATACTAAAGAAATACAAATCGCATTACAATGTTTGTATAATGTTAGTATAGGCGGTGCCAGAAACATGAAAAAGAGGGAACTGTCACGGTTACACGTTTCTCAGATCAACTTGTGACCTTTGACCTTAAATGACCTCCAGTGACCTTGGGGTCACTTGGAATGATCTCGTGTGCATTTAATATTATCTGTGAACGTTTTCAATCATTTGAATTCACTCTATTTCAAAAATTTCATTTTATGGCTATTGCGATATAGGGTACGCGCACTGATATTTTAGGTCATAGCCCGTGACCTGACCTGATATCAAGCTGAAACTTGGTACACAAGTAGAGGGCACACTTCTACGTGATATACGTTCCGGGTTTAACATTTGAAAAAATGGCGCCGAAATTATAGCGAAAAAACTAATTTTGACTTTTGACCTTGACCTGACCTTGTAAAATGACCTCAGATAAACAAAATTACATCTGCACATTACCCAACTATTTAGCTATACATCCATATAAAGTTTTAAGTTCTAGCCGTAAAACCCTGTTTTTGGCAGACATTTTCATTTTACCCTCAACATGGCCAAAAATGGCATGAGGTGCCTCCCAAAAACGTTGCCTGGCTCCGCCCCTGAGCAAAATAGAATTTTGAAATTCTGTCACAGCACGTAGAAAGAATAGCTAGGAAAAGTCACCAAGTTTCGTGAAGCTGCGTTAAAAAGCCTGGAATTGGCAAGCAAAAAACCCGAGGGAGGGCGGATTCCGCCCCTCCCGCCGGGAATAGGGTTAATATAAAATAACCATTATAGGTAGCACGGTCTCCAAGATTGCGCGAGAGGAACGGTTTCGCGCCTAGGCTTCGGTCCATTCCATGCTATTCGCAGCGGCCGCCGCTGAATCTGGTCTTTCGAGTGACGTCAGCTTGCACGTGCTTCCTCGCAGCCGGCGACATCGTGCTGGCGGACGGCGTCGGCACCGTGGAGGGCGAAATGGTGGCCGAGCTGCGGACCGGCAACATCAGCGCCATCTACCTGACGCCCGATGGACGATTGCTGGCCAAGTGCATGCACTGCAGGTGACCTCGGCAGGGGACTCAAACACGTGGCATTTGCAGGTCGGCGGACGGCCCGTGTGACCTGTGCGGGTTACCTCTGCAGCTGACTTCTGCAGGTGACCCCAGCAGGTGACCTCTCTGAAGGTGGCCTCTGAAGGTCAGCTGACGGCTAGTGCGTGCGCTTTAAGCGACCTCTACTGGTGACCTCTGTAGGCTAGAGGATGACCTGCCCAACCGGCAAAACCTGAGAGCGTCCCTGACATGCCTCAGTGCGGGCGTAGTGGTCCATGACGTAGCACCGGTCAGTATTGGGCATTGTTTAAACTGATGCCACTGGTCGTTACTTTTCACTTGCCGTGACTGATACATGCGGGTCAGCGGAGTCGGTTTCCGTGTGACGTGTGTCGTGGGTAACGTCGGCCGTGTATGTTTTTCTCGTGTGACTGCTTGTTATGATGTATTTCGCAAGTTGCTTAATGAGGCATTTTCTTGAGACTTTACCAAACGCTACCTGTTGCCATCTCAGATGATTCCAAATAGCTGTTCGTGCTATCGGCTGGCTTATTGGTATGTTTCACGAACAACCAGTGGTGAAAATTCAAACCCAGCCGTTCGGCATGTATGTGCCTGTGCAGACGTTAAAGGCTCGTCACAAACCACTGCTGTTTTTCCTGATCGGCGGCCTAAGGTGACAACCATTGACCTGACGTGGCATTACGGAAGCCCGCGAAATAGCTTTGTTATCATAAGAAATCCTTTTCAGTGTTTCTGGCTTAACAAATCTGTGTGATATTTTGGGGTTTACTTTTATTCCCAAAGGCATAGTTATAAAAGCCATGCCTTCGAATAACTGCTTCACCTTGTGGTCGCTAGCAACAAACGTCTGGCCATTGAAAGCGCGTTCATCCTTCAAGATAATTTGGCGAGGTCCTGATTGGTGTTACTGCCACCTCTCTAGCTCGATTAGCTCGCGAGCTGGGGATGATCGAGAGCTCCTGGAACGCTGAAGGGGCATGTTGTAATGGCTGTGGACGGGTTACAGCTGTGACAAATAAATTGGTATATTCCGTCTCACAAGATGTGCTTCCTAGGCTAGCGTTCAGGGAAGTGTGATGTACACGGGAAAGACGAGAATTTATGCAGCTCTCTGCCTGAAAAGTGTCCGAAAGCAGCATCTATGACTCAGTTCATGACGTGAGCCACATGGCCGTCATTTGAACCAGATTAGTTACATCAGGCCGTTGCTGGAGACGCCGTGAGACGATCCGGTCACCTGTGCGATCAGGGGGTGCCCGCAGAGATTTCGTGATGCTCATTTTGGCTTCACGCCCACGTCCATACTCGTGACGGACGCCGACGGTAGCGGCGTTTGCCAGGCGTTGCCAGGCGTTGCCAGGCGTCGCCTGGCCTGTTTTCCGACCCAGGTCGGCGTAAAACAGTGGGCGGTCTCAAGCGGCCGCTGCGTAACGCTGTCGCGCCGCGTAACGCCGTGCAACGCTGTGTCACGCTGTGTCCCTTTGTGTAACGCCGTGTAACTCCGTGTCACGCCGTGTCCCTCTGTCGCCGCGTCACGCTGCGTCACGGCGGGAGGTATGAAGCGGGCGGGCCGGCCCGGGGGTCGGATGGTCGACAGCCAGGGTCCACCCTGTCGGTCCGACTCGCCGAACGTGCCGGCGCGGAAAGCACGCGCGGAAATGTGAAAATCTGAGCGGTTTGAAAATTGCGCGTGCCCGCGCGAGCGATCGTCGATCGCGGGCGGCGGATCGGCGCCGGGTGCCGGAGCCGATCGAAGTCGGATACCGGGGCTGATCGCAGCCGGATCAGAGCGCGGCGGTCGGGCGACGCCGACGCTCTGCGATCGGGTCAGCCCGCCGAGCCCCGACGACGCGTCTCTCGCGCCCACACTGACGCCGCTGCCACAGCACGACCGCACACCAGCAGACCGGAGAACAGTGCTCCAGCCGTGACACGCATTTCCGCTCCCTCTCCGGGTTTTCACGCATATCTGCCGTGCCACAGGCTTCGGATTTTCATTCCCCATGCCTGAACAACAGGACTGTTGCAGGGGAGGGGAGTTTCTGCGTTTCCGTGACCAGCAGGTGACTTATGGTGGTCCCCATGCGTGTCGCACGGCCCGCTGCTAGTTTCCAGTCGTTTTCCCGTCGAACACACCCGGTTTCACGTCGCTACGACCAGGCACTGGGGACATCAAGCGTCCGAGGGCGAACCGTTGCAGCCGGCGTCGGCATTTGGCTCGTTTTGACAATACGTCCAAAGACTATGGGGACTGTAGGGCGTGCCATGTCCCGTCCCCTTGGTGCCTGAAACGGGAATGGCTATAGCGATGTTGTTGAGCATGCACATGCACGTAAGGCGCTTGCGCTCTAATGAACTCTACGACATCTCTGCGTGGTAGCGGAGGGGAAGTACATCAATAACCGGACGTCGCAGCACACGTCGGCGCTCCACAGCGCAGTCTGACGTGACACCAATACGAACGATTTCGCAGCAACATCAGCGCATCACCCACGGTCTTCTCGCCTCCTCTTTCGAAAGCCATATCTCTCCGGTTTTCCGGACACACACCCCGGAGAGATATGGAGAGGTATTGTCGGCCGAACACTGCTGTTCGTGTCGTGTTCGGCCGACATGAACAGGAGTGTTAGGCTCTGCCGCTGGCATGACTGTCGAATCACGGGATGACCTGCCTGCAATGCTGGCAGTGGTCGGGTCTGCAGCAGGCGGGCGGCGGGGTGACTGGCTCGAACCAGCCGGTGCAGGCAGAGGGCCCGGGAGGTGTCGGCGGTTTGTAACATAAGAACACCCACCGTCACCAACTGCGTGTGAACTTGGTGCTCCCTGCGCAGGCACAGCTAGAGGATCACCCTACACTTTGTCGATTTCAGATCTCACACGTACTCTGCCTCCAGGTCTAAGTTCAGACAGATCCTGAGCAGCTCTGTCATGCACCAATTTCTACTTGCGCTGTCGAGTCTCCAACTTCTGCGTTATCTGTTTAGGTATAGCAGGCTTCGCAGCTGATTCAGCGATAGTTTTGCCAGCAAAAACCGTGAAAACAAGAGCTGCCTTGTGGAATACCCAACACAAAATGAATAGGTTGCGGATCTTTGTGATCTTTACTTCCCAACTCAGCCATGCTGTTTGGCTGGGTACTTCGGACTGGAAAATATCAGGTTGATGTCCCACTCAGTCGCAGATTTTTGGAACAGGTGGCTGTTGAAGGGCATATTGTCTTGAACCATTTATTGCAGCACGCCTTGTTTCGCGAATATAGACTCCACGTGTTTCATCGCACATTCAGCGTTAGTGTTGTCAAGGAGGGCGATTTCAGGGAACTTGCTTTAGTAAACAACCAGCAGATACAGCCTACCTCTAAATTCAAAAACATCACTTCCAGCTTTCTGCCACGCTCTGCTTGGAACGTTATGTTGCATCAGCGGTTGTCGTTTGTTCACTCCTCGGTATTATTGACAAATATTGCAGCTTGGGATGATCTGTTCAATCTCAGCACCTATTGGTGGCCAAAGGCCAAAGCTCGGGCTCTTTCTTTTGTCTTTGACATGCCTAAATGGCTTTCATGCAACTTCTCCAGGACCACATTTCCGCCTTTGACGCAATTATTGTTGCTCCGCAGAAAGCTAGACCGTCAGGTTGGTGAAGCTGTTCCTTGCAATCCTTATATTCTTTCATTTCAGTTTCCTCCAGCTTTTTATGAGGCGGTCAGCCAGTCTCGTATCATCTGAACCACTTTGGTAAGAGGAACATCCGACACTGTTGCATTACGAAATTCTTGTTCCCGTCTTTCGGATACGGCCAGGCTCTTTACCAGGCTGTCAGCTATTTGTTCCAGCTTCTGTTCCTGTTCGCCGTTTTCAGTCTTTGTTTGCGTGGCTCGTGACAAGATGTCGGCGACATCTAGCTCTTTTCCTGGTGCCGAAACATTTAGGATGCTTTCTCGCTTCAGTGTAGTTTCACTATCATCCTTTGCAGTCGCGGAGATTCCTTGTTCGGAACACCAATTCCAGCGGTTTGTGACCTGTCTAGACATCTGTTTAACGACCATAAATACGCTGATAGAATTATGCGGCTCCAAAAACTATGGCAAGCAATTCTTTTTCAGTCCGCGCATATCTCGTTTCAGCCTTTTTCAATGCTCTACACCCGTAAGCCACCGGTCGTCCTTACTGCAAAAGTCCCGCGCCAAGGCCATTTTGACTGGCATGAGCACGGAGGGTTACTGGCGTTTTCTTGTCATGCAGTTTAAGCACAGGGTCGCTTGCCAGTATTTTCTTGTTGTCTCAGACGCCTCAGCTTGGCGTTTCTCCCCCCCCCCATTCACATTGCGTTCTTCTTAAGCAGGATTCTCAGGGAAGCAATTGTCCCCTACATGTTCGGAATGTATGACAGGAAGTTCACCGTTCCTAGAAATGTCTGCAAGTCTTGCTTATTTTGTGGCACTAACGTCTCGCTCCTTCGTGTGTCACCATGCTTCCCAAACACTTCACCTGAGTTGCCTTGAGCTGCAGCTCATCTTGATTGAAACGGACGTTTTTCTTCCTTGCCCTTTCCATTTCCGCTGATAATATCCCGTCATGCTCCGCTTCAGTTTCTGCAGTGATTATGAGATCGTGAAAAACCACGTGAACTCGTGGAATATCTCCAAAGGTGTTCTCTCACGGTTTTCGATAGATTTGTGGGTGCCCAATTTTCCGGATGGTAGCCTCAAAAAATTTGTAACGTCCAAAGGGACTCTGGAATCGGCTCAGATCTGAGCTTTCATCGTCCACCTGGGTCTGCCAGAATCCACTTGTCAGGTCCAGCACAGTAAAAACTCACTTTCCACTAAGTTGACCCTGGATGCCATCGGCCGTTTAAATTTTACGGCGTTCCCTTTTGATCACTTTGTTCATATCTTGTGGGTCGAGGAAGATTCTCAGACCTGAGTCCGGTTTTCCAGCAATGATTACACTACTGACTCGGTCAACTGGCCGCTTGACCTGTGCGATTATCCTCTTTGATTCCATATCTTGAAGTCTCTTTTTTAGTTCTCACTTATGCTGAAAGGCACTTTGCGAGGAGCCTGAATGACCGGCGTAGCATCCTTTAGCATCTACTTCAATGGGATACTTGTCTTTGAAGCATCTTGTTCCTTCAGATACATCCCAGCATTCGTTTAGGAAATTTTTCTCGCTTTTCATGCCCTCTGAGTGTAATTGTCTTCGGTTCGGAGATTTCTCTTCTCTGATAGGCTGGTGGTTTCTTTTTTCTTCCTTCTCATCGCATCTTTACCATTCATCTTCCTGGTAAACCTCTCTCTTTGTTTTGCTGTTTCCCTTTCGGCGTTTCACAGCGTTCATCCTTCTCTATCGCTGATTTTGCCTTTGCCGATATTCCGACTTGCTTTTGTTTTGTGAAGGCGAGTGTTTGCGACCTTTTCTTTCATTCTCCATGATCTGCGACTGAACAACGGTACTCTCCCTTGTTTTGTTTGTTTGAATATTCGAATGTTCGTTTGTCTGTTTGAATGTTTGTTTGAATGTTTTGCCTCAGCTTCTTGCACTCTTGTCGATGAGCCTAAAGTCCGTGCATCCTTCCAGGCCAAGAAGCGGGGTCGACGCGAATTCTACTCCGAAAACTTTCCCCTGACGGAGCACTCAGCTGTGCCTTTGCCCAGCGATGTGAGCTGACTGCCTCCAAATGCAGTGAACTTGGCCCGCGTCTTCCTGATGGGCCCGGCATTGATCTTGCCGATAACCCTTTTTGGTGACAAATTTACATCTGCACCCTTATCCAGCTTAACCCTTTTCCCGGAGGGCTACACGGTATGGTCGATTCCCGGCAGGGGGGGCGGATTGGCCCCCCCCGAGATCTCGAGAACTACTCGTCCGATTTCATCGCAACAAACGGCAATCGATTTACCCGTGACGTGAACTACATTTTTATAACAAGAGATTTTCAAAATTTTGAAATGTGTGGATACAGGGGGGCAAAAATGTCAAAATGGGGGGTACTTTTGGACTTCTTATAACTCCGTTGTTTATTGACTGATTTCAATGAAACTCGCATGAATCGAGAAATTATAAATAGGGCTTTTACCATGGGTCCACAGATCTGAAATTTTGAGAAAATTCATGGGCGTTCACAGGGTTTCAAAAATGCGAGGATTAGTTTTCTAACAACTGAATGAACAAAAGAGGCAAAAACACTTTTTTGACTTTTGCTAGTCATGCTATGCTAAAGAAGTACAAATTACATTGCAATGTTTGTATAATGTTAGCATAAGCGATGCCAGGGACATGAAAAGCGGGAAACTGTCATGGTCACACGTTCTTCGGATCAACTTGTGACCTTTGACCTGAAATGACCTCCAGTGACCTTGGGGTCGCTTGCAATGATCTCGTGTGCATTTAATATGATCTGTAAAAGTTTTCAATGATTTGAATGCACTCTATTTCAAAAATTTCATTTTATGGCCATTGCGATATAGGGTACGCGCACTGACATTTTAGGTCATAGCTCCGTGTTTCGACCTGATAATAAGCTGAATCTTGGTACACAAGTAGAGGGCACCCTTCTACGTCATATATATTCCGTGTTTGGCATTTGAAAAAACGGCGCCAAAATTACTGCAAAGAAACAAATTTTGAATTTTGACCTTGACCTGACCTTGCAAAGTGACCTCAGATCAAAAGAATTTTGTGTGCGCATTGTTCAATCATTTAGCTATACATCCATATAAAGTTTTAAGTTCTATCTTAAAAACTCTGCTTTTGGCAGACATTTTCCTTTTACCCTCAACATGGCCAAAAATGGCCTGAGGTGCCTCCCAAAAACGTTGCCTGGCTCCGTCCCTGAGCAAAATGGAATTTTGAAATTTTGTCACGGCACGTAGAAAGAATAGCTAGGAAAAGTCACTAAGTTTCGTGAAGCTGCGTTAAAAAGCCTGCAATTGGCAAGCAAAAAACCCGAGGGTGGGCGGATTCAGCCCCCCTGCCGGGAATAGGGTTACGCTCGACGAATTTTCCATTTATCTCGGCAAGCACGCGCCAAGTGTTGTCCTGCTTCTTTGCGCGCTTTCCTGCACAGTGTTCAAGCTCTCCTATCTTATCTTCGTCATCTTCATCATTATCTATGTCCTGAACATATCGCACAGATTGACATTTCTTTGCGGAATGCTTCATTTTTCCGCACTTGCCGCACGTTTTGCCCTGTCCGGCATCTTGGGCCGAGATAGATATGTACGCATCTGGCACATCTGGCCCCTGGTTCCCTTCGGGCTGCTGCTGGTCCCGACCTGACACTTGTCTTGATTGCTCCGAGCGATATCGTCCGATTTCTGTTTCTTTCCTATTTTGATAACTGACTGTCCTGGAGGATACAGCGTCAATATTAGCAGGCTTGAGTATAAACACAAATTTTCCTGAGTTAGTTCGTCAGTTCTGCAGATATCCAAACCTTTTTGCAGTGGTAGCATGACTCTCTCAGAAGCCAGCTTCCCACAACGTCCGACATCAGTCCCCCGATGAACTTGGCTACGATAGATATTCACTGAGATCTCCAAATTCACAAGTTGCAGCCATGCAATTCAGAATGTCCACGTAGCTGTCCACTAACTCTCCTTCATGCTGAAAATGTTGTTGAAAAATGTTGTTCAGGAACTCGTGGTGGTTAACCACCAGGTTCTTGCGTGGCATGCAGCACTCTACATTTGCCCATGAGAACTTCGGCTATCGCCAGACCAGAGGAAAAAGCCCACGCGCTGTAAGCTTCCCAACTTACCTCCCTGGTCTGGAGAAGGAGCTGCGACGCCTTCTGACGCTTGGCGACAGCCGCCGGTAGAGTTTCGAGGAAAAACTCCATCGCTGTCCTCCATCTTCGTCAGGCCTCGCTCATTTTAGGAGTTGTAAAGCACAACTCCGGAACTGGCACTGATTCTTGGCGTTAGAGCCCGGGGTAGTGTAACGTTACACCTAAAATGGCGTTCAGACGAGTTCAAATGGTACAATCCTGCATCATCATATTATTAATCCGGAAGCTGACGACGAACTTCTGACACCATATTATCGGCCCCTCCAATTCGATATGGAAGCACAATTCCTCCGTGGCTGGCAAAAGGGGAAACCCTGTTGGTCACAGTGCCAGTTCACAGGTCAATATCAGGCGTTCCAATGGCTCAATTTTCACAGATCAGCTGGCGTTAGACTCGCCATGCCTTGGACATTTGAAATCCGGCCCTTGCCTTCTCATGTCTTGAGACGTGTGAAAATTAGGACACTTCTCCCAGTACACACCAGAGACAATATTTACCCAATTCGTCCTAAGCGACGCGCTTGGTTCTGGTAGCGCAAGTAGTTAGTGTAAACGCTTTCCGTGCTGAGTGCTGGTAAATGCCGCGGGTTCGAGGCTGGGGGCGGGCGGGCAGGCTGAGGCTGCTTTTTCCGAATTGTAATCGTGTTTATTGGAATAATGTGATGTGGGCTTTTGCATTCCATCTCTATCCATACCCACATATCTTATCTCTGCAGAGTTAAACACAAACAGATAAGGAGCATTTCTAAAGGATGCCTATGTTTGATGAGCAATGGAACACATGGATGATGAAAAACAGGTATTGCTTTCATTCATGTTGCATTTACCGTGCAAACAACGTGCGCAGCCATCGTCACCTGAAGATGCTGGAACAGGGTCTGCCGGCCCCGGAACAACGGTGCTAACTAGGAAAGCTGCTAACGGTAAAAAAAAAACACTGATGCGCCCAACATGTCTCTTATTGGCTGTGCTAACATATAGAGGATCATAACGTTTTGATGGCGCAACCAGCAGGGTTTGTTAAATGCTGATAAAAAACGTATGTTAACGGTGGGACGTCAATTGCAGAAAGTCTGTTTGAAACGGTTCGTTTACAACAGCTGCAGGAGCAAGCGAAGTAAAAAGGATAGCAACACATATGTCACAACACAAACGTGTGCCATGTTCCGTATATATGTTACAGCACGAGTCTGGAATTCACCGTGAATGGAACGGTTAAAGATTTTCTGATTAATTCGGAAGGCGAAAGGAGTTAAAATGCGTTGGTGCATGTCACGAATCTCTAGAAAACGCCCAGCTTAATCGTCCGTTTTCTGGCATGCATAAAATAAAACTGCGCCGCCTCCCTGGTACTTTGAAATGAAAACCTAATTGCAGTGAAACAGGACTAAGCGTCCCCGCATGGAAAGGTATGCTCATATCTTGCTCTTGATAGTAAATTAATGAGGCTAACGTATGATCGATGCGTATGAAATCATGCGGTCCTTCGTTTCAGCGGCCCTATCCAGCTCCATCACGATCCGAGCTCGGCTGTCGTGTCACGTGACTGAGACCGACGGCTTGGCTTGCTGTCGCACCGGCCGAGCGGCCGTCCCCAGCGGCATCTTGTCGAAGCCCGCCGCGCTGGGCTGTGGCGGCGTGACGGCGACCGTCGCTGATGACGAATTCCGCTCTGTTGACTACCTAAGTCTTTTAATTCGATACTAAACATAGGAACTATTAACCCGCCCCGTGCCAGTGGTCAGATCCACCTTCCCCGTACCGGGGTATGTGTGTATGTGTTTGAACACCCCCTCTAATTCGCGAACCAAGTATCGGAGGAAAATGAAAGATGCATGGTCGGAAAGCACTTGAATAATATAGCTCGAAACCGGTATCGGTTTTCGAAATTACCCAAAATTTGGAATGCAGGTGATAACATCTAAGCATCACAATTCCGCAAAAATCTATCAGATTTAGACAAAGTCTCAAAATGGCCTGAAACGGACCTGACATCAGATTGTTAACCTAGAATTTTCAGAAAATATGAAATATGCAAATTGTATCTTCTATCACATACTATAGCTCCTGTAAGTTTTAGCAAACTCAGTCCAACCCCGAAAACGTTATAGGGGGTCAAAGTTTTTTTGGTGCTTGATCTCTCTGACCTGACCTAGGTCAGTGTCCTGAAATGATCCGGGGCTAAAATGTTGACGGAATGTGTACAATGAATGGTAAAAGAGGTTCTGTAAGTTTGGCGGCTCTGTTTTTTCCCCCTTTTTCTGCTATAGTGGAAAACCTGATGGATGTGTTCATTAACCCTCCCCAGTTCATTAACCACCACACAGTTAACCCTCCCCTGTTGCGGGGAGGGTTAACTCTCGCCCGTGTAAGGTTTTCCACATGACGAGGAATTTTGTGGGAGAGGGTTGGTACCATCCTTAGTACCCACATAATTACATACAACAACGGTATGGTACCCACATCATTACATAAAACGCAGTACCGTCATTGGTACCGCGTTGAGCTGCCATAACTATCACAACTAGCATATTGGGATAACTTCCAGATATTCGTTTGAAGCGCAACGGAAAATATCGTGACACTTTTTAACACGCATTAGTTACGTGAAACCTAACAATGTTCGGACGTGGATGGAAATGCTGGAACAAAGCTAACTAGACTTTACGGCATTTATCTATGTTTTTTAAGCCCTCATTAGTTCTTTGTTTTCTGAGAGCATCTTCAGATAATCAGTGAACGATTTCCCAAAAGTCTTTCGACGGAGTTTATTACGCACAGACATTTTCACGACGTTAAATCAGTAAGGCTGAATAATGAATTGGGTATTTGGTGTGCTGTTTTATGTCTTTGGTGACCGTAGTTTTATCCTGAAAATACGTAGACATATGCTGCAAAAACATTTTACGGGTTTTTGCATTATTGAATAATGAAATCATATGTGTCATTTTTAAGAACAATTTGGCGTTTAGAAGAGTCCCACATATCGGCTAAAACACACGGGAACACACGTAGACAAGCCTTTCTCGAGCTAATTGCACCCGCGTCGTGGTTGCTTGCCGCAAGGCTGACGGATAACAACTGAAAACAACAAGTAGTACGACAAAAGCAATGGGAAAGCAACGCATTACGTACAAAATTACGACATCTGTACCACGTAAATCCGCCTCTTAGAAAAAACTCACCTTTAAGTAGTGTTTTGGAGTCTTCCAATGAAAAGACGTATCTACACGTTTCCCGGTTATCTCTCTCATATTTCAGCAACAACGGTAAATGTTCGAGCCCGAAAGTGACCTAATATACCAGCAGCCAATGGAATCCGTTTTTTTTGTTGCTAACGCTGTGTTTTTGGCTGTTGGCACCCTATTCCCTGCGGACTGCAATATTTACTTTAAGCTGCGGGATCAGATTCTGCCTCCCCCCGGAGGTCTCGAGCACCGCTTGTCCAGTTTTGATGGGAGAAACGCCATTCGATTTGTCTCAACGAAATCTTTATTTCTAGACTCCAAGAGCACGAGAATGTTGAAAACAGGGGTCAGGAGTCAAAAGCTCCAAAATGTTGGATATTTCTGGAAAGTCGCTGTGTCCATGTTTAGCGACCAGTTTTCCAGACTGAAATCAGAAATGCAAAATTGTAGGCGGTTCCAGGGAGGGCAAAAAGGGGTGATTCTTGAAATAAGATATGCATGCTGTAGTTTATTATTTTCGGCGACATAAAAGTGAGACATACATATTTCGCAACTAATTTGCAAAGCTAAATCTGTTGCACAGGGATGGATCTGGCTAAAAGATATCGGAGGGCAGGGGGGAGCGGAGGCATCATTAGCGTCACTTTTCCTTGCCAACCCACCATCAATCAATATGTAAAACACCACCCTGCTCCCCGATCTTTGTGAGCCTGAGTGCATTTCTGCCAAAGATTTATGATACATATTCGGCATAATATATGCAATCGGTTGTATCAACAGATTTCCGATTTTCAGTTTGTCCTTTTCTGTCTGGCACGCAGAAGAACACCCTGACGCGCTCTCCGCGGGGGCGCCGGTCAGACTGTCGCGACCGACCGCTATGCCCGCGGCGTCAGCTGGCGCGACCTTGTCCGACCTTCGTTGCCCAAAACCTTCGTAACTCAACACCTCCCACCAAGACGTAGGTAGAGCAAAAACCGATCGTCTTAACATTTTATCATTTACACGTAAGTGTTTGCGCCACATCGGACGACGAGACGCCATGGCGGTTCCCGTCGGTGACCTCTGCGACGGAGCGCGGTCGCCGGCGCGGCCATCTTGGTGGGACGGGCGGTGGGTTGGCTGTCTCGCTGTCGGCGGGTCGGTCTGGCGCAGACGTCGGCACAGGCGGTTCCACGCTGTTCGCCAGCAGTGACGATGGACCCGGAGGAAGCGTCGGTTTCGCCAGTAGATCCGGCCGCTGGGCATCTTCACCAGGTTCGACCGGCGTAGGCCGATCCCGACAATCATGCCCGTCCGGTCCCAGCGGCCGGCGTCGGTGTTTTGATCGTCGACTCGGCAGCCGACGCGCAGGCCGGAGAGCTGGCGCGTTGAAGCGTCGTGACGGCGCCGGACTTCCTCCTGAATGTCGGCGGCCCTGGCGTCACAGTCGTCGACGGCGCGCTGCCGATGGGGGGCATAGGCGCGGTGATGGGTGGGCACTCCCGACCGCAGCGGATGCCCGAAGAGTGTTTGAGCGGGGGACCGGCCGTCGGTCCGCGGTGTTTTCCTCAGCTCGAGGAGACCCCTGTCGAGCTGTTCGTCATCCAGCTGGCCTTGCGCTGACGCTGCGACCAGCTTTTTAACCGTCTTCACGGCTGCCTCCGTGTGGCCGTTGGAGCGGGAGTACCGTGACGACGACATCTCGTGGCGGACGCCCCACCGCTCCGGGAACCGGCGCAGCGTGGATAAGGCGAACTGCTGTCCGCCGTCCGTCCGGAGAGCGACCGGAACTCCCGTCTGCGCAAACAGCTTCCACAGCTGCTTCGTCAGATGGTCGGCTGAGGCGGTTCGCGGGCAGACCGTCACATACGGCCACCCGAACAGGCGGTCCACATAGACGAGGAAGGTTCGGCCGGCCACGTGAAAGTAATCGGCCGTCACAGACTCAAACAGGCGACTCGGCCGGTCGTCCTCCTGCCACAGTGGCCCGTTGCGGTGACTGGATGCCAGCTGCCTGCAGCTCGGGCATGATGAGACAGCGTTGGCGATGTCGCGGTCAATGCCTGGCCAGAACACGCACAGGCGAGCTCGGCGTTTGTTCCTCTCCATATCCTGGATCCATATCCATATCCTGGTGCGAATCCTGCAAACAGCTGAGGACTTCGCAGCGGAGGCTGGTTGGGATGGTCTGCCGCGGTCTATATACGACCAGGTTGTCGTCCACGGCGAGCATGCTGCGAATCCCCCAGTAGGGCCGCACAGTAGGCGCTGCGTCATGCCGGTGCTCGAGAAATCCAGCGGTGACAGCATCTCGCTATGCTTAGTAGTCTGGGTCCCGGTCGGCAGCCGCCCGGACCGCGTCCAGCGTCCGGTCTTGGAGAGGCACGATCCGTGCGCCGTCTTCACATGTAGCCCTCAAAGCAGCGACCATGGTCGCGTGTAAAGCGTCCGACGCCTCGTCCTTAGGCACTGATGGAAGCACGAGACAGGGCGTCCGGGATGCAGTGGGCCGCCCCTTTCTGCCAGGTAGCGGTGGAGGTGTACTGCGTGAGCTTCTCGCACAGGCGCTGCAGCCGCGGGTTCCCAATCTCCGAGAGCTGCTTGGAGTTAACCCTATTCCCGGCAGGGGGGGGGGGCGGAATCCGCCCCCCCCTCGGGTTTTTTGCTTGCCAATTCCAGGCTTTTTACGCAGCTTCACGAAACTTGGTCACTTTTCTTAGCTATTCCTTCTACGCGCCGTGACAAAATTTCGAAATTCTATTTTGCTCAGGGGCGGAGCCAGGCAACGTTTTTGGGAGGCACCTCAGGTCATTTTTGGCCATGTTGAGGGTAAAATGAAAATGTCTTCCAAAAACAGAGTTTTTAAGATAGAACCTAAAACTTTATATGAATGTATAGCTAAATAGTTGGGTAATGTGTATATGTAATTTTGTTTATCTGAGGTCACTTTACAAGGTCAGGTCAAGGTCAAAAGTCAAAATTTGTTTTTTTCAATAATTTCGGCGCCGTTTTTCAAATGCCAAACCCGGAATACATATGACGTAGAAAGATGCCCTCTACTTGCGTACTAAGTTTCAGCTTGATATCAGGTCGGGTCACGGAGCTATGACCTAAAATGTCAGTGCGCGTACCCTATATCGCAAAAGCCAAAAAATGAATTTTTTGGAATAGAGTGAATTCAATCGATTAAAAACGTTTACAGATAATACTGAATGCACACGACATCATTCCAGGTGACCCCAAGGTCACTGGAGGTCATTTAAGGTCAAAGGTCACAAGTTGATCTGAAGAACGTGTGACCATGACAGTTCCCCCTTTTTTATGTCCCTGGCACCGCCTATGCTAACATTATACAAACATTGTAATGCGATTTGTACTTCTTTAGCATAACATGACTAGCAGAAGCTAAAAAAGTGTTTTGGCCTCTTTTGTTCATTCCGTTATTAGAAAACTAATCCCCCTATTTTTGAAACCCTGTGAACGCCCATGAAATTTCTCAAAATTTCAAATTTGCATACCCATGGTAAAAGCCCTATCCGTAATCTCTCGATTCATGCCAGTTTCATCGGAATCAGTCCATCAACAAGGGAGTTATAAGAAGCCAAAAAGTGCCCCCCATTTTGACATTTTTTCCCCCCTGTATCCACAAATTTCAAAATTTTGAAAATTTCATTTTATCAAAATGTAGTTCACGTGACGGCAAATCGATTGCCGTTTGTTGCGATGAAATCGGATAAATAGTTCTCGAGATCTCAGGGGGGGGCCGAATCCGCCCCCCCTGCCGGGAATCGGTCATACCGTCTAGCCCTCCGGGAATAGGGTTAAGAATGGACACCAGCGGGCGGTGGTCCAAGATGAGGTCGAAGTGCGGGAGGCCGGCCAGGTACGTGTGGCAATTCCGGCCCGCCCAGAGACACGCCGGACACTCCAGCTCTATTGTCGCATAGCGCGACTCCGTGTCGGTGAGGAAGCGGGAGCCGCACTGTAACATCTTCCAGGCGTCCTCGTGTTGCTGCAGCAGCACGAACCCCAGTCCGCGGGTTCGTGCGGCGTCCGTGTGGAGCGCTGTAGGCGCTTGTGGGTCGAAAAACGCCAGTATAGGTGGCGTCACCAGCGCATCATTTACGTTCTGGAACGATTCCTCGTGCTGCGCAGTCCAGCTCCAGACGGTGCGCTGCTTCAGCAGGTCACGGAGAGGCCGAGCAGCGTTAGCGACGTCCGGCGAGAATCCACCGAGCTGGTTCGTCAGGCCCATGAACGACCTGAGATCAGTCACATTCTCTGGCCGCGGGACATCGGAGACCGCCTGCAGCTTGCTGTTGTCGACCGTGTAGCCATGCTCGGTGATGCGATAGCCACAGGAGTTCAGCGCGTGCCGCGCGAACTTGAACTTCTTCGGGTCGATGGTGACGCCACGCTCGTCACAGCGATGAAGGATGGCGATGACGTGCGCGAGATACGCCCGATAGGTGGCATCGTGCGCCAGCAGGCCATCTACGATCTTGATAGTGTGGGGAATGTCGCCGAGGGCTTCATCTCCGCGCCGATTGTACTCGTGCCCTGAGGAGACCAAGCCCATGGAGGCCCTCTTGAACCGTATCCCTCCCCAGGGCGTAATAAAGCACGTCAGGCCCCGACAGTGCCCCGCGATGGGGACCTGGAAGTAGCCCATCGTGGCGTCCACGCGGTCAGCCACCGCGTGACTCCCTCGATACCGGCCATGGACTCGTGGATCGGCTTGAGGGGGTATGTGGGCTGCTTCACGTACTTGTTAAGCCGGGTTAGGTCCACACAGAGCCTGACGCCACCGTCCTTCTTGGCCACGGGCACCATGGGGTGGCACCACTCAGTTGGTGAGTCCACCGGTTCGATGATGTCCCTGGCCACCAGATGGTCCAGCTGGCTTTTGATTTCTGCTTCCCAGCAGTACGGGATGGTCCTGGCGGCGGTAAGAGCTGTTCGAGTTGCGTCGTCCGTCAGCTCAGTTATCATGGGGCCGCCTGGCATCTCACGGAGCGTTTCGCTGTCGTCAAACACCTGTCAAAAATGCGTCTTCAGGCCGGCTTTGTGCTCTTTGATGACAGCACCCGACGGGTCGTATTCGTGTTCCCAAGCAGGGATGGCACTGGACGTCGGCTCCTAATGCGGCGGCTCCGCGACACTCGTGCCGCGGAGCGTCTGCCGACGGCTGAGTGGCTGCTGGTGAGGCGGTTGTGGCGGGAGATGGCGCTGGGCATGTATTCGGTATAGATGGCGCCAGGCGACGGGCATTCGGCCCGCTCGGCTGTGAGCGAGCCCGGCGGCGGCCTGTGTCCTCGCGCGGGCGGTCCGCGGACGCGGCGGACTTGCACCTCGCGACGCTGGCCGGGACCTGGGCAGGGAAGTCGGCTGGCAGGATTCGTAGACGCACCGTATCACCCCAGTTGAGCAAGGAGCCGGTCACCTCCTGCGGCACGTACACGGTTGTGACAGCCTTGCAGTCCCACAGCGTCACGGTGGCGTGAAACTGACAAGCACACCTCAGTGGCGTGTGTCCGGCAGGTGAAAAGCTGGCTCCGTCGCCGACTGGCGTCATCTTGTTTGCGGTGATGCCCAGAGACGCCGCCATGTCAGCACTCATTACAGTGGCTTCTGCGCCGGTGTCAGGCGTGCACGACACGGATGACGAGCCGGCTGGGTGAGAGAGAGTTATCTTTACTCGAGGCGTGGGCCACGCCATCATCCTGTCCACGTGCACATCGGCAATAATCTGCCGAAAATCGGACCGCGCTACTTCCGTGCGTCCCGGCGCCGTCTCAGGCGTCGCGCTCCGCCGACGGCGTGAATGTGATCTGCGTGAAACCGATCTGCCCTTGTCCGGCGGTCGGCGGCCAGACCGATCACGTGATCTGGCGCCGTGCCAGCCGCGGGCGGGCGGCGGATCGGAGCACCGCGACACGAAGTGACGGATGACCCCGCGGGAGTGGCAGCATACGTCCGCTGCAGGGCAACTTTCCCCGTCGGTGTGCCGAGTCCGACCACGGCGTGGACGCGAACTTTGTCGACGCGCACCAGCCGACCGAGGAGGGGCTCGAGATCTGTCATAGGCCGACACCTGTCCTAGGGTGGCGGGCTCACCACGCAGCGCCGCGCTGTTTACGCCGGCCGACTTGCACTCGCGGCAGATATCCACGGCCTTCTGCAGGGTCAGATGTGGCTCCTGCAGCATGCGCCTCAGCGCCTCCTCGTCGCACGTGCCGGCCACGATACGATTGCGGTATTACTCCTCTATGCACGAGGTGCAAAAGTCAATATGTTGCGATTTCCTTTACACTGTACACTAAGCCATCAGACGACTCGTCAGACTCCTGCACCCGCTAGTAGAAGTCGCGGCGGTCAAGGATGAGGCTGCGCTGACCGCGTGGATTAGCCTCCATCAAGTCTAACATCGTCGCAAGATCAGCGTCGGGTGAGATCCGTAGACTGTACCTCATGGTCCGCGACCACTCGTCGTCCAGCAACGACTTTAGGGGTGTCTTCTGCTCCTCGATGGGCAGCGAGTCTGGTCGGATAAGGAGACGGAAGTCCGCGAACTTCAGGCGCGACACGCCGAACTCCTTCAGCGGAGCGGACGAGGTCAGGTGCGGCGCCGGATGGGAGTCGCGAAGTCGGCGTCGTTGCGGCAACGGCGAGACCGGGCGAACTGCCCACGGCCAAGGCCGGGTCACTCCGCGGGGGCGGCGGTCGCTCTTGAGTGGCCAGCACCCGCTCCAGCGTGGAGGTGAAGCGCTCCTCGCGCTGAGCCGCCTGGTGCTGAGCTGCGACCGCCAGCTCGGGCTGCTGCACCAGCAGCGCCGTAAGCCGCACGAGCTGCTCGTCCCCGCTCATGGTTAACGCATGCGACGACCTTACAGCGCGCCTAAAGGTTCAGAGGTCGGCATCGGTGTCACACCACCGATAAACTACCGACCTCGCCATGTTCTATTCTGTCTGGCTCGCAGAAGCACACCCTGACGCGCTCTGCGCGGGGGCGCCCGTCAGACTGCCGCGACCGACCGCAATTCGTCAGCTGGCGCGACGTTGTCCGACCTTCGTTACAGAAAACCTTCGTAACACAACTCATTTTGGCTCTAAACACGAAAGAAGTGTACAAACCATTTTTGCCTTCATTGGGCCCCAGGTAACGCAGAACGCTCCGAAAACGAAAGCCTGTAGCCGCGTAGGGTGAATCTTTGTCTTTTTTCGGAAGTCTGACACAATACGTGCATCGTGAAAACGATTTCACTGCATGCCGGTGATATGTGCAAAATAATCTTGAAGTAATTCACCAGTGTGCTCCTCCATTTTTGAATGCTCCTCCAGTCATACTTACAATGACAGGAACTAGATGTCTGCCTGACTCCATACTAAAAATGTTATGAAATATTCCGTGAATTACCCAAAAAACGACGACATGTCTTAAAAATGGGCTTCACCTTTGGTCAATGACCCGGAAAATTCCGAAAAATCCGAGATGGCATATTTGTTGCATCTATGAAGATCACTGATTCCTGAAGGTATTATTGTGATAGCTTGTTTTCCGAAAAAAGTTACATGATGCTAAACTTGTTTTGACATAGGTCTATTTGACCTGACCTAGGTAAAGTACATGACCTGACCTGATATCAAAACTTTGACACAAGGTGTAAAAACGATGAAGCAAAATGTACACAAAGTTTCGTGACTGTGTTTGTTCTTTCTCTCGCAGTCTCAGGAAAACCTCAGGGGACTCTGTCCCCCTGTCTGTCTGGCCCCCCAGTCGGGGACGGGTTAACAGTTCCCGATAAATGCCAAAATCATACTGCGAAATGTGTCGAAGAGAGGCAGCCTCTACCTTCTCTCCCATCGTGACAAAAGCATTGTTAAGGTTCCTGCTTTCGTTTTCCCTTGTTTACTTTCCTTTTTTGGTCCTTTTTTTCCTGTGGGTCATCGAACTCGACGATGTGCTTTCCTTTTTAACATAGGGAAGAGTGGGGTAAGATGAGCCTCGTGTGCAAGCTGGGCTATTTCCTGATGTTCGGCTTCTGTAAAGTCATTTGGCTCGATCTGCCATCTGCCTGCCGAGGGCGATGCAAGAATCTCTCATGTGTAGCATGGACGTTGGTGAGACAGGAACAAGGCAGCTGTAGGTGAAATACGATTCAGCACTTATAAGAAAACTTTGGGTGACATTTTTGACGTGCATTATCTCCGTGCTTAACAATGTAAAAATTGTTCTGTTTCGCGGTAATTTACGAAGGTATAGCCTTAAGGATAAACTGGTTTGTGTGTGCAGCGTGCGGCTCGTTGTCGAATCGTTCGTCAGTACTGAACAATAACCACGCGTCGGGAAAGATGAGCCATTTCTAGCCGGGGTCAGATAAACCATGACTTAGCTTACCCGTCGTCTCTGCGCAACAGGAATTTCCGGCAGCAGGCAGACACACAAACAACATCTTGGTACATATTATGAGTAACTTTGGTTGCATTGCTTGGAGAAGACTTATTCGTCAGTTTAGGGAATCCGAAATATATGGTGCGTCTTGCCCTCCTAAGATTCGTTGGTTGGTCGTTCCAGTTTCTTTTTTTCTTTTTTTGGAGGGGTCCTACCACAGTTGACTTATTCGTAAGCTGCGTAATTCGCGAACCACAAATATGTTTCTGGCTCGTCGTGTCCCACACAGGCTTTCGTTTTACGGAAATCCTTCATTGTATTGGGCATGAATAAAGTTGGGTCCTTTTTACTGCTAGCGTTGCCTTGCTGTGTGACATTATTCGTTGTTTCCTAGCGTCTTCAGTGTCGAGGTAGCTTTTCTGTATGCCACGTCCCTTTTCCACCACGTGCATTTGAATTCTGACTTCGTGCTATGGATTCCTCCTGACCATGGCCCCTGACCGAAACGTTGAGTCCAATACACTTTTGATTCGTAAGTGATTCAGCTAATAATACAGGGTCTCCAGTTACACTGAAGGTCATTTATTAATTGAATGTATACATTGTCTAAAAAACAGGGGCATTTAAGGACCACTCTTCAAAATGTTAATCATCTCTGACTGATGCTGCCCTGAGGTTTTTCCAGGATTGCGAGAGAACGAACAAACACAAAGTCACGAAACGTTGTATACCTTTGGCTTCATCAATTTTACATTTCGTGTCAAAATTTTTGACTCAGGTCAGGTCAGGTGCCTCACCTAGGCCAGGTCAAACAGACCTATGTCCAAAAAAGTTTAGCGCCCTCTAAGTTTTTCGCAAAACAAGATATCTCAATAACACTTTCAGGTAATAGTAAATGTCATAAATGCCACAAATCTGCTATCTTAGACTTTTCGGAATTTTCTGGGTCATTGACTTAAGGTCAGGCCAATTTTTAAGACATGTTGTGGTTTTTTTCGGAAACTGACGGAATATTTTATGGCATTTTTAGTGTGGAGTTAAGCAGACATCTAGTTAACGTCATTGGGCAAAGTATCAATGACTTCCAGCCATTGACCTGAGGTCAGGCCACGAATAACTGCAGTGAGCCAAAATGTACCACCGTCAAAATCAGCGATGGATTACTAAGAATGTGTAGAAAATGACAGAACTAGCTTGCAGAGACGTAAGTAATACCAGGAACCTCAAAGAGTTCGAAAAATAGCATATTTTGGAAATAAACGGGTATTTGCGAAAAAAGCGTCGCCAATTGTGTAGATTGGTAACTAATGAGTTTTTCCAAATTTAAGCATGAAAAACCATCACTGGAATCACTAAGATCAATAACATTTACACAGATCGTCTTTTTTCGCGAAAATAAAGGAACGCTAAAATTAGTTGCCGTCAATTTGTTAGTGCATACATCAGCAGCACACGCCTACAGCTGGCGCGAGAATTGCCTTGTCTTTGACTCAACGTTTCGGCGTATATATTGCACAAATCTGGGAAATTAGACGTGTATCGGCATCCGCGAACATTTGCTTGTGCGCTGGTGCCTTCACCTACGCGTTATTAGTCACAGCCCTTGAAATTCAGCCCATTTCTCGGTCTCATGTAGTCGCCTATGAGAAAACATATATAGGGCGTAAATTGCTCACATATTATCTAAAACGAAATAGGAGACCAGTTTCAAACTCTACTCGTCACAAGCTTTTCAACGGTATGCCTACTTTTATCGTGCGACCAACCGTTCGTGAGTTAGAGGGGGTGGCCAACCGCCCCCCCCCCCAGTCGCGCATGTTCGAAACCGACCGACGGTCGTGCGCGGGTTAAGGCTTGCCACGACTTACTGGTGATTATCACTACGGTCGGTGAGTTACGTCACGTTGGAGTGCAGGGACGTAGCCAGAAGGGGCACGGGGTCATGGTCCCTCCCTGAGCCAAGCGGTCTACATTGGATATATATCGATTTCGCACAAAAACGGAATCGTGACTAGATATATATGTTGCGGAAACAAATATTATGTACATTGCTGTGGATTAAATATCAGTTCAGTCACGCAAAAATGCTGTGTCTCCTATAAACTTGGTCATATGCCTGTGGTATATGAGAAAATTTGACATTTGCCCCCCCCCCCCCCACCACCCTCCACCGTGGAAAATCCTGACTACGTGCCTGTTAGAGTGTACGTGGCGAGTTCGAAGGCAGCACAAGTCTTCCATTTGGCGTTGCAGAGGGAGAGAGTAGTGAGTGAAAGCAACTGTTGTTTTCTAGTTTGTACGTATGCAGATTACATTTAGGAGTCACGTAGAAGACTGGCTAGTATGAAGTGGAGACCGTGAAGCGGAGACAAGAAGCGCAGGCCGATAATGCAAATAACGCAAAACGTTTTATCATCTTTTATGAAGTTAAAAACTAGCCAGCTTACTCATGCTTTCTTACTGTCCGAGGTGTCCTCTTCAAGGATAACCGAACAATACTCCCTTCCACAATAAAAGCTCTCCTCGGGCACCCAGCCAACCGATGGAGTAGTATTGGGAGGTTCTGGTTTCCATTCTGCAGTGTTGGCAGTCAGTATGCGGTGTCAGTGTCCAGTCTGCAGTGTCAGTGGCCAGTCTGCAGTGCCAGTGGCCTGTCTGTGGTATCAGTGGTCACTCTGCAGTGTTGGTGGTCAGTCTGCTGGGTCAGTACCCGGTTTGCAGTGTCAGTGGGCAGTCCGTGGCGTCAGTTGCCACTCTGCAGTGTCGGTGGTCAGTCTGTTGTGTCAGGAGCCAGTCTGCAGTGTCAGTGGCCAGTCTGCGGTGTCAGCTGCCAGTCTGTAGTGTCAGAGGTCAGTCTGCAGTATCAGTGGCCAGTCTGCAGTGTCAGTGCACATTCTGTGGTGTCAATGATCATTCTGTGTTGTCAGTAGTCACTCTGCATTGTCAGTGGTTACCTGTTAACCCGTGCACGACCGTCGGTCCGTCCCAAACACCGGCGACTGGGGGGGGGGGCAGTTGACTGCCCCCCCTCTAACTCACGAACGGTTAGTCGCACGATAAAAATAAGCATACGGTTGGAAAGCCCGTCACGAGTAGAGCTCGAAACTGGTCTCATTTTTAGTTTTAGATAATATGTAAGCCAATTTACGCCCTATATATGTTTTCTCATAGCCGACTGCATGAGACCGAGAAATGGCCTGAATCTCTAGGGCTTTAACTAATAACGCATAGGTAAAGGCACCAGCGCACAAGTAAATGTCCGCGGATGCCGATACACGTCTAATTTCCTCAGATTTGTTCAATATATACGCCGAAACGTTACGTTAAAGACACCGTCATTCTCCCGTCAGGCGTCACTGTGCACCGCTGCCGTATGCGGTACCAAATTGACGGGAACTAATTTTAGTGTTCCTTTATTTTTGCGAAAAAAGGCGATCTATGTAAATTTTATTAAGCTTTGTGGTTCTTGTGATGGTTTCTCATGGTTAAATTTTGGAAAAATTGATTAGTTGCCAATCAACAAAGTTGGCGGAGCTTTATTCGCGAGAGCCTGTTTATTTTCAAAATATGCTACTTTCTCAAACTTTTTGAGGCTCCTGGTATTAGTTACGTCTGTGCAAGCTGGTTGTGCCATTTTCTACCCATTCTGAGTAATTCATCGTCGGTTTTGACGGTGGTACATTTTGGCCCACTTCAGTTATTCGTGACCTGACCTCAGGTCAATGGCTGGAAGTCACTGATACTTTGCCCAATGACGGTAACTAGATGTCTGCTTCACTCCACACTAAAAATGTGATGAAATATTCCGTCAATTTTAGAAAAAACTGCGATATGTATTAAAAATGGGCTTGATCTTAGGTCAATGACCCGGAAAATTCTGAAAAATCCGAGATGGCAGATCTGTTGCATCTATCACGATCACTAATCCCTGAAAGTATTATTGAGATATCTTGTTTTTCGAAAAAGTTAGAGGTCGCTAAACTTTTTTGGACTTAGGTCTGTTTGACCTGGTCTAGGTCAGGCACCTGCCCTGACCTGAGGTCAAAATTTTGACACGAGACGTAAAATTGATGGAGCAAAAGGTACACAAAGTTTCGTGACTCTGTGTTAGTTCGTTCTCTCGCAATCCCAGAAAAACCTCAGGGGGGGCAGTCAACTGCCCCCCCCCAGTCGGGGACGGGTTAAGAAGATGAGAATAATCAAAAGTGTGCTATAATCGTTGTCCATTATTTTGTATTACCAGAACACCTGGTTAACCCTGGCAGAAACACCACACAGTCTAATAAGGCAGTAACGGTATGGTGTGTTTCCAAACTTCTAACATCAAGACCAAAAAAAACTCATCGAACTGAAGATTGGTCATGGTTGTTGTGTCATATAACGATGCTCTCCACTGCCAAGGTCATTTTGCGTCGCAGCCTCTCACGCAGGTTGTCGCGAGGGGTGTCGAAATGTCGCTATTATTCGGACTTGAACCTTGAGCTGCATATTAAGACATGGTTTGTCAGTGAACAATCGCCGAACATTGTTTACATACAGTTGTTTACATACAATGTTCTGCTCTGTTCTCGTCTGCTCTGAACAAAAGATTAAACAGCTGCTGCCAGTAGATTTGTTCAGTCCCGTGATTTCGGGCTCATTTCGGCAACGATAAACAAAGGCAACGAGCCGTCCCTTTCTGCGCATGCGCATTTTCCCGCCGAACCAAACACCGGCCCACTCCGGTGTCGCCTGTGCTTGACACGCAGCGCTGCTGGCCGCCGACGCACCCGACTGTCGCGTTGCGGACTGATGACAGCGCTAGGCAACCGCAGCACCGACCTGACAGATCACATACCCAGGGTCGCATCACCCAGGGCAACTGATTGTTGCTGGAATCAGCTAAGTCGGTTCACTGGTTGCCGGATTAATGCGCTGGGCGTCCGCCGCCCGTCCCCTCTGCGGCACGCGCCAGGCGGCGAAATATCCCAGATCTGAAAACACGACAGGACAACCTGATACAGAACAACCATCAGCTAGCTTCACTTCAATGTGCAAATCGATACCATTAGCGGGAAACACATATGAATGAATTCCTCTGTAATCAGTGATACGTTTGGAGTGCTGAAATTAGAGACGTTGTGTACCTATTGATGACGACGACGTGAAATGGTGCGGTGCTTACAGCGCTGGTACATGGTTATGGCTCCGCTGCTGCTCATGGCAACAGATGCGCGGCATTATTGTCTCTAGAAATGTATGTGGAAGCGTGACGTTCACAAGCTGATCGCAGTCCCTGCCCATTACAGTGGCGTTTATTTCCACTACGAGACTCAGGACGCACTGAATCAGGTCGGATCAGGTCTGTGGTGACTGTTTCAGGCTCAGACCTTGTAAAACCTGTCCGTATCGCTGTACCTCGGGCCTAGGCTGTTTCCGCCAGTCAACGTTTGTGTCGCCGAGCATGTAGATCGGCCGTCACGTTATAACCTCGTGCGCAAGCTGATTTTGGAACTAGTCGGGCACCGCAGGATTGGCACCACTCGGTGGCTTATAAGCGGTATAACATTTATAACGTTTATACACGCCGCGGCTGAAATGTTTCAGCAGAGGGTATATATATAAAGATATATATATATATATATATATATATATATATATATATATATATATATATATAAATCCACATGTATATGTATATACATGTCCTATAGTGTCTCTAAGGGTGAGCCAGACCAGGGCACATTTCGCGACTGTAATTACAATATACCAATATAGATTATAGTGTGCATTATATATATATATATATATGTATATATATGTGTGTGTGTGTGTGTGTGTGTGTGTGTGTGTGTGTGTGTGTGTGTGTTATAGATGCATTATCCATCAACACTTCGCTGGCGTCCGCCTCTGCCGGGTTTGTCCCGTCGCAGGACCTTGTAGCCCGGTACTGTTAGGAGCCTGCTTTCAATGTCCTCATTTAGTCCCGTCTCGCCGATGCATGGAATGCTTTTATTTGTTCCTGTTGTACATACTACGATTTACCTTACTTAAGCTGACCTTGCATGACTGCATTAACTACGAGGCTTTTTTGGCTGCAGGCTGTCTTTGTGATCTCAGACGCGTATCGGTTCTTTGTTTTGTTCTACGGTTCCTTGATTTTTCGAACGACACAAGCACATTTTGCCTGTTATCGTCCTTGACATCACCTGACCTGACTTGTCCTTGACTTCCATGCCATTCAAGAACACATTAGCAAGATAATAGCGACTAACTGCGTCTGTTTGCCAATATGTCTTCACCTAATTGTGAGATGCAAATGTAAAACATTACCTTAGTGGACATGATATGACCTCAGATGAATTGTGTTTATCTCGTTCTGATCAAAATTGCCATGTTTCACCGAACATTCGTACTGCTGGTTCCAAAACGTTTTTCGAAGTAAATTTACTTGAGTTCCAGTTTCGACATAAATCAGTCAATTCCAGTGGCCATTGACCTGACATGACGTAACCTAAGGAGTAGCAAAATGCTTTTTGATAATAAAAAATGTTTTGGACTTTTTTGTATTATTTAGAAATAAAGACCAGTTTATAAGACGGTCATGTTTCCTTTCATCACCCTCAGATTTTGGACGTGGTGGCATGACCTTCTTTAACCTTTTGACGCTAAAAAGCGAACTCAGAGTAACAAACTATGCTTTCATTATCGATAAAAAATTTACGAGCTTCATTGGTGTCACTCCCATCTCCTTAGTTCGTTGAGTTCTCGAAATCATGCTGGATTCTCAAGAACCCCCTGCACCACCCTCCCTCCCCGGCAAGCGAATAGCGGTTCGGACACCAGGGAGAGCGCGGGCCTGTGATTATCAGCTGGCCTGCCGCCGCCAGGTGCATTGTTTCCATCTAGATGGCGTTCCGGTCGGCGACCAGGAACGGTGCTGTGTAGATGGCGCTACGGTCGACCGAGCGAGGTGGTCGGCGTGTTGCGGGGACGGAATGGGCGACAGTGCCACCTATCGCCGCCGGAAACCGGCCGTCTTCTGTTTGTCGTTTGTGGCGCAGGCACGCCGAAGTCATAAATCCTACGGATGCTACGACTCAGAAAGCATGACACAGATCATTTGTTAACAGCAATAAACAATCTTTGGCCCGGCACTGGTTGAATACCTTCCGTAATGGTGGTTCATGGATGCAGATTTGCTTCTGGGTTGGTAACCTCAGCTATGCAAGGTGGCGTATGATGCCTGAAGCCGGCACCGCCTGGGTCTGCCAAAGAGGGCAACCCACTCAGTTTTTCGTGAATAACTTCTGAACCAGTGCAGCCAGCCCAACCATACTTTCGGTAGCCGTTTATCAATCAGTTCTATACATTTTGACACAAAACCATTTTCATATTAGGTCAGTTTAGAGAGAAGTTACGTCAAAAAAGAAATTTTGCAGGCATGTTTTTACCTCTTCGGGCGGGGACGCGAACAAGCTTGTTTTTTATAAAAGTCGTGAATATATTGTATCGACAAATTGGGTTTACATAGGACATCGTCCCCAAAAGAATGTACAGCCATGACACGTCAACATTAGAGGTCATGCTATGTCACATGCGTGATGACAATTGAACTGCTTTGCATTGCGGGTGATAAAGGTGGTTGTCGCTGGCATTCCCCATCGTCGAAGCCACACAAGCAACTATTATGCGCCTCTCAGCAAGGCTTACTACATGCAACGTGTGGTCATGTCAGGTGACGTCATAGGCTGGTGTCAAAACGAATGAAATACCTGACTGTCTGTGGAAAATCGTTCAGTGGTAGCAATGAACTACTACTGCTAGTCAGAAAAAATGGTTTTCTGACCTGACCTGGTTTGATATTGACGTCCTAAGGAGCACACAGAGCGGACTTAATTAACACGAGAAGTCATTTCAGTACTGTACTTACGCAGACAAGATTCCCAGCGAGTAATTATTGCTCCTTGTCAGGAAGAGCAATGTAATTTTATCCGACCTGACCAATAATGACCTATGATTGCATAAAAGGCAGGTCATGCAAACTGATCATCAGAAGATTTCACTTCCGTCTTTTTGTCATGTGGATCAAAACGGTTGTGAGTTAGAACCGATGTTTGGTGTGTAAAGTGAGACAAAAATTTCACCTGGCCTAGGTTGACCTCGGCCCAGCATTTTTGTTACATTTCGGCATGCTTTTGATGCAAGAGATTGTGACCTTCTGTTTGATTTGAACTTAGAGCCAACTGAAGGCTCCAAGGAATCATCATATCATCCATCCACCCATCATATCATCGGAAATGCTAGTATTTCCGATAATACGAAGTACCAGCCGGTGCCAGTTTTTCCGACGTCGTGTTATGCGTTTTGCGTGGCCTGTGACGTCATCAGTCATGTGACCAAAGCTTACAAAATATATTCTGAATCGTAGGACTTGGGGCTATCGATTGGTGGTAGGCCGGTTCAGATCCGACGGCTAGATCCTAAGAGAGCAGGGGCGTGCCCTGGCACGCACTTTGGCATCCCAAGGCGTCGCCCTCTTCTGCCCTCTTCTGGCATCCCGAGGCGGTCGCGGGTATGAAAATACGCCAGGTAGTGCCGGGCTTAGCTCCTGCACTGATGGAGCTCCGCGCCATCTTAGACGGATTGTGGTTTGTCTCATGTTTTGTAATCGGCTATACTGACTGGCTCGAACTAAAAGCTGCCCAGATCAGCCAAGGCCACCGGCCCAGGTGGCTTTTGCGTTGAAAATTCCATTTGCAGTTGAAAGATATGAAATATGTCAGAAGTTGATCAAAACCGGAAAATTACCAATTGCCCGATTATTGCCAAAGACATGAGCTCATTGTCAGCCCAACTCAGTGAACTCCGGTGTCATCGAGTTATTCATCGAAACTGCAGAGCTAGAGGTCAAATGAGGTCAGTGACCTGTTGTGACTTCTGGACTCAAAATGTCATTTGCAGGTGAAGCGGCCGGAGAGATGTGGAAAACTGATGAAACTGAAGAAAAAACGCTACTCTGCCGTTTATTACAATTCTAGACCTAAAGGCCAACTTAGACTAGTGACCTATATCGAGTCCCAGTTCAGAATTTCAATCAACGATCGACAGTCTTTATGTGCAACTCAAGAAAAAAAACACTCACAACCATAAAAAAATCCATTACTAGTAAATGCTGCATTCGTTGTCATTTTAGCCTGACATGACCTAGCTAAAGGCCATCTAGGTCATTGACCTAGCATGACTCATATCTAAAATTTTCAAGGCATATGTGAATTGATAAAGAGGGCACTGGAATTTTCAGAACGATGGCTTACTTGGGTGACACGTTATTTAAAAAAGGTCATGGTAGGCAGATACCTACTCCACCTCATTTCAAGGGTTAAACTTCGTCTCCTGTGTTTTCATACGTAACTTATACATGGCTCACTGGATCTCTTTCAGATTTTCAATGCCCTCTGTGATATAGATTCTCAACTTTGATATGAAAAATGCATTCGATGTCATGTCAGGTCACGAGTAAAGAGAACACCTCCGACTGTTTTGCGAGGAAATCACTGCTTCTAGTGGGTGAAAATCGTAAATGACATTTGACATGAAAGTTGGGATCAAACCAGGCGTAAACAAACCACGGCTCTGATCAGGTTTGTGACCCTTTCAAGGTCAAACGAGGCCATTGACCGTAGATGACGTTGGACGACCGTTTTTTCTCAAGTGATCTCTGAGGCATTTATGGCAATGATTTCGGATTCAGCATCTATTTTACATAATTTCTACTCAGTCATATTCATTTCATGGTCGACAGAGGACTCAAGATTCCCTGCCGGTAGGCCCGGTCACGGAGTTTGACCTCACTTGACCTCCGTCACTGACTGGAAGTAATGATGAACCGTACCATTAAATTGTCAAGGCTTCAAGGAGTCCTCTGGTTCCTGTCCGGTCTCGCTAACTGCGCAAAGTGTTACTCCTATTGCCTACTTCTGGCCTTTGACCTGACCGTGGAAGTCACTGTTTGACCTAAAACTTTAAAACCGGCTACCGTTTGCCTCCTCCCATGACGACCAGCTCGTGGTTTCTGTTTCGCGGCTGTACCTCAGTTAGGAGCCAAATGCCAAGGGGGTCTAACCGACCCTTTAATCGCTCTCTCCCGCCCCCGGTAGAGTGGAAGGTGGGAAGACAACGTGCCCGAGCGAGAGTTGCTAAAGCGCCCCCTTTTTCAGGCGAAGACCCTACCAACATGTCCACGTGGGCTAATGATGGCTTGTGGCATTGGTGGTCTTAGGTGGGCGTGGGCTCTGACTGGGCTTTTTGCTGGGACCGATGTGGGTAGTATGCTGCCAACCCAGATGAAATGCCTAAAAAGATGCAATGCCGAAAAGTTGGACTTTCTTATTACGTTTTGAAACTTCATTGCAATTTGAAAGACAGGAACAAGTGTGGTGAGCAACATAATTTTTTAACATAATTAGAAGGTGACACTTATTTAGGACTAGTATTTCCTCAACCTCGAAACATTTCACCAGCTGGGACTTGCGTGGGTCCTCTGTGGACCAGTATGGTCCCTGTGTAGTGTGTGGGCCCTGTGTAGGCTCAATGCGAGCTCGGTATGGGACCCATGTGCGCACTTGGGTTTTATGGGGTGCTATGTGGACTCCTTATGGGTTCTCAATGTGTTCCCAGCAAGCTACTTATTGGTTTCGTATGGGGGCTAAGTGACCCTTAGAACCCATTCAGAACAAATGTAGAGAACACAATGCACCCAGTGCATTGTGTGCATTGTGTGCACAATGCACACAATGCACCCATGTTGAGCCCACATAACACCCCCATAAAACATAGCCCGCATGGGACAGGGCACGTGGGCAGAATTTTCCCGGGCGGAAAATAATTTTGTCACATGCCACGGGTATACGGCAAAATTTACAGGGCAATGCAACAGTTCTGCGCAATTAACCTCATATTTAACGCATAGGAAAACCACGCAATGTTTGCCTTTGTAGCATATATATGACTGACTATTCCGTATTTCTGACAGACCGCTGAATATCTAGCGTAGGCTGCTTGGCTCTGGGGCCCATGGCCCTCATGCCCTGCCCCTTGGCTGCGTGCCTTCATGGCGCTCAGGCACGTGGCCAGGAGGGTCATGGAGGCCGTACATTCCCGTCGACTCAATCGGTCTGCACTAGATATCAAGTGATTTCGCAGGAATATGGAATAGTGATCATGTATGCAAAGCAAAAGAAAACACTATATGGTTTCCTGCGCGTTAGGTATGCCATTGGTTACATAAAACTGCTGTTTTTCTTTTAAATTTTGTCATATGCCAGCAGTAGGATATGGTGAGATTTCACGTTTTCCCCTAAGGAAAGCCCTCGGGACGTGCCTGATGGCGTCATACAGATCTCATGCTCTTCCCTGGTCCACACAGGGTCCATACTAGCTCACATTGGACCCAAGCAGGGCCCAGCCATCGGCCCATGTGGTAAACCCAGGTGGTAAACCCGCATGGGTTTTATGTAGGCCCTTTGTTGAACCTGTCTGAAACATCATATGGACGTGTCTACATCTTTTAACAATTTACCGTCCTTCCTTTTTTTTCTTCGGCTCAGCTTTTCCAGTTCACATCCACTTTGTCTTTGGTCTTCATACCCCCTACAAAAGATGCAGGGGAGAGCCTGAGCTTCCCTGGAAACGGAATGGCACTTTCGGTGTTACAAGTGGATCTTTCCATTGCGGGCACTGCAGTACCGATCTTAGATGAATAACAAAACGGCAGTTTTTCCTTACATTTGTCTTTTTAAATCCGTCCACCAACGAGCAGGGGTGAAAAAAGTTATTTGGTGGTCGCCGACCAAATGTGGAAACTGTCAAGTGGTCACCCTGACCAAAAGTGCAAATTTCACAAGTTTTATATACGTTCTTAATGCAATGCCGTAATGCCGTGCCGAACGTAGCTGTGCGTGTGCGGTGGGTCTTATAAAAGGAAGTTACATATCGGTCGATGTTTTCATCCATGAGTTCGTTGAACCGTAGGAGTCACCAGTCAACGTGCGCAAATGTCTGCGATCTGCCTCCTATTCGTCCTTGAAACTTTGTTAGTGTCGGAGCTCGCAAGGTCTATTTACATCTCAATGAAGGAACGATTTGGTCGGCGTAACCCATGGAACATGAGTCGACTAGAACTACGCAGCTGATATAAATACCTAGGACCACTTGCCACTTTTTTTTCTCTCTCTCTCTCTCTCTCTCTCACACACACACACACACACACAGCTAGCTCTGCTACTTCCAGACTGTGCTCACACGGCACCTCCCCTACAATGTTCCTACACAGAGCTAGCGCTGCTCCTGCCGGATCGTCTTCGTACATGGCACCAGTACACATTGTCAGTCCTTGAAAATGTATGCGCGAGCACATTTGGTGGTCCTGTGGCGAGAAATGCCGTCAACAGCCGATGCAATTGACACGTTCGACCTCATAAAGTTGAAGCTATGCTTCTTCAGCACTGCCTGTATGAGCCAGTCCGAGCGTGCCGTGTCTGGACCGTTCCAACGTATTATTAACTCTTTAGTAGTATTCACATGCTGGAGCTGCCGGTGGACTCCGAACATGGCCTTGACGGCCATGTTCTTCACCACGCTTTCCGCCGGACATATGAGGCACAACCGCACTGTCCGGTGAACTACTAGGTATGCTGTTTGAATGATGGGTGCATGGTTAAGATACCTAGTTAAAATCGGGTGGTAAGAAAATAAATGGGATGCCACATAAACTCATAGCTGATGCACACTTAAGCCCAAATCATCATCATTGACAAGCATCCTGCTTTTCTGAAACCCTTGACTGTTTGTCTAGGTTTGGCATAAGCTTCATTCAGATTTCAGGGTAAATGCACACAAATTCCAGCGCAAACATGTTGATGTTGATAGGTTTCATGATATACATAATGAATGAAGATAGGTAACATATGGAGGTACAAAATACAAGGGATGTCACATAACCTTATAGCTGAGTTGCACTTAGTCCAAATCATCATGACTGACAGACATTCCACTTTTTTGACAAACCAATGACTAAGTTTCAGTTTGGCATCAGCTTCATTCAAATTTCAGGGTGAATGTAAATAAATTTCAATACTGATGTGCTTCGGTTTAAGTAAGACTCTGCCTAATTTTCAGCACACAAAGGTATGTGCCAGAATTTGATTCATGTGATGTGCTGTGACAGGCATGAATGTACAGCAATGCACCCAAACAACATCAGAGGGATTGTGGTGGAATTCTGGCAGTATTGTGCCAGAATTTTCCCACATGACTTAACAATGAACAGTGTGCTAAAATTATGGAACATTTGTGCAGATGCCAAACTTAGATGATGCCATCTCACAATCTCATGTCAGTTAGAGAAGGGGCACCTACCAAATGATTACCCCTCCATCCCTATACGGCCAGTCTGCAGAACATGGCAGATCTCAAAAGATGTCACTGGGGCAGGGTTAGAGCAAAATATGAAATCTAGGGTAGCTTTTCAAAATTTTGAGACAAATTGTTGTATCAGGGTAGCTCACACTACCAGTGGCCTAAATCCAACAGAAATTGTGTTTTGAAGGGTAGGTTAGGTTGCCAGAGGCATGACTCTTCCCCAAATGGATCAGCTTCTGCCCCATTCAGGGCAGGATTCCACATGGGTGTAGCCAGTTCAGAAATTGGGGGGGGGGCAAGCTGACTGCAGTCCACCAAGAACAGGTATGGCAAGGGTAAAGATCACCTCTTTTGGGCACTGTATGAAAAACTATGGTTGAAACTTTTATTTATCTATTAGCTTCTGAAGCTCAAGAAATTGTCTCTTATGGAAAATCCCTATTTGACACCTTAAACATAGGGGGGGGGGGCAATTGTCACTTCTGGAAAACTGTGGAGGACATGCCCCTGCAGCCCATGAGAGATTATGCCCATGGGATTCAGGTTGCCTGTACATTTTGTTGGCATCCTTGCCATGGTTTGCAGATTGGTGCACATGAGTTCTCACTAAGTGTGCCCTACGTTGCAGACAAGCTATAACGAATTAGGAGACCTTTGTCCCCTGAACTTACCTTTCATCCTGCTGACCCAGCTAGCCCATCGACCTTCAGGACAGAAGGGGTCTTGCGCCTTTATTTTCACAGGCATTCCCGGGTGTTTCAGCCTGGTGTGCCTCGGTAGCTCTGCTTGCCACCATCATACGAGCAGCTGGCATGCCCAAACTGAACTTTCAGTCGAATTCTTTTCGGTTTGGCCGGCCTTCCATTCTCCATCACAATCTCCCCACGACATCTCGTCACCAAAAAATGCGGACTGATCAATACGTTTGCACACTGACTTCGCTGAGTTTCTAGGGCTTGGACTTCGCTAGATAAGAATAGGTACATTTGCAAACTTTTAACTTTGAACCGCCGCGTCTTTTTCGAGCTTGTCGTCCTCAACTGTCAACAACTTCACCTCAGGGTACTCCTCCCCAGTATCATGAACACTTCTACTATTTCTGGTGTGTTTATTCTTCTAGGTGACCACTTCGTCGGCGCTTTCAACCAGCCGGTCGGCGCTCTCGTGACGATAGACTTAACACGGCGGGTGACCACTGTGCCGGCGATCTCTGCCAATATTGTGACCAATGGTCACCTGGTATATTTCGTTTTAGACTAATAGAAATGTTGTTACCTACTGGAAATGGCAGCGCGGTACGTTTTCACATCGCGTAGGAGTACGTTTTGATGACTCAGAAAATATAAGCTGTTTACACAGTGTTCTCAGTCGACTGATATTATTAGCGTATTTGAATATGGACAAATGGTGAATGTCATGACTTGATTGTTTCCAAACATTGGAAAATTTAGAGAAATTCTTCTTTCATTGCATGTCGATTTCCCTATTTTGGTCACCCAAATGCAGGCAAACGTAGGGCTGCTGGTCACCGATAATATCTGCCAGGTCGGCGTATTTTTTCACCACTGCCAACGAGCACGCTTCGTTCATCGGCATGCAGTTGCTGATATCGAGCTAAAACCATGGGGCAATTTGTCCTTTTCAGGAGCGCAGCATTTTACAAGCCATTTCTCTACGTGGAGGATGTATCTGCTGAACATGTTCAGCGTTCGTTTGATAGAGCCACCGCTGAGTTACAAAACATAGATGGCGCGACATGAATCACACGCGGTCGGCGTCCCCGCCTCGTTACAAATGCCACTCATAGATGGCGCAGGCGTTTACTGGCGAACTCCCTTCCTCACATCTGGTGTTTGGTCAGTCAAGTCATATTAATTCTCACAGTCTAAACCTTTAGGGCACATTGCGGGCTTTAAAGCATTGGCTCCCGTGCAATGCCCCTATGCACGAGCAAAATACAAGAAAGTCGGCCACGGTTCCAAAAACTTCAGGATAGACGTCGGGGTCTCCATACAGTATTCTATATCTATACACCAGTCTATACTCGACTCGTATTGCTTATGGTCCGGCAAACAGAAGCATCGCTCGATTGGCGCCGCCTATCGAGTCGGTGTGGCGGGTCATTGGCCACTTTGGCGGGTTAGTACGTCAATTTATGTCTTGCCATATTCACACTAAAATGAAACTTTAGTCACTTGAAAAAGTGTACTGAAAAATATCTTCCTGAAAGAAGCCAGTGGTTCTCCACAAACAGGTTATCTCTTAATCCATCAGAGCCGTCCATCAAGTTCTTTCCCGTGTACCTGTAGAAAGTAATTTTGATATAATCTTGAACAACACCAAACTATGCCGAAATCAAGAAGTCAAATGTCTAGGAATTGTAACTGACGAGGATTTAACCTGGGTCTGCTACATCAGTGAAATATCAACCATCGTTTGTGTTTTTAGTGTTATGGGATTTTTGTGTTTTTAGTGTTATGGGATAGCTTCATTAGTGTTATGGGAAGGATTAAACATCCACCATAATGGAGAGAGTCAAAACTATTTTATAACAGCCTTATACTCCCCTTTCTGAACTACTGCGTAATCATGTGGGAGAACAATTATGCTTCCAGAATTGGTAAAGCTGTAAAATTACAAAAAAAAAAAACGATAACGAATATTGACCGCAAACCTTTGTATCCGTCAAATAATCTATTCATCAAACATTCTTTACTCAGATATCCTTACATTGTTCAAGCACAAAACATGACAATATTGCTAGGACCAGACACTGCCACCTCCCGTGATACTAATCTTTCGATTACATAACGAGCCAGTCAACATCAGAGAACCAACCCACTTTCATATTCATATTCTCTTCTCTTCTTCAAATTATAGCCTCTTCTCTCTATCAACAACGGCTCCTGAAATACGGATTGATACAACTGGTAAGATATTTCCTAGAATTTCTTGTGTCCCAAGAAATAGAACAAACATCGAAAAACTTGTGATAAGTTCCTTTTGGACAAGTACAAGAATCAGTCGTAGAAACATCAGTCACAGTCACATGATATGTTTTTCTGCAGCATATTGAAATTGAAAAAAACCGTCAAGGTGTGTTCTTTAAGTTCTTCGTTTTCATTACTGCTCTGTTTTCTTGTTTCTTTTTCATTCACTTATTTACGGTGTTTTTAACTAACCCCACTTAATACCCAAATATGGTATTCCTCGCAAACCGGGTGACGTCACTAGCTCGCTACCTGCTTGCCCGGTTCACGAGGTCCTTCACTAATTATCATCGGTGGCGGGAGTAGATTTAGCGAAAAAGAATAGTGGGAAGCGATTTGATCCGAAGTGACTCTTGAAGTATTATAGAAACCACGGTATTTGTCGTAACTCGGTCACACGGGCATGGAAGTGCACTCCTGCCTGACTATTAAGGGGTAGGGGATTATTACAAAAAAGGGATAGGCAGAAGGTATAGAACAAAACATAACGTAATCCATCTATCTATGTTGCTGTATATATATATATATATATATAAATATATATATATATATACATAAATATGTACATCAGATGTGAGCAGTTTTTGCAGGCAAAAAAAAACAGAATTTGGCTAAAGCAACTAAATTATCAATATGTTTGCAGGAAAGTGGACAAAAAACAAAAAGCAGGGTAGAATGGGCCATAGTTTGACCCCAGAGAGAAAGGTTCCTGCTTGGATTTTCTTCGAGTTCTGTATTTCTCATACAAATCCTACTCCAAATGCAAGTAAATACTGTAAAACGGGAAACGACGCCACCGATGCCAACAGCGTCGCATCTTCACGCATCGTGACAAGCGGAAACCTCTTGTCGCTACCGAGGATTCCGGTTTCTTAGAATGTCTGGTTTTGTTGGGGGGGGGGGGGAGAAAGTGCGTTAGGCCAAGTACGGTCAAGAGGGCACGAAACCAACCTCGCTCAGGGAGATTTCCGGCAGCTCGGCGGCCAGCTGGCCGGATGTCAGCTGTGGACCGTTGCTTCTTATCCATGGATGCACAGACAGTACAGATCCGAGGCAGCAACTGTATTGACGTTTGCACAAGACAGACGCGTGCCATCCCGGCCAGCTTACGAACACACCAGACTCTGGGAACCTTCAGTCTCCAGAGCCTGCTGAGGCCCTACAAAAGGAGAAACGGCCGCAGGTGCCACGGGTCGGGCAGTGAGGTGCGGATCCTTTCGTATTCGGCCCGGACGTCCGGGTCGGTCCAGTGACGCAGCATCTCCCGGTGCCACAGGGCTGCCATGCGCTGCGCCGTCTGCTTGTCGGCGATCTCTAGGTGCTGCAAGCGCGAGGCCAGGCCAGGCCAAGGGAAACCGACCAGGGCCGCCCGCCAAGCCTCCTCGTACGTCTCCAGCGGATGACGCGCACTTCTTTTCCTCCAGGCCTCAGCTTTGCTCTGCAGCGTTTCGCGAAAGTCGTGAACGCTCCTGCTGAGAACTTCAATGAGCAGCCGCGTGTCCGTCACTAGCTGGACCAGGCCGCGAAGGCTCAGCGGGTCGTCCGGCACGGTGGGTGGCCGATGCTGCTGCCACCAGGAGCGCACCGCCGCCGGCTGGTAGAGGATCTGTTTCACGTCCTCGGCGGTGAGCAGCGCCATCAGCGACGCCGCGTCCAAGCTGAAGGCGTGCTCACCACGCCGCTCCAGCCGCATCGCACCAACCGCGTCGTCCGGCGCCACGAGCATCGCCTGCCACAGTCTCACGTGCATGCGTGTGGAGTCCATCACCAGAGTATGAAACTGCGCCAGCTCGGCTGCCGCTGACGAGCGCAGCATCACTGGGATCAGCCGGTCGATGCCTATATAGTATTCGTACTCTAGCCGTTGCGATATCGCAACTTCCACGCCACTTCTCACCAAGCTACGCGCCAGGCACACGCGCACCTGGCGCTCGGTCAGCAACTCATCCGAGCCGATGAGCAGCGGCTCGAAGAATGACTCATCCTGTTCTAAGCGTGAGCGCATCACCAACCACGTCAGATGACTCCGCATAAGGTCAATCGTACGCTGCGTCGTCTCCAGCTCTTGCGGCGTCAACGGCTGCAGCAGGTTGACGTCGGCCCAGAAGAAGCAGGGCAGCCGACGGGCGTCGACGGCCTTCTCCAGACGCTCAAGAACCCAACGGGATCCTTGCATAACGCCTCGCCAGTGTTCAGAGGGTTTCTCCTCGCACAGCCAGAAGAGAGCTGTCTTCATGTAGTACGATTTGACGCCCTTGCCGTTCACTCCTAGACACTTCTTGCATGCTTTAAGCGCCCTCAGAACTTGCTTCTGAGTCCTGCTCAGATGCCAGGAGGCTACTACCTCGACTCGGGAGAAAGACAGCCTCCACTCGGTCTGCTCCGTGACGCTGCCCCGGTAGCCGATCGGCACCAGATGTACTCCGAACCGTCCGATGTCTTCGCGCGCTGCCGCCGGCGGCCAGTCGCTCTCGCGCTGACGCGTCAGGAACTCGTCGTTCGGCCACCCGGGTGCACGCAGGCACGGCACGTGGTCATCTCCCGCAGGATCGTCCTCAGTGCTGCAGTTGACCGCTGGTCCGTTGACGTTCAGCTTTACGTCAGGTTTCATTATCATGCGCAGGAAATTTTTCCACAGTTGGCGGACGGATGCAGCTGAAAATGGCAGGGGCTCCTGATGCTGGCAGTGGGGCCCCCGCACCTGCAGCACGCTCACGAAGCCCGGGATTTCCGTGGGGACGACCGTCAGTCGCGCTGCCGCCTCAGACGCCGCCTCTGCCTCGGCCGGCCAGTTCTGGGCAGCAGTCGACGTCCACTGCACTGGCCCCAGCTCGTGCATCACGTCCAGGTCGGATTTCGAACCGTCGATATCCTGCCACTGGTTTACGCCTTCCAACTGGCTGCCGGAGATCGAGGTGCTCTGTACAGTGAGCTGACCAAGTGGCGAGCACCGGCACTCTGCCAGGCCGACCTGCAGTGCGCGCATCAGCGGCGTCTTAAGCAGCATACTGGCCCTCCAGCCACTGCTCCCTCGCAAAGAGCCTTCCGATTCTGACGACTGGATACTGGACCTCATCCCTCAGAAGGGACGTTTCGATAACACGTTCGGCATGGTCACCGCACTTACGCAGTAGCCGCTCTGCATCCTCTGTCAGCTGGTCTCGCTTGCGCTGCTCCATCTCGTCCCGCTGGCGACGGCCGACTGGCCGCCGCCGCCTCGCGCAACGGCCGCTCAGAGTCGGTGGCAGCGCTGCCGCCTGCGTGTGACGTCACCGGCTGATAGGCGGCCGGCTAAAGGTCGGAGCACAGGGCCCCGTTGTTGTCGCGAGGTTCACCGCGGAGATGGCACACGCACGACAGGAGAAAAGGGCAGCTGTAAGGGCCGCTGCAAAATGTACGGTTAGTGATTTGGACAAATTGTGAATAAGCTGGGAAACAATTGACTCTTTTGCGAAGTAAAGAGCCATAAGGCATTCCACGACAGATCGGCCGGTGCCCATCACCCCCATCTGCAATTAGCACTCCGATCCTGCCAACGGTCTCAGAGCTGTTCATTGAGCACGCTTACTCAGTTTCATACAGTTTCTTATCGGCTTGTATAAATTTCAGTAATTTATAAATAACACATTCTGAGCAAATATTGCTAGATACCTTCATAGACATATCTGCTCCCGGCAGGCGTGAGCCGACCGGCCGACTCCGGCTCGTCGTTCTGTCGTCACGTTGGCGCCGTCTGGCTGCCGGCGGCTCGCTGTCCGTCCGTTTGCCGGGGTTCTGACTGCGCAGCTGCGAGCTGGTGTCTGCTGTTTTGGCGGAGCTGGCCGAATTACCACCACCGCTTGGTGTTTGGTCGCCTCGGGTGAGGCTTGAACTTCCCGGCCGATGACGCTACTTGACTGCCTTTTCTGGCCGATCGGCATTTATTTACACGCCAGCAGCCTCGTAGCCCCACCTGTCCGCTAAAGTCTGCTGGCGATGAACAGTATGCTGAACGCGCTCGTCCTTTTGGCGCCCGTGCGGAAGTGGGGACTGGCGACGGCGTGGGGAAGGATGCACCGGGAGATAAGCCGAGCGGTCACAGAGGTTCCGAGGCTCGCTGGGTGCTAGCCGCGGCTCCGCAACGGTCACCGGACAGCAATGGTGAATTTCAACACGACTTTCCGAAGGAAAAATTTAACCACGGTTCAACGGAATGTTTTACCTAGGTGCACCTTGAAATAAGCATAGAGCGAAACAATTTTTTTAGAAGTCTTCGTTGTATATGTTACGGGACACATGGTATGACATACGCCTTCTTTGCTTTTGTGATTTTTTTTATGACATTTTTTCCGGCGAAAAGCAAGCAGCGTAACCGCCACTAACCGCGGTAGCCGGCGCGTCGTGACGGCGCAGCGGTGCCCCGGCTTGTAGGCGCCACGTGCGACAGCCCGTGAACAGCCGACTGTTGCCGGCGCTGGTCCGGTCGGCGGCCAGCCCCAGCCTCGCCGTCCGCCAGCGGTTCGGGCCGCTGCTGGCGCAGCTCGCCCACTGGTTCGCCACCGACCAGACGGCTGCGCGCTCGGAGTCGGCCGCACTGCAGCAGGTCCTGCTGGTTTTTCACGGCCGGGCTAACCTCCCTCCACCAGCTGATCTGGTGGAGGGAGGATCTGCGCCTGCGGCGAACCTGGCGCAGGAGTTCCAGCCCCGCAGCGGACCGAGTGTAGGGAGGTCACTCCACAGCTGACCTTGCGCAAGGAAGATCTGATCGCGTTATGGGTCTGCTGGAAGGACGCCGGCAACCTCAAACCAACATTGATTGAGGAAGGGGGTTCGGATCTCTGCCGAGGGTTCATTTCGAAGAACGTGCCTCGAGGCCTCCCAGCAGAGGAACGAATACCTTCATTCCTCGCAGTTGATCCCATGTCACGTGCAACCCACAGGGGACCTTCAAACAGGGAGGGACACGTCGCGCCGCTGCTCTCGGCCTAGTCCCGGTGCGCTCCTCGCAGGACGGTCTGGTGGACGCCGAGGACTCTTCTCGGCGCGAGCTGTGCGCTCTGACGCTGCCCGAGCACCTGCGCTGGTCACTGAAGCAGCAGCGCGGCGGCGCAGTCGAGGAGGTGGCCTCAAGTCATGAGTTCTCTCTAAAGCTATCTGCTCCACCGGGACCCAGGCGCGGATCCAATGGGGTGGTGGGAGCGAAGGGAGCAAGGTTTGCCTGAGACTGCCAGTGAGGCCCCGACTGCCTGATACACCCCATCTGACAGAGAACGATCCCTCCTGTTGTCCCTGGGGACGACAGGAGGGAACCCAAGATGGCGTCAGTGTTCCAGAAATTACCAGATGGGCCCATGACACTGAGCACCTGAGACGTCCCGAGGGACACGTGAAACTGTAGAAGGAGCCTGAGACCACTAAAGGGACCCTGACATGGCAGACCACAAAAGATCTGAGACCACAAAAAAACAGCAAAAAAAGTCTCCAGAAGCTACGAGAAGGCAGAGGGGCTGCTGGGTAGCATACAAACACGACATTTCAAACAGAGAAAGGGACGCAGCTACCTAAATTCCCGCCGTTGTCAGATTTCGGCGACTTCATGGGGAAACAAATGGCAAAATTCTCTCAAATGAGGTGACGCACATTAATTTTATCGGTTACTTTACATGTTAAAAATGCAAAGTTGTGCCAAACATTTCAGCCTGGACACGAGCAGATCAACGTTTTTTCACATTTGAGGAGCAAAAAATGGGGGACCCCGTGGGCAGGGTGGCCCGTGCGGATATTGGCCCCTTTGGCGAAACCCTGGATCCGCCGCTGCCCAAACCCGCGCAAACAACTGGATGGGTGGTGTGTGCGGTGGCTGCCCTTACGACGCTCATGGCATTGTCAGCATATGGGTGCAATCAACTTGAGTAGGCATCAGGCGCGATAATGGACGTTTCATTTTCCGTCCTTGTGCTTGCTATCCAATCGGAGCTGGCTCTTTGTCTGCCCGTACATGCTGTGGAATGTTCTTGTGTTATGCTCCGTTCTTGTCTGCATAATATATTGGGTCTTCGCCATTTTGTTTTACTGATATCTCAGAATACTACCGCATACATGTTTTACCTCATTCGGCCAAGGAAGTGCAATACGTGCACCTTGCCGAGGCGGCCGCCGCCGCCCTCAGCCTTCGAAGGCTGACGATGCACATGAGAGATGGAGTCCCACTTGACCACAGACTCCAACAGCATGGCACTGTGCTCACAAGAGAACATCTGAAGGAAAACACCAGAGTTCTGAAGAGATGCGGTGATCAGAGGAAACTGATGGTGTTGGGAACACTTCTCATTCACGCCACCCCCCGGCGCTCAGCAAACAGTTAAAATCTAGCATAACGCTAGGCCTGTGGGGTGATCGAAAATAAACTTTGGTTACAGACCATCTATGTGACTGCATGTAAAGGATTATTGTGTCTTTTTTCACTGCCTTAATGTAGGTCATCCAGCTCAGCTCCTGCTCATTAGAAGTGCCTGAGAAACTACTGTCATGGAAAGTATATATCTTTTGTTACATGGAATGTAACAATTCAGTTTAAGTTTCTGAAGGTGAGGAAGTATCTCTGAAGCGTCAAATATAAGATTACATATATGAGTAACGCACTGTTACTCATATATGCCCTATACTCATACTCATATATCACTGCCTATAAGTGCCTGTGCGTGCGTGTTTGTATGCCAGGGAGAAACGTGTGTTTTTTTATGGAGGCGTATTGACAAGAACTCCGTGGATTTGGGAGTAGAATCTCTGATTGCGCGTCACACTGACCAAGGCCACTCCGTCGAACCTGCCACTTCAGAATTAAAATGCATTCAGTTCCCTAATAAGCTGGCGGTGCCAGCAGGGCGTTGCAGTGTCGCGGAATGGATTCGCGTTTGAAGAGCGAAAGTTATCGACTCGCTACATTTATTGCAATGCAGAATGGTTGCTATGTCATTTTCTAGTGGCATAAACAATACCATTTACATGACTTGATAAGTGACAACCCCTGTGCCACACTGCACCACAGGCACCCGAAACAAACGAAATCCTACAAATCGTACAATCTCAGGGCAAACGACATGTATCCCTACCAGTAACCCTGACCATCAAAACGTGCTAAGTCGATCACTCGCGACATCTCTTGCGTCAAGACTACAGAAAATAAGGCCGCAAGACAGTCCGTGAATATAAGAAAACCGCACTCTAAAATCACCCTCACAAAGACCGGACTATACCAGCACCAGTAATGCCCAGGGCGAATGCCAGCTCTATGGAAGCGTGCTGTCTGGCGTTAGGCCACGTTAAATTGAATAGTGACTGCTGGTAGAGCACATTTAGGTGTTCGCACCCGCGCATTCATTTGGTATGTTTCCGTATCCAGTTCAGGTAGGTACTGACGCGGGTGTAAATGGTAGGTACATCGTGGGACTGTCCGCAGCTACTGCCTCCAACCGAAACGATCCCCACCAAGCATGTACCTGCCATTTCGTCTGCTCAGCATCAGTGGACCACCAGAGTCTCTCTGCGACAGGCAAGGAAAACGTCATCCAGCTTCCTCGAGCAAAGGAGTCCGAACACTGGGACTGCGAGTGACAACACAAGTGTTCCACAAGCAGGGCCTCGCCTTATTACTTAACTCGCCCACGACTGGGGAGGCCCCAAAGGAACCAGTACCAGGAACCTCAAAAAGTTTGAAAAAGTAGCATATTTTGGAAATAAACAGGCTCTCGCGAATAAAGCTCCGCCAACTTTGTAGATTGGCAACTAATCAATTTTTCCAAAATTTAAGCATGAGAAACCATCACAAGAACCACAAAGATCAATCAAATTTGCATAGATCGTCTTTTTTCGCGAAAATAAAGGAACGCTAAAATTAGTTCCCGTCAATTTGGTACCGCATACGGCAGCGGCGCACAGTGACGGCTGACGGGAGAATGACGGTGTCTTTAACTCAACGTTTCGGCGTATATATTGAACAAATCTGAGGAAATTAGACGTGTATCGGCATCTGCGGACATTTACTTGTGCGCTGGTGCCTTTACCCATGCGTTGTTAGTCACAGTCCTTGAGATTCAGGCCATTTCTCGGTCTCATGCAGTCGGCTATGAGAAAACATATATAGGGCGTAAATTGGCTTACATATTATCTAAAACCAAAAATAAGACTAGTTTTGAGCTCTACTCGTGACAGGCTTTCCAACGGTATGCTTATTTTTATCGCGCGACCAACCGTTTGTGAGTTAGAGGGGGTGCAGTCAACTGCCCCCCCCCCAGTCGCCGGTGTTCGGGACGGACCGACGGTCGTGCGCGGGTTAAACAGAGAGGCGTGTATCAGCACATGGGGACCTTTACCTGTTCGCTGGTATCCGTATCTAGACTTCGTTAGTCACCGCCATTGAGATCCAGGCCGTTTCTCGGTCTCATGCAGGCGGCTATGAGAAAACATATGTAGGGCGTAAATTGGCTTACATATTATCCAAAACTAAAAATCAGGCCAGTTTTGAACTCTACTCGTCACGAGCGTTCTAACGGTGTGCTTATTTTTATCGTACAACCAACCGTTCGTGAGTTAGAGGGGGCGGTCAACCGCCCCCCCCCCCAGTCGAGCGTACATGGCGCTGATTCACGGTCGGGCGCGGATCAAGTGCCGAGCAGGGTTGCCAGTAATGGCGTGAAAACCCAAAACTGACGATTACCAGGAAGACCTAGGAAGCCAATTCTTGCTTGGCGACTGACAATGAAATTTACAGAGAACTGGCCACATTGACATCTTCCACAAAAAACACGATAGGCCCCGTCGGACTGTCGTTGCCAGCCGTGCTCTTTTGTCGACCCGTTGCCTCGGGCGTCATCGGTTTTGGTGACGACGGAGGACGTACAGGGTGATACATCAGGCACTGGCACGATCAGTCACTGCCAAACGTGGTAATGGGTCGACACTTCCGGCCGTTGCTGGATCGCTTAGGACGGTGCTTGTGATTCTTATTTATTGTTCAATGACAAATCGACGTTGGGAGTATTGATAGCGTGTCCATTCCATGTCGAATCGCACGAGATATGAAACTCTTTCGATTTGGATGAAATTTGGTATGCTCACAGTACCTATAGAAAATGGCCAGCCATAGATGTCATGCCCGGATGACCTCTGAGGTGAAAGTTTCAGGTCATAAAAGGTCACCACTTTGTACATACCTTGCATGGTCGAAATGCTTATAACTACGATAGATTGTCACAGAAGGGTGCGATTAGCAGCATCCGAAAAAGAGATATTCTAGGTTTCAAATATTAGCTCATTTTTCGCAATCCCGGGATGGGCTTTGGCTTAATTAGGCTATATGGAACAATGTCGGTTTAACCATATTTGCCGAACGTGATCTTTGCGAAAATTTAACGCAATATGTCGTCAAGTATCTACAATAAGCGTGGCAAAATAAATCTAGACAAACTGAGAATTTTTCAGATATCTTGACTTTAGTGTTGCCAAGTGGCGCTTGAGAAATATGTCCAGCGGCCATTTGATGAATACTGATTGCTTTCGTGCCTTTTGCTTGTCGGATTGTTCTACCATTTAGTGTACGCACTAACCTACGTACCTTCTCCGCATCAGCCTAGTTTGGAAATGCTTGACTCGAAATGTCAAAAATCATGACCCCCTGTCTCCAATCGACCACTATCATCCACACCTGACATACTCTTGCTTTGTACTTGAACGAGCATTAGTCTTTCGGGTGTTCTAAGGCATTTAAGCTAAGCGAAGCAGTCTTCGTCGAGCATCGGGGCCTTCTGAAGGTCAACCGAAGTCACTGACCTCGATTGGCCTTGGCCTGTCAGCTTCAGACCGTTCACACGATTTTTGAGGTGCTGATTTCGAATTTCACATATTTTGTCCACGTATCGGAGTTTGCACGTAGCGAATACTAGCACGTATCCCTCGTTTCCCTTCAGCACGGCTTCCGGTCAACTGAGCTGGCCAGATCAGGTCAAAACAGCAACAGACCAGAATGGCATGCAAGCCAACGACCTCTAGCGGACATGGAATGAACATAAAAGACTCGACGCGTGTAAAAGGGACTACAACTTATACGAATGGCGTTTTAAAGTACTGCCATGCATTATCATTTGCCTATGGTCCCCCTCATGATTGGCGGACGACGGTAGGTATACACCCTTGTGCAAATTAATTGAAACAAAGCATTTTTTCCAGAAACTCTATCACTACGTAGCGAAAACAGCTCATTATGACTTATATATGCATTATGACGTCAATCTTTGATAAACTAACAGTTTTAACTGATTTTTATTCACATTCGGAAAATTCACCATTGCGCATGCGCTGATTACAGTTGGCTGATGCAATCATTACGTCAACCGCTATTGAATCAGATTTTATAAATCTTGTCTCATGAATCAATAGTAAATTACTCATTAGTCGACCACTGTCGAAGATGGACGTGACGCCCAGAAAACGTACAAAGATCGTAACTTTGCATGAACACACGGCAAAGACATATAGAGAGATCGCTGCAGCAGTTGGTGTAAGTCTTGCAACCGTCAGTCGTGTCATCAAGTTGAAACAGGATACTGGATCGGTTTCTCCTAAACGCAAAGGAAAGTGTGGTCGTAAGAAGAAAACCACTCCAAGAGACTATGCTTACTTACTCCGACAAAGTAAAAAAGATCCTCGCAAGACGAGCGACGCATTGAATACAGATTTAAAGGAGAAAGGAATCCAAATTAGTTCCTCTACTGTTCGCAGACGCCTTATCGCAGTTGGCCGAAAAGCCAGAAGACCTGTGAAAAAACAACTTTTAACCAAAGCCATCAAAGAAAAACGGTATAAGTGGGCAAAAAAGTACAAGACATGGACCAAAGAACAGTGGAGAAGAGTCCTTTTCAGCGACGAAAGCCATTTCTTTGTACAGGGTCAGAGAAGCCAGCATGTTCGCAGGTCATTGGAAGAGAAGCTTCGTGATTCCCACATCGATCAGTGCGTCAAGCACCCGCAGAAGAAGATGTTTTGGGGATGCTTTAGTTATTACGGTGTCGGAAGCCTGCAGCCAATCGAAGGAATGATGCGCTCTCCACAATACATAGAAGTTCTTCGAAAGAGAGTCGTTCCAGAGCTGGAAAGGAGGTATCCTGACGGTACCGGAATATTTCAGCAGGACCTTGCCCCGTGTCGCACATCGAAGACAGTGAAGAATTTCATGACAGAGAGGCAAATACAAATTCTTGATTAGCCCAAAAACTCTCCGGATGTAAATCCGATCGGGAATTTATGGGCCATATGCAAAAGTCGACTTCCTGCTATGGACTGTACAACTATGGAAAAGCTCATTCAGGCGCTGATTCAAGTATGGTACAGGGATCCGAAAATCGTCAGTGACTGTTCAAAACTAGTCGACTCCATGCCAAACCGTATCAAAATGCTGCTAGAAAATAGAGGTCATATTCGTTACTAATCTTCCAGTATGTGCGGTTTTATAATAAACTACAGGGTTAGAATAACAAAAAATCATTGTTAAGCTTATTTTCATTGCTTGTTTCAATTAATTTGCACAAGGGTGTAGATAATCAACTATGACACTGACCTATCATTACTGGGTTTGCACTTGCCCTTCGCAATCGTTGGCACCGGCCGCTTTAAAAAGGCATCCAAGGGGACGCCGTGCCTTGTTACCACTTGCCTGTCAGCCAAACTATCGTACAGCTTTGTACCTGACAATGTACCCCCCCCCCCAAACACCTACACAGGCATAGTTGATAACCCGCTCTTAGTGCCAAAGACGGCCGTCGCCAAAAATGGCGCCCGCCGCCCTCACCAGCGTCTCGCTGTTACCTAGCAACGGAGCTGGAGTCCGCACCGTCAAAGACAGACAGCGAGATAACAGTGAAAACAAGCTTAACCTACCATTGACAAAGGAAGCGTTTACCCCCTTATGCATTCCTTTGATACGTCCGAAACAAATACACCCAGCTTTCTAAAATTTTCAGCATATTTTCTTACATCAACTACGCACATGCTGGTAAAAAGTTGGAAATAAGTTGATCCTAGGTCACGTCTTAACCCTTTTCCCGGACGGCTAGACGGTATAGCCGATTCCGGGCGGGGGGGCGGATTTCCCCCCCCCCGAGATCTCGAGAACTACACATCCGATGTCGTCGCAACGAACGGCGATCGATTTGCCATGATGTAAGCTACATTTTGAGCAAAAGAAGTTTTCAGAATTTTGAAAAGGGTGGACACGGGAGCAAAAAAGTCAAAATAAGGAATATTTTTGTACCATATTATTTAAAAACGTTCTCAACCACATAAACCCACTTTATTTCTTAAATCCCATTTTACGGCCGTTGTATTGCAGGGTACGCGAACCGACATTGTAAGTCAAAGCTCCGTGACCCGACCTGATTTCAAGGTGAAACTTGGTACACAATTAGATAACACCCTGACATGATGATATGAGTTTTTAACATGGAACTTAAAACTTTATATGGATGTATAGCGAAATAGTTGGGCAATGAGCAAATGCAATTTTGTGTATATAAAGTAACTTAACAGGGTCAGGTCAAGGTCAAAAAATCAAAATTTGTTTTTGGCAATAATTTAGGCGTTTTTTTCAAATGCCAAACCCGGAATTTCTATGACGTATCACTGTGTCCTCTACTTGTGTATGAAGTTTCGGCTTGATATCAGGTCGGGTCACGGAGCTATGATCTAAAATGTCTGTGTGCGTACCCTATATCGCAATAGCCATGAAATGAAATTTTTGAAATAGTGAATTCAAATGATTAAAAACGTTTGCAGATAACATTAAATGCACACGAGATCATTCCAAGTGACCCCAAGGTCAATGGGGGTCATTTAAGGTTAAAGGTCACAAGTTGATCTGAAGAACGTGTGGCTATGACAGTCCCCCCTTTTTCATATCCCTGGCACCGCCTATGCTAACATTATACAAACATTGTGATGCGATTGGTACTTCTTTAGCATAACATGACTAGCAGAAACCCAAAGTTTTTGCCTGTTTTGTTCATTCATTTGTTTGAAAACTAATTCTCCTATTTCTGAAACCCTGTGAACGTCCATGAATTTTCTCAAGATTTCAGATTTGTGCACCCATGGCAAAAGCCCTATCCACAATCTCTCGATTTATGCCATTTTCAGTGGAATCGGTCGATAAACAAGGGAGTTATAAGAAGTCCAAAAGTACACCCATTTTGACATTTTTGCCTCTCCTGTATCCAAAGATTTCAAAATTTTGAAAATTTCTTTTTATAAAAATGTAGTTTTTGTCATGGCAAATTGATTGCCGTTTGTGACGATGAAATCGGATGTATAATTCTCGACATCTCAGGGGGTTCGAATCCGCCCCCCCCCCTGCCGGAGAATCGATCATACCGTCTAGCCCTCCGGGAATAGGGTTAATGGCGTGATAAAGACGACCATGTTTTACGATTCAAGGTTCAACTTACTTCACCGCTGTATTGTTGGTATATTTTCACAATGTATGGCAGCTATGGCTCGCATTTCATATTAGCATAACATGAAAGTTCAATGTGGAACACCCCTGACTTCATGCTAGGTCATCCTAGCTCAAAAATGTACTTCACATTCTCCGGGTACAGTAAAAATACGCTTTAGAAAAGCAGGTAAATGAACCGATTTTTGGATATGACCACACAGATTTTCCATTTTTCTGACAATAAATCGCACGTGCAACTTACATAGCGGCGTCTCGCAACCCTGTGTTAATTTTTCGTAGTCTGACATTTCGTTTTGCAGACTCTTTACGCAGAATTAGCTTAGCGATTAAACTGGTGGCGTCTGTTTCACGTTCTGGATGGCCAGTATGAAAACACAGGCATTGTCAATGATGTCAACATTCGGCGCAAATGCGCAACATGGGACAAATTGACTTGTAAGGGTCATGCAAAGATGTCATATGGAGTTCATTAGCGTGCTCGTGGTACTCGAAGTTTGACGTTAAAAAGTATTCCATTGCTGCATATACGCGATAATTTCCAAGCTTTTCCTTCCAGTTCCTTCCAAGTTTTCGTGTGCCCAGCGCTCTTTAGAAGTGTCTGTTTTAGACTATCCATGTCAAATAGGCCAGGAAACATACATCGTATGACTCGTTATAACAGAGGTCAAATTTGACCCAACCTGTGACCTTCACCTTTTGCAATCTTGGGTGAGGTAAGCGAGGTGAGGACGTAAGGTGGCACTTCGAATATCAGATTAGTCTGCCAGGAACATTTTGCCACGCAAACTTCAGTCTCGGATTAACTGTCATTATGATGAGGCGACTTGGGAGAAAATGGCCGCTTTTTCGTGTTTGGCCTCACTTGCAATGTCATCAGAGACCCAAATATAAAAAAATTGTATACGTCAGAGGATCACAAGGTTTGACGCAATCGACCTGCGTTTGAATCGACCGAATTGGACGACTGGTTCTCGAGAGGGACAGGGTGGGGGCGTTAAGCGTCCCCCTCGATGGAGGGTGGTGAAATAACTGGGTGAATGCCAGATTAAACACGAAACATTTCGGATGATTCGGAATCCCCAAATCAGTCCATAACGCGTCAAAATCTAAATACAAAAAAAGCACCTTGGAAAATGAATCAACCCGCGCTCAACTGACAGTCAGCGCCATGCACTCGCGACTGGGGGGTGACGCCCCCCCCCCCAGCTAGCGAACGGTTGATGGCACGATAAAAACAAGCATGCTGTTGGAAAGCTCATGACTAGTAAAGCTCGGAACTCGCCTAATTTTCATATTTCATCATTATCTAGATAATATGTAATATTATCTAGATAATGTAATGTTATCTAGATAATGTAATATTATCTAGATAATATTATCTAGATGAAATATATATCTAGATAATATGTAAGCCATTTACGTCCAATATGTTTTCTTGTAGCCGATTACATGAAAGCGAGAAACGACCTCGCAGATGCCGACAAATATCCAGTCCCTCTGATTTCTTTAACCCGCGCACGACCGTCGGTCGGTTTCCATCATGCGCGACTGGGGGGGGGGGCAGTTGGCCGCCCCTCTCTAACTCACGAACGGTTGGTCGCACGATAAAATAAGCAGACCGTTGGAAAGCTTGTGACGAGTAGAGCTCGAAATTGGTCTCATGTTTTAGTTCTAGATAATACGTAAGCAATTTACATCCTATATATGTTTTCTCATAGCCGACTGCATGAGACTGAGAAACAGTTTGAATCTCAAGGGCTGTGACTAATGTCGCAAAGTTAAAGGCACCAGGGCACAAGTAAAGGGCCGCAAATGCCGATGCACATCTAATTTTTCAGATCTGTTCAATACATACGCCGAAACTTGAGTTAAAGACTTGACTTGATTTGATAAAGACTTGATAAAGATTGATAAAGACTTGAGTTAAACTTGAGTTAAAGACACATCAATTTTCGCGCCGGCTGTCGGTGTGCGGCGCAGCCGTATGCAGTAAGAAATTGACGGTAACTAATTTTAGCGTTCCTTTATTTTCCCGAGAAAAGCCTATCCACGTAAATTTTATTAATCTTAGTGATTATTGTGATGGTTTTCCATGCTTAAATTTTGGAAAAATTGATTAGTTACCAATCTACGAAATTGGCGGAGCTTTATTCGCGAAAGCCACTTTCTTTCTCAAATATCTCATTTTGAAACTTTCTGGGTTCCTTGGTACCATTTGCAACCATGAGACGTAGTTCTGTCATTTTGTATCAGTTTTATGTCACTCATGACCGTCTTTGTCGGCGGTAGACTGGCTCATACAGTCATTGATGAACTGAACTCAGGTCAATGGCTGGAGGTCATTCACACTTGGCCCAATGACGGCCACTGGACGTCTGCATTACATAGCACTCAAAATGGCGAAGAAAATTCCGTCAATTTCCAGAAAAACGACGATGTGTCTTGAAAATGACTTTGGCCTCATCCGATGATGATGATCCGTTCGATGTTCAACAACTCGGATGGCAGATTTATTGCATCTGTCAAGACCTCGAATCGCTGAAAGTTTTGTTGTGATATCATTCCGAAAAAGTTAAAGGGTGTTAACCTGTTTTATTGCTCACAAATGCACTTCACCTGACCTAAGCCATACACCTAATTTGACTTTAAATCAAAACTTTGACACATGACACAGATATGATCAAGCAAAAGGTAAACACAATTTCGTGGCGCGCGTTCGTTCGTTCTCTCGCAATCTTTGAAAAACTCCAAAGGGGTGCGGTCAACCGTCCCCCTCCCACAGTCAGACAGGGTGATTAACGAGAAATCCCCTATATCACTATAATATCACTTCAATTCAAATTCCACCCAAAAAACAAACGGAATCAACCCAACTCTTTTCGAAACGCGAGAAATGTTACCTAACTCAATTCATTTCACAAAATTGTTGGAGTTGTTCTGGAATGATTCAGTTACGCCAGTTCCGATTCCAATACACTGCTCCTGATTTCGCCACGGTGTAGTGAAAAAACGCTGCCGACAAATTTTAAATTTCTAAACAGCAATGTTGGCGCGAGGAATGGAGATGAAGATGGAGAGGTTCAAGTGGTCTAGCATTATTTTCGCTAACGTTAAGTATAAAACTCGTAAAGGATGGACAATTTTGTCCTGGCAATGCGGAATATAAACGATGGGCAAGTTTTCCCATGCACCAGTGCGCATGTTAATGTGATGGCTAGCTTGCTTGATATTACTTGATCGCTCACTTACATCACTTTGATACACTTACAACATTTGTGCTTGAAAGACATTCTATTGAATTTTGAAATGAATTGAATTTGAGTTAAACTGAAATGGGCTTGCTTCATCAGTCATCAATTTCAGGACTGTGGCGATTCTAAAATGTCAACTCACATGACAGGTATCCTTGTTCTTCTCGCCTCCTGCGCAGATCTTCGTGTTTCTGAACCCTCCCCTGAAGTACTTGTTGAAATCCGGGGCTGCCTTGTATATGGCCTCGCATTTCCGGGAGCCTATCACAGGCACGCTCAACTCCATCAGAATGGCGCTTACTTCCTCTGGAAGCACAGTGAGGAACGATCAACAGAAACAAGAGAATGCTCTCCAAAACGATCTTTGAGTACGCGGTACTCCGGTACGCGGCTTTTCGGCAATGTTTGGCGCACATCATTTTATAACAACGAATCACACACCATTTTCTGGCTGCTCACAGCTCACACGAGGTTACGCTGTTGCGATTTGTTCAAAGGATTTCTGCATCTCTCACCGTTAGATCACTATGAAAGGATATTTGATGGGTAGGCAACAGTAACATTGTTTATCTTTGGGGAGTCTTTATCTTTATTTTCTATCTTCATCTGTGTGTCTACTTTTCATCCGAATATGGGGTGTATTCGCAACTCGCGAAGAAAACTGCGTGACGTCGCACAGAACCTTTCCCAAACGTGTTCGCAATGTGCCAGACTTTTTGGTTATAGTTGTGTTAGGCTGATGACAATAACTGCGCATGCAAGACACCACTGCATCTGTTGATAACTGACACTGAACAACGATCATCATGAAAAAACAGCGAATCGATTACGAATCTGCCGTATTTCACAAGTTCGGATAGACAAAGGGTCCAAAGAACTCACATTTTTCAAATGCAGTTACTGGCTGCCGGGAGAGATAATATTATAATTTGTGTCCTCTTCGGTTCCTGTTTTCCCTGGCACGTCCCTTCAGACAGTGGCAAAGTCGTCCTCACAGTAACCTACTAACCCAATGGTCATTGCCACTGCTTAATCCGCACAGCTATTTAACCCCATTCCCGGCAGGGGGAGGGCGGAATCCGCCCCCTCGGGTTTTTTGCTTGCCAATTCCAGGCTTTTTAACGCAGCTTCACGAAACGTGGTGACTTTTTCTAGCTATTTGTTCTACGTGCTGTGACAAAATTTCACAATTCTATTTTGCTCAGGGGCGGAGCCAGGCAACGTTTTTGGGAGGCACCTCATGCCATTTTTGGCCATGTTGAGGGTAAAATGAAAATGTCTGCCAAAAACAGAGTTTTAAAGCTAAAACTTAAAACTTTATAGGGATGTATAGTTAATTATTTCGGTGCCGTTTCTTTTAAATGCCAAACCCGGAATATATATGACGTAGAAGGGTACCTTCTACTTGTGTACAAAGTTTCAGTTTCATATCAGGTCGGTTCACGGAGCTATGACCTAAAATGTCAGTGCGCGTACCCTATATCGCAATAGCCGTAAAATGAAATTTTTGAAATAGAGTGAATTCAAATGATTGAAAACGTTTACAGATAATATTAAATGTCCACGAGATCATTACAAGCGACCCCAAGGTCCCTGGAGGTCATTTAAGGTCAAAGGTCACAAGTTGATCTGAAGAACGTGTGACTATGGCAGTTCCCCCTTTTTCATGTCCCTGGCACCGCCTATGCTAACATTATACAAACATTGTAATGCAATTTTGTACTTCTTTAGTATAACATGACTATCAGAAGCCAAAAAGGGGTGTCTGCCTATTTTGTTCATTCAGTTGTTAGAAAACTAATCCTCCTATTTTTGAAACCCTGTGAACGCCCATGAATTTTCTCAAAATTACAGATTTGCGGACCCATGGTAAAAGCCCTATTCATATTCTATCGATTCATGCCAGTTTGATCGAAATCAGTCGATAAACAAGGGAGTTATAAGAAGTCCAAAAGTACCCTCCATTTTGACATTTTTTCCCCCTGTATCTACAAATTTCAAAATTTTGGAAATTTCTTATTATAAAAATGTAGTTCACGTCACAGGAAATCGATTGCCTTTTGTTGCGATGAAATCGGACGAGTAGTTCTCGAGATCTCAGGGGGGGCCGAATCTGCCCCCCTGCCGGGTATCGGCCATACCGTCTAGCCCTCCGGGAATAGGATTAACCCGCGCACAACCGTCGGCCGGTTTCGAACAAGCGCAACTGAGGGGGCAGTTGGCCGCCCCCCACTCTAACTCACGAACGGTTGGTCGCACGATAAAAATAAGCATACTGTTGGAAAGCTTGTGGCGAGTAGAGCTCGAAACTGTTCTCATTTTTAGTTTTAGATAACATGTAAGCAATATACGCCCTAGATATGTTTTCGCATAGCCGACTGCATCAGACCAAGAAATGGCCTGAATCTCAATGGTTGTGACTAATAACGCATAGGTAAAGGCACCAGCGCAAAAGTAAAGGACCGCGGATGCCGATACACGCCTAATTTTCCAGATTTGTTCAATATATGCGCCGAAACGTTGAGTTAAAGACACCGAAATTTTCGCGCCGGCTGTTGGCGTGCGTTGCAGTCGTTTGCGGTAACAAATTGACGGGAACTAATTCCTTCATTTTTGCGAAAAAAGGTCTATCTATGTAAATTTTATTGGCTTTAGTGATTCTTATGATGGTTTTTCATGCTTAAATTTCGAAAAATTCATTGATTACCAATATACACAATTGACGGAGCTTTATTCGCGAGAGCCTGTTTATTTCCAAAATATGCAATTTTTTCAAACTTTTTGACGTTCCTGGCATTACTTACGTCTGCGCAAGCTAGTTTTACCGTTTTGCACCCATTCTGAGTACTTGATGGTCGATTTTGACGGTGGAACATTTTGGCTCACTACAGTTATTCCTGACCTGACCTCAGGTCAATAGCTGAAAATCATTGATACTTTGCCCAATGACGGAGTATAGATATCTGCTTCACTCCACACCAAAAATGTTATAAAATATTCCGTGAATTTCCGAAAAAACGACAAAATGTCTTAAAAATTGGCTTGACCTTAGGTTAATCCGCAAAAATCTTAGATGTTAGCAACAAATCTTAGATTTGTTGCATCTATCACGATCACTCAAACCTGAAAGCATTATTGAGATATCCTGTTTCGCAAAAAGTCTCGCATCCAAGAAAAACCTCATGGGGGTGAACTGTCCCCCCCCCAGTTAGGGACGGGTTAATAGCATTGGTCCGCTCGTACTCTGCATGCGCCGTAGCTCTAGGAACTGAATGTAACCTAATCAATTTGTAAATGAACCCGTCGCACCATTTCTGCCTAACTATGCCAAAGTAACGGAAAAATACTCTGCGCGTGCCGCACACATTCTACGTGACGTCACGTAGAATCTTTGTCCTCCGGGTGCGAACACCAAAAACGCGCAGAATCTTCGGGGTATGACGTCCTGGACGACACTGACGACATAAATTCAACGTCGTCCGGGTCGTTACGAAGTACACACATGGTGTGAGCAAAAGTAATAAGGGAGGCAGAATCCCAAAACCGATTGTCTTCAAATTGCTGTACTTGTTTTTTCAATCGGGAAGCTAGGCGATGAGACAAAAATATGGCTAAATTCTTGCATCTCCAATGCACTACACTTTTCTCGGTCGTTTGCTGATTGCGCCCGAATCTTATGCAATGAGACTAACAACTTCCAGTGCCTGTCCGTGGATCATTTGGACACGCCGTGATGCAAAAATATTTCGTATGGATTGCATTTCGCCCAACTTAGAAGCAATATGCCATCATTATGTCATGCGACTTCCGGCATTGCGATGAGATTTTATTCTGCAATGTACCGACGCCTCCAAGAGGAGCATAACAAAGCGCATGTCGTTTTATAAGGAAATAAATATGGCATCGAATGGCGAAAGTACTTCGTCATTCCAATTATGTTGTTTCGCAATACAAGACTAATAACTTCACAGTATAAATTCGCTACGAATTTTGAAGGTTCTCTCACAACAGAGATCCAATGGATTATTTTCGGAATGTAACATAAATGGTTAGTTTGCATCTAACCGTACCAAAGCAGTGCCCATCTGACGAAAACTGCAGCGTCTATGACGCGACATACAATAGCTGGACCTGCCCGCGGGACATCGTCTGCTGGGTCGGCTGACGCAGGGCAGGCGGGGCTGGCCGAGCGCTGCTGATTTTCGCCTGCACTATGAGCGATGTGAGACGTGAGGACCCTGTCATGCGACCTCCGCCACGAGTACGACAGCACTGACAGCGTCTGATCATCACTGGCACGTGTCTGGCCTTGAATTCACAACCGGAAGTTCCAAAACTACCTGTGACATCGCACCAGACACGGTAAGCTGTGATCGTTCATTTGGCACCAGTTTAAAATTCTGTCGCCCAAATAATGCATTTCCCAGGTCCTATTCAAAGCATTACACGTTTTTCGGTCGTAAATCGACATTTTCGTGCCCTGTCGCGTCACAGGTCGCCGCAAGTCTCAACTCATGGAGATGAGGAAAGCGTGCCCGTATCGATTGCCGTTGGAATCATGCAGGACCGAACTTTTTGTTTCCGTAGATACGAAGACGTCGATTTTAACACCTTTTAGGTTGTCCCGCACGGCAAAAAAATCCAGGCGGAATCGGATTAAATAGCGACGTAAACAAATATGACGTCATTTAAGGCGAAGGCACAAAACCGGAAGGACGCATCCTTCCCTTGTTTGTCCATTTTCGAGGCCCAAGTGCGGCTCTTGGTAATCTTACCCTTTCTGGTTCTACCCCATCCGGCCACGAGCGCCCTGCGTCCAGCGAGGTCCCCCGTCTGGCGCGCGGGTAGACAGAGCGGCTTGATAAAGTCGGTGAAGTGCAGAGGCGAGGCTAGCTTTACTACCGCGATGTCGTTTTGGTAGGGCTGCGGAAAGAGATATTGGTTAGGCGGTGGAACCTGTCATGGCGATCAAGGAAATGTATGCTTTTTTTTAGATGCGATTCGAGGAAACGCAGCATAGGTCATTCGCGGAAAAAGCCAATCTTGATCCACTGCATGGCGAAAGAAAATTATGCATTGGCGACCGTGGCGCCACCCTGGCGATGACGACAGCAATTTACAGCTAGCATTAAGGTGCGTTTGGAACAAGTGTTATAGATAAGATGAAGAAAATCGGTTCCTTGACATTGCTATGTTCATTCGTGATGGCGAACTGTATAGTATTGGGAAATGAGGTCATTGTCGGCTCTTACACCACACAGAAAGCGCGTGTTTTCTCTTTTTTAACAGCGATTCTCGAACGTTGACTCCATTTCAAGTGGCGATTTCGTACTGTCATCCTTGAGCATAACGTTAATTCACTTCCACACTCATGCGTTCATCTACACTGAGCATACAACGGAAAATCCTTTTTGGTGGAAATTGTATCCATCAGGTACCAATGCTTTAGTTGACCACTAATAAAGTGATGTCACTCTTCGTACCCAACGACCAGATCGGTAGCCTCTGCCTTCTTTGTCACATCCATTTATAGCCTCAGTATGAGAAAGTTTTTTTTCTAAATCCAGATACACTTTCAGGATCTTATGAAGACAGAATCACTCAAATAGTGTTGTGCAGGGAGGTTCAGTTTCAACATATCTGTCCAAGATGACGAGCTGCGTGTTCCGGAGCGGCCATTTTGCGACAGGCGCCCTGGTCCGGCACCGTCCTGCGCCATATGACGGCGACCAGCAAACACGGCATCTTCCGACCCAAGCTGAGCTGGGTAGCGATCCCTAGGGGAATTCCTAGGGATCGCTACGTAGTGCCCGCCCCTGCGGTGCCCGTTTCTGGCCAGCGATGGATCGGCCGAGCGACCGGCCCCTCAATTTCGCTGAGCTGTAGCGAAAAAGATAAAAGACAGACAACCTCTCAGCGCTCTGGCATTGTTAGCGCGAACGTTATGGGCGGAAAATACGAGGCACGGGCAATTTTTCTCCAGCACCTTCCCAATCAGCGCGTGTTAAACAAACGAAATTCATCTGCTTTGAAACCTCTTAGACGTCTGTAACATGCACAAAATGGTCTTCAAAATGTTAAGAAAAAATTTGCGGTCTGGTGATGAATGATGGTCGCCTCATTGTTGCAATAAAGCCAAGACAGATGCCATTTCACTTGGAGAACCTTTATAAATCAGCTTCAAAAGTGTTGAGACAACTGAACTGAATGGACAGTTTGTGTTCTCCGATCAGCTGACAGTGGGTAGGGAAAAATTCAGATGTGACTGGCGAAAAGTTTAAAGGGAGATGATAAGTCCTCAAAAAAATGTGGAAGCAAAGGATATTGGTAACCCTCATTCGTACGTATTAATTTTTTTATAGTTTTTTATGATTTTTCAGTGTACAAGTTTGCATTAAATTCGACCTGGAGGTTTTCCATTCTGCCTTTCTGTAAGTTTTCCGTTTACTGTTTGTGGCGGATCGAATCCGGATTGGATCAGCCTTGGAGGAGATCTGTGGATTTGGAATGGATCCGTATCCAGCCTGGCCGGACACAGATTGGATCGGATTGAGCCGGATTAATCTGTTCCTGCACTATGGACAGAATGTGCTATTGCACCAAGACAACGCCCCCGCCCACTACTCCGCCGTTGCAGCAGTCGCCAGCAGCGAACTGGGATTCGAAATGAAGAGCACCCTCCATATTCACCTGACCTAGCTCCTAGTGATTTGTAGCTGCTTCCGAAACTGCAAGAACACAGTTGTGGATGGCGATTCACAGACAACGATGACGTTGCAGCGGCCGCGAACGCCTGGCTGGAGGGCCAAGACAAGAGCAGAGGTCCAGAAAACGGCACTGCCTCTGACCAACGTCGATGAAGCCACGACTTTCTCCCAGCCCAAAGTGCAGACGTTAACAACGTTCTCATAAGTAAACTTTGACGGCGCGCGCGGGTTCATGCTAGGTGCCGTATTTTTCTAAATGCTGGAAGACAGTCGGCGAAGGTCGATGTGCCGAACGCAAAAGACCGAAAGCCACCCTTAAAGGCAATGCCGGCCGGACGTTCACCTCCAACGTCTTGCCGCTGGCCACCAGTTGACAACGCAGCCAATAAATTAGACTTTGCTGGACTGTATGTCCCAATAAACTTAGGTATGGCGAAGTGAGCTGTGCTGTAAAAATACCGTAAAACTGCACCGTAAAAACTGTAAAAAAGCAGAAATGCCCCATGATGTCAGGCATTGGACAATGGTGCCCATCAGCGACTATCTCGTTACAGAAATAGAGACTTTAAGCGCTGGTCCCCACCGAAGTCGGAGACTCGGGGGAGTTCCGGACATCTGGATGAAAAAGTCTTTCTAAACTAAAAAGAACTAAAAAGGGAACTAAAAAGCCCGTCAGAAACTGAGAACTAAAAAGGGAAACTGCAAATAATGTTTGTTTTTCGCTGTTACGCCAAGAACTTTTTCTTTGCCCCTTGCATGGGGTCGCCCGTCATGCGCTGAAGAAGGCATCGTGCTAGTTTTTGAATATGAAGCGTTCCACGAGAAGTTCGCACAGGAGGTAACTCTCATGTCTCAGAACTGCAGGAAACTTGACGCATCGGGTCGTCTGGATGAATTGGTTGTTCATTTTTTGAATGTTTGAACTCAGTGGGGTGAAGGGGTCAAGCTGCAGAAGTCATGACCTTTTCATGATCAGCGGAAGCAGCCCATTGCAAAACCGTGGATAAACACGATGCAACCAGTGGACTAATATCCCACTGCGTCGGCCTGGTCGCAGTGAACCGGAGACCAATGCTAAATATGGGATTCTGCTTTGTCTCCAGATCCTTTCCACCAATTCCAGAAAACCATTTAGAGTCTTACCATGGTTCTTACTCTGCGATTCCAGCTTAAAAAGTCCTTCGTGTCCCTATGTCCTCTTGTCGTTTGTAGTGTTGGCATGCCAGAGAGTCAGATACGGGGTCCGCTTTCACTTCCGCTTTTACTGTCATCATAACCAGTTAAAATGCATTCGAATTATCAATTCCATTTTCATCCTTCCTCCGGGGCTTAATTGGACCTGATGGCACTGCGACGCGGTCTACTGCGTCGCGAGTGCAGGTCGCGGGCTTTCACTGATCTGGACAGGAGGGCGGAGTCCGCCATCAGGCGTGATGTCGAAGATGACGTCGCCAGGCGAGTGCCGGAGCACGGCCCGCACACGTTGTTCGTTAATCTTAACCGGGTTATAGCCTCCAAGAAACCCGAAGATTCTGTTTTTTCCGAGGTCTCCTGTCACAAGGCCGACGTCGGGCCGAGAGTTGCGAGGGGAGGACGGGTTCGGGGCCTTCCTCCGGTACCCACTTATCGACGCCCCGCTTCGGTGTCTGTGCTTGCCAGGTCGGCACGTCCATCCATATCCAGCACGGTTATCCATGATTTTCTTCGGTCTCTTCTATTCGGGATGAGGATTTCTGGAGCCCGTGATATCGGTGGTATCTACATCCGTCTTCCAAAAACCTGTTCTGACGTCATCGGCCCGTTTATCCTGTGAACTGTTGACCATCTGCTTTTCCAGGTTTGAATGCCCTGCCTTTTAGAAACATTCTGTGATTCTTCTGACTCGCAAGGCCGGTCCAACCTCTAAACTTGCAGATTTCGCGTTTATCTCTGTCTTCGCAGTTTGTGCGAAGCTTGCAGAGAGGGTCGTGCAGCGACAACTGTATTCTTTCATATCTGGAAACGGTCTTTCCCCATCTCAGCGCAGCCTCCGCCCTTGGCACTTCACGGAGGAGTGCCAAGGGCGGTTTTTCATACGCACGTGATCCAGCTCGTCGATGCTGCTAAAATTTCTCCCGCGATAAAAAAGACGCTCCATCGACAATGATCACTGTCCTGAAACAAAATCTTTCTTCTCAGGACTCGCGGTCCGGATATGGTGAAGAATGCACCATATTTGTTGCATCGCGGCCGGAAAGACAACAGCAGTGAAACAGAAGTTGCAGTCTTTGGTTTCCGTCAAAACTATCGCGATTTTGCACCGGTTTCCAATCGCTTTCATGACGAAAGCTACCGTGGGGTACCCATCTACCGGAATCTCGGTGTCGTTTTCGAAAAATTCTTGACGTGGTTTTCTTACGTGTCACATGTTGTCAAAAAAATTTGTGATATTACAGCTCAGAATTGAGTCTCTCGAAGTTGGCGTCACTTTATCCCAAAAGGTGCGGCCGGAACAATATGTAAAACCAGAATGATTCGCAGTCACATGAACAAGTTAAAGAGAACTTCCAAGTTTCGGCCGGCGCAGAGCAACGGCCGGACGGCGTCCGGGCAATATCGAGGAAGCAGAGGGGCATGACGTCAGCGGCAGAGAGCGCTCTGATTGGCCGTCGAGCCGCTGTGTAGTCCGTGCACAATCCTTTATGCCCTTACCACGGCAGAACTTCGGAATTTGGAATAATTGGAATGAGAATAAGAAATCAAATTAGATTTATCGAATGCGGGAAAACAACAGTCTTGAAAGTAACAAAATCCCCCTCTCCTTGTTGTACTCCACTGGATCCATGGCAAATATTAACAGATGACACTCGGTCTTCGGTACTGTTCGTTACCAAAGTAACAAGTTCTTTGCAAGTTATTTACTCGTCTCTGGAGAACGTACGGCTGTGGTGAGACCTCGCCGCTCATGTCGGTGCGTTTAACTCTCGCTACAAAACCATGTCGTCCACGCAGAATTGCGTAACTGGGCGCAGGGCCCAGGGTCTGTGCAGCCATCTCTGTTCAGGTCTGACACTGATTCGACAATGCAATGTCCGTAACAAAACAATGGAATCAAGCTTGTAAAAGAAACATTCACCCGAAATGAAAGCATTAGCATTCGCCAACGAATTGATTACGCAATGATTGACCGAAACGCTGTCCGACGTGGGGTTGTCCCCCTGAAATCAGGTTCTCGGATAAGCCCAGTTACAATTAGCGCTCAGAAGGGAGTGCTCACGAGGCCAGGGTGGTATTTTTCCTCCCATTCTCGAATGAAATTTTTCGCTCCCACAGGACACTCCCCAGTGTTTTATATTCGAAATGTTTTGAGCATGGGTGATCAGCACGGTCGCACAGGCATTGCGCGTACAAGGTAATTAATGCATTGAAAGGGTGACAGTTTTCCTCTATTTGTATCACCAAACATGAATAAATGTAAACACGCTAAAGTGAAAACATGCTGATAATGCCGGCAACACCCACCTTCACTCATCGCCCAATTCCCACGAAGCGTTTTCGCCAGTCTGGGCAAGACGTGGCAGAAGCGTCACGTCAGCGGGTAGGGGAGAAAAGAAAATACTCATGGGGTTACGCATTCCCCTACGGAATTTATTATAGAAATGAAGTGTCATAAAAATCTAGTATATGAGTAATATATCCCTATGGGATATATTACAGAACTGCCCATTGGCCAAGGAACTTAACATGCAGATCAATGCCTTAGTGGGAAGAGATGGAACAATGTCTGTGGTACTGCTGCATGCTGTTCCTAGCCATACTGATGTAGAGAAACCACAACGCGCTACTCAGCGTCCAGACCATTTTTTCACGATCTGGGCAAGATATATCTTCAGACTCTGCGGCGAAATGCAAAAATGGCCAACCGTATATCCGCCAAATGCGCGAATCTTAAAACCAAGATTCGAACATTCGCCGAATCTGAATATTCGAATTATCCAAAGCCGAATTATCAGCTTTAACTGGTATCTTCACCAGAATGGACCACGTGCAGCACTGCGTCGCCAAACATCTATGTTCTACGACTGTCAACGTTCTGTTCGCCTCTCACGACCGCTTTTGTTTAACAAGTGCCGTGAACGGTTCCCAAACGAACATACGACAGCTGCAAAACGGACTAAACTTTTTACCACGAGTAGTTTTTGGCCGACGCAAAAGTCGACATCTCCAACGTCAGGGATGACCTCGGCCGGCCCACCGTCCGTCCGATGTCCCTGCGCCACGCTCTCGTCCGTCGGCAAAAAATTCGCCACAGCGCAGAAACCACGGGCTCTGGCTTCCCTGTTCTAATGCTCTCCCCCATGTGGAGTTAACTCGCCTGGACGGTGACATGGCACTCCTGTACACCCGAACGGTGGCAGGGAGGCTGCGGTTCCTGATGACGCCGTCTAGAGGCATAATCGGTACTCAGTGGAGACTACGGATGCCATTGCCTCCTTTTTAAGCGTGCCGCTAGAGTGCTTGTTCTCTCTCTCTCTCTCTCTCTCTCTCTGCCTATCTGTCTATCTATCTATCTGTCTATCTAGAGTGCTTGAGTAATTTATGAGCTGTGCCTACCGTGTGCGGATCATGTGTGTGCTATGTTTGGTATAAGGCCTGAGCGGCGTTCAGTTGTTCATTTTTTAACTTTGCCACATCTGAGAAGCTGGCCTGCTGCGGAGCAAAGGTCCTCATGTTCCAAGAAATCATTAAAAGATAGTTCCAAACGCAGTACGAGAAAAGGCCTATCCATCGACGATTCAGGAGGTGTACGGGCGTTCAACGCTGACGATGGATCGACTGACTGGCATTCAAGAAGCCATAGTCCAGTGGCGAAGAACGTTGGGAATCGATTTAAACGTTTCAAACGTCAAAACATCTGATAAGAAAACGGGAAGATGTGCACAAAAACGCACGAGGGTTAATATCTTTTGCTCCCACCTAAGAACCTGAGATGTTTCACGTGATATCGAAGATACTCACCACGTATCTGTGGTGCAAAATGTAGCGTTCCACACTATAGTCCTCGCTGGGACCATCGGTTGTTCTTGTTCTGTCAAACTCGCCCAGGCGAACTAAAAGGGATGCGCTGAAAAAAAGGATTAGTTGTGTTTCAGTCACTAGACTGCGTACGACGTTCACTAAGGAAACACAGACTACCTACGTATTCTCGTATTCTCATATTACGTATTATTATTACGTATTCTGACAGACATCACATCACTTTCCCAATTCTCTCTCTCTCTTTCTATCTATCTATCTATCTATCTACTCTCTCTCTCTTTCCCCCTCTCTCTCTCTGTCTCTCTCTTCCTCTCTATCCCTCTCTCCTCCCCCTCTCTCTCTCTCTCTCTTCCTACGTACGTGTCTCGCCTGTTGATGAGGTCAAAGCAGTGGGCAGCAGTCAGCACGTGTTGTTTGTTTATCAGCGTGGCTCCGCAGAGCCAGTGTATCATTCTACTGTTATTCCTTAGACCGAGCAACGCCTGCCAACATAACCACTGTCAGTGAATGATCTCATCAGCCAATGGTCCTGCGAGAAACTGCCTGAGTAATGTGACCTTGGCGATGTACTGTCGGCTTGACATGGAAGGCGAAGGTTGGGACTGAGGGCAGGCGGTACGCAGGGTACAATGACGGAATACGGGGTAGGGTGGGAGGTCGTACTGCAGCGCTCAGTAATGATGCACTGAGGCCTCCTCTCGAGCTGCAGTGAACTTGTGATGGTAGATGTAAGAGTCAACAGGAATGGGCCAGTGTCCAGAGTGAGAGAACAAGCGTAGGCTGGGGACACGTTGTGTCAGCACAGAAAAATGTGCGGTCAACAGCTGCTAACCTCACCAGAACGTACTTCTCGATGACGATGGTCACTCTGGGAAGATGCAAACTAGTTCCCCTGCTCATGAAGACGATATGATGAGGTTGTCGATGTAAAATTACCGCCATACGAACCTGAAACCTAAGCCTATAATAGTTGCCCGGCATTCCTCTAGCGAGACTGATCAGAGGAAGACGGCCATCACCACCTCTGCGATGCTGCGCACATGATAAGAGCCAGAGACACGCCGGTGACTGCGAGATTTATAACACCGCACTGCAGCCGAGTGACTCACAATCCAGGGCCACTTGCCGACGCCGGCGCGCCTGCCGGAGATGATTTTAAGAACAGATCCGCGACTGGAACGCAGGGGGATCCGTCGGACGCGTCCTGTCCTCAAAACGTACGACAGACTTTTCTTCGACGTCGGTCTGCCGCATTCTGGAAGAGACGTCGGGAAGAAAAACAGGTCAGGAATTAATTTCGGCCCTGTAGCAAAACCCTTTGGAGCTAAGCCTCGGGTGGGGGGGGGGACTGGTTCGGCAGGCTCCTGCGACAATCGAAGTTACCTGTGCCATTTTCTGCATCATGACTGACACGAAACATTGAAACGTGTTAACAACGCTGAAGTTGAAACGGCCAGTGAACCTGAAAAGGGGTTCGTTACAGCACATGGTTTCGTTTCAACAGAATTTCGCGAGAAGGATGTCACTAGTGAAGGAATATCAAACCAAAGGCCATATTAATCCCTCACCCCACCCGGGACTCTGACGTGGGTGGCCGGAGCCGGGGGGGACGTTTCGACCCCCCTTTCTTGCAATCAAAACGTCTGACAAAAATGAAACATATCATCGCAAAAGTTGGTCATAAGTACGTTCCATTGCATCCAAAATATTTGGGAAACTTTCAAATATTATGCCGTTTTTTGTCCTATGGATACAAATAAGTTTTCTCCAAGAAAACCTTTAGCTCCGCTTCTGATAAAGCTAGAGTAATTTTGAGCATGCCAATGAAAACCTAATAGAATGAACATTATGGTGGCAAATTGTTTGTAACATATCTATCACATATCGCATCAGGTGGTCTGCTATAATGACATTTTCATTTCGCTATATTGATTTCTTTTTTAATCACAAACGAGCTGTTGTCCACGTATGCTTCCAAAACCGTTGAAATTATTTGTATGGATTTTTAAACAATGACAGATCATCCGACGTGACCTGGCCTGACCTGGCCTAGTGATCTGATCCATCATTTAGTCGTTTTCTGACAAGGGCAAGGAGTAACTTCGCATTGAAACACATTCGGCCCACAGCCCAATCTTGACCTCATGTCATATCTTGCCCTTACGTCCCTATGAATACATGAATACACCGTATCACTCAAAGGCTATTTATTCCATGGGCAGGCGTGATCATAACCACTAAGATGGAGCAAAACGCTCCAAAAAACGCCGAATCAAGATGGTGCTGCATAGGTGTGGTCATATGTCCCGACCTGACCTAAGGTCATTACCTGGTTTGAAGCACGCTTTGTTTTCATCTTTTTATGCATAGATCTGCCACTGTCTAATGAAATAATTGGACGGATAAAGCTGGATACCTGATTTTGAACTCAGCTTCTACCACGGTGTCCTCGCATGACTTCAGGTGACGGACGGTTGTTTCACAGCTTGGAAGCGTTTTGGTGCCTTTTGGGGTGCACAATCGACGTCAGCGCCAATTTGTTCACCCAGTGATCATCAAAACGAGTTTTTAGACTCTTTTTTGTCAGTCAGCCCCAAATATGATCTGACCTGACCTCATGACCCTTCATGTACGTCAGCACTATTTGTCGTGATCGGTGTCTTCCTTAGTGATGAGATTTACAACGCAAGATGTGATTACAGTATAAAGAGAACCTGTGTGCATGGTTGTGCGGCCCAACACCATAACAGCATGCTGTTTGCACGATTCACGTTGTATGATGTACAGCTAATGTATGTACATGGAAATAAGTATTTATGGGTAGCTTAGGTTGACCGTAAGGAGACTTCTCCTCTCACCCCCCCCCCCTCTCCCCCTTCCCCAGCGCTTGGCTTGGATCCACCCTAGGTTATATAGCATGTCAACAGCTGCACTGCAGAGTAAACGCAAAAAACTTTCGGTTGCGCGCTAAAGCAGCGAACCACCTAGCCAAACGCAGCTGAACGAGTGAAACAATTCCAATCGCACGGCGCCTGTTTGAGCTACGATGCCGATTACCTGTTCGCGGGTCAGGCTTGGTAAAGTCTCTTCCGGTCACAGGGTCGGTGATGATGACTTCCGGATCAAATGTGAAGTCCGGGTTGGAGATTTTTACGCCTGGGGACACGGGTAGCGAATACGTCACTCGCGTGCACCACGCTTTCTCCCACTATGGTCGTTTGGTCCGCAGCCAAAACAGGACGGACATTTTCTTGAACAGAAACGTCTGCTCCCTTTTCATGAATTTCATGCCATTATTTTCTGACGAGGTAGGTAAATGATTTGTGCACGCCACCACTGACAACATTCGACCGCCTGTCATGTTGTTTTGCAAGAGGCGGCTGTGCGGCGACTGTCTCACGCACACAAACCAGCACTCAGTAATTATGTTACGGCGATCAGCAAACAAGCAAACGCAAAGCGTCAAAATAGAAGGCTCCCAGATGGATGAAGTCAAAAATAAAATGCATATTTTGTCACCGCGTTGTCGAAACGGGCAGCATATTTCGCCGCCCGTGCCCAAGGGTGTGCGGCACAGGGTCCTCTTCCGTGTCAGGCGCTGACGGCTGGCCGGGCACCGGTACGGAGGGCGGCAAACGCCGTACAACTTGTCCTTGGTGACGCACAGCCGTCCGCACAGCTTCAACGTCCTCACGCTCCCTGGCAAAAAGCCTCAGTTCGGTGACGTCCGCGTGGTAGATGCGTCATTTCTCCACACGAGTCACAAAACAGACCAAAAGGCGTAATGTGAATATGCGATGATTGCACGTCAACAGCGCCCAAGATGTAAAACTGTCGCGACCGTATACACAAAAGACCAAGAGAGGACCGAAGACGTAAAGGAGAGGGCATGCCAGTCAAGACTAGGCGTCGGGGACGACCCCTGGAAAGGCACTACTGACGCCGCAAAGGCCGCCAAAGCAGGCAGCGGACAGACCACCAGACAGCCACCTCAGACATGATACCACTACAATCTCTATTGGAATCCGTACTGCAATGCCCTTCTGTAACTGCGAAAGTTGCCCGGGGCTCAGCACGTTGTGCAGCCGACAACGTGCGTGTCAACGCACGTTGTCCGTGAAGTCTCGCCAAGCACCGTCAGATCGCCCGCGGGCTTCTGCACATCGCCGACAGCGTTTTACCTTGTTCCACCCAGGGGCAGCAGACCCTTGCCTGGGAGCCAGAGCGTCTGTTGCACTTGGTTACGGCCCCTGACAGTCTCAGTCGCCGGCGGGAGCACCGGGATGGCGCTTCGCATTCGCCGTACAGGGCGCCGTGCGTCATACAGGGCTGTTTGCACCTGCTCCATTGCCGCACGTTCGCCAGGTTGAGCTCCTGGAATCTGATGATACCCGAAGAAACACCTGAGGAGTAGAACCTGGCTGCAACAAAATGTGTAAGCCCGGGGGCCGCCAGGATCGACATGGCAGCATGACGTTTACCTATTGCCATGTACTGCATATCAGCGTACGGCAGCTCCTCTGCCCAAAACACGTCACATGCACAGAAATTACTCAATCTTGGTGCGTGGATATATCGGGCGCCGGAGAGATCACATAGGCGGCGTTTTGTGCCAGCTCGAATGGTTAACAGGGCAAGGCCTTGGTTGGTTGGTTGGTTATTGGGGCTTAGGGGCGCACCGACTGCAGGGTCATTCGGCGCTCAAGGGCAAGGCCTTGCCACGTACCGTGTGTTCCATGAAGCGGATTGTGATGCATCGGAAACCGACTGGCCTGCGTACACAATTCGCGGAGCGTATGCCACTGTATCCGGGAGCGGGAAAACGGGGCAAGGTAATTTCCTGTCTGTGGCTCGAATCCACCCTGAGGAACGGAGACGGTGGGAAGGAAAGGAGAACTGTCTAAAATGGTGTGTCGTTCACCGAACGGTGACGTTCGCGATAATTTCGTATTTCATCCAGGCAGGTCTTGATGACAGGCAAACCTTTAACGTCTCAGATTACAGTCCGGTAGGCCACGGCTCGAAAATTTGGAGCCTTTTATTAGTAAGGAAGAAAGGAAGGAAATCCTGGCGGTTCATACACCGTGCGACCATCGCATACAATGAATTGCCAGCTGATGTAAAGTGTAATCCAACGGCAACGTTTAAAATCCAACTTGACTTACACTTGTGGATTTTGAAACAGCTTTAAGAGTTTTACCACATATGGCAGACTTTTCGGGTGTATTACGGTTAGCAAATGTCTTCTCCCAATGCATCCTACTATTCCGTTAATGTGTTATCGTGAGGACAAGGATAACCATTACCAGTTTTTTGCTTGTTTGTTTATTTATAAGCACTTATAAATCAATAAACAAGCAAATTTTGCGTTTGTTCGGACCCGTTTAGGTACCGCTGCATGTTAAGTGAATAGTGTAAAGGCGCTTTTTAGGCGACTTTGAAATGTAATTAGATATTCTAAACGTGATTTGACGGAACTTCAGTGAAAAGAACCACGTTCTCCTTTCCTGATTCCAGTGCTAAATCATAACGATAATTTCATATTTCATCTAGCCAGACCTTGATGATAGCCAGACCTTTAGCTTCTCAAATTACCGTCCAGTGGACCAAAGCTCGGAACTTTGGAACTTTTGGTTTAACAGTCCATTCCACGCACTGCGATCTGCGTCTTTTACGTTCAGCGCCCGTGGTGTAGACCAATCCCAATCAAACTGTGATTCACCTTATGTTCAGACGATGGATTACGTACATATTGCGCCTGTCATCTATCTTCAAATGGATTGAGAGAGCCCAACGCGCGAACGCAGTCATGCATCACGCAGTCAGGCGTTTGGGCGCACGGTGAACAGGGCTCTGAGTGCTCGCTTGTTTGCTTGCTTCCTCGCTTGAAGGCAACTCACATGACTTTTGAATTGCATTTCCTCGATAAATAAACCTTGGTTCGCGGATAAAGGTATGAAGCCTACTCAGCACTCAGTCTATGTTTGAACCAGCAATAATATTCAGAAAAGACTATAAATGCACTCATATGGAAATTTTCATGATCTCGATAGATTTAAATATAAATCACGTGGGAAGATTTCTGAGACAGTTTCCTTTGAGGAGACTAGAACTCTTGGCTCCCAATATATATTGTCTACTGTCTTATAACGAACTGATGTTTATATTCCAGGAGCCAGCCGATTTTGTCAGACAGTCTCTCATTAGGCGGTTTGGCAAGCAGAGACCAACTGACTCTAGATGAAAGCAAAATGTCGGAAAAAGTATGGTAGTTTTTCTTTAAAAACTGGATCAGTCATAAGGTCAAAGATACGATTTGAGCAGCGAGGCACATCATAGGACAATCGACAACCGGCTCCTGACGTCTGCTTCGTGTTATGCGTACTTAGAAAAATACGAATACGATTCTAAAATGCTTTTCTTAACTGTGGGGAATAACAGGGTTGGAAATGTTTCACATGAATGGAGATATCTGTTCGATTTAGAGCTCCTTGTTTCCATGCAACGTCATTATTGCGTAAAGTGAATATAAACTCTTTGGTAAAGATAAGGATGTACTTGCATCCCTCGGCTGCATTATATTTCTACGTTTGAACGTAAAATGAACCTTTTAACCTCGCGGAAAAGGAAAAAAATATCAGGCAAATGAAAGGAATGCAAAGCTTCCCGTTTCTCTGTCTTGCTGCATGCTTCTGTCGTCGTCTATTCCTTTTCAGCAGAGCTCCGTGAACAAGCCATCTCAATGTTTCGTGAAGAACCCTGGAACAAGCAAATTACAGCTAACTACGTCTGGTATAGCACCAAAATTTGATGGTTCAGGGCGTATCCGAGTACGAATATCCGAGCTAGGACCTTCAAAACTGTCCTCACGAAAAAACAAAAAGGCCTACTTTGAATTTCGCAAAGTATTACCGTAAAGTTTCTGTGGCCAGTGTTAATGGAAAACAGAATGAAACAGCTTCATCTGTTCGCATTGAAGCTTGGTTATTCCGTTTATCGGGATTGTAAGAGATCCTCTTTATCCGTCAAGCCAAAGGTTGCAAGTTTTACCTTGTTTCAGCCTCGGAACTGCCAGCAAATGCTATCTAAAAAAGCACGCTGATGGGTACTTCAACACAAAACAGCATCATACGGACATCCCATTATCTTTGGTACTTTTCACGGTCTTGCTCTTGGCATCCCCGTTGTCGTCTCGGATTGTCGATGGAACTGCTACCTTTGATCCTTACCTAACAGGACCTCAGCTCGTCATCGAACCGACCACAGAAGCGGGCCCCACGGGACGCTGTTCAAAACACGCCTGACACGACATTCGGCGCCCGGGGGTTCCAAATGCCAAACCACAAAAAACAAAGCCACGAGGGATTATTCCGACCACGGGACGTGGAGTGCTAAGGGGAAAGGTCTAAACGTCGCTGGCAGATTTTGGTTTCGGTCAGTTTATACAAGGTCCTTAACGATGACAAATGGCCGGTGAAGGGCTTACGCTCCGTCATGTAAGTGGTCTTACGACAGTTATCATAAGAACGGCTATTTATAAAGAGCGAATCTGCTAAGAAATGGGTTCAAAAATGATCGCTAGCGGTGATACGCAGGTTCTGTAGTGTGCGATGTACTCATGTAAATTTAAGAATGTACAGGTTTTCTTTTGAAACATATCTGGTTAAAGATGTTTGCGTGACAGGATGTACCAGATTTTTCTGTGTGACGTGATAATTAATCACTGATGACCTCGCTCGTGCCAAAATTCCTCAGAATCTTCGTTCAGTCGTCTGACAGGGAGACCTTCAAATTACCGCATCTCTTCTCTTCCCGTCATGCACTCGTCACTGACAGCATTCGTACCAATCTACACCACACGTGTCACGGAATCTGAGCCGAATAGAGAACAGGTTCTGTTGAGACTAGAAACGATTTGTCCTATCCGCCCCCTTTAAACAGGAAAAATGAAGAAGAATGTTGCAATTATGGTATCATCGTAACGGCATTCCAGCCAATCAGGAAGCCTTTTGCAATCTAAACATTCTGGAAGGGCTACACTATAATCGATGAAAGGCAGTGAGAGTCCACCAAATTTCCAGAGCTGACTGATGCAAGAGCAAAAAGGTTTTTGTTGGCGTAGGCTATTTTAAGGGCAGAAAAAAGGTGTCGTTTTACGTTACAGCTAACAGACGCCAAATTGCACCAAGGCACCATTCATATACTTCAGACAATAAAGTGCTTTCAGACGCTTTTGTCAAAGTCCGTTCGACGACATGAGAACAAGGATTAAAGAGCTGAGATAGCTCCAGCAAGAGACCAAAAATAAAAAGCTTTGAGAAACATGAAAACCTTCACAACATAAGATGCTACAATACATCAAACCAAAGAACTCTACTGCTTCCGGATAGGGAACTTTGTGTCCATGAATTTGTTACAGTGGTTAGCAGCGATTTTCAGCCGGTTGAATAATAAACAATCGTGGCTGTGATCTCACGGTGAAAGAGTGGAGTGCGTGAACTAGACCGCGGTGAAACCCCCAGGCAGTTGTGTGACACTTTTGCACCACACAAAAAATAATAATATTGCGAGATGTTTAGGAAGTGGTGTCTTATGAGGGGCTACATCTTACCGGGAACACTGCGACTGCATTCCACATCGTATGTTCTGGGTACGCTGGGTATAACTCAAGGGTAGAGGGCCAAATCTTAAATATACAACATCTCGTGCACCACATGAAGCTCTTGTCGTCGTATCTCGACCTCGGTCGATCTGTAGTTGCCCCAACATTCTAACGCAGTTATTGTAACGTGAATTGCACTTCATTACACCGAGGTCGCTGACTCAATCCATGTTTTGTTAATCACCGTGCGATAGCATCAGTGTCAGCGGGATCTGCTCCGCAAAACTGAGTCCGCGACATTTCTCATTCTCCTGCGATGCGCGAACGCACACCAGCGTCGCGCGAAAAATCGGCATGCAGGTGCTGAAACGCCTCCTGACAGAATGCATACCATACCGATCTATACACTTTCCAGAGACAGCAGAGCAGGACCCAGGTGTCAGTGCCGCAGACAGCACATCTAAACGTGTTAACCCGCCCTGCTGATACTGGCCACGTACCTTGTCCCCGGCCGCGGCCTATGGCCAGGGCGGCGAGCAGGCTGGCGAAGATCAGGGTCCGCATTGTCCGCAGCTCCCCGGCTTCGAAGCGTCAGCCGACTGACCCCCGGCCGCGGCCGGCCCGTGTGACCGGCAGCGGACTGACCGGCTGACAGCCGTGCTGTCGCGCGGGGCTGAAAGCCAGCCCGGTCAGAGCTGGTTACTCCCCAGCTCCAGCGTCGACGGAAAAGGTCAGCACCAAAGCCAGGGCCGTCCAGCGCCGTGGTCGGTGCGTGGTCCAGTGACGACAGGGAGGGACACGTCGTCTCCGCCCAACGCCCCGATCATGTAAGAATGTGCTGACGTGCTCTGACGTAACTGTCAATGTCGGAGTGTGACGTTTTCGTGATTTTAGGGGAAAATGGTGGGTAACAGAGTAATCGCGTTCGCGGTGTCGTGATCCACCTACTTCAGCGTGCCCAAGGCTCACAGCTCTTTTCGACCAAGTCGCTGCATGTGTGTGAGGCGTTTCTGGTGCGGCTGTTGAGGTAGGTGTTTGTGGCCTATGGCGTATGAATTTGGAAAGGTCTTTGCTATTCCGTACACTTGCTTCTTGTGGGTGATTTAGAGATTCAGACAGATTGCCCTATTTGTCATGGGCTCTGGCCACAGGCGCGACGTCAGGAGAGGGCCGGGAGGGCTCGGGCTGCCCCTGTGGTTCCTGGCCGCGCCCCTGGCTCTGACAAAACGGAAGTTCTTGACCGAATGCATGAGCGCACTGATTGCGTCTATGAACAGCCGCCGGCTGGGCCTCGGTCGCGGGTGGGAGTGCGTCTTCTGCCCAGGTGCGGTTCTCGAGTGATTGTCGGGCGTGGGTTTGAGCTGGAGCCACCTCGTCTCGGACTGATTCGGTGGCCGACGTCTGGACGGTACGACTATACGACGGTACGACGTCTGGGCGGTACGACTATACGACGGTACGACGTCTGGGCGGTACGACTGTACGACGGTACGACGTCTGGACGGTACGACTATACGACGGTACGACGTCTGGACGGTACGACTATACGACGGTGCGACGGTACGACGTCTGGACGGTACGACTACACGACGGTACGACTTCTGGACGGTACGACTACACGACGGTACGACGTCTGGACGGTACGACTATACGACGGTGCGACGTCTGGACGGTACGACTGTACGACGGTACGACGTCTGGACGGTACGACTATACGACGGTACGACGTCTGGACGGTACGGGCTGGTCGAGGGGTCTCTGGACGCGGACTTGGACGGTTCAGCTGCCCAAATTTTGCGTTGTTCAAATATAACCAAAGCATGATAGCTTATGGAATCACCAAAAGGGAAATAAACAGCCACGTGAGCAACATAATGAAGGATCCTCCAGCAGTTGCTTCGCTGGCAAACAACAGTATTGCAGGATATCTTTTCAGACACGGCGGTAACGTCACGTGGGCTAGACATAGCCTGGTAACTAAGCAATCGTCCTTAAATTCTGCTGGCGCCGTCCGGCAGCGGCGATCTCCCCCGAACGGCAGCCGTTACGACGTCGTCGACGCAGCGGATCATCACGAAGCCGTGCTGAGCATCTTCGAAGACGCTGCTGAACCGTCCGTCTTCCCGCGTGTGCTCTGCCAGAAGGTGGTCGTATGCGGCAAGCAACTCGTTCGACATAGCTGCCACGGTGTGCACTTTCGTCGGTTTCATTGCGGCTGCGGAATGAAAGCCCTGATTGGTCACCAGATCCGTTACGTCACTGAGGCGACACACGATGGAACGGTTTTTGGCCACTTCTTCTCTACGTCTGTTCTCACAATGGCATCGCGCGGTCGGCTGCCTCTACCGTATGCCCCAAGCAATGCAGTCTGAAGACAGCATCCAAATGTTTCTGACTTGCTTCATGGCGTTTTCCGGCCGTGGAGAATTTTTTTTTAGATCAGCGATGCCGACCTGGGCCCATGTTGGTCCTGCGGCTTTGGGCTGGAACTGCAGACAGGGCCAGCACAGGACGCTGGGTTGACCTTCTCCGCGGGCGGTCAGCCAAGGTCCCTACCTGAAGTTCTCGTTGTGGGGTCTGTTGTTACTCCCTTATTGAAACACCAAAGTAAGCCGAATCGCTAAGATATTTGCTACATGGCTCCACGGAAAATTGTTTGCATTACTGTACGCAAGCCTATTAGTGACGGCATGCTCATCATTATCACAAAGCCATTTTTCCCCTAACAAGGGGAAAACAAGATAGATAAGATATATATATATATATATATATATATATATATATATATGTGTGATATATGTGTATATGTATATATATATATATTAGAAAGATAAGTGGATATATGGGGACCGCAGTGGTATCCTGTTTACTGCAACTGCATCTCAAGTGTTACTGCAGCGTCCAGTTCCATCACATTATCGTGATTACTCCACGCTTGGGAAGATTTCCGCTTATGAAACTGACATCTGTGGGAATGACACAGCTAGATTTCGAAAAAGGCGCAAGGACATGTTTATAGTGCATCGAGCAGTGGAGCAGAAGCGACTGGTTTCGCTCCGGGCATGTCTTGTCCGGTCTTTCATCTACATCAGAACTGCTAAAAATACCGACGAATTCATGGAAAGGGCACATGGGTTCTGATGAGAGATTGCGGGAAGAATATAGTAATCGATTCATTAACAAAACTGCTTTACACAGGCGAGCTCATGAACTGCAGTCTTGCCCATTTTTTAGTTCTCCGAAATTTGCACGCAATTTAAAACAACGGATCATATATGAAAGCCTTCTTTTGTAGCGACACCTATACGTCAGTGGAGCCTATAGAAATGTTACTCTGCCGTTAGATGTCATTGCTGCCGCTTTTGACTCGAAGGAAACTCACTACATGCCTGCGTCGCCAGAGCAAGGCCGCTCTCGGTGCGACTGAGACTGCTACAAACGCACCTCAGCTTAGACTAATGACCTTGAACTGACGTTTCAAACCCTGTCATCACAGAGTAATCGTGAGAATACGAGTAGCTTGAGGCAGGCAACCATGATAGGTGTCTAGTCCTACGCTTTCCCAGCCAACCCAAGGGGTCGCTTGGTCGTCCCTACGACATAATCTTCCTTTTCGTTACGTAGTCAGGGACGCCAATCCTCCTCCATCGCGCTCAAAATTCGAAACACTTTTTTCACGACGTGCAAAACGCTTGTCATGCCGGCTTTCGCGCAGCTGCACACCTGCCGACTGGCGAACTTGATGCAGTATTTTGTATACGTGCGTCATGAATGAACCAGCTAGTTTCTTCCCCTTATACTGAATCTAGTTGGCACTGACATGACAAACTAAAAATGCATACATTATCCTCTGATGTGGCAAAACCCGGTGCAGTAAATGCCAATTTTATTCTCGACCAAATTTCTACTTCCATTCGTAAGAGTTTAATGCGAAATATTTCTCCCCATTACTTAACATAATTCGCCTTTCTAAAGAGGTCGTTACCACATAATCCCCGCTTTTTGTATGGAGTTCTAGTTGAAAAAATTAAGTTTTTTTGTATCACTTTTGAAGGGTAGACAGGATACCTGTAAAAAATACATCTCGTTTAAAAAGTTCTTGGGAATTTTTAAGAGTCAAATATCAAAGTGTGATCAATTAACTCGGAGTCTCAGCTGTTACATTCATACAAAAAGCTGTGAAAAAAGCAAGAAAAATCATTGCTTGCCACGACTGCCCAAACCATGCAGGCTTTGTCTATGTTGCCTTCTCTTGAAAACCGCCCTTGGATATTTTCAATGTTAAGATGACCTTATGGAGGAAAGGTTTGAAGATCAAAGCTAATGAGACCAGCGTAGAAGTGTGCCATGAGGATGGTCATCAATCCATCATTTTCAGTTGGAAAGCGTGGTAAAAAAAATGCAATGACCTGTTGGTTGTGTGAATTAAGGTCACCGTTATCGACGGCTATAGTTTGTTACATGGTATGTTTTCCATTCGTAATTGTTACACGGTGTTTGGCTGAACCCCTTCCAAAGTCTTCGCTATGTTTTTGCTTGACGATGACATGGATTAGGGAGACGGATCCTTCCTTCACCCAGCCACGTCTGACGAAGGGGGGAGGGTTGACAGTCTGCCTGAGGTTTTTCAAAGACTGCGCGAAAAGGGACACACGCAGCGACACGAAGTTGTATTTACCTTCCTCTTGAACCTTTCTACATCGTCCGTCGAAAATTCCAACCTGATGTCGAATCAGGTCTCTGACCTATTAAAGTATGCCCGAGAAACTTTAACCTTCCGTAACCTTTTCAGGACCAAGATTTCAAAACAAAATTTTTTTTACTAGAAATCTTGACATGTGCAACAAATGTGTCATCTCATATTTTTTGAATAATTTGGGTCATTGACACCTAAGGTCAAGCCCATTTTGAACACATGTTGTTTTTCCGCAAACTGATGAAATTTTCTGGCGTTTTCGATATGAGACGGCGGAGACTTCGAATCATCACTGTTTGACAAAGTATCACTGACCTCCGAGCATAGGCCTGGGGTCAGGATCACCAATAACTCGCATGAACAAAAATGCGTCACCCCAGAATCTACGATGAATGACTTGGAACAGGCGGCAAATGCCAGAATTACCTTTAAAACCTGCTTATGATACGACCAAGCTTAATGTTCCCCGCAAAATGCAGAAAGTTTCCAAATAAACGGGCTTGCGCGAGTAAAGCTCCGCTAGTTGTGTACACTGGCAGCTCCTGGTTTTTTCCAACCCTGTTAACAAGAAACACAAACTGGTAGGGTCTATTATACCAAAATAAAGGAACGCCATAATGAGTGCTCATCAATTTCATCCCGCGTTCTGTGCCAGCACCGCAGCATTATGAAGCAAAAATCGCTGTATCTTTAACTCGACCCTTCCACGTGAATATTCAATAAACCAGAGAATTTAGCCGTGTAGAGGCATCTATGGCCACTTGCCAACCTGCTGCTACCTTTACTTGGCTATCAATAATCACAGCCGCTGAGATCCAGGGCGTTTCTCGTGTCCATGTAGTCGGCAATGAGAAGACATATACAGGGCGTAAATTGCTTCAGTATTTTCAGAAAAAAATGACTGAATTGTCGAGCTCTGCTTGTCACGAGCTCTCTAATGGTACGCTCATTTTTTGTCGTGGGGTCAATCTTTTGCGAGTTAGAAGGGGTGTTGGAAAGCCCCAACCCGACCCCCCGTCAGGCGTGCATGACGCAGATTGCCAGTCGGGCGCGTGTTAAAGCAACGCTTGCTATGTCCCTGAACAAGTGGGACCTGATGGACTAAGATTAATTTATCTGAAAGGACATTCGATGTCTGTCCTGACTGATGAACTCTTTACCCGCTGTGCAGTAAACAGCAGGGGTGCTCATCTTTACTCAGTATTCATCGAAGATGAGCTTTCAGCCAGAAATGCCCGCAACGCCCGATTTAAATGGAAGTAAGCTTGACATAGGCGCCGTCGAAACCTTTCATAACAGCCGTCGACCGTCGAACATATGGAAATGAGCAGCTGAAATCATTACATCCCATTCCTGATTTCTTCTAAATTGCATGCTCGCACGTCCGACCTTTGCCCAGATCAGTGGGAAGAAAAAACCCACATTTTCCGAGGATCAGATGAGCTTACACGCGTTATGACCCCGTTAGGTAACCATTCCGACTATTTTTCCTGGTCCTTGATGAAAAAGAGGGCGGTCGGCTGTTGATCAAGAAGCATTATTTTTGTGACAGTGCAGTTCTTCAGTCAGGAAATCTGCACAAAGTGAATGGAATATTTATTTGTAGTTGGGCCTGCTTTTCTATAAAACTTTAATCAATGTTATGTATTTATTGTATCAAAAGCACCCATTGACGTGCCGGCCATGTTTGAGATTTTTTCTTCCGAGGAGCTGTGTAACATTATTCTGATCATTCATAATGATACTATATGTCACGCTATTTTTCTGAAAAAAATACAGAGATTTCGGGGCCCTAAAGAAGCAAGGATATTTTTTTGGCTTTCGACATGTGGCTTTTAGACCTGATGGTTACGGTGCCACTTATTTTCGACATTTTGAATTTCTACTGGGACGGGAAGCCGATCTGTTCTATCCCTGGCAAAAACAACGTGTGTGATTTTTTTTGAAAAATATTAATATTTACAGGTCGCTCCAGAAGGTCGAGGTTTATATTTTTGGCGAAAAAACTGATTTTTTCAACATTTTGTTTAATTTTTTCCCATTGCAAATGTGTCATTTCTTGCACTGATTATTATCATATTTGAGCTAAATAACATATTTTATTCAACACTTGTGATTCTGGGCACCTGCCTTCTGGTTCTGCTCAGGAGCGTAAAACGTTTCACCACGACGGGTGTAAGGGTGCCTTGCTTCGTCGGGTCGTTTCGAAACGTTTTGTGTTCCCTGCACTCGGGCTCAGTCACGGAGACGCTGCGGTGCTTGTAGGTCGTGTCCTGGCGAATAAGGAACGTCAACATTCAGGTGAGGTGAGTGTTCTAATGTTTGTGTTGTGTGCGATGTATAAATAGTATAAATAATATTGTTCCTAACACCGCTTTCGTTTTATTTCGCACAGAATTACCATGGCCTGGGCCTCTGCCATTCGTTCGAAAACGCAAGTGTTTCTACTCGGCACGGTGGAGGAAACAATCACCGGCAGCAAGCTCCCCTCCAAGAAACAAGTGTTTCAGCACTTTTTCTACCATCACCTGGACCAAAAGAAGACGGTGAAGGAGGCGGCGGCGGAGACAGTGACCGCCGTGATATCCTTCTGGGAGCGCGCGCATATCCCGATGCAGAAAAGGCAGCGCGCGCAGGAACAGATCATCCGCCTCCACGAGAAGTGGAAGGCGCTTAAGAAAAACAAGAAGCGGCGGACCAAGACGCAGGAGACGAAGGAGGAGTTTGTCGAGTCGGCGACCAGTCTCTTCGACATCGCGCATCAGGACGCTCTGGCGACGATGACGATCAACGAGGACAAGGAGTTCCTCAAGGCCTAGCGCGAGAAGGGGCTGCGCGGGTGCATGGCGACGAAGGACATGACCCTGGCCGCCCTCGAGAACCGGAAGCGGAAGAAGGAGGAGGCGACACAGCGATATCGAGAGACGGCTGAGATCGAGCGGCAGACTCTCGACTAGACTGCGCAGTTGGCCTCTTCCAGCTCCTCTAGTGCCGTCAGCAGCCCCACTCGCTCCGTCCACCAAGAGCGCGACGGCGACGACTCGTCCGGTCCATCGACCCCGGGCCCCTCGACTTCTACAGCAGCGTGTTTACCGCCCATGCGTCGGTAGATTTTAATTTTTAAATAAATTATATATTTTTTTAAATAATTTAAATTTTAATAATTTAAATAAATAAAAAAGTCGTTTACCGCCCGGCACCGAAGCTCATCAACACGGAGCTAGCCGCCGCGATGGACCGGACACCATGTTTATGAACTTGTCTTGGAGAAGGCGTTCACCGCCTGTCTTGGCCCGTCCAGCGGCCCGGACGTTCCTTCATTCAAGCGCTTCCAGACAAATTGGGCATCGTTAGATAGGACGGCGCCGGAGCCCTTCGACGACTGCGATATGCCGCCACACCTGCACGACAGCCGCGACGACCTCCTTGCGCAGTTCGACCGCCTCCTCGACGACCAGCACCCACGCGATGACTATCGCGAGCTGCTGGAGCTGGCCACGATTGTCCTGGGCGGGGTTCCGAAGCGAGGTGTGAGGATCGCCCGCCCCGGTGCACTGCACCGGGCGCGCTGGATGGCCAAGGCCATTTACTCGGTGAAAATATATCTCTTCCGCTCACAGTTCCGGCTCACTGCGTCCGAGAGTCACGGCATTCCGCGAGCCGTGACGTTTGTGGTTTCTATGTACGTCACGGCCTGGTTCAATGCGCCGATTCCGGCGTCTGCCCCGGCTCAGGACCTCGGCTTCCTCAAGTCGTTCCTCAAGTACCAGGACAAGCCGGTGTCCAAGGCGACGGCCGCCGTCTTCGGCCGTCACCTCTGGTATCTGAGCGAGCGACTGGTCGCGGTCGACTTCTTCGACGAGGAAGTGACGCTCGCGACCAAGCGCGAGATGGTCATAGCGCTACGCGAGGAGGAGGGACCCGAGGATCCCCCTCGCCGAGCCCAAGTTGAGCTCACCGCGGCGTCGGTCTCCAACAAGACGGTGGCAAACTTCGTCACGACTGGCTCCGCCAGCTTCTTCACCCTTCTCGGCCTGGAGACGGACTTCCTCGACAAGGATCCGGCCTACTGGGAGGAGAAACCCTCCTACAACGCCGCCTCTCGCCGCGTCAACTCACTCCGCGTCGTCAACGACTTCGCGGAGCGGGGCGTCGCGCTGATGCAGGAGTTCAACTTGGCTCGCACCAAGGACGAGGGCCAGAAGCAGTTCCTGCTACAGGTCGTCGAAGAGCACCGGCGCAGATTTCCGAACGCCCGCAAGTCCACTGTGACTGCAAACTAGGCGAAAATGAGTGGTAGCTGGCATGAGCTGGGCACACATGAGACCCCCCACCCCCTTTGAGGGGCTAATACTCGAGAAGAGGGGGTCTACCTGGAAACAAGGGTGTTGAATTTATGTTATTTACGTCAAGTGTGATGCTGTTCGTTACTACAAATGACAGATTTGGAATGAGAAACATTAAAAACAAAATACTGAAAAAATCATTTTCCCCAAAAATAAAAACTTTGACCTCGTTGAGCGACCTCTAAATACAAAAATTTCTCCCCCAAAAAATACACACCTTGTTTTTGCCGGGGATAGAACAGTTTGGCTGCCCGTTCCGGCAGAAATTCCCCCCCCCCCAAAAAAAATTACGGCCGAATAAGTGCCACCCTACTGATGGTCCATATAGCATGTTTGGACCATGCTTGTACAGTGTCCACCAGCTGATCTGGGTAGTATTTACAACGCTGAAAAGGTAGCTGGCATACATTAAAGTATTGGTGCATTCTCATACTTTTTATCTGAATTGGGTTAGTGAACTGTGCACTTCGAAATGTTGTGTGGGAAACACAGTATTTTTCCCCTGATATCAAATATCTGAAATAGCAGGATAAAAGATGACACATGTAACAATTGCCACATAGTAGGGCGCTTCACCAAAAAGCTACTTATTAGCGCTTCCCTCAAAAGCTGCTTATTCGTAACGATGCGTTAGGCTAATCAAGCAATGCATATTGCATATTCTATATATGCATATTGCATATACGCAGTGATGCTGTATTCTCAATTACGTTTTATGTTGCATTAAAATTTCATGTGCCTGTCCCAAAAATAATGTCATAATTCATCTCTATTCTTACTTTTTTTCTTTTTTACAGATGAATGGTATGTCAACCCAGCAGTTTTATGGCCCGCTAATATTTCATAGGTGTCACAATGACAGTATCGTTTTGGTAGCAGACACAGTTCAGGCATGGGTATTTAGATCCCTAAAATTCCCAGTGAAAGGAAAGCCATCCAAGATCATCAGAGAGAAAATTCTGGCAAAGGACGAAAAACGTATGAAGGGAAAGGTCTTGCAGATATTTTGGCATATGCAACAACATTTCATATGAAATGGGAATGTCAGTTTGTGAGAGAGAATGGAATCGTTCACAGCTGTGTAAAGGTCAGAAAGTGCCGTGCAGAGTCGCATTACGTTTTAAAAGCTGTCAAGTATGTGGCACAAAAAACATGATGGCATGGAACTTGTGATGAAGATTGTGTGCTAACCATGTGTTGGCACAGGAAGAGATACCTGAAAAATGTAACTGGTGGTGGTGGTTATAGTCACCACAGTGTGTAGATACTACTTCTGTTGTTAACATGCGACAAATTTGCCTCCTGAGTATGTAATTGAGACAAACATCTTACAGTTTAGAAAGAACGTGTTGTTAGTTATTGCTGAGCATGTGGAGCATGATGTATTAAGAGTTATTTCAAGCCTTAGTAGCCTTTTTTACAGTAGATTCTCAACAACCTTTAGTGATGCAGAGATCACAAGCCTGCGACTGGGAATACAAAGGATCAAGAAAAAGTGCAAGGAAGCTTGAAACAAAGGTGGCTGGAACAGGAAAAGAGTGCTGACAAAATTTCAAGATGAGTTTGTAATATTTCTTGTACAGTACATCCATTTCGTGGTGAAGATGCCACAGCTGCTGGTACCGGATCCGCCTCGGCCGCGCCCGCATCTGCCGGCACGCAGCTGGCACCAGCTGCTGCAGGCACCGTCAGTCCCGCCCGCGCATGCAGCTCCCAGCACCCCGACGGCTGCTGCACGACCGGCGACCAGGACGGCGGCCACAACGACGGCGGCCAGAACGGCTGCCAACGCCGCTGCGGCAGCGGCCGCCGGCCCATCGCCAGCCCAAGTGCTGAAAGTCTTGGACGATTCCAACGTTTCGCTGGCAAAGGATCAGAAATTAGCCAGGTTGCTATCTCGACCGACAAGGTACGGTGTCGTGAAGGAAACGAGGAGGTACGTTTCAATCGAAATATGCATTTGGGTCCATGTGTGATTAAACGCACATTATATGTGCGTTTAATCACACATGGAAATAAGCCAGGTTGACACCCTCTCGACCGACAAGATACGGTGTCGTGAAGGAAACGAGGAGGTTCGTTTCAATCGAAATATACAGTTGGGTCCATGTGTGATTAAACGCACATTATATGTGCGTTTAATCACACACACATCACAGATGAACTGGAACCGGTTCAGCGGAACTCTCAGCTTCTTGGAATTAGCTCGCAAAAAGAAAACTATGATTGCTTGCCATCACTGCTTGGCGACATCAATGCCGGAATTGATGATATTCAGAACGAAGGCATCGAGATCGAGGGAGAAGTGGTGAGATTTTCTTTTTCTCTCTGTGCTATCAATTTCTTCTTCTTGCATATGGTTTTAACCCGCCACCGACTGGGGGGGCAGTTGACCCCCCCAGGTTTTTCTGGAGCTGCGAGAGAACGAACAAACACAGAGTCACGAAACTTTGTGTATCTTTTGCTTCATCATACTAACACCTTGTGTCAAAGTTTTGACCTCAGGTCAAGTCAGGTTCTTGACCTAGACCAGGTCAAACAGACCTGTGTTCAAAAAAGTTAAGCGCCCTGTAACTTTTTCGGAAAACAAGATATCTCAATAATACTTTCAGGGATTAGTGATCTTGATAAATGCAACAAATCTGCCATCTCAGATTTTTCGGAATTTTCCGGGTCATTGACCTAAGGTCAAGCCCATTTTTAACACGTGTCGTTTTTTCAGAAACTGACGGAATATTTCATAACATTTTTAGTGTGGAGTCCAGCAGACATCTAGTTGCCGTCATTGGGCAAAGTATCAATGACTTCCAGCCATTGACCTGAGGTCAGGTCACGAATAACTGTAGTGAGCCAAAATGTGCCATCGTCAAAATCGACGATGAATTACTCAGAATGGGTAGAAAATGGCAGAACGAGCTTGCACAGACGTAAGTAATACCAGGAATCTCAAAAAAATTGAAAAATTAGCATATTTTGGTAATAAACAGGCATTCGCGAATGAAGCTCGGCAAATTGTGTAGATTGGTAACTAATGCATTTTCCAAAAATTTAGGCATGAAAAACCATCACAAGAACCACTGAGGTCAAGAAAACTTACATGGATAGGCTTATGTCGCAAAAATAAAGGAACGCTACAATTAGTTTTCGTCGATTTCTTACTGCGTACGGCTGCGCCGCACGCCGACAGCCGGCGCAGAAAATTGCTATCTTCAACTCAACGTTTGGGGTATATATTGCACGAATCCGAGAAATTAGATGTGTATCGCCATTTGCGGACTTTTGCTTGAACCCTGACGCCTTTAACTATGCGTTATTAGTCACAGTCCTTGAGATTCAGACGGTTTCTCGGTCTCATGCAGTGCGCTATGAGAAAGCATATATATTACGTAAATTACTTACATATTATCTAAAACAAAAAAATGACACCAGTTTGGAGCTCTACTCATCACAAGCTTTTCAACGATGTGCCTATTTTTATCGTGCGACCAACCGTTCGTGAGCTAGAGAGGGGGCGGCCAACTGCCCCTCCCCCCTAGTCGAGCATGATCGTAACTGATTGATGGTCGTGCGCGGGTTAAGGAAGCGAACAATCGATACGCTTGTTTATTGTGGAATTCTGCGAAAGATGAGTAATATCGGACCGAGCAGGGGCGAAAAAGAGTCAAAAAAGGAGATGTCGGAGTTGTCCGCGATGTGCTGTTGCCTGCGATAGCCGGCGATCGTAGTCGGCGTGCTTCATATTTTTCTGAGGACGTCAGAAAAACTATTGGAGCTCATCCGACGTGAATCACCCGAAGGTCGCCTGAGGGCGTTTGCAGATGCGTAGCCGCATCTCGTGCCGAGGGAAAATGTCCGTGGGTGATGGTAAACTGGAATTCAGCCAACTCAATTCTAAGGACCGCATGAACATTTTAAACTTTTTCTGCACATCGTTATGTCTAGAGGACTTCTTGAGCAACGCAAGGGGTACCTGCATCAGGCTTCTGTTGGCGAAATATGCGTCCATCAAAACTTTGCGGACTTATGACGACCACCAAGCCGTTGAACGCGAGGGTACAGCGTTTCGTGCTGTGTTTCTTAGTTTATACCAGGTGAAGATGGTGACACCGTATCTGCACATGATGTTCACTCATTGCTGCGAGTTGGTTAGTCGCGTGGGGTGCTTAAATACTTTTACTATGCAACATGCTGAGAAATGGAACCATCTGGCCACTGAATCCTTCTTCAGCGCAACAAATTTCAAAAACGGTATGCGTCAAGTCCTGCAGCATCAAGGACGTCGTCTCTTGCTGGGACGCATTTAGTACGGCTGTCACTGCTTGTTGCAAGGAATTGCGTGTTGTGTAAAAGCGTGGCGCAGAGTCTTGTAATACAAATCCGATGTTTGTGCGTCCAGTGCTAATACGAAAGCAACGCACGCCGACTGTACATGAATGCAATTCGTTGCAATGACATGGTTCGTGAAATCAGAAGTGGAAAGAGCATCGCTATATTTCATCACGTACAGGGCATAGTGATGCGCTTGGCGTTGCACGGTAACGATCAACATAGTTTGGTGTAGTTCTCGCTGTTGATTCTGCATTACGGAAAAAATCACGTCATGACGGCCGACGTGGTGCGGCCAACGAGAGGGGGGAGCGGATGTCGCCCCAAGCAGTGTTCCCGGGACTGCGGCGATACGACGCACGACAGCGCCGTAAAATTGAGCATACAATACATTCATTGCGCATTCTTTGAAACAAAGACTGAGCCCATGCCAGCTCAGTTCACCGAGATATAGCGTTCTACTGAAGGTTTGCAGACCAGTTGTGGTATGAAATATGTCGGTTTCTATTGTTTTGGGCCAAAAGATATGCATAAGCGGTATATAACGGGCATGGAATGGGTTCGTAATAATAGTGCTAAGTAAACAGTAATGCTAAACATGAGTGTCTTGAGTAACTTTATGGTTGCCCTTATCCCCCCAAAAAAAAAAAACCCCCATTCCACCTTTTTATTAAAAAAAATTTAATTAGAAACCCCAATTTTTTTTTTAAAAAAAAAAAAAAAAAAAATCTTATGTTTTCTAAAATAAAAAAGAAAAAAAATAAAGATAATTACGTTAAAAAAAAAAAAAAAATCTTCTTTTTTTGTTTTGGGTTTAAAATTAAAAAAAAAGAATTATTGTTTTTTCTTTTTTATTTTAATTTAATAAAAAACAATGGTCGGAAATTTCTTATCTAATTCAATAACAAATGACGAGAATGAAATATTTGAAAGCTATTTTTAATGCAAAAGGTGACAACGTCAAGTGTGGGAGCGACACACCGTGTCATACGCAATATTATTTAATGTGATAACGTATCTGCGCAAAACGTCCAAGTCAATGCAAATAATTCTCAGTACTGATATCCTGGTTTCAAATCCCCTAAATCTTTCAATTTTTTGATGCCCAAGTTTTCTTGAATGCGTCGATTATCCAGTGCTGTGGCGTCACTTTATCCTGCACGCAAGAATTGGGCCTGAATGACATCACAGTAATTGTCCTAGTTTTCTGCGGCGCAATGCATACTTTTCGATGCCAAAATCCCGGTCCCAAATAATCCAAATGTTGGAAACTTTTCTCGCTAATATTTCCTTTAAGACATCATTCATATAATCATAGGGTGTCATTCCGTGCTTTTAATCAACTTTGGATAATTATAACATTTTAGATATGAATGGGTTTTTTTCGCACAGTCACGCCCGATTTTTAGCTTAAAAATCCCGGTTCCAAGCTCCATAGAAGATATAAAATTTTTGAGCAAAAATGTCACGAATTGTATGAACAAAACAAAAAAACGGCGTCATTTTGTGATGTGCATCCCATTACGGTGTTACGCGCTCTTGACATTTGATTCATCCGCTGGTCGGGGGCATCGCTGCATAGTAACGATGGAAAAATACACATGCATTTTAAAAATATGGACATATTGTAAGGCGTCATATGACAAAAATCCCTTAAAAGTAATTCAGAAAAATAGTTCACACTAGAATCATTGCCTTCTTAAGCCGGAATCGAAAGAAAATCCAGCAAATAGAGCAGTTCCGGACTCCGCTACCAGAGGCGCTGGCGATCACGGTCCAGTCGTCCCCTAACGTATACTTTAGATTACGTATATACGTTAGATAACGTATACGTTACCACTACCACTACCCGACCGGACATGGCGCTCTGGCTGGCACACCACGTCGTAGGTGGATCTATCTGACTCCTCCTCCTCCTCATTAAACCCAAACTAAGGATGACTGAGGACTGAGAGTGACAGCAGTAGATGGCCATTTCTTTACCCTTCTAAAACTACCTTACTCGGCTTACTTTGCGCGTTACATGTTCCGTCAGGCCAGCCAAAGTGGAGGTTTGCTACGGTTTCGTGACGGCTTTAGCGACCTTCACTCTTGTCGGTTTGTGATAGCTTTGAGTATCTTAGAAACTCAAATACGGTTGAGATACTCTGCACATAGGTATGTGATGCCGTGCCAAGCAAAACCAATCCGCAAGCCATTCGAGGTCAAGTCAGGTCACATTCCTCACTGGCGGTTATGTGCCTATCACCGTATGTAGCCATATGTAACATCGCAAGTTCTGTCACCACAGTTAACGCGCGTTTTACTGGGGGCAAGTTTGCGCCCACTTGGTTTTTCCAGCGACCGGCGCAGCAACCGACTTCGAAACGACAAAAGCAGATGGCTCCAAATTTTTGTCGCTGTACGTGAACCGGACCCTTCCAGTTCGGTATGGAAGAGCAGTTACGTCTGGGCAGGCCAGCGCGAAAAACCCATGAGCTGCACAGCTGTTTTGCCAAACAATACAGAATGTTCTAATGAGCTCATTTTAACGAATAAAGGTCTGCTAGACTGCTTAAATTTTGGAGCTTTTACATCCGATTCTTTTATTCTTTACCGAATTTTCTGGCCCTGAAAACAAGGAAAACTGAAATACACTGCCTGATCTATCGTGTCTTGCGCGGCCACTGAAGGCGGGGCAGATGGCTGGGGGCATCAACCTTCGGAGCGCACCGCACAGTGGTTTCATTTAAGTAACGGCTGTGAAATCGTGATAGCCGATTCTCATTGACAATGGGGTTAGCGTGCAGCGCAGCCATCTCAGGTGAGGCACGTTCCGTGCACGTTGATGCTGGGTTTGCAGTGGCCGAGGTGGTCGGACACACGAACCGTGGTGTCCAGGATAACTGGCACGGTTCATCACCGGATCACATGCTGTAACGGGCGAACAGTGGGAAAACAACGGTGGTCGACGAGTCCATTCGCATTGCCTGGCTGAACGAACCCAGACGGAGAAATCAACGTTAAGAAATTCCAGGAAACGGCGCCAGAAGATGTCTTGCAGGCTAGACGATTGCGTTGCACGGAATTCTGCTGGTCAGGACTCAGGCCACTCCGAAACAGGTTTGAGTCAAATGGACGGAGCAAGGACTAGGAGAAATCGAGCGCAGGTTTACGGAAAAAGACCTCGTTCTTCGTGGAGCAGTGATGACCATTTCTTCCATAAGTGGAGAAATGAAATTATACCGGGAAGTCATTTTCCAGTTGACGTTAAGTCCACCAAACCGGCGCTGTTTTGAATAAAGCAGATCTAGCGATGTTTTCTTTCCCACGATATGGTACCTGCGTGCGAAATCTGGCTGGACGCTGCCGCCCGCCCAAGGCAAGTTGGAAAGGAAACCATTTTGCCTCAGTTACCTGGACTATGCTACTGATGGAGACGCAGTGTAAGTGACCGATGATGCAAGAGATTACAATGAGTGCTCATCCGCTTTACGCACAGTAAAGTAACTATACCACCGGTGCAGCAAGTGATCTCATACTTGCTATTACACACCCTCTGCATTGTTGGTTATTGCACGGAACGTTGCCATGGACTGCACTGACAGGGAGGGAGGGACCCCTTCTTGCACGACATTGGCTACGTCTCTGAACCGATGAAATCTGTCTGAATAGTGCGGATTTATTTGCAAAGGACATTCGATGCGTCTGTTTTGGTTGTAGGATTTTCTACTCGCCCTGCAGTAAACAGCGAAAGTGTTCGTCTTCACGTAAATTTATCGATATATGCGTATATAAGACGCATATAAGATAAGACATAAGATAAGACGTATATAAGATGTCATATATCAGACTAGCTTTTAACCGGACATGCCCACGAAGCTAGTTCGACACGAAAGCAAGCGTGAGATGGGAGCCGTAGGAAACGGGGTGTCATCACAGCTGTCGAACATATGGAAATGACAAGCATAAGCCGCTGCGTCCCATTCCTGACTTTTTTTTTAATCACATGCTGTCACGTCCAACCCTTGCCCGGGTTGGTGGGAAGAGAAACTACACACATTGCGGGGATCATATATATGCAGACATGTCTTGAGCCATAGGAGTATGCGATTAACCCTGCCCGTCATGACGTACATGCACGTACACGCCATCGTGGGGGATCAATTCCCCCCCCATTAAATCAGAGCTAATAATGAATGAGGTATAAGAGTGGCACTTTTGCATTCCTCGTGCTTCATCTTTCTAAAACTGTCCTACTTGGCCTGCTTTGTGCGTTACGTCTTCGGACAGGCCAGGTCAAACGGGACAATGTTATGATTTGCATTTGGGACTTGCAGTTACCGTTGCCGGATGTTGTGCAACATTCTAATACTTTGCGATATGGGGGCTCGTCGGTGTTCTAGTGGATTTCGACCTCCCGAGCACGCTGGCGGTGTCCGTTCGGGCTACGCCGCCCTATCTTCCTATCCATATCCCTGGCCAATCTTCGCCGCGGGAGCCGAGGTGATATTAATCGGGTCCATTTCCTTTCAGAAGCTGCGGACAATTCTTTACCTGGCACCCGCGCAAACGATGAGTTCGGCGGGGCGGTTCTCTGATAGTCCGAGCCGTTACTAATTCAATCGTCAGACCCTTTTTGCTGAGACCAATTTTGAACATTAAAACCTTACTAAAATCTCTGTCCAGCCATGACGTGAATATCAGCGAAACGACTTGCCGATAGCCTTATTATGTCCCTTCCCTGTCAAAACCCAATCCGGAACGACCTGGCTTCTACATCAACTAGCCGATCTCCTATTCGAATTGATTCGCCGTGAATGTCTGTGTCGAATGAATGTTGAATAGTTCATCGGCGTTTTGGTCCGTCTTGAAGTAAATGTTGGCGACACGATTTTTTTTATTTAAATAAAAATTCCACGCTTGACCTAAGACCAACTTCGGAACGGAAAAGATCAGATTTACCAAGCCTATTTCTTGGGAACTCTAGCGACCAGGGGTGTCGATTTGTACTCTTTCGACGGGGCCCTGGCCCACCCAATGTTGATTTGGGCTCCCCAATGTTGGTTTTGGCCCCTCCAATAATTTCTGCCAGTTTTAAAGGGAATTGGGCAAAAATAATGAAGGGAACGGCCGCAATAGATAAAAGATCGGCAGAAAGTATAGAATAAGGTATACAGTGATGTATTTATCTTTCGGTCTTTGATATGTATATGCATATATACCTATACACATGGGATATACGCAACTTTTATGTGGAAAATAGTAACAAAAAAACTGAAAACGGTTCCATCAAAATAAAGTGGGCTAAATCCGTTGAGAAATTCACCTTGGGGGATGTTAGGTTGTCGGGCCCACGGCTCGGCCCACCCAAACATTTAATGAAATTGACGCCCCTAGCATAAAGTGATCTGTCTATCTTTCTTTCTATCTTCTCTATATATGTATATATGTGCATAGATATGTATATATTTGTACCTATATACATGGGATAAACGCAATTTTTTATTTGAAAAATATAAAAAAGCCCAAAAATTTCCATTGATCAAAATAAAGTGGGCTAAATCCATCGAGAAACCCACATTTGAGGGAGGTTAAGTTGTCGGGCCCATGGTTCGGCCCACCCAATCATTTACAGAAATTGGCGCCACTGCTAGCGACGATGGTCCTGCCATTCGTGAAGTGTAAATAATTAAAGTACAATGGAATTAAATTTGCAAAGCACCACACTTACCCTTCGAGCTCAACTTGACTGAACAGTTTCGCCCAGGCGATGCAATGAACGATATGCCGAAGTTGCGAAGTAACCTCTGACATGGCCAAACTGTAAAACATCCTGACCGTGATTTCTGTCCAGCAGAAGACAGCGATAATCGATCTCAGCCTACGTGATTTCTGCTGTCACTTCGATTAGCCGAGGACAATCCAACGTCGATTCAGGACGAAGACTGAATACAACAGACAAACTTCCCCTGTGTCCGACGCTCAAGCCTAAAACGGAAATGCAAACCGACATGAACCTAAGCCGATATATACTAAGTAAATATCTTTGGTCCCTGCGCTTTATTCAGCCTGAAGTTAATTACTAAATCTGATGGCGAATTACAGTACAGTTAGAAATGAATGTATGGCTCAATGTTCCGCGCCTGCGGAAAGTTGTGCCACTGCAGGCCTGTGCAAAAGATTCTGACCTCTGCCTCGTGCTGTTGATTACGGTAATTTGCTGACCTCCGTTGTCCGTACGCCCAAAAGGGTATAATGCGACTTACATGTTCAAGGCCGTAAGGCCGTGAACAGCTTTGCCATCTTTGGAGACAGGTCGCAGCAGCGCGCCCGATAATTCCGTCTCCTCGGTCAGCGATCATCACCCTCCGCCCAAAAAACCGGAGTCCAGCGGGTTCCGTGACGTCACCGTCGAGAATGACCGGCGCGGCGCCCGTCGGTCTGGCTCCACCCACCGCGCGGCCGTCGCCCGGCTCGGCCCAACGCCGGCCGGGGAGGGAGAGGCTGTTCCCCCACTGTGACGTCACCCGCCGCGGGCGCCGCCGCTGGACGGCCCGCCGCGCCGGCGGCCGGCTGGCCGGCTCACACCGCCAGCCGCTCATGCTCCGGCAAGGTCCGAATGCAGTGCGTTATCAAATCTCGTTCGTGATGCTGAATGAACGATTTCTGTCTCGACGTACTCATGACTTTTTTTGCTTTTTAACTTTCCTTCAGCCTCACCAAAAGGTATCCGATGTAATTTCCGACAAACGCCTCAGCGCTCTGTGACCCGACGCATTCCAATACCTTCACACTAAGCGGCACCTGTTAATGCCAATTTGCCCAATTTTACAGCACCTATTCGGTTTGCTGGATAGATCGCGAAATACCCAAGGGCAGCTAATGGAGGGGGGGGGGGGAGTACTAAGGATGAAGAGCTCTTAATCAGAGGACGCACCCTGCCACTTCCGTCGGCCTGGCTACGACTTTGTTCAGATGTGCAACTTTGATTCCAAAACTCTTGATGTTCTAAAAATGAAACTACTCACCGCTGAGATCTGAAATAAACAGGCACTTTTCCAACACGTCCAGGCTCGTGACGCTAGATCGTGCCAGTTTCGGTGAATTAAGATACTGGACGTCGCTAACGTCGGCTGAAAAAAATCGTACTTCACGCCGGAATGCACTACGTCTATTTTTCGCGACCTGCTGTAAGTGGAAATTCATTCGATACCACAGCAATACGTCCAGCTGAACTTGGACGCTTGTTGCGACGCAAAGTGGCAACACGGACTTTAGTGAGCTTACAAGCCTCCGTTCATAAAAGCGCTCGTCTGCAGTGTCAGATTTTTCGACTTTCAGCCTCAGACACAGGTGAGACATTCATGGAAATAATCTAACGCGATCTGAAGCCGCCATGGTAGAGCATGCTCCGACAATCCTACTGCCTTGGACCACAAAGTGAATTATTTAGATACGAAACTGCGAAAGTTACAGAAAATTACAACCGACACGTGACCGAATCCTCGAATCGCAACCGTTTTCTGAAGATTATGCTGCATGTCTCAGGAAGACTTAACCAACAGGGGGGAGAAGAAAAAGGTGACAGGTACGAATGATATAATCTGGACGCCTAAAATTTTCTTTGTGGTTTGATTTCACACAAATCAACGCGTCAAGTGTCATTTGTGTGAAGTGCCGGAGTGATCTGAGCCGCATCGTGACGCATTCCAGAGAATCCTTCAACCGTCAACTGTCACGGGTCGCAAATCTTGCCAAAGCCAAATCTTGGAGCCGCCTGACCGATATGAACCTGACTGGACATCCCCGGGGGGGCCCAAAAATAAAAAAAAAAAAAAAAAAAAAAAAAAAAAAAAAAAAAAAAAAAAAATAAAAAAATATAAAAAAAAAGGAAAAAAAAAAAAAAAAAGGAGTTTTAATAATAAAAAAAAAAAAAAAAAAAAAAAAAAAAAGAAAAAAAAAAAAAAAAAAAAAAAAATAAAAAAAAAAAAAAAAAAAAAAAAAAAAAAAAAAAAAGAAAAAAAAAAAAATAAATGCCAGCTGTATCCGTCAAGACCGACTTTGACCTTAATACCCCGCATAAATAGCGGAAGGGGAGAATTTTAGGGAAGAAAAAAAAAAAAATTAAAAAAAATAAAAAAAAAAAAAAAAAAAAAAAAAAAAAAAAAATAAAAAAAAAAAAATAAAAAAAAGCAAACCACATATCGTGACGCAGTCTGAGAGAGCTGAAACAGCACGGACCAGAAATCTTGCCGCATTTAAACGTTTAAACAATAAGAACGGAATCAACGTCCGATGCCAGCGTGATTGTCAGGTCTGCTCGAAGACCTTCCTAAAGGCACCGGTTAATTATCTATCGTGATGCGACCTAAATAGATTTAACGGCGCGGAACCAGATCTTGCCTCGGAGAGCATCCAGGAAATCTGTACTGCATCAGAGTCACATTAGCTTTTCTTACGGCCAACGTGACGGCAACGTGTAATTATCGAGTCCCAAGATAATTTGAACAGCGCGGACCCAAATCTTGCCATGGAGAGCATTTTCAGCAATCTGAGCCGGTTCGAAGCTAGCCTCAACATCAACTCGATACCGACCTATTAGCATTTTGGCTACCGTGACGAAACCTAAAAAAAAAAACTAACCGGCGCCGACCATAATTCCTGTCTCAACGGAGAATGTAAGCAATGTGAATCGAGTATGATACCAGCCTAACCACCACAGCAACCTTAACACCGAACTCTACACACTGAACTTTACAGCCTTGACCGAAAACCTTCCCATGACGAAGTATTTGGACGAGATGAGCCGAATCGGACGGAAATTCTGCCACAACAATAAGCTGAGTTCTACACCGACCTCGTCTCCGTTCTGGCCCGCGCGCGTCTCTGCGTTCTCCGTCTCTGGGGTCCGTTTCCGTCTCCACTCCAAAATGGAGGAAACACAATGTACAATGAAATATTCAAATCGCATTTTCCTGGCCTTTATTCTTCGTCAAATTACAGCACACCCTGCACTAAAGAATTAAAGGTCATGGTGGTCCGCCGCAGAGACACGCGCTCGCCTTGAAACGCGCAGTGGAAGGAGGTTTCGCACTAACGCGCACTGGAAGGGGGTTTAAAAATGCTCCCCCTTCGATCTCGGCAACGAAAAGAGTTAGAGACATGAAAGCTTATGGACTAGGTGGGGCTTTCACAGTTTACATTGTATGCAATGTTCATGACCCTATGTCGATATCTTCAAGGTCAAATGAACTGAAAGCGGTCAACTTTGGATACTTTCTCGGACCGCACAGGCCATTCCGTACGACTTTTCGCACTCTGGGTCTCGGCCTAGAGGCAGGAGAAACGATACAAACTCGTCGCAGTTGGTGAGTAGGGAAGGTCAGGGTAGGTGCACAGGGTCCAGATACCTTTCCGTTGCAGGCCCGCAGTGTGCCCAGGAACATGTGCAGGACCAGAACACTGTGAGTACCCCAGTACCTGGTCTATAAACGGCCATACGTGGCATTTCCACTAGGCGGTGAAAAACAACATCAATGGCATAAAAAATCATGCAGCAAATGGTTCTAAGTTAAATACTTGTGATTTGGTTGCTGCGTGATACCATTTCAAGATGAAAAAGTGCGAAAAATGCCGAAAAATATCGCTACTCCATTCGTCGCTGACCGCTGCGCCATTTGCCTCTTTGATTCCTGCTGCGATCCTAGGGCAATAAAGTCAGAAATGGCAATTCCCCAGGTGAAGATATTTTGGGTCTAATGACGTCATCAGTATAACCTAATGACTCTTACGTTATCTGGGCCCAGTCAGGACATTTCTGTGCTTCCGCGTGGTGCCGCAAGGCTTCTCGTGGCAGGTTTTATCCCACGTCGTCCCCGCGGACACTATTGGTCCATTGACAACAGCACACGAGAACTCGCAGAAAGCAGTAAAACAGAGCATCCGGGCCGGCTCGACCATAACGCTTTTCGCAGCCTCATAACTTCGTAGCCACAAGGCACCAAACCGCGGTAATGGCTTTGCAAGGGTCAGACGGCCAGTGGGCCGACCGGCAGACCGGAATTCCAGAGGTGACCTGTCCGCGTGACCTGGTGACGGGTGGTGACCCCGGAGCTCCCTGACGTTTGGCTGGCCGGCGGAGGTCATCCAGGTGCGCCTGTTTGGCGGTGAACGTCGTACTGGGTCGGACTTGCTGCTGCCCTGGGGACTGGCTGAAACCTAACTGCAACGACCACCCGCTCTGATTAACTGCAGCACCGCCCAGAACCACGCCTGGGTCCGCCTCTTCGGTGAGCCTCACAGCTCAGGTGCAGGAGAAACGGTGCTTGCTCGTTGCATTCGGTCAGTCGTTCACTAGTCAACAGTCGGTGAAGAGCAGGGCAATGCAGGTGCAACGGGTTTAGATGCCGTTCCGCTGCAAGCCCTCTCTGTGCCCCGGAAGACGTAAAGAATCGGAACACTGTGAGTACGCCATTATATGGTCTATAAACGAAGGTTTGTTTTCCGTTCAGGACGCTGTAGTACGGCGGTGCATTAACCCGCGCACGACCGTCGGTCGGTGACGATACGCCCGATTGGGGGGTAGTCTATAGTCCCCCCTACCCCCAATTGGGGGTAGTCCGCCCCCTCTAACTCACAAACGGGTGGTCGCACGATAAAAACAAGCACACCGTTGGAAAGCCCGCGACGAGTAGAGTTCGAAACTGGTCTCATTTTTAGTTTTAGATAATTTGTACAACAATTTACGCCCTATATATGTTTTCTCATAGCCGACTGCATGAGACCGAGAAACGGCCTCAATTTCAAGGGCTGTGACTAATAACGCATAGGTAAAGGCACCAGCGCACTAGTCAAGGTCCGCAGATGCCGATACACATCTAATTTCTCGAATTTGTTCGATATATACGCTGAAACGTTAAGTTAAAGACACAGCAACTTTCGCAAAGGCTGTCGGCGTGCGCCGCAGTCGTACGTAGTAAGAAATTAACGGGAACTAATTTTAGCGTTCCTTTTTTGCAAAAAAAGCCTACCCATATAAATTTTATTAATGTTAGTAGTTCTTGTGATGGTTTCTCATGCTTAAATTTGGGTAAAATTCATTAGTTACCAATCTACACAATTGGCGGAGCATTATTCGCGAGAGCCTGTTATTGTCAAAATATCTAATTTTTAAAACCTTTTCAGGTTCCTGATATTACTTACGTCTGTGCAAGCTAGTTCTGCCTTTTTCTACCTATTCTGAGTAATTCATCGCTGGTTTGGACGGTGTTACATTTTGACTCACAACAGTTATCCGTGACCTGACCTCAGGTCAATGGCTGGAAGTCACTGATACTTTTCCCAATGACGGTAACTAGATGTCGGTTTTACCCCATGCTAAAAATGTTATGAAAAATTCCGCCAATTTCAGAAAAAACGACGAGATGTGTGAAAAATGGGCTTCACTTGAGCAAAATTAGGAAAATTCCGAAAAATCTGAGATAGCAGATTTATTGCATTTATGAAAATCACTAATCCTTCAACGTATTACTGTGATATCTTATTTTGCGAAAAAGTTAGAAGGCGCTAAACATTTTCGAATATAGGTCCGTTTCACCTTACCTAGGTCAGACACATGGCCTGACCTGAGGTAAAAACTTCGACAGAAGGTGTAACAACGATCAAGCAAAAGGTCAAGAAAGTTTCGTGGCTCTGTGTTTCTTTGTGTTATGGCAGTTGCAGAAAAATCTCAGGGGGAGCGGTCAACTCCCCCCAGTCGAGGGCGGATTAAAAAGGTGCAGATGATCAGAGCTTTTCCGATGAATTGGCTGACTGGAAGCACACAGTGATTTTTATCAAAACTGGAAAATATTTACGGATGGTGCATCTACCTTGAAAATGCTAGTTTTTGGTCAAATCGGAGCAATTGATAACAAAATCAGATGCTCCCTGATTTAGATGGAGGAAGTGCCGGAGAACTTCGTGCGTGGTTGGCGATATGGCGCCACCAATCGAGGATGACGGCTGACCAATTAAGAATGCGTTTGTGGCTGACTTTACAAAGGGTAGTGCTGATCTTGCTGATTTCACACTCACCTCTTTCGCCAAATCGGTAGCGCTAGAGTCTTCCCACTCCCGGCCATTGTCGGTTTATCTATTGTAAACGCTACGCTCAGCAGATAAAGACCGATAACCTTAGTTGCTCCATAGACCCATGCACTCCTCACGAACAGACTACAAAACTCGATTGACGCGAGCAGAAAACTGATGCCGCGGGCCGACGCCGCCGGACGCGCAGTCAGCTCCAGGGGATAATAGGGAGGCCACCTCGCGCTGTTCCCATCTACCTATTATTACTGTGGGGCCCTACTTACTGATCCCACTAGTTCTACCTGCTACCTTGAAGTCCACTGGTTTCCACTGGTCTCCCCGAGCACCACTCAGACTCCCGGGTCGATCAACGCCGCAGCCACCGCCGCCGCCGCCGGTACCTGTAACACAAGCCGCTCGCGGCGCACAGAGGCGCGTACAGCCCCGGGGGTACGAAGGCGGCACACCTCAAACAATTTGAACAATACACCTCAAACAATTTCAACAATGCATTTCAAACAAATTCAGTTAACAGATGCTCAACGTTCCCGTTGCAATGGCAACACAGTGCCACCTTTTGGTCGTTTCTAGACATGACGTTCTTGATTAACGTCACTAGGTGATGCACGTGTTGTGCAGAAGTTTAATACATGTCGATGTTTAGGTAGGGGTAACTTCTAAACAACGTGACCCATTATTTCAGTTCAGTAAGAAGCCGCCAATTGGCCCAATTTGGCAAAAACATGAACATTTCCAATTTCGATGTGCCCCCCCAAACATCGCTGACTTTTCTTAACCCTATTCCCGGAGAGCTAGACGGTATGGCCGATTCCCGGCAGGGGGGCGGATTCCGCCGCCCCTGAGATCTCGAGAACTACTTGTCCGATTTCATCGCAACAAACGACAATCGATTTGCCGTGACGTAAACTACATTTTAATAAAAAGAAATTTGAAAAATTTTGAAATTTGTAGATACAGGGGGGCAAAAATTTTAAAATGTGGGGTACTTTTGGACATTTTATAACTCCGTTGTTTATCGACCGATTTTGATGAAACCGGCATGAATCGATAGAATATCAATAGGGCTTTTAGCATGGGTCCGCAAATCTGAAATTTTGAGAAAATTCATGGGCGTTCACAGGGTTTCAAAAATGGGAGAATTAGTTTTCTAACAACTGAATGAACAAAATAGGCAAACACCCTTTTTTGGCTTCTGATAGTCATGTTATACTCAAGAAGTACAAATCGCATTACAATGTTTGTATAATGTTAGCATAGGCGGTGCCAGGGACATGAAAAAGGGGGAACTGTCATGGTCACACGTTTCTCAGATCAACTTGTGACCTTTGACCTTAAATCACCTCCAGTGACCTTGGGGTCACTTGGAATGATTTCGTGTGCATTTAATATTATCTGTAAACGTTTTCAATCATTTGAATTCACTCTATTTCAAAAATTTCATTTTACGGCTATTGCGATATAGGGTACGCGCACTGACATTTTAGGTCATAGCTCCGTGACCCAACCTGATATCAAGCTGAAACTTCGTACACAAGTAGAAGGCACCCGTCTACGTCGTATATATTCTGGGTTTGGCATTTGTAAAAACGGCACTGAAATTATTGCGAAAAAAAACAAATTTTGACTTTTGACCTTGACCTGACCTTGTAAAATGACCTAAGATAAACAAAATTACATCTGCACATTTCCCAACTATTTAACTATACATCCATATAAAGTTTTAAGTTCTAGCTTTAAAACTCTGTTTTTGGCGGACATTTTCATTTCACCCTCAACATGGCCAAAAATGGCATGAGGTGCCTCCCAAAATCGTTGCCTGGCTCCGCCCCTGAGCAAAATAGAATTGTGAAATTTTGTCATGGCACGTAAAAGGAATAGCTAGGAAAAGTCACCACGTTTCGTGAAGCTGCGTTAAAAAGCCTGGAATTGGCAAGCAAAAAACCCGAGGGGGGCGGATTCCCCCCCCCCCCCCTGCCGGGAATAGGGTTAAAGGTCGTGTGCTTCCAGTGAACCAAGTCATGGGAAAAGCGTTCGTCAATTGCAATAAAAAAATTGTAAAAATGTGCTACCCTACACTGCAGTGTTTGGGCGGAAGCCAAATCCTATCCTGTCCCCTAGCGCGCTGCTGGGAGAAAGCTTTTCGAACACTCGCTCCCTCTTACTCGCCGTCTTAAAATGGCCTTGGAATGGCGTGACTGCTCAGCACGGTGTCGTAAACGATTTTGGAAGAATTTACCACTACTCCACCCGCAACTGTAAAAATTTACCGCCAACTCCACCCGATAGAAGGGATATGGCTTCTTCCCTTTCCTGCTTCTGGGCACTGTAGTTTGTTTGTTTGGTAACACGTTACGTCAGTGCCGTCAGGGCATTTCTGTGTTTCTGCGTGGTGCCACCCCACACCGTCCATCGCGGACATTGTTCTTGTCGTCCATTGACCACAGCACACTAGAACTCCCAGAGAGAAATACAACTGTGCGTCCGGGCCGGCCCGACCGCAACGCTTTTTGCAGGCTCATAACTTTGCAGTCACAAGGCACCGAATCATGGTAATGGCACTGCAAGGATCAGACAAGCTAGTCGCGTCATCGCACAGCCAGTGGGCCGTGCGATGACACGACTAGCTGCGCTGGGGCCGGCCGTTGAACGGTGCATGGTCTGCTTCAGGTCGTTGAGCCGGCCACCGCTGCGGCCGTCCGCCAGCAAAAACTGACTGAGTCGGAGGAGGCCGGCGCCCCCCTTGGATCGGCTCACGAACATGCCGCTCACGCTGCGCCTGCCGCCGGCGGAACTCCGGAGACGCGTCATCAAGTACCGGTACGAGCCGTCATGCAACGTCAGTTGTCAAACGCGCGAGCTCCGGTACCCTCCCCCCCTGACGCACACAGATGTGGCGTATGCTTTGATATCTTCCACAATGCAGGAGGAGGCTTCGGGACTTTTCCTGCGTCGAGAACTCGTTTAAATGTCGCCATTGGATGATCCATTGTAATCCAAAATATCGTTTTCAGAGCTGAATTCGTGGGTGGGAAGGGAAGACAGCTCCTATTAAGGCAAGGGGAAGTTAGCTCCCATTAAGGTACCTGAATGCCTCGTTCGATTTTCCTGCATTGCTGCTGAAACTAAAGCTTTGCACCGAATCTAGTATTGTGAACGTCAAAAATATATCATAACCAAACTGACATAACATTATTTCAAACAATTTAAAGGGTGAGATAATAGGTTTATGCAACGTGTTTGCTGGTAAAATCTTGTCAGTGAAAACAAACTATGAGAATGCCAGATCAGAGCAGCAAGACCAGTCACAAGCGTCCGCGAGCGTCACAAGGGTAAGACAATCCGTCCTTTTGTCAACTTAGTTTTCCATTTTGGTTTGAAGCAGTTAGTTTCGTGTACGAGGAAATGAGTGCACTCACTGACTTCTGTTTTTAAACCTTTTGGGGAAAAACGTGCTGATTTCTTCATACTTGTTGCAGAGAACTTCCTCGGGAATTTGACGTTCCTAACATTTTCTTCGTGCGTTTTAAGTTTTCTCGTCAGCGCCGTTTTAGTTCATTTCGTTTTTCCTTCGTGTATTACGCAATCCGCTGTGCGCTGTCTGGAGAAACAAATACTGTCTTAAAAGTGAATAAACATTGGTTCGTGACGTAATATTAATGATTCTTGCAGATTGTTCTTCATAACTGTGATCGACTGCGGCGTTGCTACGTATCAATATCAACGGGTGAGATTTGGAACGGATGGTGAATTCTGCTTTCACTAGAGTGTTATAATCTCGGGGAACATTTCATATTTTCTTGCACATTTTCGTTATGTGGTTAATATATTATATATTAATCAATACATTTTCGATTTGTAAGTGATTAATATCACAGTGGCGTCTCCGTGTACACTGAAGGTAGTTTATTAATTGAATGTATACAATATCTAAAAGCCATACAATATTCCACAGCCATTCTTCAGGATATTCAATGCTTTCACCCTTCCCAATGTTCTCTGTTTGGCCACATTTTACAATACAGGGGCGAGGCTGGCACGAACTTCCCCCGCCATTTCCTAACCTGACGGGATAGAGTGCTGAAACAAAAACGAGAGTGTTACTTTATCTTTTAGCCACGCGATATCCTGTTTGGACCTTTTTGGTACCCGTTTCCTTACAGCCAACCTCAGATAAGGTTATGTCAGTGGGATCTGATTTTAATCGGATCCTATGGAGCCTAACTTGTGGGGCGCTTTTAACCCGCGCACTGATGGACCTCCAAAGCTTACACGAAATGATGGGCGCGGTAGGGGGTTGACTACACCCATATCTTCGCTGTTTATCGACATGCTCGCGTAAGGTTTTGCACGCAGAAAGCTGGCAGCATTACGGCAACGGTAACATTTACACAATATGTGTGTGATGGAATGAAGTCAGTACGAAGGTTAGCAGAGGTCAATGACGCTGACCGCTCTAATTTCAGCTGTTTACTGACATATTTACATCCCATTTTGCAGACAGCACCCATGCTGTACTGATACAGTGATAAAGCACAAAAACAATCAATGTGACTAACTGAGGTCAATTTGTACGTTAGCGTAGATCAGTGACACGTTGCTAGCCAGTTGCTGGTTCCTGTTGTTATTTCCTACCATATTCTTGTAATAAGAAATGCCCAGTACTTTCCCCATTTCCCGTCTGACGAACCACGTTCTCAACAACCCTTAGCTCGGCCCAGCAGACTTGGATCCCTGATTCTGAAAACGGGTGGTCACGGCCACTATAGCAAATAGTCATTCTCATCTGGTGATAACCACTTACGTCGGCGCGGAAAAGGAAGGTGCTCGCGCCCCTCCCCTCTTCTCCCCGTTGATCCGCCACTGCCGACGTATGGCGGGATCAGCTGGCCTACACGAGTCGTGCGGTCGAATTCTGCCGCTCGGCCCGGCGGCCGGCCGGCCGGTTGGTTTTGCTGTACTGTCCACATTTTTTGGCCGATCGCGATGATTTTTGGCAGTTCTTTGCACAGTTGCTTGGGGAGAAGATATTGTGAAAGACTTCCGGACGTGCCTCCTTTTTCACATCTCTGAGGAAAACCATAGGTGTGACTAAAAACTCCCCTACCCCATCAGTACGCCTGTTAACCCGGCGCCGCCGGACGTATTTTGTACCCGCGACCTCCTGCGGATGTCAAAAAGGGCACCCTTCTGTTTCCTCAAGTTCCATCATCGGATCCATCATCGGATGTGAACCTGTCGACCACTAATCGAAAGCCCGGAACCTTGCGATTTAGAAAATACTATGTTGGCCCTGACCACGTCACTGATGAAGACACGGGTCTCGTAAAATGCGTAACACGACGTCTGAAATACGACGCAGTGTTTAACGACGTTATAACACTACCATCGGTTTGTGCATCATATCATCGGCACTACTGATCTATGAGACTTTGACTAGGTAAGAAACGAAAGGTTATGTATGATCGTACGTACTCTCAGTCGTTTTGATCCAACTGACAAAAAGGTCGGGAGTGAAACCTTCTGACGATCAGTTTTGTATTGCCTGCTTTTCATCCAGTCAAGGCCAGACTAGGTCGGGCCAAATAAGGAAGCATTACTCTTCCTGACAAAGAGCGATAATTACCCCTTAGGATTTTTAACTTCGTCAAGTTCAGAACTGCTATGATATCTCGTGATAGTAAATCTGCTTCGCCTACTCTTTATCGGGCCAAGGTCAACCCAGGTCACGACAGAACTTTGTTTTCCATGTTCAGACTAGGAACAATACTTGCTCTCTCCTGCCACAGGACAATCTTCCACAGGCAATGTTGTATTTCATTTGTTTTTTACATCTGCCTATGACGTGACCTGATATGACCTCACCTTGCTAAGTTGTGGATGTGGATTTGCTTGACTGGCTTCAAGGATGAGGAAGGTCAGAGGGAACCACCTCCATTATCCACAATGGAAATCAGTCCAAATGCCATCATGCATGTGACCTAGCACAACCTCTAACGCTGACGTGCCACGGTCTTATATCCTTTTGAGGACCGTGTGCTATGTAAATCGAAATAATTCATGCATTATATTCGCGAATGCTACAAAAAAGAAACACGTTAGCGCCAACGTCTAAAGAGGAGAAAACATGCGAGGGTTCATTTACGACGTCGTTTCTCCGTGACCTGACCTAGCATGAAAACTGTTTTAATGTGTAGGTATGTAAAATTGATCGATGAATAGGCACCAAAAATCTGGGTCCAGAAATTTTTCAAGAAAACCAAGGGGTGCCCTATTTGTTACCTGCTCCCCCCGAGGTGGTGCCGGGTTCAGGGACAAACACGAATCTTAGCGATGAATGAAGCCGCAACTTCTCTTCATATGCAGATCAGTGTTTTCGATTACATCATATCACGATCCTTTTGAAGAATACAAGTGACCTGTGTGGCCTGAGAAGGGGCCAAATGACCCGCTCTCATGATTCTGACCTAAGATGACATTGGCCCGAGTAAGGACTATTGTCCATAGGTCACTGGCATCATGGGTGACAGCCATGTGTACGTACTGCTAAGACTGAGTCGCGTAAAACACTGCAAACGTTTGCTATCCGACGAAGACAGCCACCGTAACTTGTTTTCCCTGTGATACTATCACAAGGACGTGACGTACTTGAAAAAGACGTCATAGGACAGCGGCATTTCAAGATACGGGCTCGAGACTTTCATGCGATACACATCGCATGAAAGTTTCATCGATACACATCGCGTGTGCAAACTTTCGGAGCGACTGCACCGCCCGTTCTACGATAATGTGCGAAAAACATCAGTGGGGTTGCACGCCAACTTCACTGGTGAAGGTTGAATGTAGGCGGATTGAATTAAAAAATGATGGCTGCCAAGTGTGTTGCTGGTTGAAGTCCATTCACGATACAGTATACCCGTAAAGCTGTGTTTCTCCTAAGATTTGGCCAACCATTGTCTATCACTTGTAGAGTTAAAACTTTTCTTTACAATTAAACATACATGTTTCCGTGTAATGCTATGTAATGTAATGCGATCTTTTGGACTGTTACCCGACATTATTAATCACACACAGTCCATATACAGGGCATCTGCGACACTGGAACACTCGACCAAAATCATATTCCCGGGTAACTGTCCAGAGATTCAAGATGTTCGGTTCAGGTCTAAGAAAATCAGCCTAGTTGAAATACGCATCGTTTTACAAGTAATGGGTAAACCGACGCATCCGTGTCACCTGATCACCCACTGACGAAGGTGTATGAGTTGTTGTCGAAAAATGTGGGATTGTGTGATATAAAACGGCAAACACTAAGAGTTATGACAAATGAGTCAAAAACGCAACTCATCCCAGGACCCTTTGACTACATCAAGAAGCGCTCAGATTTTCAAAAAGACCAGTGTAATCCATTTAGGGCCCCTTTCGAAGTTGAAGTCAGTGATGAGTCCCCGTTCATGGGGCTCCTCTGGCGGGCCAGATTATCCTTATACCGTGTTAGGTACCCTCTTAAGTTTTTGCCGTTCCTGAGGCCTCTCTGGCCTTTTAATGATTTCATGGACTTTTTGCCGCGTTGGAGCCACTCCTGCGGTTCCAGGGGACTTGGATCGTTTCAGGAGCCGTTCCATCCATCGTAGGTTCCGCCCTGCCGTTTCAAGGTCCAGCCCTCTCGAAGGGCGTCTGACTGCATCAGAGATCTTCAGTTTTCACAGGGGTCCGTGAAACCCAATTGGGACTCTTTTGATATGCCAAGGGCCGCTATAACGTCCTAGGGAATAAGTCCCCATTTGGTCTGTCTCAAAAGTCCTATGACCTTTCTGGCGGTCTCAGGGACTCTCTTCCGTGTCGGGACTCTGTTATGGTCTGAGGGGTCTTTTAGGAGCTTCGGGGACCCTTCTACGAATGTCAGGAGTCATCTGACCCTCCCAGAGACCACCCTGACTGCATCAGAAACCCGGCAGGTTTTGACAGAGACCCCGCGAAGCTCATACTGGACCCCTTCGACGCCGCTTGTGTGTCTGAGAGGGACCTCTCTCAAGGGCCTGGGCGGTTGGGCGGTCGCCCCCGCCCTTGGATCCGCTCCTGGGAAGAAATGTCATTAGAAGCTTATATCTTCCGCAAACTGGCCGATCAGGAGCTTGGTCCGCCGTACTGTCACGGAGCCGCCGGTTTCAGCGAACCTAACTAATTTTACCAAGACCTGAGTGGAAGTTTGTGTGCCATTTAACTAACGTTTGGACACTCTGCACTATGGCCGAAAAGCACCCTGTCAAAGGTACTGTGTTGGTCCTGAGTCGACCTTGTGTCGGTTCCGCCATAGGCCATCTTAGAGGCCCTAGGAACGCGTTGTTTGCTCGACTGCGTATGCCGCAATGCTATGGAGTTAACACCATGACATCGGAGGCGCAGAACCATGGTTTCTCCTCTCTTGCATTCTGAGAGGCCATAGGCGACCTGGAGCGATGAAACCAAACATCACTCGAATCAACCTTGTACGAGATTCACGTTTGTTTTTGATGCGTCGCTAAATGTTGACAAGGAGAGCAACGGGGTGAGGGTGGTGACATCCTCTGTGATGTAGCTGAAATTCTTTACGACCGGCGAATGCCAATTTTCTGGTGGAATCTGAAAAATGGGTATACACAGATGGACATGGAGATCCACATTTCTAAGTTAGAGATGCAGGTGGATCTATCTTAGCCAACAGAAGACCCGCATCGGGAATATGCACATCTGCGTCCTACTCTGCATTGAAGTGCAATGACATCAGGCTGATCCTCGTCGTATATTGTCAGGTGGGAATACGGAGTACGGGAGAAGTGCCGCTAAGGTCGGCACATGCAGCAGCATCTTCAGCATCTCCGACGCGCGGCCGTTCTGGGAGTCGGCCTCGGGCTCGCCGGCCCTCTGCGACTCCTCCGGCCTGAGTCCCGCTCGAGCCAAGGAGTGTCTGATTCGCCTGCGGGCCCGGCGGGGCCGTCCTGCACAGGTCTTCATCATGGGTGACTCGCGTGCGCGACTCTTTTTCACCACGCTGCAGGAGAGTTTGAACCTTGAGTGGAAGGGCAAGACGCTTCAGGAGCAATTCCCAGACGTGGCCAACGTTTCAAACCTGGTGAAGGGCTCTCCCAAGCGCTGCATAGGGGGCTCCAAGATGTCCAGAGACGGTGAAGTAAGGAAAATAAATTGCAATTTGGCGGCCTCAAACGAGGCCATACGTGTGGTGTACTACTGGGATCATTACGTGAATGCGAAGTACTTGGAGACGCTGGATTTGTTGGAGTCCGCATGCCGGAGAGGCGAGGAGTGTCCCGACCTGGTCTTGACGGCCGGCATGTTGTACGCCAGGCCGCATGAAACCTATTACGTTCCACTTCAAGAGCGGGCTTTGAAGTTCCGGCAGCACACGCTGGAGCTGGCCCCGGCTCGGCGCACACCAGTCCTGTACAGGCCCGACAGGCCGCGAAACATGGAGGCGCACGGACGCAGGCCTAAAGTTGGCGGCATGATTATGACAATAAATGTCCTCGGCATACTTGCCACGATCAAAAGACGATCTTTCATCTTGTTCGAGAAATGCACTTTAATTGGTAATGCACAAAAGCATCTGAAGTTGTCAGCGCGTGCGTCATTCGTACAAAACGTAATTCAGTTTCTCATACAGAGGCGAAGACTGCACCATGAGTAGTTTGCAAGTTATTGGGTGCATTTGTATCCCCCGAGGTTTTTCTCCAAACTGGCCCATTAGCAAAACCACAAACGCTAGGGATCCTAAATTTTGCTGCATTTACCCGAACAGTACAGCGACTTTTTGGTTGAAAAGTTGACTAGACCACAATGTCCGCGGGCATATGACGTCATAAGCTCAATCATAAGCGTAGTGTTCAGGCACTACCTTTTTTGGCATGGCTTTCGAGATGCACACCGAGAATGACACAAAAAATGTATCAGATGATGACAGTCATAAGTGATTTCAAATGAAACGAACATCATGCAGTGGCTAGCTTTTCACATATTCTATTTAGCCTCTTCACTGACAAAAATATGGTTTTAGCGAGCAACTCATCGCAGCCACAGAGAATCAGTAACATTTTACCGGTGATCTTTTTTTCTGTTCTGACCTGGTGACACAGTTAGACCTTCGGCCCTTTTTGCAAGAATATTGTTGGCCATGCAAAAAGAACAGAGGCCTCGATATGACGTTAAGCAATTCAGTCCATTATTCTGTTGTTAACCCACGCCCGACTGGCGGTCGGCGCACAACACGTTCCACTGAAGGAAGGGGGGGGGGGGTGACTTGGGCCGTTGACCGCCCCTTCTAACTCACGAACGGCTGGTTGCACGCTAAAACATAACTTGACCATTGGAAAGCTTGTGACAAGTAGAGCTTGAAACTGGTCTCACTTTTTAGTTTTGGATAATGTGTAAGCCATTTATTCCCTTCATATGATTTCTCGCAACAGACTGCATAAACCGAGAAGCGGCCTGGATCTCAAGGGTTGTGATTAATAGCGTCAAAGGACATGTGCCAACGAACAGGTTAAGGTCCGCAGATGCTGATACTCCTCTATTTTTTCCGCCTTGTTATGCATACACGCTGAAACGTTGAGTTAAAGACATGGTGATTGGTGATTTTGGCGCCGACTGCCAGCGGGCGTCGTAGCTGAACGTGGTATGAAGTTAACGAGAACTAATTTTAGAGTATTTTTCGCGCGACAGGCCTTTCCATTTGTTATATCTCAATCTTAGTGGTTCTTCTGATGGGTTTTTACGCTTAAATCTTGTCAAAATTCAGTAATTTTATTGCGTAGCTTTATTCGCGAGAGTCTAGTTATTTACAAAACATGCAGTTTTTGAATTTTTTTTTTAAATTCTAAGTTTTACTCGCATCTGTGGGAGCGAGTTCTGGCATTTTCTCCCCGTTCCTAAGCCATTCATTGCCGATTTTGACAGTGGCGTATTTGGGCTCGTAAGAGTTATTCGTGATCTGACTTCAGGTCAATGGCCGGAAGTCATTAATACTTTGTGTAATGACGGTAACTGGAGGTCTGCATCACTTCACACTAAAAATGCTTTAAAAATCGTCAAAATCCGAAAGAAACACATGTGTCTTGAAAATGACTTCGATCTTTGCTCCATGAACCGGAAATTCCGAAAAATCTGAGATAGAAAGTTTGTTGCGTTTGTCATGATCTGTAATCCCCGGAAGCGTTATTATTATTATTATTATATTGATATTGACAAACGTAACACAGCATTTAACTTCAGATCGGTCGTATATCATCTAGCATCGACGTTGGTAACGTATGGCACAGGGAGGACGATAGGCTGGTTATCCGCATTACTTTACGGGGCAATATCTCCAGAAATGTCGGGCATATTAGATTACCAAAAATTTACATGCATAATACATAATAAGACATAACATATGCATACATACAAACATACATATTACCAAAAATGTTGGGCAGATTTTCCGGTTCTTTTATTTTCGTGACGGCGCACTAGACATCAATTTTAAGCTTAAAAAATCGGCAATCCGCGGCAAACATAAGGCCGGGGGCGGGCACGCATTTGGCCAACTCCACCGGATTGTGGCTGGAGATTTCCGGCGTGAAGCCGTTTCAGAACCAAGTCTCATTTCAGGCTAGACCTCGCCACAACATTTGACACTGTCGCTGTCCCAAAGAGTGGTCATTATTTTACTCCATACCAAATACATATCAAATCAAGGAACATTGCCAAAAACAATGCCAGATGTATACCAATACATCCATATTAAGCCCTATATCAAACACAGCATTTTTTTCAAACTTACCCACCCCTTCCCTCTCCGTACCCCGTTAACGGAAGTAGTTTGAACCATTCCCCCCCCATTTATGAAACGTTCCTACGCCCCTGCGATCATACCATACACTACTATTGTATGCTTATCTCACGACAGTACTCCATGATCACCCGTTTTATTCGTTTCATGAAAGTTATGCATATGCAAAGGCATGGATGTCATGGACCACTGGTAATCTGCGCGAACAGTCCAAACCCAGCCAAGTTAACCCGCCGCGACTGCGGGGTAGTTGACCCCCCCTAAGGTTTTTCTCGGATTGCGAAAAAACGAACAAACACAGAGCCACGAAACTTTGTGTACCTTTTGCTTGATCATTTCTACGCCTTGTGTCAAACGTTTGACCTCAGGTCAGGTTAGGTGCCTGACCTAGGTCAGGTCAAACAGACCTATGTCCAAAAAAGTTTAGCGCCTTGTAACTTTTCGCAAAACAAGATATCTCAATAATACTTCCAGGGAATAGTCATCTTGATAGATGTCACAAATCTGCTATCTGAAATTTTTCGGAATTTGCCGGGTCATTGGTCTAAGGTTAAACTCATTTTTAAGACATGTCGTCGTTTCTAGGGAAATTGACGGAATATTTCATAACACTTTTGATGTAAAGTGAAGCAGACATATCGTTACCGTCATTGGGCAAAGTAGAAATTACTTCCAGTCATTGTCCTAAAGTCATGTCACGAATAACTATAGTTAGCCAAAATGTACCACCGTCAAAATCGGTGCTGAACTATTCAGAATGGGGTAGAAAACGTCAGAACTAGCTTGCACAGATGTAAGTAATACCAAAAACTTCAAAAAGTTGAAAAATTGCATATTTTGGAAACAAAGAGGCTGGCGCGGGTAAAGCTTCGCCAATTGCGTTGATTGAAAACTAACGAATTTCCACAAAATTTAAGCATGAAAAACCATGTCAAGAGCCACTAAGATCAATAAAATTGACATGGATAGGCCATTTTGAGAAAATAAATCAACGCTAAGATTAGTTCCCGTTAATGTTTTTTACGGCATACAGCTACGGCGCACGCCGACAGCCGGCGCGGAAATTGCCGTGTCTTTAATTTAGCATTTCAGCGTATATATTGAAGAAATCCGAGAAATTAGATGTGTATCTTAATTTGGGGACCTTTACTTGTGCACTAGAGCCTCTACCTATGCGCTATTAGTCACAGCCCTTGAGATTCAGGCCGTTTCTCGGTCTCATGCAGTCGGCTATAAGAAAACATATAAAGGACGCAAATTGTTACATATTGTGTAAAACTAATAAATGAGATCAGTTTCGAGCTCTATTTGTCACACACTTTCCAACGGTGTGCTTATTTTCATCGTGCAACCAACCGTTCGTGAGTTAGAGGAGGCGGCCAACTTTCCCCTCCCCCAGTCGGGCATGATCGTAACCGATCGATGGTCGTGCGCGGGTTAAGCTGAGTTGCTGTTGTGAACAGCCATCCAATGGAAGACACCGGTGACATGATTGGATCGGTGCTAGTACTGCTAAAAGTTACGTTCGGCTGGTCAACACCGTGCTCATCGGACCGGGAACGGATAGCTGACCTCAGGTACGTAGGAACGATTTCCTCTGGGCGAGGGCAATGCCAACTTTTGTCATATGCCACTGACGTATGACAACAGGTACAGCAAAAAGCAGCAACTTTATGTAACTGACCTCATGCTTCACGCATAGGAAAAACATATCTTTGCTTTTACGTCGTACTTATCACCACTATTCCATATTCCTGCGAAAGCCCTAAATATTCAGTGTTGACCGCTTGGCTGGTGGGGGGGAGGGAATTGCCCCATGCTCTCCTTGGCTACGTGCCTAGCTGGTCTAAAATTTGCTCTTTTCTCTTCATGTTTTCATTGGCGCCACTAGAAATGTTTGATATGGTTAAGGTGTGTGTCGAGCATGGTTTCATCTGCGCCATGTTGAATCACCCTCACCTGCTGCCTCAGGTAATGTCAAAACGCGGTTTGGTCTTTGAGGAATGTGTGGGCTCCTCGTGGCGTAAATGGAATGTGCCGCGATGATGATGTCTTGGACAAAACCGCAGACGGCTCAGCTGGCTTCGCAAGGACCCCATATCAATAAAGATGCTAGTTTGTGGTTAATTTGAATTTAGATTGCCTCGGAAATGCACCCATTGGGGTCATCTGCTCAATCTGATCCAGAAACTGTCATTTTGCGATTTCGCTCAAATGAAAACATTATAGAAGTAAACAAAGAACCACACGTCAATAGTCAATAATCCGTGTTGGACAACGTCAATAGTTCCTCAAATGTCCGCCAGGTGGGCATCGCCCGCCAATGAATCGAACTTCAGTTGCCCGGCGCATGCTCCAAGTTTCTCGTTTTCAACAAAATATTTCAAATACTTTATTTTCTGCTGCACCCGCATGAAAATATCATACACTTGTTGGGATCTGTGATTAGCCACACACCCTAAAGTACGGCTCTCCACAAAAGTAATGGTAGGTATTAGGCTCCTTGACAATATGGAGCGTATCCCTGAACAGTAGGAAATACATTGTTACAAGGACAGCATGGTCGTTGACAATGTTTCACATCATTTTATACAGAGGCGCTCATCTGCATTGTCTTAGGACTGCGAAATTTTTCAAAATAAAGGCTTTTGCTTCTTTCGCGAGAGCTTTCACCGCCTCCTGCTGGGTGCGTCCCTGCTAGTTACGACTCTTCGCTAACAGGTGGTCGGTTGTGTCGGGGGCATGTTTAGAGGCTGCCTTTTGTAGTAGATCGGACAGCTGTTAATACGCTGACCAATAGGCGTGTGTGTTTCGCGCGCCGTGAGGGGAGGAGAGGACCGGCGTCCCATTGATTGGCGTAGCGGCCAGATATCGAGCAACTCGAACACAGCCGTGCACTGAGCAGCGTTCTTGGTTGGCCCAGTGGTATTATCGTTTAACCTGAAGTGAGAAATACGGAACTGTGGATTCGCGTCCATGGATAGCCGCTTTGTTTCTTTCTTCTCTATTTTTGTTTGTGAGCACATGCGTTGCATGGGAACAGTGGGATGCAGACTGTGTGGTTCGTACCAGAAACATACGGGAACACGTGCGTTGCACAACGTGATCAAACGACATGAAATAACCTATCATTTTCAAATAGTGATGTCAACGCAGGTAACGCATAAAACCTGTCCTAAGCTAAAACGGCACAGTCAGCGATATTTCAATGAAGAGGTCATTAACCGGCATTTAGGCTCTGTCGGGGAGAGACAGAGCTCCAGTTCCTAGCAGGCCGTAAAAAATATTAAATTCCTGTCTTGCAAAATGTCCATAAAGCTGAAAATGCTGGACACATCAGACATCTATATCTTGATAAACAACTTGTGTTTACGTTTTCGTGAAGTGCCTTTGCAGTGAAGAGCCTTTGAAAATTACACGTAGTGCAGAGGCGCGAAATTCTCCACGCCTCTCCCTCCACGCTCCTCCCACCCTTAACCTCAGAAATCAGCTAATGGCCCGAAACTTTCAGGATGACTGGAGGGCCGTGGGCGCCTACATTTGTCCAAATTTCGCGGCCATAGCGCAACACCTTCGAGGTCAGACCGGGTCAGATCTTCAAAATTTCTTCGCTTTGGCAGATTTGAGACTTCTTCCCGAGCAATTGCTATAGTTGATGGAAAGCATACAAAACCGCACTTATCCCTATTTCAGGGGTGATCCACGATGGCTAACAAACAGAACACGACATTTAACTTCAGATCGCCCGTGCATCATCTAATATTGTCGTTGGTAACGCATGGCGGGCGGGGCGGAGGAGGGGGCTATCGGCTGGCTTTGCCGCTCTACGATTGTCTTTATGGCGCCATATCCCCAACAATGCGCATCCGATTTTTGTTTTGTTTTCCTTTTTTGACGACGCACTAGATGTCAGATTAAAGTATGTAAGAATGGGCTATCCGCGACAAACATGGGGTCGGGGCGGGGATGGATTTCGCCCCCTCCACTGGATTTCGAGCGCAGACGTCCAACGCAAAGCCCTTTCAGAATCAAGTCTCATTTCAGGCAAACCCCTGGAAGGACATTTTACGCTGTCGTTATTTTAAAAAATGATCAATATTTTTCAAAATACCGGACATATATTTATTCTACATCGAACGAAACATTGCTGTCTCATTGAACCACCTCCTCCCTTCGATCCCCGATCAGCAGAAACAATTTTAACTCTGCCCTGTTCCCGCTTATAAAACGCTCCTACGCCTCTGCGGTATCACCGTATACTTTTCCTGTACGGTTATCTCATGAAAGCACGACATGGTCACTCGTTGCATTCATTCCGTTGAAATGATGCATATGGAAAGTCATGTAGGTCATGAGCCACTATTAACCCGCGCACGACCGTCGGTCCGTCCCGAACACCGTCGACTGGGGGGGGGCAGTTGACTGCCCCCCCCTCTAACTCACGAACGGTTGGTCGCACGATAAAAATAAGCATACCGTTGGAAAGCCCGTCACGAGTAGAGCTCGAAACTGGTCTCATTTTTAGTTTTAGATAATATGTAAGCCAATTTACGCCCTATATATGTTTTCTCATAGCCGACTGCATGAGACCGAGAAATGGCCTGAATCTCAAGGGCTGTGACTGATAACGCATAGGTAAAGGCATCGGCGCACAAGTAAATGTCCGCGGATGCCGATACACGTCTAATTTCCTCACATTTGTTCAATATATACGCCGAAACGTTGAGTTAAAGACACCGTAATTCTCCCGTCAGGCGTCACTGTGCGCCGCTGCCGTATGCGGTACCAAATTGACGGGAACTAATTTTAGCGTTCCTTTATTTTTGCGAAAAAAGACAATCTATGTAAATTGTATTGATCTTTGTGGTTCTTGTGATGGTTTCTCATGCTTAAATTTTGGAAAAATTGATTAGTTGCCAATCTACAAAGTTGGCGGAGCTTTATTCGCGAGAGGCTGTTTATTTCCAAAATATGCTACTTTTTCAAACTTTTTGAGGTTCCTGGTATTACTTACATCTGTGCAAGCTAGTTGTGCCATTTTCTACCCATTCTGGTAATTCATCGCCGATTTTGACGGTGGTACATTTTGGCCCACTACAGTTATTCGTGACCTGACCTCAGGTCATGGCTGGAAGTCACTGATACTTTGCCCAATGACGGTAACTAGATGTCTGCTTCACTTCACACCAAAAATGTAATGAAATATTCCGTCAATTTCAGAAAAACGGCGATATGTCTTAAAAATGGGCTTGACCTTAGGTCAATGACCCGGAAAATTCCGAAAATCCGAGATAGAGATTTGTTGCATCTATCACGATCATTAATCCCTGAAAGTTTATTGAGATATCTTGTTTTGCAAAAGTTAGAGGGAGCTAAACTTTTTTGGACTTAGGTCTGTTTGACCTGTCTGGTCAGGCACCTGACCTGACCTGAGGTAAAATTTTGACACGAGACGTAAAATTGATGAAGCAAAAGGTACACAAAGTTTTGTGACTCTGTGTTTGTTGGTTCTCTGCAATCCCAGAAAACCTCGGGGGCAGTCTCCCCCCATGGGACGGTTAATCTGCGCTAACGGTTCAAACGTGGCCAAATTTAACCCGCGCACGACCGTCGGTCGGTTTCGAACATGCGCAACTGGGTGGAGTGGGGCAGTTGGCCGCCCCCTCTAACTCACGAACGGTTGGTCGCACGATAAAAACAAGCATGCCGTTGGAAAGCTTGTCACGAGTAGAGCTCGAAACTGGTCTCATTTTTAGTTTCAGATAATATGGAAGCAATTTAAGCGCTATATATATTTTTTCTCATAGCCCAGTGCATGAGACCGAGAAATGGCCTGAATCTCAAGGGCTGTGATTATTCACGCATAGGTAAACGCACCAGCGCACAAGTAAAGGTCCGCGGATGCCGATACACGTCTTATTTCCCAGATTTGTTCAATATATACGCCGAAACGTTGAGTTGAAGACACGGCAATTCTCGCTCTACCTGTTGGCGTGTGCCGCAACCGTATGCAGTAACAAATTGACGGGAACTAGTTTTAGCGTTTCTTTATTTTTGCGAAAGAAGCATATCTATGTAAATTTTATTGATCTTAGTGGTTCTTGCGATGGTTTTTCATGCTTAAATTCTGAAAAAAATTCATTAGTCACCAATCTATACAATTGGCTGAGCTTTATTCGCGAGAGCCTACTTATTTTTAAAATATGCTATTTTTATGCTATTAAATATTAAATATGCTATCCAACTTTTTGAGGTTCCTGGTATTACTTACGTATGTACAAGCTAGTTCTGGTATTTTCTACCCATTCTGAGTAATTCATCGTTAATTTTGACGGTGGTACATTTTGGCCCACTGCAGCTATTCGTGACCTGACGTCAGGTCAACGGCTGGAAGTCATTCAGTACTTTGCCCAATGACGGTAACTAGATGTCTGCTTCACTCCACACTAAAAATCTTATGAAATATTCCGTCAACTTCCGAAAAAAATTGTCTTAAAAATTGGCTTGAACCTAGGTCAATGACCAGGAAAATTCCAAAAAATCTGAGATAGCAGATTTGTTCAATCTATCACGATTACTAATCCCTGAAAGTATTATTGAGATATCTTGTGTTGCGAAAAAGTTAGAGGGCGCTAAACGTTTTTGGACATAGGTCTGTTTGACCTGACCTAGGTCAGGGACCTGACCCAACCTGAGGTCAAAATTTTGACACGAGATGTAAAATTAATGAAGCAAAAGGTACACAAAATTTCGTGGCTCTGTGTTCGTTCTCTCGCAGTCCCAAAAAACCTCAGGGGGGCGGTCAACTGCCCCCCTCCTGAGGGGTTAATGGAAGTTGCAGTTATGTAAAGCCATGCAATGGAAGACATTGGTTGCATGAGTGGACCGTGCTAGTGATGTCAGGTAATTTCTGATATGGGTGAGGTATGAATGCCCATTTACATAATACCCATAATACATAATACCCAATTACCATAATACCCAACATTTACTGCACTAATGCCTACGCTTGTTGGCCCCAAATTGAGCTAGCGCCTCGGGGCAAAATGGAATCAATAGCCGTATGCCTAAGGAATCCAGTGGCACCGTGTCGACCACGTCAGGTCCGCCAGTGACCTAGGCCAGGTCAAACTTTATGCTTGGGAGCTATAAATCGATTTTCCTCACTTAAAATCGACATATTTTGGGTCAAATAAGCTTCAAATCGTTTCTCCAAAAAATACTCCATGGAAACGTTCTAAGGCCAAAAAGGTCATCTTCTGCCATTGACTTCATTTGGCAATAAAAAGATCATTGAGCTATCTAAACTGACTTTGTTTCATGTCGACTACCATTCTGAGCCGATTTCACATCCGTCGTCGGCAGTTTCTGCATGTCGGTTGCCCTACAGCAGTAAAAACTGACATTTGACGCAAAATCGCACTGCAAGCGTTTAGATGTGACGCCATGGCTAAGCACCGTGAGGCAAGGTAGGGTCACTCTTTTTCACGGCGCTGTCACTCTTTTCACGGCGTTTCACTCTTTTTCTCGAATTTCACGGCGCTGTCAGGCGCTGTTTGGCCTTGGTCCCTGAAATAATGCTTTGGGATGGCATCACCCCCTGATTCGTCTGGCGATGTTTGAGTTCTTATCATTGCGAAGTGATATCATTGCGAACTGAGCCCAGCCCAGCATTGGGGGAGATCAACATTCAACATTGGGAAATCAGCTGAACTTTGGGGGATTCACATGAACATTCCCCCACCCACCCAAGAGATGCAAAGTTCCGGATTTGGTAATGTGCGTGTATGGATGCCAAAATATTTTCGGGCGCATATAATATATAAGCTCGAATTTATGTACAATATAAATTGAAAAATCATAAAGTAATACTAATAAAAATACAAATGAAAAAGAAAATACGCTTTACACTTGGACGTATATAAGTATTTGTCCGTCTAACCTCGTGTCATTACCATTAGTTTATCCTGACCATGGCTTTGCCATGCAATTATCATACGGATTTCTTCTGTGCACAGTATGAACCGTTCATATGTGTGTAAGTTATTTCCAACGCTATTGCTCAGAAACCGCTCAGCCGTCATTGCTCGAATCGAATGTTTAGATGCAGTCAGGTGAAAAACTACCTATAGGGAAGGGATTGCAGGCCGGACTCGGCTTGGTCAGTCTCCGCGGCGCCTTCACAGCCCTCCGGCAGAACACGTCACGTGATCAAGACGCGCTCCCTTCTCATAGCCTCTACGCAGTACCCCATTCACAACATAACTGATGTTACCAGTTTGACGGCTGAGAGGGTTAGCGCAGTGGCGGAACCAAGACACCTGCTCAACGTCCTCTTCTACTGATCGTAAACATGTTTTTTCCTGTTTTAAGGAATGACATTAATATATATATATATATATATATATATATATATATATATATATATATATATATAAGACAAGTTCAAAATTATTACAGGTGATTCTACGTCGCGGCAAATAGCTGCTTAAATTACATTACATTAGCACCATAAACAACGAAACTTATGGGTGGTTTACCACAAGAATCCTAATAACCTCCATTACTTTTGTGATACATATCTCCTTAACCATTAACTAGTCCAGAACACTAGGAAAGAAGTGTATTCTTTTAGAGTGCCTGGGTAAAAAATGCACCCCTAATTGCACTAAAAGCACCCTAAATATGAAATGATCATTTTGTAATGGTTGGCATGGTACAGAAAATCTTTAAATGTTTCATTATCGCGCTTAATGATAACAAGAAATCGTCATATATGAGCTAAAATATGGTAAAAATTTAGCCAGTGAACAAAGAGCACGATTTCCAGACTTCATGCAGCAAAAGTATGTACGAATTTTATCATTAGTTGATTACATGGGTGCAACATTTACTTTTGAGGGCAGACAATAACTCATGAAAAGCACAAAACCAATACACCAGAATACGTGCAACGGCCTGAGGCAATCGTGTATCTATCGGGGGGAGGGGGGCAACTGGCGGTTATCCCCCCGCAAGTCATCTTCGGCAAAACTGAGACACTTCTGGCGGAAGATAGACCATTTTTAGAAAAATGGGCTCTCTTCCCCGACAACAAAAAGCGACAATGTGCTTGCTGACTTCTAGTTTATGTGGTGCAGGGATAACGATTCAGTCAACGTTCTCCAGAAACACCTTGCATCGACGTTCCTTTCAAAAACTGTATATAAGAAACACGGTGCAATAAACAAAAAACAGGACAGAGTACGGGGAGTGCACCCTACCCCTAAGGGTTTTCCCAAGTTGCCCGAGAACCACTACTGTGTTCACTCTGAAATTCTGCATAGATGAGTGTTAAATCGTTTTACGCATTCTCTGAAAATTTGAAATTGGTCCCTTGACGGGTCCTTAACATTTGACATCTTTCTCGAAGGCACGTTATGAAGACATAAAGTTATGGCTACGGGTCTCATCTCATGTGACAAATATCTAAGCATTTTACGATCAAGTTTACTAAGCATGTAAGCAGTGGTGTCGGTGGCCTCTGCGCTGCCGTCCTTATTTGGGTCAAGATTTTGTCGGATAAAAGACATGAATGGAGGTGGCCGAGCTTTTCACCTTGTGTCAAGCCTGGAGGTGTCGTGATGTAATCGGTAACGGTAATTTGTATACCAATAATGGTTTGAATCCTTATTCGTCCCCAGAAGTCGTTTTGGGCGCTTTAAAAGTGCCCTTCATCCAATGAGATCCAGATCCAATGAGAACCAGAAGTAACCGACATGAACTCCTTTGAAAGTCACCCAATTCACACACAAAAACATGTGATTCTTAATTCGGATCAGATCCAGATCAGAATCAAGCACATGTCTGCTTAGTCAGACATAGCCAGCCAATCACAAGTCATACAGGCCGCACTGGATGACCTCTGGCGGCCAGTCAAAGGTCAGGGTGTTCCGAGGTTACCACTCGCCACCAGGTCACGTGGTCCGGCCCCACTCGAGTTCCGTGCTGAGATCGCCGCCAGCCGTGCGCTGGACGTCGCTGGACGCGACCCTGCGAGACACCGCTGCACGGCAGGCCGCTACCCACTACACGCTCACCTCAGTCACGAAAGCAACGTCCGGAACGAATGCAAACGACACCAGACGTTGACACTGCATCAGAGCAGGAGCAGCGGTTTTGTTCGAGCGGCAACGAGCCGCACAGAGGATGCGGATTTGGCGAATGGGTGGATGCGTATTCAGTGTAGCAGCAAACGCTCTTGTCATGTTTCAGCCCGACTCGGAGCGTACGTTTCGCGCTGTGATCGCATCCTTTGTTCATCTTGATCTTTGTTCGCTATCGCTTGCTATCGCTACCACACGCGAGGCCCAACTTTGGAGTAAAATGGCTCAACACTGATGGCTTCGGCCAAACGCTCCACGACTATAACGCTTGGATGTTTTTTTGCCAGTCGTTCATACCAAACCCAGCTGTTTTCATATTTAAATAAAACCTAGAGGAAAATTCGATTGCAAACAGGTTAGCCAACCTCGTGCTGGTAGGGTGGCGGTGGTGGTGGGGGCAATTTGAACCCATATTGAGTTTTTTAGTATCTTTTAGACGAGTTAATATTATTTGGAACAACTGCTCAAAACATGAGTAGTGTATTTAAATATATTACTATATTCGCGAATGTATCAATAATTGTCTCTAGGTGATCTGAGATTATCGCGGAGCTGTCTATTCCTCTGTGAAAGGGTCGGCAATGACGCCATCAACCAGTGCTTCGCACCGCTTATGCCCAGCCAGGTCCATGCAACAACCGTTTGTCCGTCCCCCTTGCCAATCTCCATCACACACATCGTGCATTTTTTCTACTCGATCCACTCACTCACGCACACTTGCATTCTGGGCCCCCCCAGCTCATGCGCCTCCGGCGCTGCCTTTGGGAACTGACCCTCACGGAGCGAAAATTCGGGCGCAGTTTGGTCGGAGCGGCGAATTCCGTATTCTCCGAGGTCGTCAACCCGTCCATAGCGCACGGCGCTCCGCTCGCGCGAGAACTCGAAAACGACCTACCGCCCGACGCCGGTCGGTCGTGCCCTCCGGGAGACCGCCCCAGGCACCGAGACCGCGATCTCAGACACGTCGCAGCTCCAATGTCCCTTCCTTTGATCAAGGCTGTCTGCCCCGAGTTCACTAACTTAATCATTTTTTCAATGACTTTTTTTAATCTCGCAGACAGCACCGACGAATTATTCTGAAATTAACACTGCGCAGTGTTATCAAACGCCACGCTTTTACGCCATCAAAAGATATGGCTGCTCTTGAAATCACTATGATAATGCCTTCATTCTGTGATCTGACCTTTTTACATTTCAAAGGTGTAAGTAAAAACTTTGCGCAACACGGGTCGATCCTGTCCGTAAACTGTCTGAAGAAGGAAGCAGTGCAGCCACTGGATCCCGGTTACTTCCTTTTTCTTTTTTTTAATGCTCTAGTCAATTCTAAAAAAGGATTGCTCATTTGGACGTTTACTTTTGGGCTTACCCCTGTTACACTATGTTCTCCCTAACCCTATTCCCGGCAGGGGGGGGCGGAATCCGCCCCCCCCTCGGGTTTTTTGCTTGCCAATTCCAGGCTTTTTGACGCAGCTTCACGAAACTTGGTGACTTTTCCTAGCTATTCCTTCTACGCGCCGTGACAAAATTTCGAAATTCTATTTTGCTCAGGGGCGGAGCCAGGCAACGTTTTTGGGAGGCACCTCAGGTCATTTTTGGCCATGTTGAGGGTAAAAGGAAAATGTCTGCCAAAAACAGAGTTTTTAAGATAGAACTTAAAACTTTATATGAATATATAGCTAAATAGTTGGGCAATGTGCATATGTAATTTTGTTTATCTGAGGTCACTTTACAAGGTCAGGTCAAGGTCAAACGTCAACATTTGTTTTTTCGCAATAATTTCGGCGCCGTTTTTTCAAATGCCAAACCCGGAATACGTATGACGTAGAAAGATGCCCTCTACTTGTGTACGAAGTTTCAGCTTGATATCAGGTCAGGTCACGGAGCTATGACCTAAAATGTCAGTGCACGTACCCTATATCGCAAAAGCTAAAAAATGAATTTTTTGGAATAGAGTGAATTTAATCGATTAAAAACGTTTACAGATAATATTGAATGCACACGACATCATTCCAGGTGACCCCAAGGTCACTGGAGGTCATTTAAGGTCAAAGGTCACAAGTTGATCTGAGAAACGTGTGACCATGACAATTCCCCCTTTTTCATGTCCCTGGCACCGCCTATGCTAACATTATACAAACATTGTAATGCGATTTGTACTTCTTTAGCATAACTTGACTAGCAGAAGCTAAAGAAGTGTTTTGGCCTCTTTTGTTCATTCCGTTATTGGAAAACTAATCCCCCTATTTTTGAAACCCTGTGAACGCCCATGAATTTTCTCAAAATTTCAAATTTGCGGACCCATGGTAAAAGCCCTATCCATAATCTCTCGATTGATGCCAGTTTCATCAAAATCGGTCCATAAACAACGGAGTTATAAGAAGTCCAAAAGTACCCCCCATTTTGACATTTTTGCCCCCCTGTATCCACAAATTTCAAAATTTTGAAAATTTCTTTTTATCAAAATGTAGTTCACGTCACGGCAAATCGATTGCCGTTTGTTGCGATGAAATCGGACAAGTAGTTCTCGAGATCTCAGGGGGGGCCGAATCCGCCCCCCTGCCGGGAATCGGCCATACCGTCTAGCACTCCGGGAATAGGGCTAAATAAGCTGCAACAATTGCAGGCGTTGTTTTTACTCAGTTCTGTTTGCTCTCGGGCTCAGGACGAACCGTTTTTTTCGCATTAAGGCTGGATCCATCATTAATACATAGCCAATACTAAGCAGAGATGCTGACTTATTTACTACATCTCTGTTATTTAAGCTAAGAAAATATTTGGAACTTTCCACGACGCCGTCTGTCCGCGGGTGTTCGGGCAGAAGTCCGTCGGACGGTGGTTTGTAGGGCAATAGTTCATTGGGTAATAGTTCGCAAGGACAAACGTTAGTCGGACGAAAGTTCGTCTAGGACAAAAGTCTGTATAGGTCATAAGTTCGTGTAGGACAAGAGTTTGTTTAGGACGAAAGTTCGTCTCGCAGAAATTCATTTAGGGCAGAAGTTCGTCTGAGACAAAAAGTCGTATAAGACAAACGGTTAGGTTAGGTTAGGCTTGGTTAAATAAGATTAAGTTAGGTTAGGTTTGGTTGGGTTAGCATGATAAATCCGTTCCTTTCACCGATATGAGCCCTAAGTTTACGAATCAATGGCAACGAACCTTTTCCCTTATGAACATTTTTTCTTACAAGCCTTTTGCTTACGAACTTTTTCTATCCCAACCTTTCGCAGTACGAAATTTTCCATTAGCGAGACAAACTTGTCTTAACCCTATTCCCGGAGGGCTAGACGGTATGGCCGATTCCCGGCAGGGGGGGGGCGGATTCGGCCCCCCCCTGAGATCTCGAGAACTACTTATCCGATTTCATCGCAACAAACGGCAATCGATTTGCCGTAACGTGAACTACATTTTGATAAAAAGAAATTTTCAAAATTTTGCAATTTGTGGATACAGGGGGGCATAAATGTCAAAATGGGGGGTACTTTTTGACTTCTTATAACTCCGTTGTTTATGGACCGATTTCGATGAAACTGGCATCAATCGAGAGATTATGGATAGGGCTTTTACCATGGGTATGCAAATTTGAAATTTTGAGAAAATTCATGGGCGTTCACAGGGTTTCAAAAATAGGGGGATTAGTTTTCCAATAACGGAATGAACAAAAGAGGCCAAAACACTTTTTTAGCTTCTGCTAGTCATGTTATGCTAAAGAAGTACAAATCGCATTACAATGTTTGTATAATGTTAGCATAGGCGGTGCCAGGGACATAAAAAAGGGGGAACTGTCATGGTCACACGTTTCTCAGATCAACTTGTGACCTTTGACCTTAAATGACCTCCAGTGACCTTGGGGTCACCTGGAATGATGTCGTGTGCATTCAATATTATCTTTAAACGTTTTTAATCGATTAAATTCACTCTATTCCAAAAAATTCATTTTTTGGCTTTTGCGATATAGGGTACGTGCACTGACATTTTAGGTCATAGCTCCGTGACCTGACCTGATATCAAGCTGAAACTTGGTACAAAAGTAGAGGGCATCGTTCTACGTCATATATATTCCGGGTTTGGCATTTGAAAAAACGGCGCCGAAATTATTGCGAAAAAACAAATTTTGACTTTTGACCTTGACCTGACCTTGTAAAGTGACCTCAGATAAACAAAATTACATATGCACATTGCCCAACTATTTAGCTATATATTCATATAAAGTTTTAAGTTCTATCTTAAGAACTCTGCTTTTGGCAGACATTTTCCTTTTACCCTCAACATGGCCAAAAATGACCTGAGGTGCCTCCCAAAAACGTTGCCTGGCTCCGCCCCTGAGCAAAATAGAATTTCGAAATTTTGTCACGGCGCGTAGAAGGAATAGCTAGGAAAAGTCACCAAGTTTCGTGAAGCTGCGTCAAAAAGCCTGAAATTGGCAAGCAAAAAACCCGAGGGGGGGCGGATTCCGCCCCCCCCCCTGCCGGGAATAGGGTTAAACGAACTTTTGCCCCTGACGAACTCTTGTTTTAGACAAACCTCTGCATGACTGACATTTGTCCTAGACAGTCTTTTGCCCCGTACGAGATATTATCTCATACGGACTTTTGTCTTAGACCCTTGAAGCGAGAAGACTTTTGACTCTTAGACAGAAGCGGGAAGAACCTTTGCCTCAGACGAACCTTTGCCGTAGACGAACTTTTGCCCTAAACGAACTTTTGCAAGACGAACTTTTGTCCTCGACGAACTTTTACCCCAGACGAACTTTTACACGGCGAACTCCAGCCCGACTAATTTCTGTCTTCGGACTCGTCCGGCGAAATTTCGTCCGATGAACTTCTGCCATACGAGGTTTTGCCATAAAATCAAACCGCGTGCTGCGGGCAACAGGCATCCATATCGTGAGTCATGACCTATGTCAAGGTCACCCGTGTTCTGGCAATAAGAGTGTAGCATATGTTGTTGGCCACGTTTTGACGGCATATGAGCATGAAACCCCCGCAAAAATTCGCTGAAGCTTAGGCCAAGTCTTCAAGGTGCTAAAAATAACATGATCCCAGGTCACTGATCTTCCACTTTTCCAAAAATCTGAAAGACACAAATTACTACGTTTGTTAGATTCTGTTGCTCCTGCGAGTTTCACACGAATCTGCCAACCGTAAAAAATTATGATGGTTATAATTTTTCGAAAGTTGACCTTTCTGACCCGACGTTGATCAGAAACCTGACCTGCTGAGGAATCAAAATTTGCACTCGGGGAGCAAAATGGACAAAAAGAACACCGGAAGTTGAGCGGCGCTGCTCGGCGCCGTTTATCGCTGCGTTCGGAAAACCTTAGGGGGACGGGCTTTTCCGCCCCCGCCCAGGCGAGAATTAACCACCGAATAAGTGGTGCGGTCGGGGTTGTGACATAATGAACAAACGAAACGACACATACAGCAAAATCGCAAACATAAATTTGGCCTGTTTTTTCCGAAAGCTCCCCCAAAACAATATCCAAATTCTCCAGCCGTGGTATGGACCCCCAAACAAAAACGCAGTAACTCCGCTAGACGTTTGGTAAGCGAGAAGTGCCTTGGCATCGCATCGCCCTGCCGGCCGGCGCATGCGCAGAGTGGACGTCGCTTTTATGTGGGCTGCGGCAGCCGATTGGAAGTTGTCGATGGCTGGTGCACCGCGGCAGGAGACCGTTACGTGGTAGGTCCCCGGTGTGCCGAGGAGGAAGCACAAAGTCTGTAAGTACCCAATACGTGGTCCATAGGCGAGCGATTGTTTCTGTTCCTTGCGCTATAGTATCAGTGCGGAGCTAAATAGCGAGAGGCGTGCCTGCTCCTCTTCCGTCGTATGGGCGACTGAAAATCCCTCCCGTCCGGCGAGAGTTACCTCAACTTCGTGTACTGGTTTTCGATTGGAGTCCATTGAAATCGGCTCGATTGTCGTTGAGACCTGCTTACCTGCAGGGCAGGGTCTAACATAAGTGGGGCTGAAACGAATGTGTGTCTTCTAACCAAAACCTCGTCTGATCTTCATCTTGATATGCGTCTGTTTGCCAGCATTATCATTTCGTATTATTCATTATTATTGTTAAGGCGCCTCACTTCAAACTTCTGCACGATCAAAATTTCATTCTTTGACACCCAGTCAACGGCATCTAGCTTGATCTCCTGGTCAGCGTATTGCCGAAATTACGAGCAGTTTTATTACTATGCGCCAGGGTGGGAGTGGGGCTCCAACTGGCCCTCCCCTAAGGTTTTCCAAAATAGGTCCCAAACGGTGCAGCGTAGTCATAACAAAAATATCAAGGTTTTCAGAATCACCAAGTCAGAGCGTACCAACGTCTGGTCATGCTTTTCAAAAATGATCATTTTTATGAATAGCATCAAACTGTTGTCACGAGTATAGTATTAAAGACGGGCTTTCATAACTTTTTAAGAGAGCATAGATAACTAACTTAACAAAATATAAAGCAGTTTGATCTATCTTTGGTCAGGTCACGAGGTCAGATCAAGATAAAAGCTCCAAAATTATTTTCGAGCATGGATTTTCTGTTCAAATTATCACAGCCAAAAAGCCGATAGGTGTCTAAAAGGTCGCTCCATCGTCTACTGGCGTACCAAGTTTCAGATCGATAGCAGATCAGATCACGGAGAAATAACCAAAAATGAGTGCGCACACCTGTTTTCTGCAGAGGCCAAGCAATGAAATGCTACCACTTTGTTGTTCATTGCCGAATTTAGGACTAAAATTGCACAAAACAATGCCAGGGATGACTTACCAAACATTTCAATGGTATTGATCCTCCCAAGTCGTCTCAGGTCACTGATCGGAGGTGAACTTTGTTGGCCTTGGTACACCCATTTCTGTAACAGCTTGTTTTCTAGAGTGCTTTTTGGCGGATTTCGAGTTCAAGGCCCAAAAGTACTTAGGTATGGTACTCGTTGGGATAAAAAGGTATCGAAAAAGAAATGGGTCATATGGGCTTTGCCCTCGGCCTAGCCTTCCATGCCCGCGTACTATTGTGATGAAGACGGAGGACTTAATCAAGATTTTACTTGCCAAAGTTAAATCTAAAGAGGTAAGACTGCAGCGGATAACGGTAGTTGCCTCTGTGGAGCGCATTTTGGCGATTTTAATATTTTAGATGTCACTGGGCCAGTGACGTAGGTTGACCTCATGTAACCCTGGGTGGCCTTAATGGAAAAAAAACTGAACGGTAAGGTATTTGTGGGCGCCAAGTTCGAATTCAGCGTCAATATTTACGCCGAGATACCACAGAACAAGACATGTGACACTGTGAAATTTGAACCATATGGCTTAAGTTGTGCTGAATCACTAATTTAAGAACAACTATTAGTGCTGACCCAAGCATCTCAAATTACATACCATCTTTTACAGTTCTATATGACCTACAAAAATGGTTCATGCACCTCGGCGCTGTGACGAACGGTTTTCGCGGTACCGACAAAAATCTGGCGAGCCGCACCAACTTTGACCCTCTTCGGCCTCATTCGACCTTGGCGGTCCAACTCCAGAAGCATCAAACTCCTACACAAGAGAGGTCCATTAGGGTTGCGTCTACGCTTCAAATTTGGTGGATTTAGCCCCGTTAGTTCTCGAGATCTCAGGGCGTGGTCAAATTGGTCAACTGATGCCCCCACATGAGCATGTTGATTTTGGCAGGCCGCTCGCGGGAGTGTTCATGCGCCGCTAAGTTTTACGTATGACGGAAAACAAAACAAGAAGGTACGATCCAAAGAACATCAATGAAATGAATCGGTATGCGTTGACAGGCGTTTAGATTTCTTCACCTACATGTGCTTTTATAGTTGTATGATAGTAGTAGCATTTATCTCACGAATTACGTTAAAGGAACAAATTTCGACCTCATTTCCCTTTATTAATTTGGTAACCGAGGCTAGTTTGAAATGTTCCATTTCCTTTCTTTTTTCATCGCGTAGTAAGATCTCAAACGCGACATTTTTACCGTCGCTGCTGTTCTGGAAGCTTCTATGTTTACTGAATCCAATTTTGTGGACCGCATATACTCGTCAATGGCATAAAGATCGGAATGCGGCCTATGTAAATTTCAACTTGGGGTGTAATTGCACAAGTTTTGAGCATGACTGCGATTAATCAGTTATTGAACAAGCCCGGTTCAGACTGTTCCATTGTAATGTTCGCAAAAGGTGTATTGATGCATACACAAATTCATGATCGCTCCCGCTACTTGTGACTGGAAACCGCCAAGAGGGCGTTTATTTGTCGAATGTAATTTTCACAGCCGGCGTTTGTCCGCTGAATATGGTTTTGCTATCCGCCTTTGCCTTTGCAGTTGCGGGTCACTACACCACCGCCTCCACCGGCCCGCATCGGACATGGGTCGCAGAGTTCCGTGCCACTGGGCCGTGCTGTTTGTTTGCTATCGGGTCGTTTCGTCTCAGCCTGGGCGATTCTGTGCTTCCGCGTGGCGCCGAACGGTTCTCGTGGCAGGCTCTGCTCGACGTAGTCCCCCCTCCGACACTGCTGGTCCACTGACCGTGACACAAGAACTTGCAGAGAGCAGTGAAACAGGGCGTCAGGGCCGGTTCGACAGCCACGCTTTTTGCAGGTTCATAACGTTGCAGTCACGAGGCACCGAATTATGGTGACGACGGTGCGCCTGCCAACGGCGGAACTCCGAAGACGCGTCATCAAGTACCGGTACGAGCCGTCATGCAGCGTCAGTTGTCAAACGCGCGGGCTCCGGTACCCCCCATCTCCCCCGACACACACAGATGTGGCGTATGCTTTGATATTTTCCACAGTGCAGGAGGAAGCTTCGGGACTTTTCTTGCGTGGAGAACTCGTTTAAATGTCGCCATTGGATGTTCCATTGTAATCCAAAATGCAGAGTTGAATTCCTGGGTGGAAAGGGTAAGTCAGCTTCCACTAAGGCACTTGAATGCCTCGTCCGATTTTCCTGCATTGCTGCTGAAGCAGAAGCTTGACACCTAATCTATTATTGTGAACGTCGAAAGATACCATAACCAAATTAACATCACATTATACAAAACAATGTCAAGGGCGAGATAATGGGTTTATGCAAAGTGTTTACTGGAAAAATCTTGTCAGTGAAAGCAAACTATGAGAATGGCACATCAGAGCATTCATCTTAATGGAGAATATAATTAACACTTCATTAACATGCATCGGGATGAGGATAAGTTGGTAGGACCAACCAGAAGCGTCCCCGAGCGTCACAGGGGCTAAGAAAATCTGTCCGTTTGTCAAATTAGTTTTCCGTTTTGGTTTGGAGCAGTTAGCCTCGTGCATGAAGAAATTAGTGCACCCACTGACTTTTGTTTTTAAACCTTTTGGAGAGAAACGTGCTGATTTCTTGGTAATTGTTGTAAAGAACTTCCTTGGCAAATTGGTTTTCCTAAGATCTTCTTCGTGCGTTTTATGTTTTCTCGTCAGCGCCATCTTAGGTCATTTTGTTTTTCCTTCATGTATTACGCAATCCACTGTGCGCTCTCTTGAGAAATAAATGCTGTCCTAAAAATGAATGGAAACTGGTCCGTGAGATAATATTCCTGATTCTTGCAGATTGTTCTTCGTAGCTGTGATCGCCTGTGGCTTTGTCTACGTATCAATACCAACAGGTGAGATTTGGGACGGATGGCAAATTCTGCTTTCAATACAGTCTTATATTCTCGGAGAACAGAGTCCAATACATTTTCGATTTGTAACTGATTAAAATCACAGTAGAGTCTCCGTGTACACTGAAGGTAGTTTATTAACTGAATATATGCAATATCTAAAACCGTGAGTATTAAACAGCCATTCTTCAGGATATTCAACGCTTTCACCATTCACAGTGATCTCTGTTTCGCCACATTTTACAGTACAGGAGCGAGGCTGCCACGAACTTTCCCCGCCATTTCTTATCCTGACGTGACAGAGTGCAAAAACAAAAACGAGAGTGTGACTTTATCTTTTAGCCACGCCATATCCTGTTTGGGCCTTTTAAGTACCCGTGTCCTTACAGCCGACCTCAGATAAAGTCATCTCAGTGGGTTCTGGTTTTTATCGAATGCTATGGAACCTAACTTGTAGGGCGCTTTTAACCCGCGCACTGATGGACCTCCAAAGTTTACAGGAACTGATGGGCGGGGTAGGGGGCTGACTACACCCATATCTCGGCTTTTTATCGACATGTTCGCGTAAGGTTTTGCACGCAGAAAGCTGGCAGCATTACGGCAACGGTAACATTTACACAATATGTGTGTGATGAACTGAGGTCAGTACCAAGGTTAGCAGAAGTCAATGACGCTGACCGCCCTAATTTCAGCTGTTTACTGACATATTTACATCCCATTTTGCAGACAGGATTCTTGCTGTACTGATACAGTGATAAAGCATAAAAGCAATAAATGTGAACAATTGAGGTCAATTTCCAGGTAAGTATAGGTCAGTGTCATATTGCTAGCCAGTTGCTGGTTCCTGTTGTTATTTCCTACCATATTCCTTCTAAATGGAAGATACCCAGTACATTCCCCATTTCCCGTCTGACATATCACGTACTGAACAACCCTTATCTCGGCCCAGCAGAGGTGGATTCAGGATCCTGAAAATAGCTGGTGGACGGCCACTATAGGAAATAGTCATACTCATCTAGTGATAACCACATACGTCGGCGCGGAAAAGGGACGTGCACGCGCCCCTCCCCTCTTCTCCCCGTTGATCCGCCACAGCCGACGGATGGCGGGATCAGCTGGCCTACACGAGTCGTGCGGCCGAATTCTGCCGCTCGGCCCGTCGGCCGGCCGGCCGGCCGGTGGGTTTTGCTGTACTGTGCACATTTTTTGGGCCGATCGCGGTGACTTTTGGCAGTTCTTTGCACAGTTGCTTTGGGAGAAGATATTGTGAAAGACTTCCAGACGTGCCTCTTTTTCCACATCTCTGAGGAAAACCAGAGGTGTGACTAAATACTCCCCCACCCCATCAGATCAGTATTTTTGATTACATCATATGATCCTTTCGAAGAAGACAAAGGACTTGAGTGACCTGAGAAGGAGCCAAATGACCCGCACTCATGACTCTGACCTGAGATGACATTGGCCTGAGTAAGGACTATTGTGCACAGGTCACTGGTATCATGGGTGACAGCCATGTATACCTACTGCTAAAACTGAGTCGCGTAAAACACTACAAACGTTTGGTGTCCGACGAAGACAGTCACCGTCATGTGGTTTCCCCATGATATGTCCTCGAAAAAGAGGTCATAGAACAGCGGCATTTCAAGGTACCGGCTCGAGACTTTCATGCGATGTGTCTGTGCAAACTTCCAGAGCGATTAGACCGCCCGTTCTACGATAATGTGCGAAAAACGTCAGTGGGGTTGCACGCTGATTTCATTGGCGAGGGCTGAATGTTGACAGATTTTTATGTTCATCTTCTCATTGAATCGAACACCTACAACCCATAGAAAACTGGAATTCATAGCAAAAATTATGGCTGCCAAGTGTGTTGCTCGTTGAAGTCCATTCACGATACAATTTACCCGTAAAGTTGTATCTCCAGGATTTGGTCAACCATTGTTTATCGCCTGTACAGTTGAGACTATGCTTTACAATTGAAAATAAATGTTCCCAAGTAATGTCATCTAATGTATTGCGATCTTTTGTTTGGTTACCCGACATTATCAATTTCACACAGTTCATATGCAGGACATCTGCGACAATGGAACACTCGTCCAAAATCATTTTCCCGGGTAATTGTCCAGAGATTCAAGATGTTCGGCTCAGATCTAAAAATGTCAGCCCAGTTGAAATACGCATCGTTTTACAAGCACTTGGTAAACCGACGCATCCGTGTCACCTGATCACCCACTGACGAAGGCGTATCAGTTGATGTTGAAAAATATGGGATTGTATGATATAAAACGGCAAACGCTTTAGAGTTATGACAAATAGTCAAAAACGCACATCATCCCGGAACCCTTTGACTGCATCAAGGACCCGTCACATTTTCAAAAAGATCAATGTAACCCATTTGGGGCCCCTTCCGAGGTCGAAGTCAGTGATGAGTCCCCGTTCATGGGGCTCCTCTGGCTGGCCAGATTCTCCTTATACCGTGTTAGGCACCCTCTTAAGTTTTTGCCGTTTCCGGGGCCTCTCTGGCTTTTTTAATGATTTCATGGACTCTTTGCCGTGTTGGAGCCCCTCCTGCGGTGCCAGGGGATTTGGATCGTTTCAGGAGCCGTTCTGTCCACCGTAGGGGTCATCCTGCCGTTCAGCGTCCAACCCTCTCGAAGGGCGTCTGACTGCATCAGCAATCTTCAGTTTTCACAGGGGTCCGTGAAATTCAATCGGGACTCTTCTGACATGCTAAGGGCCGCTATGCCGTCCTAGGGAACAAGTCCCTATTTGGTCCGTCTCAGAGACCCTATGACCTTTCTGGCGGTCTCAGGGACTCTCTTCCGTGTCGGGACTCTGTTATTGTCAGGGGGGCCTTTTAAGAGCTTCGGGGACCCTTCTACGAATGTCAGGAGTCATCTGACCCTCCCAGAGGCCACCCTGACTGCATCAGGGACCCGGCAGGTTTTTGACAGAGACCCTGCAAAGCTTATATTGGACCCCTTCGACGCCGCTTCTGTGTCTGAGAGGGACCTCTCTAATGGGCCTGGGGGGGGGGGGGGGCGTCGGTCGCCCCCGCTCTTGCGTCTGCTCCTGGGAAGAAATGTCATTAGAAGCTTGTATCTTCCGCAAACTGGCCGATCAGGAGCTTGGTCCGCCGTACTGTCACACAGCCGCCGGTTTAAGCGAACCTAACTAATTTTACCAAGACCTGAGTGGAAGTTTGTGTGCCATTTAGCTAACGTTTGGACACTCTGCATTATGGCCGAAAAGCACCCTGTCAAAGGTAATGTGTTGGTCCTGAGTCGACCTTGTGTCAGTTCCGCCACAGGCCATCTTAGAGGCCCTAGGAACGCGTTGTTTGTTCGACGGCGTATGCCAAAATGCTATGGAGTTAACACCATGACATCGGAGGCGCAGAACCATGGTTTCTCCTCTCTTGCATTCTGAGAGGCCATAGGCGACCTGGAGCGATGAAACCAAGCATCACTCGAATCAGCCTTGTACAAGATTCACGTTTATTTTTCTTTCGTCGCTAAATGTTGACTAGGAGAGCAACGGGGTGAGGGTGGTAACCTCTTCTGTGATGTAACTGAAAGTCTTTACGTCCGGCGAATGCCAATTTTCTGGTGGAATCTGAAAAATGGGTATACACAGATGGACATGGAGATCCACATTTCTGAGTTAAAGATGCAGGTGCATCTATCTTAGCCAACAGAAAAACCGCACCGGGAATATGCACATCTGCGTCCTACTCTGCAATGAAGTCTGGAGACATCAGGCTGATCCTCGCCGTATGTTCTCAGGTGGGAATACAGAGTACGGGAGAAGCACCGCTAAGGTCGGCACATGCAGCAGCATCTTCAGCATCTCCGACGCGCGGCCTTTCTGGGAGTCGGCCTCGGGCTCGCCGGCCCTCTGCGATTCCTCCGCCCTGAGTCCCGCTCGAGCCAAGGAGTGTCTGACTCGCCTGCGGGCCCGACAGGGCCGTCCTGCACAGGTCTTCATCATGGGTGACTCGCGTGCGCGACTCTTTTTCAACACGCTGCAGGAGAGCTTGAACCTTGAGTGGAAGGGCGTAACGCTTCAGGAGCAATTCCCAGACGTGGCCAACGTCTCGAAACTGGTGAGGGGCTCTCCCAAGCGCTGCATAGGGGGCTCCAAGATGTCCAGAGACGGTAAAATAGGGAAAGTAAATTGCGATTTGGCGGCCTCAAACGAGGTCATAGGCGTGGTGTTCCACTGGGATCAGTACGTCAATGCGAAGTACTTGGAGACGTTGGATTTGTTGGAGTCGTCGTGCCGAAAAGGCGAGGAGTGTCCCGACCTGGTGGTCCTGACGGCCGGCAAGTGGTACGTCAGGCCGTATGACACCTATTACGTTCCACTTCAAGAGCGAGCTTTGAAGTTCCGGCAGGACACGCTGGAGCTGGCCCCGGTTCTACGGAGGCTGTCGACGCACACCAAAGTCCTGTACAGGCCCGACGGTCCGCGAAACACGGAAACGCATGGACTCAAGCCAAAGGTCGGCGGCGTGATTATGACAATAAATGTCCTCGGCATAACTGCCACCCAGCGGGTGAGTGATCTGTAAGCAACGGCACGTTGGAATGAAACGCCGTTTAAACTCCAGTTCCTGGAACCTGGTCACTAATGGGTTTGGTTCATCCACTGTATATTTATGTGAAGCGGACTCATAATACTTCCACTTTTAGTCCGTAATCAACCTAGATATAATGCGTTGTCAACAGGGATTGCATTCTGTCTGCTGGCGTTTTCTGACAGCAGAGATGTAAGTTGGCTCCTAAAAATTAGAAGCACTTCAAATGTGGCGCGCAGTGGACTCTCGTGGCTTTCACAACTGTCACACACGGGCTCACATGACGACTCCATGGTGGCTGTAGGTTCGAGTCCGGATAATGACACATCTCTCTGGCCTATGACCTATGGCCTATGGCCTATGGCCTTTCGTGAGAAGTCGGGACGCAAAATGTTCCATTGAGCAGAGAAACGATGTCTAATTTAACACGACGACGTACTCTGTTGGAGCTGGACTTCGGCCAACGTGGAGCGAGATAAGCGTGCTGTGCTGGGGCCACGAACGGTGATGAACAGAAACATCGTCTTCGCAGCGATTCCCATGAATGAGACAGGGGATGCATTCCAGCATGCTTTAACAAGATGACGAAGAAAAGCGCTGAAAATAGTCATGTTCACGTGAAAGTGAAGCGTAAGATGAGGGAAGGTACGCTCAAGTAACGTCTGACTCTTCTCCGGAGCTGGCCATTACTTGAACCTCCCTTCCCTTATTTTGCCTTTCCTTATCACGTAAACATGGCCTACGACCGAACGTTTGTGTCATGAACTTCCCTTCGTTATCATGTAACTTGCATTTCTGCAACTTCCACTTCACCCTCATTAGTTAATTCATCTTTGTCCTCTCGCCCGAGGTTGTCTCTGACTGATTGGGTCAAAGCACAACAAAACAGTAAAGTGTAATGTAATGCTTAAGGTACAAAAACAGTCCGCGAATTGCACGCAGTCTAGGAATGTTTTGTATGACTGGGCAGCAGACCTGTTCAATTTTTCAAAACATTTTTTGATTAAATGTCCCCTGATGATTTCACATTGCTTCAGATCCCATTAAGATTCCCCGGGAAAACTTTACTCAGAGAATGAAAACCTATTTAGTGCAAAGCCACTAGAGTTTTACACGAAAATTGTGCTTTGTGTTGAAGTCTCCACATGTTGCCATGTTTTGGTAATTCACGTCACCAAGCAAAAACGATGTTAGGCACTGTTAGTGATATAAACATTTAGGTTGTCCACGGTAGTCACAGTCAAGACTGGCGTATTTAATCTGTAGTGCTGTCACTGGCGCTTCTTTTCAACATGCGTATGCAGCACTCATTCAACTAGTTCGCTTACACCGATCAGTCTTTACTGCATATGTATTTCACATGATACCAGCAAAAATAGAAGGTGCATGGTAGAAACTCACTTCTGGGTGTGTATGCATACGTGTGTGAATGCATATGCATACGGGGGTGGGTCGCACGTGCATGTGTACGCTACGTACGAGCGTCTACTGCGTGTGTGTTTTCTTCAGCGCTGACTTTGTCAGCTTCGCGTACTCTGTACTGCTGTTGTACCGTCCGTAGACGGAAATGGCGCGTCTTCTCATCGCAGGTAATTTGGTTCAGACAATCCTGAATCAGTTCCCCCTCTCAGCAGTGTCGTTTTGACTTAAGATGCCTCACCAGCCCGGCGGTCTTGGTGTATTCCGGATCATCGGACCATGTGGCGTGCGACTCGCCCAGCCGCTCCGGCCCATCTCAGTTTCTTTCAGGAAGATCCAGGAAGACGGTGCCGTCAGTTTCTCAGGCTGCGTGCTCTCATCCATCTGCAGCGGGAAGCGTGGCTTTTCAGGGCGAACTGAGCCAGGCGGAGAGGTCGTACACTGCTTCTTTGCCATAACTGCACTGACGCTGTCCGCCACCTTGGAGTTGAAGAGTGTCTCCTAAGAGCGTAACCACTGTCTCATCAGTACAGAGATTCCTCTGTATGGTTTTCGGACAGGCGTCAGCCACAAGTCTTTTCACCTCTCGGAATCGGAAGAGGGTCAGCACCAGGCAGAGGTCGTTGCTTGGAGCATTTGTTGTGAATGGCGCCTCCGTTCAGTGAAGGCCGTACAGCTGCGCTGCAAACGCAGCGAGTCGGGTCAGGGCACCCCGTGCCTCGTTGTTGCACTGCAGCTGTTCCTGCCATACGCGCCTCTTCAGAGCATGGATTTTGTTTGCCACTAGCAGGCTCGCTGGTTTGTTGCTGGTCTGTGCCATCGAATTTCGCTGGGGGAACCTGTCGTCCGCGTCCAGGAGAATCACTCTGCATTATTTGCACGTCCTGCTCTGCTAGCTTTCAGAAGGTGGGAGATGACGGCAACCAGTTTACCCCCAGATAAAGCTGCCACACATAATCGAGGAGTGGGTGGCCAAATGGTTTTGTGACGTCTAACGGTGGCCACGCATTTTCCAGCGCCTCCACCTCCCGGCTGGATGGTGCTGTGTTCTTCCCAAACACGCAAGGCCACCCTGATCCGATATCTGGCTCCTACAGAAAAAAGACGTAAAATACTCTAGTACTCAGAAAGGTTCGACTTTTCACTCACTGCGTCCCTATAAATCCGAGTAGGTTGAAACCTGATCTAACACAGCGAACAAACTGTCAAGGTTTCTCCACGTCTAAGTGGTAACCATGTCGCATGCATCTTCAGGGACCGCCAAATTTCTGCCAGATCTGCTGTCATCAAAAGCGTGAGCTGCAGTCACCCCTTGTAGCGCCGAACCACAGCTGCCGGTCGAGCCATTTTTTATTTGTTTGCTCTGATAAAGCTTTTGTCCTTTACGAAGTCCATGTCTTCCGTCCGCAGTTCCCGCATATTCCTGAGAAACTTGACTTCAGCTTTCTGATTATCATTCGTCCTGAGCCTATATTCCCGTATCCGTTTTTTTCAGCATCAGAGCATGACACGGCGAAAAGACAATCCAGCTGTTTCTGGAACGTGCTCATTTTCTTCTCTTCCTCTTTTGACTGTCAGCTCTTCTTCAAGAGACTGAGGCGCGCTGCTTGCGAAGTTGAGTTGCTGCTCTTATTTTCCCTCTTCTGTGTAGGTGGAATCGCAGCCCATTTCCAGAACTCAGCCGCGTTCTCGGCCAAATCGTTCATTACTACCATGCCTGAGTTTTTCTGACACGTCTTTTCCAGGTCCTTCAGACCAAACAAACTCTGCAAGGCATAACGTCGGGACGGCAGGGCGAATCGGTAATGTCCCTCGTACCTCGCACAGCGATTCAGTAACTGGTCTTACTTCATGCATACACTGTATCTTGTTCGAGGCATGTCAGACATTTACAACCAAACGTGGTAAGGAGAGAAACCGAGTTGCAGACCACACTCAGACAGGAGAGAACCAAACCTGCGATCAACAAAACACCGGCTCTGTATGCGTGGACGCGTCGTGCAACCTGATCAGCTGTAGGTCCTTCATGTAAGGAGAGCCAAAACCGGGATGAACAATGTGGCTTGCTAATATCGCACTGTTTGAACCTGGGAAATTACACCCTGCTTGATAGCGGGCTCAGCAAGGCAAATATTCCTAATCGATCTGCACTTCAATATTGGCTCTTCTTTTACAACTATGTACTAATTGTGTGACCAATGAATAACCAGAATTAGTAATTAATATCATTACGTGCTTGGTCCTAGATTGTTTTTGCACGTTCAGCAGGGGATCTATCTTCAGTGAGAAAACTGGAATGCGATTCCATCGAACAGAACCCGCAAAACCAATTATGACCCTGATTATTGATGCCATTCTTCTATTAACCCTATTCGCGGAGGGGTAGACGATATGGTCCATTCCCGGCAGGGGGGGGGGCGGATTCGGTACCCCTGAGATCTCAAGAACTGTACATCCGATTTCATCGCAACAAACGACAATCGATTTGACATGACGTGAACTACATTGTTATAAAATAAAGTTTCAAAATTTTGAAAGGCGAGGATACAGGTGGGCAAAAATGCCAAAATCAGGGATATTTTTGGACTTCTGTTAACTCCGTTGTTTATGCACTGATTTTGATGAAACTGGCATGAATGGAGAGATTATGGATAGGACTTTTCCCATGGGTACACATATCAGAAATTTCGATAAAAATCATGGGCGTTCACAGGGTTTCAAAAATAGGAGGCTTCGTTTTCTAACATCTGAATGAACAAAAAAACCCAAAACACTTTTTTGGCTTCTGCTAGTCATGTTATTCTAAAGAAGTACAAATGGCATCACCATGTTTGTATAATGTAAGCATAGGCGGTGCCCGTGACACGAAAAAGGGGAACTGTCATGGCCACACCTTCATCTGATCAGCTTGTGACGTTTGACCTTAAATGACCTCCAGTGACCTTGGGGTCACTTGGAATGATCCCGTGTGCATTTAATATTATCTGTAAACGTTCAGTCATTTGAATTCACTCTATTTGAAAAATTTCATTTTATGGCTATTGCGATATAGGATACGCGCACTGAAATTTTTTGTCATAGCTCCGTGACCCGACCCGATATGAAGCTGGAACGTGGTACACAAGTAGAGGGCACCTTTTTACGTCATATATATTCCGGATTGGCATTTGAAAGAAACAGCGCCGAAATTATTGCAAAAAAATCGGTTTTCACTTTCGACCTTGACATGACCTTGTGAAGTGACCTCAGATAAACAAAACTATATCTGCACATTGCCCAACTATTTAGTTATACATCTATATAATGTTTGAAGTTCTACCTTAAAAACGCTGTTTTTGGCAGACATGTTCCTTTTACCTTCAACATGGTCAAAAATGGCCTGAGGTGCCTCCAAGTTGCCTGGCTCCGCCCCTGAGCAAAACAGAATTTTGAAATTTTCTCGCGGCACGTAGGAATAATAGCTAGGGAAAGTTACTAAGTTTCGTGAGGCTGCGTTAAAAAGGCTGGAATTGGCAAACAAAAAACCTAAAGGGGGGCAGATTCAGCCACCCCTGTCGGGAATACGGTTAACCATATTCCCGGCGGGGAATAGGGTTCTTTCTATTCAAAATTGTTTTTTGCACAGGGGCGGAGCAAGGCAACGTTTTTGGGAGGCACCCCAGGCTATTTTCGGTCATGCTCAGGGTGAAAGGAAAATGTCATCCAAAAACAGAGCTTTTAAGATAGAACTTAAAACTTCATATGGATGTAAAACTACATAGTTGGGCAATGTGCAGCTGAAATTTTGTTCATCTGAGAGCACTTTGCAAGGTCAGGTCAAGGTCAAAAGTCAAAATCTGTCTTTTTGCAATAATTTTGGCGCCGTTTTTTTAATGCCAAACCCAGAATATCTATGACGTAGAAGGGTGCTTGTGTACCAAGTATACTTGTGTACCAAGTTTCAGCTTGATATCAGGTCGGGTCACGGAGCTATGACCTAAAATGTCAGTGCGCGTACCCTATATCGCAATAGCCATAAACTGAAATTTTTGAAAATAAAGGGAATTCAAATGGTTGAAAACGTTTACAGATAATACGAAATGCACACGAGATCATTCCAAGTGACCCCAAGGTCACTGGAGGCCATTCAAGGTCAAAGGTAGCACAAGTTGATCTGAGAAACATGTGACCATGACAGTTCCCCTTTTTCATGTCCCTGGCATTGCCTATGCTAATATTATACAAACATTGTAATGCGATTTGTACTTCTTTAGTATAACATGACTAGCAGAAGACAAAAAAGGGTGTTTGCCTCTATTGTTCATTCAGTTGTTAGAAACTAATCCTCCTATTTTTGAAACCCTGTGAACGCCCATGAGTTTTCCCAGAATTTCAGGTTTGCGGACCCATGGTAAAAGCCCTGTCCATAATCTCTCGATTCATGCCAGTTTCGTCGAAATCGGTGTATAAACAACGGAGTTATAAGAAGTCAGAAAGTACGCCATTTTGACATTTTTGCTCCCCTGTATCCACAATTTTCAAAATTTCCTTTTATAAAAATGTAGTTAACATCACGGCAAATCGATTGCCGTTTGTTGCCATGAAATTGGACGAGTAGTTCTCAAGATCTCAGGGGGGGCCGAATCCGCCCCTTGCCGGGAATCGACCATACCGTCTAGCCCTCCGGGAATAGGGTTAAGCCTAAATTTAATCGTACTGGTTAACCTAGACTCTATGTAAAACGTTGGGAAAGTGACTAATCGATCGTGGTTTTAACCAGAATATTACCCTAATGTTTATTCCAGATGTTCGATCGTGGTTTTAACCAGAATATAACCTTAATGTTTATTCCAGATATAGGGCTTACAAATAATTTCACGGGACTCAGTGGATAATTCAAATACGCAAGACATGGAGACTTCAGCGTTAGAGGGGAATTTTAAGTAAGACTGCTGGCTTTGCGCTTAATAGGTTTTCATTATACAAGCAGAATTTCTTCAGGGAATCTTTTTTGTGTCTGGATAAATGGGGAACCATCAGGTAACGGTGAATCAGACCACTTCTCTGTTGCAGTCCCGGGGGGCGCAAACGTGGACGTCATCGCTGGCAGACACCATGCGCTTCTACCACACCGTCTGCCTCCGGCGGCTCTGGAAGGGCCAGATGAAACCGATCCAGTTGCGACCGCATTGTAGGGACGAAGCCCACATTGGTCCAGCACTTAAAACCACTGCCGTGGGCGCTCTGTTCAGTTACCTGTGTCGTGACACAGCGCAACAGAGGTCCGGACACTGCTGTCACGTGCCTCAGAGAACCTGAAGTCATCTCGTCTGAGGCCAGCCGGTCTGGTGCCTGGTTGTTCCGCAGGCTGGTGGAGTGGTTTTTTGGCAGTTTTCGTCGATCGACATTGGTTATCGTGCGGTCCTGGCGGTGCTGCTGCTGTCAGGCGCTTATGGGGTTTGTACTGTTCCTTTGAACTGTTTGTACTGTTCCTACTGTTCCTTCCAGAGCTATGCGAACGGTCTGGCAATTGTTCATTGTTATGAATTTATGCACTACAAGTATACAGTAAGCTGTACATGAGTCTGAATGTTTCTATAACCAAACTCGAAATACATTTGGAAGTCTTCATCCAGTGACTACTTGAACACCTTAAACTCTAAACGACACCATGATTGAAAACGACCACGTTGTGTAGCTATAGGTCATCCCCTTAGCAACTCTCACTCGGATTTACACTTCATGAAAAGACGGTCTTTGATCTTCTTCCAAAAATGCATTTTAATTCGTAATGCACAAAAACGTCTGAAGTCGTCAACATGTACGTTTTTCATACAAAACGTAGCGGTTTCTCATACTGTGACAAAGATTGCGCCATGTGTAGTTTCCAAGTTACTGGATTCATTTTTCCCCTGTGTTTTTTTTTCCAAAATGCCGAAGAAGCGAAACGATGTGGAAACTATAAACGAAAACCACAGGCCACAAATCTTGTTCAGCATTTCCAAAAACAATGCGAAAAAATCCCAAAATACTTTGAAGAAATCCATTGTCCACCTATCAAGGTCATGAGCGCTACCGTTAATTCAGCGGCCGTAATTTGCAACTCACATTCCTGATGCTGTGCGCTGGTGATTTCTCTACCGATTCGAAAATACTATTGCCTTCGGAAGCACCTCCTGATACCCGTTTTACATGTTCAGCATAGAAAGGGGTGCACTCGTTCAGTCAGTCTTGTCGAAAGCCACGCCTGTGGCTGTAGAGGTGGCTTAAAAACATGGCTGGAATGGCGCGTGAACTTGCTTTTCGTTTTTCCAGAGAAAAAATGTGAGATGAGCTCCTCTCAACGTAATCTGCGTATTGGACATGGCTGCGAAGCATATTTCCTTTCGTTCTGATCTCTGTTATTCTATCTCTCTCTTCCATAGCACTAAGCATCTGGGGATCATCTATATCTGAGCCATTTTTTTGTTAGAAATTATCCTTTCTACCTCTACTAAGCGTTTGTTTTTTGCCTTTTGATCCTTGACACCTATCAAACTGCTTTATCACGTGCCATGCAAAGCATCGTATCATGGAGGAACACTCCGGAAATTTCCTTGGTATCGGTTTTTTCCTAAAACTTCACGAATGAATGCGATTAGTTCTGTAATGAATTTTTGAAATGATAGTAGGCTGTTCTTAAATTTCCAATATTCTGGAACACTTTTCAAACAGGCTGGATTGGCCTTAACCCTATTTCCGGCAGGGGAGGGGCTGAATCCGCCCCCCTCGGGTTTTTTGTTTGCCAGTCCCATGCTTTTTAGTGCAGCTTCAAAAAATCTGGCGCCTTTTCTTAGCTATGCTTTCTACGCGCTGTGACAAAATTTCAAAAATCTGATTGCTCAGGGACAGAGCCAGGCAACGTTTTTTGGAGGCACCTCAGGCCATTTTTGGCTATGTTTGGGGTAATAGAAAAATGTCTTCCAAAAGCAGAAATTTTGGATAGAACTTAAAATTTGATATGGATGTATAGCTAAATAGTTGGGCAATGTGCAGATGCAATTCTATTCATCTGAGATCAGTTTGCAAGGTTAAGTCAAGGTCAAAAGTCAAAATTTCTTTGATTTTTTGCAATAAATTCGGCGCGTTTTTTCAAATGCTAAACCCGGAATATATATGACGTACAAAAGTGATCTCTACTTGTGTATCAAGTTTCAGCTTGATATCAGGTCGGGTCACGGAGCTATGACCTAAAATATCAGTGCGCGTACCCTATATCGCAATAGCCAGAAAATGAAATTTTTGAAACAGAGTAAATTGAAATGATTGAAAACGATTGCAGATAATATGAAATGCACAAGGGATCATTCCAAGTGACGCAAGGTCACTGGAGGTCATTTAAGGTCAAATGTCACAAGTTGATCTGAAGAGGGTGTGACCATGACAGTTCCCTTTTTTCATGTCCCTGGCACCGCCTATGCTAACATTATACAAACATTTGGATGCGATTTGTACTTCTTTAGCACAACATGACTAGCAGAAGCCAAAAGAGGGTGTTTGCCTCTTTTGTTCATTCATTTGTTAGAAAACTAATCCTCCTGTTTTTGAAACTCTGTGAAGCCCTTGAGTTTTCTCAAAATTTCAGATATGTGTACCAATGGTAAAAGCCCTATCCATATCCTCTTAAATCATGCCAGTTTCATTGAAATCAGTCGATAAACATGGGAGTTATAAGAAGTCCAAAAATACCCTCATTTTGATATTTTCCCCCCTGTATCCACACCTTTCAAAATTTTTCAAATTTCTTTTTATGAAAATGTAGTTCACGTCACCGGAAATCGACTGCCGTTTGTTGCGATGAATTCGGACGAGTAGCTCTCGAGATCTCAGGGGTGAGCCAAATCCCCCCGCCCTCCCTTGCGGGAATCGACCATACCGTCTACCCCTCTGGGAATAGGGTTAGGCTGCTCTGCGCATTGGTGTGCTAGGAACGGTGTCATTAAATTACATTCTGAAGGTGTTTGACCCCGACATAAGTCTTCCGGTATGACTAAAATAGTTCAGCCGCGATTTAGAGGAGCCTCTTGAAAACGTGAATTCCTTAACACGTTGATTCTGACTCCGTTACGCATCAATGCCATGTAACTGTTCTGAGGTCTTCCTTAACGCTTCGCTTCTACGTTTACAATAGTCACGTGGCATTGTAACCAAACCAAAATTGGTCAGACCAAAATTTCTCTTTGGTTTGACCAATCTCGATCTTGAGTTGCACCCAGCGTTACATTAAGGTCGCCTGCCAAAATTACGTTCTCGGCCTGCATTTCACTCAACCAGTTGTTAATGTGCTTCTCTGATTCAGTTTCAGCTTTGATACGGCAGTTAATATCTCCTGACAGAACTGATTTTCCTGCAGCAAACGTTGCCAGGAAAATAAGCCAACGTTCTTCCTCCATTCGAATTCCTTTTACTTCCAAAGCCAGGCCCCGTCTAAAAAGGATGCAGACTCCCCTTCTGCCAATGCAGCCGTTACTAAAATAACAGACACCGCCCCAATCCCGTGCAAGTATATGCTGTACTGAAACAGTGCAAGGAGACTCCTGCAAAAAGTCATGTCACAATGATTGGCCTTCGACGATGTAAACAGCTACCCTTTTTTGGAATCTTTCTCCGTTATTGGGCAGTCCGTTAACATTCAGTGTTATGACATTCAGGATTCGGCGGTGCTCTTAACGACATTACCTAAGCATTGTATGTTGTAAATTGTATAGTATGTTAACATTGAAGATATCAAGCAACTTTTCACAAGGATTGCCAGTATCAACATTTCGTCTGAGTCAGACTGCTGATGTAGCTCATCACACTTTATACCACACATGACAAGAAACATGCAAAAACAAATAAGGAAAGCAGAAAGCACAAAGACCAAAAAGGAAAGGTACGCAGAAGCGTACAACAAAATGATTGAACTTATAATCAATAACTCTCAGATAATGGAAAATGGAACGGAAAAGAGCCGCTTCCAAATTTGGTCAGTTTTATTTTCTTTCCAATACTGTACCCAAAATTAACTTGGATCTGGGTTTGTCCCCCCCCTCGCCACCCAGAAAAAGGAACTCGTTTAATGCTGCGCTGAATGATGAAAAAATGCGAAAAAAAAAAATGCGAAAAAATCCCTGAAGAGCCTTGAAGTCTTACCTAACACCAGCCTACCGAAAACTTGCTCTTAAATTTACGAGCAAAGTAAATACGAAAAAGTCCAGTACACTGTCATTCATAGATGCATTGGCCACCGCCCCGATGGCTCGCATCGCCCTCCACACTGCCTACAGACTTTCCCGATAGGTGGCACTGTCGTCTGATGGCAAACAGCCTAGGTGTCGTTGCTCGCACCTCGATCAACGTCGGCGGACTCACCCACCGCCGCCCGCCGACAGGTGGAATCCCCCTTGCCGTCCGGACAAAGGCCGGTCGCGGGGAAGGGCGGGCACCGGCAGATGCTGGGTACTGACGGCTGCGGGGTCCGTCAGCACGACAGTCGTCACGAGCCTCGGGGCGGGCGTCGCCACACCATTAACGTGATGGGTGGTTGATAGATAGAGCGTTGTTTTCCTACTTCTGGCAAGACGGGTCCGAGTCTCCCCAGCGTACGATATTTGGGCCGCGGGTCAGCTGGCAACCGGCCAAAAGCGAGTCAAGCTGACTACCACACGGTCGTGTCGCACCCTTCGCGGCACGTTGAGCTTTTGCCTCAGAGTTGGCCGTCACCTGACATTGTTCGGTCGGGTGTAGAGATCGGAATTTTGGGTAACAGGCTATGCTTAGCGTAAAATCCCATTCCCAACACCAACCGAGAAATCATCGTGCAAAAAAATCCAAAGAAATGGCGCACCAGGTCGCCAGCGTTTTATGATCGAAAGCCCGCGAGACGCCCTCGAATCGCCGCCTACACGATGCCTACCAGATTGAAGCTGGCGGATGAAACAAGAAGGCAAGCCTGGCATGTGATCCCAATGATACCGCAAGACGTCACCCAAACAAAAGAAAAAACCGTCGCGCAGGAGAGATGACTTTTCTTCACAAACACCATCCTGGTTCACACCGGAGATGTGTCGATATCCGGATGGAGTGCGGGTTATCCTCGTTTTGCGTCGGATTCTAAGCTGACCTGGGTAAGTGTTACGCCATCTGGTCGCCGCTTTGAAAGATGACGCAATGCCCCGCCCAGGCCAACGATGGGTTCCATACAACACGCAGATAACCTACACTGCATCGGGATGTCTGGCTCGTGTCCGGTTCATGCGTGAAGATGTTGGTTCGTTTCGACGGGACTGAGCATTTTATGAGATGCTTCATTTGTACTAAGGGTTACTGTGGGTAAAACCAACAGGTGTAACGCAATCTGAGGGCAAAATGTATTGGACTGGGAGCACGATGGAGAGGGGGAGGAGAGGGCGAGGTCATCATTGGGAGTGGCTGAGGGTTCACCCAAAACTATACGAATCGACAGCTATGGCAAGTTTGAGTAAATACAGGGCTGGCAAATGGGAGATAATTTCTCATCATCCTGAATTCCGAATAAGCGACAGGGACGGAGCACTGAGTTTGGAGATGGCGACAGCGCCCGGAAAGTGGCAGAGACAAGGCCGCTCTCGGAAATGAGGTGACCGTCATGGCAATATCTGTTTCCATTCAGGTTAACAGTAACATCGCGGTCAGATTTGCTGTTCGCAAAGTTTAACGCTCGATGATTTTGGGGTTGACGTGCCCTGAGTTTTCCAAAGATAACTTTTTAAAGATTTGTTTGATCCACCTGAAACATGGTGTATCCTCTGAGGCATCCTTTCCGCATCTTATTGTGCAACGTTATTTTCCTCTACTTTGTCATGGTAACGAGCTATGACGTCATTACGAGAACGAAGTGAGCTGTTTTTGCTCGCTAATGCGGCCGGTTGACAACGGTTTCATTTTTGTCTAATGATGACTAATGACATTTTACATTTACATTACATTTACATTTAACTATGCATGATAAACAGCTTGTATTTGTGTTTTCAATCCGCGCAGTGGAGAGCCTTTGAAAATTACACGTGTTGGAGAGGCGCGAAATTATCCACTCCTTTCCCCCACGCTCCTCCCGCCTTTAACCCCAGATACCAGTTAATGATGCGAAACTTTCAGGGTGAGTGGAAGGCCGTGGGTAAGTACATTTGTCCAAATTTGTCGTCCATAGGGCAACACCTTCCAGGTCAGACCGGGTCAGATCTTCAAAAGTTCTTCGATTTGGCAGATTTGAGACTTTTTCCCGAGCAATTGCGGAGTTGATGGAAAGGATACCAAACCGCACTTATCCCTATTTCAGGGGTGATCCAAGATGGCTAACAAACACAACACGACATTTAACTTCAGATCGCCCGTGCATCATCTAATATTGCCGTTGGTAACGCATGGCGGGCGGAGGCGGAGGAGGGGGCTATCGGCTGGTTTTGCCGCTCTATGATTGTCTTTATGGAACCAAATCCCCAACAATGCGCATCCTATTTTTGTTTTGACTTCCTTGATTTGACGACGCACTGGATGTCAGATTAAAGTATGCAAGAACAGGAGATCCGCGACAAACATGGGTCGGGCGGGGATGGATTTCGTCCCCTCCACTGGATTCCGACCGCAGACTTCCAACGCGAAGCCCTTTCAGAATCAAGTCTCATTTCAAGCAAGCCCCTGATAGGACATTTTACACTGTCGCTATTCTAAAAAATGATCAGTATATTACACAATACCGCACATATATTTATTCCATATCGAACAAAACATTTCTGTATCGCTGAACCACCTCCTCCCTTCGACCCCCGATCAGAAGAAACAATGTTAACTTTTACCTCTTCCCCCGTTATAAAACGCTCCTACGCCTCTGCGGTATCACCATGTGCTTTTCCTGTATGGTTATCTCATGCAAGCACGACATGGTCACTCGTTGCATTCATTCCCTTCAAATGATGCAAATGGAAAGTCATACAGGTCATTGGCCACTGGTAATCTGCGCTAACGGTTCAAACGTGGCCAAATTTAACCCGCCCACGACCGTCGGTCGGTTTCGAACATGCGCGACTGGGAGGGGGCAGTTGGCGCCCCCCCCCCCTAACTCACGAACGGTTGGTCGCACGATAAAAATAAGCATGCCGTTGGAAAGCTTGTGACGAGTAGAGCTCGAAACTGGTCTCATTTTCAGTTTGAGATAATATGTGAGCAATTTACGCGCTATATATCTTTTCTCCTAGCCCAGTGCATGAGACCGAGAAATGGCCTGAATCTCAAGGGCTGTGACTAATAACGCACAGGTAAAGGCACCAGCGCACAAGTAAAGGTCCGTGGATGCCGATACACGTCTAATTTCCCAGATTTGTTCAATATATACGCCGAAACGTTGCGTTAAAGACACGGCAATTCTCTCTCTACCTGTTGGCGTGCGCCGCAGTCGTATGCAGTAACAAATGGACGGGAACTAGTTTTAGCGTTTCTTTATTTTCGCGAAAAAAGCATATCTATGTAAATTTTATTGATCTTAGTGGTTCTTGCGATGGTTTTTCATGCTTAAATTTTGGAAAAATTCATTAGTTACCAATCTATACAATTGGCGGAGTTTTATTCGCGAGAACCTACTTATTTCTAAAACATGCTATTTTCATGCTATTAAATATTAAATATGCTATCCAATTTTTTGAGGTTCCTGGTATTACTTACGTCTGTACAAGCTAGTTCTGCCATTTTCTACCCATTCTGAGTAATTCATCGCTAATTTTGACGGTGGTACATTTTGGCTCACTGCAGCTATTTGTGACCTGACGTCAGGTCAACGGCTGCAAGTCATTGAATACTTTGCCCAATGACGGTAACTAGATGTCTGCTTCACTCCACACTAAAAATCTTATGAAATATTCCGTCAACTTCCGATAAAAACGACATGTCTTAAAGACTGGCTGTTGGCCCCTAACTGAGCTAGAGTCTCGGGGCAAAATGGAATCGATAGCCGTATGCCCAAGGAATCCAGTGACAACGTGTCGACCACGTCAGGTCCGCCAGTGACCTAGGTCAGGTCAACCTTTATGCTTGGAGCTATAAATCGATTTTCCTCACTTAAAATCGGCATATTTGGGGCCAAATAAGCTTCAAATCGTTTCTCCAAAAAACAAATACTGCATGGAAACGTTCTAAGGCCAAAAAGGTCATCTTCTGCCATTCACTTCATTTGGGAATAAAAAGATCATTGAGCTATCTAAACTGACTTTGTTTCATGTCGACTACCATTCTGAGCCGATTTCACATCCGTCATCCGCCGTTTTTACATGTCGGTTGCCCTACAACAGTAAAAACTGACATTTGACGCAAAATCGCACTGCAAGCGTTCAGATGTGACGCCATGGCTAAGCACCGTGAGGCAAGGTAGGGTCACTCTTTTTCACGGCGCTGTCACTCTTTTCACGGCGTTTCACTCTTTTTCTCGAGTTTCACGGCGCTGTCAGGCGCTGTTTGGCCTTGGTCCCTGAAACAATGCTTTGGGATAGCATCACCGCCGATTCGTCTGGCGAGGGTTAAGTTCTTATCATTGCGAAGTGATATCATTGCGAACTGAGCCCAGCCCAGCATTGGGGGAGATCAACATTCAACATTGGGAGGTCAGCTGAACTTTGGGGGATTCACATCAACATTCCCCCACCCACCCAAGAGATGCAAAGTTCCGGCTTTGGTAATGTACGTGTATGCATGCCAAAATATTTTCGGGCGCATATAATATATAAGCCCGGATTTATGTACAATATAAATTAAAAAATCATAAAGTAATACTAATAAAAATATAAATGAAAAAGAAAATACGCTTTACACTTGGACGTATATAAGTATTTGTCCGTCTAACCTCGTGTCATTACCATGAGTTTATCCTGACCATGGCTTTGCCATGCAATTATCATACGGATTTCTTCTGTGCACAGTATGAACCGTTCATATGTGTGTAAGTTATTTCCAACGCTATTGCTCAGAAAGCGCTCAGCCGTCATTGCTCGAATCGAATGTTTAGATGCAGTCAAGTGAAAAACTACCTATAGGGAAGGGATTGCAGGCCGGACACGGCTTGGTCAGTCTCCGCGGCGCCTTCACAGCCCTCCGGCAGAACACGTCACGTGATCAAGACGCGCTCCCTTCTCATAGCCTCTACGCAGTACCCCATTCACAACATAACTGATGTTACCAGTTTGACGGCTGAGAGGGTTAGCGCAGTGGCGGAACCAAGACACCTGCCCAACGTCCTCTTCTACTGATCGTAAACATGTTTTTTCCTGTTTTAAGGAATGACATTAATATACATATATATATATATATATATATATATATATATATATATATATATATATATATATATATAGGTGGGCATCGTTACTAAAAAATGTAACTTCGTTACTCGTTACTCCGTTACTCAAAAAAGCCAGTCCGTTATTCGTTACTCCGTTACTCTGCCTTAAAAAGTAACGGAAGTTACCGTTACTCCGTTATTCCGTTACTTTTTTAAATGCAGTGAAAACCGAGCGAACGCGGGTTTTAAGTCTTTTATGCTGCTTTGTGGTTGTAAAAGGCATTCCATATACAAAGGGAAGAAACAAAAAGCGCTTACCCAAAACACTCCGCTAGCTGCCCACTGCCCTCACCAGCCGTTGTAGAGTCGGGGGCGCCAGGACAACAGCCGCGGCGGGTATTCTACCACTGTGTTAGCCACAATGTTCAAACCAACGAATTCCTGTTCATTGTCCGCGGCGCCGACGGAGCGGGAACAACCGGCGCTGGAGCGGACGCATGCAAAATGCGACAAACAGCGGACATCTATCGACTGGGTTTGATCAACAACGCCTCTCGAAGTATCCGCCCTGAACATAATGGTCTCCGTTCAGAGCTCGTTTCGGTCTCGCGAACTTCTTGTTTTGTTTTGAAATTATGTGTGTGTATTAGTTTGTGTACGAGCGCGTGCGTGGAGGTAAGATGCCTGATACCCCTGACGTTTTTTAATACCAAACGACGAAGGACTCAAAAAAACATGACTGATATGGATTTTATTATTGTGAAATAAAAGACTAAAAAAAGGTGCTTTAGTACCTCTTCAGCACCCTTGGAAAGACAAATTAGCTATAAAAACAAGGTCATAAGTAAGATGCAACGGAGGATGTTATCGGTTCACAAGTGGAACATTTTGGAACGATGACGTGACCTGACCTGACCCCTGTGAAAAGCCAAAATTGATATCAATGAACTCGCTATTGTCTTACGGTTCAGTATCTGTCGCTTAAGTTCAGCTTTTCAGGGACAATGTATTGTGTCTATTTACCTAATTCCAAGGACGTGTTTTGACCTTTCATGGCGTCTGGTGGCCTCAAAATTGACCTGAGGTCAAGGCTCTTGAATGTTTTCGTCTTGCTTTGACAAAACCTTTCCGCCGGTGTTTTCCTTTTTTCCGTGCGATATATGGGAGCCGAGATCCTGGGAGGTGCGGAAATCCGCGCTCTCCCTCCGGCCGGGCAAAGGGCATTCTGAGCCCGGCCGGAGACGGGTTAAAAACACTTCATTTAACCCTATTCCCTGTGGGGGGGGGGCAGATTCTGCTACCCGTGTCTTTTTGCTTGTCGCTCCCACAATGTTTGCCGCAGCGCCACAAGATTTTCTGGCATTTCATGGAATTGATATACAAGTGTTTTGTCAACATTTAAAAAAAAAATCCGTCCCGCAGAGGCGGTTCCAAGCCCCCGTTTTCGGCGTTAATGTGCTGTGCGTGAAGCTGCAAAGTTGTGCGGTTCACTATCGTGACATTCTGAGTAGAAATAAAGATCACTGACTCATTTATATAGTCATACACATCTTAAACAATGCGCATGCACACACATTTTCAGGCGAACGCACACCCAGGTACTGAAAAAAATGGGGGAGCACACTATTGTGCTTATGGTGCCCTCCCAATTTTGTTTACCTGGGTCCACCTCTGCGCTACATATAAACTTAAACTGGTTTGTTAGTTGTACATCTGATGTTTATATCGCCCAAAACAAACAAAAACAAAGGAAATTTCTTATTTCAAAAATGACCCTTCTTGCCCTCCCTGGAACTGCCTATGGTTTTCTATTTTAAATTTCAGCTTTCGGTATATAAAAGACGTGGACATTCCAAGCTGAACCGTGTTATTCCCATGAAAATTGGTTGGTAAACACGGCCGCAGTGACCTTTCAAAAATCCCCAAATTTTAGTTTGTTTGCCCCCACGCCCTATTTTCTGAATTTTTGAATTTTTGGGGTCCGGAATTGGAGATCTCGTTGAAACATATTAAATGGTATTTATCCCATCAACATTGGACGAATGCATCTCGAGATCTCTGGAAGGGCGGGGAGGGGAGGGGGCAGAATTGGTAATCTTCACCTTTCGGCCAATGCATATTTTTCGAAGGTGCAAAAGTGGCAATGGTTCATATGTTTGAGTTTGGGTCCTCACTTCTGCGTCGACAGAAAATAATGTGTCAGCCGAAAGGTGTTTCGGCCAGTTGATATTTTTTTCGGGAACGTAGGAGTGGTAACTCGAACCGCATGGACAATGTAGCCTGTCCTCCAAGTTAAAAATGATTTAACCTAACCTAACCTAAAACCTACTGTATGGTTGCAGGGATTGCCCTAGGTGGGCATGTAAAACTAATTTCTTGTCAGGTTCAATTTGCCTGTTTTTTTTTTATTTGGTTAGCTCGTATCGGCTGAAGGCAAACATGTGTCAACTGAATCAAAATTCAAGAGTTACCTAACCAAGTCAGTTTACACATCCAGTAGGGGCCAGTGCTTAGAAAAATACCTGAATGGGCTAAATTGTTCACACAACTTGTGTTGCCACTTCCGCGTCTCAAAAAGTTACGCGTAAGCGTCGGCCGAAAGGTAGATTACCGCAGATCTGCTCCCCCCAGGATAATGTGAATCTCACTGCCTGCAGAGAATATGGTTAAGGCAAATAGTCCAAGCAATAGTCGACAAGCTTCATAATTATGCTTCACTACTGACAACTTATTGTACATATTCTGTTCTCACCTGGAAATACCGTAAATAATGCTTCCTGTTGATATGTGCCTTTAGGTTTCAAAGGCTACTCTTGTGACGCTTGATTATAACCTCTTTCGGTCGGCACAGGACATACGTAAAAATGACGTTTTTCCCCTCCTCCTTAAACTCAAAGTACGTTTCTAGATGTGGCCATGGGTGACCCAGACCGCGCTCGTCCTCTGCCTCCGAAGCTGAGGCACCGTCGGACTCGGAGTCAAGGTTTTCGACCTCCAGTGGCGGCGTAAAGACGCCTTGATGGGACATTTTAGTGTCAGGTAGTTAAAATTTCAGGCCAGTCAAGAATCAGTCACCACTCCATCGCCCCATGGACATCACAGATCCAAGGCCATGGCGGCAATAATCATGTGCTCAACAGCCTTGAGTGATCTTGGCGGGGAACCGTGTGGCGGTGGTAAGCAATCCGTGACTGACTTGAGACGACATTGAAAACTGCCGTCAGCTGGCTGTTCCAGTATAAATGACAATAACTTTGATATCTTTTAGCCTGAAAAATGACGACTGGTTAATTTATCATTTTAAGTCATATCAAACTTACGCATAATTCAATACTTTTGTCCCAAAAGAGACCAAAGTCAGCTAGCCTTTATACTGAACCATTGCCGCCAGCTTGCCGTCAACGTTTATGAGCTGACGAATATTGTCAACAAGTCGACTCCGCGACTGTCAGCTGAGTGCGCGCCCAGCCGCGCTTGTATCGCCGCACGCTATTGGGTTTGGCTATTCAAGTAGCCAATGGGTGTGCCGATGCAAATAAAGCCGGGCGGTGACTGTAAGGAGTTTAAAAAGTAACGGAGTAACGGAGTAACGGAGTAACGGACCAAAAAGTAACGAAGTAACGGACCACAAAAGTAACTTCCGTTACTCAGTCCGTTACAGTAAAATAAAAGTAACGGGTCCGCTACTCCGTTACTCAAAAAAGTAACTTCGTTAGTAACGGAGTAACGGAGTAACGGACCAGTGCCCACCTATGTATATATATATATATATATATATATATATATATATATATATATAAGACAAGTTCAAAATTATTACAGGTGATTCTACGTCGCGGCAAACAGCTGCTCAAATTACATTACATTAGCACCATAAACAACGAAACTTATGGCTGGTTTACCACAAGAATCCTAATACCCTCCATTACTTTTGTGATACATATCTCCTTACCCATTAACTAGTCCAGAACACTAGGAAAGAAGTGTATTCTTTTGGGGTGCCTGGGTAAAAAATGCACCCCTAATTGCACTAAAAGCACCCCCAATATGAAACCATCATTTTGTAATGGTCGGCATGGCACAGAAAATCTTTAAATGTTTCATTATCGCGCTTAATTATAACAACATTTCGTCATATATGAGCTAAAATATGGTGAAAATTGAGCCAGTGAACAAAGAGCACGATTTCCAGACTTCATGCAGCAAAAGTATGTACGAATTTTATCATTAGTTGATTACATGGGTACCACATTTACTTCTGAGGGCAGACAATAACTCATGAGAAGCACAAAACCAATACACCAGAATACGTGTAACGGCCTGTGGCAATCGTGTATCTATCGGGGGGAGGGGGCAACTGGCGGTTATGGTTATCCCCCGCAAGTCGTCTTCGGCAAAATTGAGACACTTCGGGCGGAAGATAGACCATTTTTAGAAAAATGGGCTCTCTTCCCCGACAACAAAAAGCGACAAAAAGCGACAATGTGCTTGTTGACTTTTAGTTTATGTGGTGCAGGGATAACGATTCAGTCAGCGTTCTCTAAAAACACCTCGTATCGACGTTCCTTTCAAAAACTGTATGTAAGGAACACGGTGCAATAAACAAAAAACAGGACAGAGTACGGGGAGTGCACCCTACCCCTAAGGGTTTTCCCAAGTTGCCCGAGAACCACTACTGTGTTCACTCTGAAATTCTGCATAGATGAGTGTTGAATCGTTTTACGCATTCTCTGAAAATTTGAAATTGGTCCCTTGACGGGTCCTTGACATTTGACATCTTTCTCGAAGGCACGTTATGAAGACATAAAGTTATGGCTAAGGGTCTCATCTCATGTGACAAATATCTAAGCATTTTACGATCAAGTTTACTAAGCATGTAAGCAGTGGTGTCGGCGGCCTCTGCGCTGCAGTCCTTATTTGGGTCAAGATTTTGTCGGATAAAAGACATGAATGGAGGTGGCCGAGCTTTTCACCTTGTGTCAACCCTGGAGGTGTCGTGATGTAATCGGTAACGGTGATTTGTATACCAATAATGGTTTGAATCCTTATTCGTCCCCAGAAGTCGTTTTGGGCGCTTTAAAAGCGCCCTTTATCCAATGAGATCCAGATCCAATGAGAACCAGAAGTAACCGACATGAACTCCTTTGAAAGTCACCCGATTCACACACAAAAACATGTGATTCTTAATTCGGATCAGATCCGGATCAGAATCAAGCACATGTCTGCTTAGTCAGACATAGCCAGCCAATCACAAGTCATACAGGCCGCACTGGATGACCTCTGGCGGCCAGCCAAAGGTCAGGGTGTTCCAAGGTTACCACTCGCCACCAGGTCACGTGGTCCGGCCCCACTCGAGTTCCGTGCTGAGATGGCCGCCAGCCGTCCGCTGGACGTCGCTGGACGCGCCCCTGCGAGACACCACTGCACGGCCGGCCGCTACCCACCACACGTTCACCACAGTCACAAACGCAACGTCCTGAACGAATGCAAACGACACCAGACGTTGGCACTGCATCAGAGCAGGAGCAGCGGTTTTGTTCGAGCGGCAACGAGCCGCACAGAGGATGCGGATTTGGCGAATGGGTGGATGCGTATTCAGTGTAGCAGCAAACGCTCTTGTCATGTTTCAGCCCGACGCGGAACGTACGTTTCGCGCTGTGATCGCATCCTTTGTTCATCTTGATCTTTGTTCGCTATCGCTTGCTATCGCTACCACACGCGAGGCCCAACTTTGGAGTAAAATGGCTCAACACTGATGGCTTCGGCCAAACGCTCCACGACTATAACGCTTGGATGTTTTTTTGCCAGTCGTTCATACCAAACCCAGCTGTTTTCATATTTAAATAAAGCCTGGAGGAAAATTCGATTGCAAACAGGTTAGCCAGCCTCGTGCTGATAAGGTGGTGGTGGTGGTGGGGGGCAATTTCAACCCTTATTGAGTTTTTTAGTATCTTTTAGACGAGTTAATATTATTTGGAACAACTGCTCAAAACATGAGTAGTGTATTTAAACATATTACTATATTCGCGAATGTATCAATAATTGTCTCTAGGTGATCTAAGAGTATCGCGGAGCTGTCTATTCCTGTGTGAAAGGGTCGGCAATGACGCCATCAACCAGTGCTTCGCACCGCTTATGCCCAGCCAAGTCCATGCAACAACCGTTTGTCCGTACCCCTTGCCAATCTCTATCACACACATCGTGCATTTTTGCTACTCGATCCATTCACTCACGCACACTTGCATTCTGGGCCCCCCCAGCTCATGCGCCTCGGGCGCTGCCTTTGGGAACTGACCCTCACGGAGCGAAAATTCGGGCGCAGTTTGGTCGGAGCGGCGAATTCCGCATTCTCCGAGGTCGTCAACCCGTCCAGAGGGCACGGCGCTCCGCTCGCGCGGGAAGTCGAAAACATTGTTGTTTATGCGTCCCGCCCGACGCCAGTACGTCGAGCCCTCCGGGAGACCGCGCCAGGCGCCGAGACCGCGATCTCAGACACGTCGCAGCTCCAACGTCCCTTCCTTTGATCAAGGCTGCCTGCCCCGAGTTCACTAACTTAATCATTTCCTTTCCTAATCTCGTAGACAGCACCGACGAATTATTCTGACATTAACACTGCGCAGTGTTATCAAACGCCACGCTTTTACGCCATCAAAAGATATGGCTGCTCTTGAAATCACTATGATAATGCCTTCATTCTGTGATCTGACCTTTTTACATTTCAAAGGTGTAAGTAAAAACTTTGCGCAACACGGGTCGATCCTGTCCGTAAACTGTCTAAAAAAGGAAGCAGTGCAGCCTCTGGATCCCGGTTACTTCCTTTTTCTTTTTTTTTTAATGCTCTAGTCAATTCTAAAAAAGGATTGCTCATTTGGACGTTTACTTTTGGGCTTACCCCTGTTACACTATGTTCTCCCTAAATAAGCTGCAACAATTGCAGGCGTTGTTTTTACTCAGTTCTGTTTGCTCTCAGGCTCAGGACGAACCGTTTTTTTCGCATTAAGACTGGATCCATCACTAATACATAGCCAATACTAAGCAGAGATGCTGACTTATTTACTACATCTCTGTTATTTAAGCTAAGAAAATATTTGGAACTTTCCACGACGCCGTCTGGCCGTGGGTTTTCGGGCCGAAGTTCGTCGGACGGTGGTTCGTAGGTCAATAGTTCATCGAGTAATAGTTCGCAAGGACAAACGTTAGTGAGACAAAAGTTCGTCTAGGACAAAAGTTCGTCCAACAAAAGTTCGTATAGGTCATAAGTTCGTGTACGTCAAGAGTTTGTTTAGGACAAAAGTTTGTCTCGCAGAAATTCATTTAGGTCAGAAGTTCGTCTGAGATAAAAAGTCGCATAGGAAAAACGGCTAGGTTAGGTTAGTCTTGGTTAGATAAGATTAAGTTAGGTTAGGTTAGGCTGGGTTAGCATTATCCATAGACAAACCTCTGCATGACTGAAATTTGTCGTAGACAGTCTTTTGCCCCGTACGAGATATTATCTCATACGGACTTTTGTCTTAGACCATTGAAGCGAGAAGACTCTTAGACAGAAGCGGGAAGAACTTTCGTCTCAGACGAACCTTTGCCGTAGACGAACTTTTGCCCTAAACGAACTTCTGCAAGACGAACTTTTGTCCTTGACGAACTTTTACCCCAGACGAACTTTTGCACGGCGAACTCCAGCCCGACTAATTTCTGTCCGCCGGATTCGTCCGACGAAATTTCGTCCGACGAACTTCTGCCATACAAGCTTTTGCCATAAAATCAAATCGCGTGCTGCGGGCAACAGGCACCCATATCGGGAGTCATGACCTAAGTCAAGGTTTCCCGTAGTCTGGCAAGATAATGGTAGCATGTGTTGTTGGCCACGTTTCTGACGGTATATGATCATGAAATCCCGCAAAAATTCGCTGAAGCTTAGGCCAAGTCTTAAAAGGTGCTAAAAATAACATGATCCCAGGTCACTGATCTTCCACCTTTCGAAAAATCTGGAAGACGCAAATTGCTACGTTTGTTAGATTCTGTTGCTCCTCCGAGTTTCACACGAATCTACCCAACCGTAGAAAAGTTATGATGGTTATAATTTTTCGAAAGTTGACCTTTCTGACCCGACGTTGATCAGAAACCTGACCTGCTTGGGAATCACAATTTGCACTCGGGAGCAAAATGAACAAAAAGAACGCCGAAAGTTGAGCGGCGCTGCTCGGCGCCGTTTTTCGCTGCGTTCGAAAAACCTTAGGGGGACCGGCTTTTCCTCCCCCGCCCGGGCGAGAATTAACCACCGAATAAGTGGTGCGGTCGGGGTTGTGACATAATGAACAAACGAAACGACAGATACATCAAAATCGCAAATATAAATTTGGCCTGTTTTTTTCCGAAAGCTCCCCCAAAACAATATCCAAATTCTCCAGCCGTGGTATGGACCCCCAAACAAAAACGCAGTAACTCCGCTAGACGTTTCGTAAACGAGAAATGCCTTGGCATCGCATCGCCCTGCCGGCCGGCGCATGCGCAGAGTGGAGGTCGCTTTTATGTGGGCTGCGGCAACCGATTGGAAGAGTTGTCGACGGCTCGTGCACAGCGGCAGGAGACCGTTACGTGGTAGGTCCCCGATGTGCCGAGGAGGAAGCACAAAGTCTGTAAGTACCCAATACGTGGTCGACAGGCGAGCGGTTGTTTCTGTTCCTCGCGCTATAGTGTCAGGGCGAAGCCAAATAGCGAGAGGCGTGCCTGCCCCCCTCCCGTCGTATGGGCGACTGAAAATCCCTTCCGTCCGGCGAGCGCTAACATCGATTTCGTGTACTGGTTTTCGATTGGAGTCCATTGAAATCGGCTCGATTGTCGTTGAGACCTGCTTATCTGCAGGGCAAGGTCTAACATAAGTGGGGCTGAAACGAATGTGTGTCTTTTGAACCAAAACCTCGTCTGATCTTCATCTTGATATGCGTGTGTTTGCCAGCATTATCATTTCTTATTATTCATGATTATTGCTAATGCGCCTCACTTTAAACTTCTGCACGACTAAAATTCGATTCTTTGACGTCCAGTCAGCGGCATCTAGCTTGATCTGGTCAGCCTATTGCCGAAATTACGAGCAGTTTTATTACTATGCGCCCGGGTGTGAGTGGGGCTCCAAGTGGCCCTCTCCTAAGGTTTTCCAAAATAGGTCCCAAACGGTGCAGCGTAGTCATAACAAAAATATCAAGGTCTTTCAGAATCACCAAGTCAGAGCGTACCAACGATAGGTCATGCTTTTCAGAAATAATAATTTTTATGGATAGCTTCAAATTGTTACCCACGAGTATAGTATTAAAGACGGGCTTCCATAGTTTTTTAAGGGACCACAAATAACTAACCTAACAAAATGTAAAGCAGATTGATCTATCTTTGGTCAGGTCACGGGGTCAAATCGAGGCAAAAGCTCTAAAATTATTTTCGAGCACAGATTTTCTGTTCAAATTATCCCAGCCAAAAAGTCGATAGGTATGTAAAAGGTCGCTCATCTTCTACCGGCGTACCAAGTTTCAGATCGATATCAGATCAGATCACGGAGAAATAACCAAAAATGAGTGCGCACACCTGTTTTCTGCAGAGGCCAAGCAATGAAATGCTACCACTTTGTGGTTCATTGCCTAATTTAGGACTAAAATTGCACAAAACAATGCCAGGGATGACTTACCAAACATTTCAATGGTACTGATCCCCCAGGTCGTCGCAGGTCACTGACCGCAGATGAACTTCATTGGCCTTGGTTCACCCGTTTCTAAAACAATTTGTGTTCTAGAGTGCTTTTTAGGCTGATTTCGAGCTCAAGGCCCAAAATTACTTAGGTATGGTACACGTTGGGATAAAAAGGTATGAAAAAAAGAAATGGGTCATATGGGCTTTGCCCTCGGCCTAGCATTCCATGCCCGCCTACTATTGTGATGAAGACGGAGGACTTAATCAAGATTTTACTTGCCAAAGTTAAATCTAAAGAGGTAGGACTGCAGCGGATAAGGGTAGTTGACTCTGTGGAGCACATTTTGGCGATTTTAATATTTTAGGTGTCACTGGGCCAGTGGCGTAGGTTAACCTCATGTAACCCAGGGTGGCCTTAATGGAAAAAATTGGGGCGGGAGGTATTTTTGGACGCCAAGTTCGAATTCAGCGTGAATATTTACGCCGAGATACCACAAAACAAGACATATGACACTGTGAAATTTCAACCATATGGCTTAAGTTGTGCTGAATCACTAGTTTAAGCACAACTATGAGTGCTGACCCAAGCATCTCAAATTATGTGCCATCTATTACAGTTCTATATGACCTACAAACATGGTTCATGCACCTTGGCGCTGTGACGAACGGTTTTCGCGGTACGAACGAAAATCTGGCGAGCCGCACCAATTTGACCCACTTCGGCCTGATTCGATCTTGACGGTCAAACTCCAGAAACATCAAACTCCTACACAATAGAGGTCCATTAGGGTCGCATTTGAGCTTCAAATTTGGTAGATTTAGCTCCGTTAGTTCTCGAGATCTCGGGGCGTGGTCAAATTGGTCAACTGATGCCCCCACATGAGCATGTTGATTTTCGCAGGCCGCTCGCGGCAGTGTTCATGCACCACTAAATTTTACGCATGACCGAAAACAAAACAAGAAGGTACGATCCAAAGAACATCAGTGAAATGGATCGGTAAGCGTTGGCAGGCGTTTAAATCTGTTCATCTACATGTGGGTTTATAGTCGTCTGAGAGCAGTAGCATTTAACTCACGAATTATTTTAAAGGAAGAAATTTCGACCTCATTTCCCTTTATTAGGTTGGTAACCGAGGGTGATTTGAAATGTTCCATTTCCTTTCTCTTTTTTATCGTGTAGTAAGATCTCAAACGCGACATTTTTACCGTCGCTGCCGTTCTGGAAACTTTTTTGTTTACTGAATCCAGTTTTGTGAGCCGCATATACTCGTCAATGGCATAAACATCGGCATGCGGCCTATGTAAATTTCAACTTAGGGTGTAATTGCACAAGTTTTGAGCATGACTGCGATTAATCATTTATTGAACAAGCCCGGTTCAGACTGTTCCATTGTAATGTTCGCAAAAGGTGTATTGATGCATATACAAATTCATTATCGCTCCCGCTACTTGTGACTGGAAACCGCCAAGAGGGCGTTTATTTGTCGAATGTAATTTTCACAGCCGGCGTTTGTCCGCTGAATATGGTTTTGTTATCCGCCTTTGCCTTTTCAGTTGCGGGTCACTACACCACCGCCTCCACCGGCCCGCATCGGACGTGGATCGCAGAGTTTCGTGCCACTGGGCCATACTGTTTGTTTGCTATCGGGTCGTTTCGTCTCAGCCTAGGCGATTCTGTGCTTCCGCGTGGCGCCGCACGGCTTCTCGTGGCAGGCTCTGCTCCACGTAGTCCCCCCTCGGACACTGCTGGTCCACTGACCGTGACACAAGAACTTGCAGAGAGCAGTGAAACAGGGCGTGAGGGCCGGTTCGACCGTCACGCTTTTTGCAGGTTCATAACGTTGCAGTCACGAGGCACCGAATTATGGTGATGACGGTGCGCCTGCCACCGGCGGAGCTCTTGAGACGCGTCATCAAGTACCGGTACGAGCCTTCATGCGACGTCAGTTGTCAAACGAGCGAGCTCCGCTACCCCCCCCCCCCACACGCACATAGACGTGGCGTATGTTTTCATGTCTTCCACAATGCAGGAGGAAGCTTCGGGACTTTTCCTGCGTCGAGAACTCGTTTAAAAGTCGCCATTGGATGTTCCACTGTAGTCCAAAATGTCTTTTGCAGAGTTGAATTCCTGGGTGGAAAGGGTAAGTCACCTCCCACTAAGGCACTTGAATGCCTCGTCCGATTTTCCCGAATTGCTGCTGAAGCAAAAGCTTGACACCGAATCTAGTATTGTGAACGTCGAAAGATACCATAACCAATTTAACATAACATTATACAAAACAATGTCAAGGGCGAGATAATGGGTTTATGCAAAGTGTTTACTGGTAAAATCTTGTCAGTGAAAACAAACTATGGGAATGGCAAATCAGAGCATACGTCTTAATGGAGAATATAATTAATACTTTATTAACATGCATCGGGATGAGGATAAGTTGGTAGGACCAACCAGAAGCGTCCCCGAGCGTCACAAGGGCTAGGAAAATCTGTCCGTTTGTCAAATTAGTTTTCCATTTTGGTTTCGAGCAGTTAGCTTCGTGCATGAAGAAATTAGTGCACCCACTGACTTTTGTTTTTAAACCTTTTGGAAAAAAACGTGCTCATTTTTTATACTTATTGTGAAAGACTTCCTTGGCAGTTTGGTTTTCCTCAGATTTTCTTTGTGCGTTTTATGTTTTCTCGTCAGCGCCATCTTAGTTCATTTCGTTTTTCTTTCGTGTATTACGCAATCCACTGTGCGCTGTCTGGAGAAAAAAATACTGTCTTAAAAATGAATCAACATTGGTTCGTGAGATAATATTCCTGATTCTTACAGATTGGTCTTCATAGCTGTCATCGCCTGCGGCGTTGCCTACGTATCAATATCAACGGGTGAGATTTGGAACGGATGGTGAATTCTGCTTTCACTAGAGTGTTATAATCTCGGGGAACATTTTATATTTTCGTATGCATTTTCGTTATATGGTTAATATATTATATATTAATCAATACACTTTCGATTTGTAAGTGATTAATATCACAGCAGCGTTTCCGTGTACACTGAAGGTCGTTTATTAATTGAATGTATACAATATCTAAAAACCATACAATATTCCACAGCCATTCTAGAAGATATTCAACGCTTTCACCCTACCTAATGTTCTCGTTTTGGCCACATATTACAGTGCAGGAGCGGGACTGCAACGAACTCCCCCCGCCATTTCCAAACCTGACGTGATAGAGTCCTGAAACAAAAACGAGAGTGTGACTTTATCTTTTAGCCACGCCATATCCTGTTTTGGCCTTTTCAGTACCCGTTTCCTTACAGCCGACCTCAGATAAGGATATGTCAGTGGGATCTGATTTTAATCGGATCCTATGGAGCCTAACTTGTGGGGCGCTTTTAACCCGCGCACTGATGGACCTCTAAAGCTTACACGAAATGATGGGCGGGATAGGGGGTTGACTACACCCATATCTTCGCTGTTTATCGACATGTTCGCATGGGCTTTTGCACGCAGAAAGCTGGCAGCATTACGGCAACGGTAACATTTACACAATATGTGTGTGATGGACTGAAGTCAGTACCAAGGTTAGCAGAGGTCAATGACGCTGACCGCCCTAATTTCAGCTGTTTACTGACATATTTACATCCCATTTTGCAGACAGCACCCATGCTGTTTTGATACAGTGATAAAGCACAAAAACAATCAATGTGCCCAATTGAGGTCAATTTGTTGGTTAGCGTATATCAGTGACACATTGCTAGCCAGTTGCTGGTACCTGTTGTTATTTCCTACCATATTTTTTTAAATAGGAAATGCCCAGTACTTTCCCCATTTGCCGTCTGACAAATCACGTACTCAACAACCCTTAGCTCGGCCCAGCAGAGGTGGATTCAGGATTTTGAAAATGGGTGGTGCACGGCCACTATAGGAAACAGACATACTCATCTGGTGATAACCACGTACGTCGGCGCGGAAAAGGGAAGTGCACGCGCTCCTCCCTCTTCCCCCCCCCCCCTTCGTTGACCCGCCACTGCCGACGTACGGCGGGATCAGCTGGCCTACGCGACGAGTCGCCCGGCCGAATTCAGCCGCTCGGCCCGTCGGCCGGCCGGCCGGTTGGTTTTGCTGTATTCTCCACATTTTTCGGCCGATCGCGGTGATTTTTGGCAGTTCTTTGCACAGTTGCTTGGGGAGAAGATATTGTGAAAGACTTCCAGACGGGCCTCCTTTTCCACATCTCGGAGGAAAACCACAGGTGTGACTAAAAAAACCCCACCCCATCAGTACGCCTGTTAACCCGGCGCCGCCAGGCGTATTTTGTACACCCGCGACCTCCTGCGGGTTGTCAAAAAGGGCACCCTCCTGTTATCTCAGGATCCAATCATCGGATCCCAACCTGTCGACCACTAATCGAAAGCCCCGAACCTTGCGATTTAGAAAATACTATGTTGTCCTTGATCACGTCACTGATGAAGTCACGGGTCTCGTAAAATGCGTAACACGACGTCTGAAACACGACGCAGTGTTTGACGACGTTATAACACTACCATCGGTTTGTGCATCATATCATCGGCAACACTGATCTACGAGACTTCGACTAGGTAAGAAACGAAAGGTTACGTATGATCGTACGTACTCTCAGTCGTTTTGATCCATCTGAAAAAACGTTGGGAGTGAAACCTTTTGACGATCAGTTTTGCATCGCCTGCTTTTCATCCATTCAAGGCCAGACTAGGTCAGGCCAAATAAGGAAGCATTACTCTTCCTGACAAAGAGCGATAATTGCCCCTTAGAATTCTTAACTGCGTCAAGTTCAGAACTGCAATGATACCTCGTGATAGTAAATCTGCTTCGCCTACTCTTTATCGGGCCAAGGTCAACCCAGTTCACGACAGAAATTTGTTTTTCATTTTCAGACTAGAAACAATACTTGTTCTCTCCTGCCACCGGACGGTCTTCCACAGACAATGTTGCATTTCATTTGTTTTTTACATCTGCCTATGACGTGACCTGACATGACCTCACCTTGTTAAGTTGCGGATGTATATTTGCTTGACTGGCTTGAATGATGAGGAAGGTCAGAGGGAACCACTTATATTACCCACAATGGAAATCAGTCCAAATGCCATCATGCATGTGACCTAGCACGACCTCTAACGTTGACCTGGCACGGTCTTAAATCCTTTTCAGGGCCGTGTGCTATGTAATCCAAATAATTCATGCATTATATTCGCGAATACTACAAAAAAGAAACATGTTAACGCCAACGTCCCAACAGGAGAAAACATGCGAGGGTTCATTGATGACGTCGTATCTCCGTGACCTGACCTAGCATGAAAATAGTTTTAATGTGTAGGTATGTAAAATTGATCGATGAACAGGCACCGAAAATCTTGGTCCAGAAATTATTCAAGAAAAACCAAGGAGTGCCCTATTTGACACCTGCTCCCCCGAGGTGATGCCGGGTTCAGGGTCAAACACGAATCTTAGCGATGAATGAAGCCGCAACTTCTCTTCATATGCAGATCAGTGTTTTCGATTACATCATATCACGATCCTTTTGAAAAAGACAAGTCACCTGCGTGACCTGAGAAGGAGCCAAATGACCCTCTCTCATGATTTTCACCTAAGATGACATTGGCCCGAGTAAGGACTATTGTGCATAGGTCACTGGCATCATGGGTGACAGCCATGTGTACCTACTGCTAAGACTGAGTCGCGTAAAACACTACAAACGTTTGCTATCCGACGAAGACAGCCACCGTAACTTGGTTTCCCCATGATACGTCCTTGAGAAAGACGTCATAGGACAGCGGCATTTCAAGGTACGGCTCGAGACTATCATGCGATGTGTCTGTGCAAACTTTCGGGGCGACTGCACCGCCCGTTCTACGATAATGTGCGAAAAACGTCAGTGGGGTTGCACGCCGACTTCACTGGCGAGGGATGTTGGCAGATTTTTATGTTCGTCTTCTCATTGAATCGAACACCTACAACCCATACACAACTGGAATTCAAAGCAAAAATGATGGCTGTCAAGTGTGTTGCTGATTGAAGTCCATTCACGATACAGTCTACCCGTAAAGCTGTGTTTCTCCTAAGATTTGGCCAATCATTGTTTATCGCTTGTACAATTGAAACTACGCTTTATAGGTGAAAATAAATGTTCCTGAGTAATGTCATGTAATGTAATGCGACCTTTTGTTTGGTTACCCGACATTATTAATCACACACAGTTCATATACAGGACATCTGCGACACTGGAACACTCGCCCCAAATCATTTCCCGGGTAATTGTCCAGAGATTCAAGATGTTCGGCTCAGGTCTAAGAATGTCAGCCTAGTTGGAATAAGCATGTTTTTGACAAGGAATGTGGAAACTGACGCGTCCGTGGAATCAGTCACCCCACTGACGAAGGGGTATTTGTTTATGTTAAAACATGTAGGAGTGTATAATGTAAAGCGGCAAACGCTTAGAGTTATGACAATTATGACTTAGAATTATGACAAAAGTTAAAAAACGCACATCATCCCAGGACCCCTTGACTGCATCAAGGACCTCTCAGAATTTAAAAAAGACCAATGTAGCCCATTTGGGGCCCCTTCCGAGGTTGAAGTCAGTGATGAGTCCCCGTTCATGGGGCTCCTCTGGCTGGCCAGATTCTGCTTACACCGTGCTAGGTACCCTCTTAAGTTGTTGCCGTCTCAGTGCCTCTCTGGCACTTTTAGTGGTCTTATGGACCCTTTGCCGTGCTGGAGCCCTATCCCGAGGTTCCAGGGGTTCCTGGATTCTTTTAGGGGCCATTCCGTTCATCGTAGGGATCATCCTGCCGTTTCAGGGTCCAACCCTCTCGAAGGGCGTCTGACTGCATCAGGAATCTTCAGTTTTCACAGGCGGTCCGTGAAACCCGGTTGGGACTCTTTTGACATGCCAAGGGCCGCTATAACGTCCTGGGGAATAAGTCCCCATTTGATCCGTCTCAAAAGCCCTATGACCTTCTTGGCGGTCTCAGGGACTCTCTTCCGTGTCGGGACTCTGTTGTGGTCTGAGGGGCCTTTTAGGAGCTTCGGGGACCCTTCTACGAATGCCAGGAGTCATCTGACCCTCCCAGAGGACACCCTGACTGCATCAGGAACCTGGCAGGTTTTGACAGAGACCCCGCGAAGCTCATACTGGACCCCTTCGGCGCTGCTTGTGTGTCTGAGATGGACCTCTCTAATGGGTCTGGGCGGTGGGGCGGTCGCCCCCGCCCTTGGATCCGCTTCTGGAAAGAAATGTCATTAGAAGCTTGTATCTTCCGCAAACTGGCCGATCAGGAGCTGGGTCCGCCGTACAGTCACGCAGCCGCCGGTTTCAGCGAAACTAACTAATTTTACCAAGATCTGAGTGAAAGTTTGGGTGCCATTTAGCTAACGTTTGGACACCCTGCACTATGGCGGAATGGCATCCTGTCAAAGGTACTGTGTTGGTCCTGAGTCGACCTTGTGTCGGTTCCGCCACGGACCATCTTAGAGGCCCTAGAAACGCGTTGTTTGTTCGACGGCATATGCCGAAATGCTATGGAGCTAACACCATGACATCGGAGGCGCAGAACCATGGTTTCTCCTCTCTTGCATCCTGAGAGGCCATAGGCAACCTGGAGCGATGAACCCAAGCATCACTCGAATCAGGCTTGTACAAGATTCACGTCTGCGCTAAATGTTGACTAGGAGAGCAACGGGGTGAGGGTGGTAACTTCCTCGGTGATGTAACTGAAAGTCTTTACGTCCAGCAAATGCCAATTTTCTGGTGGAATCCGAAAAATGGGTATACACAGATGGACATGGAGATCCACATTTCTGACTTAGAGATGCAGCTACAGCTATCATAGCCAACAGAAGACCTGCAATGAGAATATACATATCTGCGTCCTACTCTGCATTGAAGTGCAATGACACCAGGCTGATCCTCGCCGTATGGTCTCAGGTGGGAGCATAGAGTACGGGAGAAGCGCCGCTAAGGTCGGCACATGCAGCAGCATCTTCAGCATCTCCGAGGCGCGGCCTTTCTGGGATTCGGCCTCGGGCTCGCCGGCCCTCTGCGATTCCTCCGGCCTGAGTCCCGCTCGAGCCAAGGAGTGTCTGACTCGCCTGCGGGCCCGACAGGGCCGTCCTGCACAGGTCTTCATCATGGGTGACTCGCGTGCGCGACTCTTTTTCACCACGCTGCAGGAGAGCTTGAACCTTGAGTGGAAGGGCGTAACGCTTCAGGAGCAATTCCCAGACGTGGCCAACGTCTCGAAACTGGTGAGGGGCTCTCCCATGCGCTGCATAGGGGGCTCCAAGATGTCCAGAGACGGTAAAATATGGAAAGTAAATTGCGATTTGGCGGCCTCAAACGAGGTCATAGGCGTGGTGTTCTACTGGGATCAGTACGTCAATGCGAAGTACTTCGAGACGCTGAATTTGTTGGAGTCGTCGTGCCGAAAAGGCGAGGAGTGTCCCGACCTGGTGGTCTTGACGGCCGGCAAGTGGTACGCCAGGCCGTATGACACCTATTACGTTCCACTTCAAGAGCGAGCTTTGAAGTTCCGGCAGGACACGCTGGAGCTGGCCCCGGTTCTACGGAGGCTGTCGACGCACACCAAAGTCCTGTACAGGCCCGACGGTCCGCGAAACACGGAAACGCATGGACTCAAGCCAAAGGTCGGCGGCGTGATTATGACAATAAATGTCCTCGGCATAACTGCTACCCAGCGGGTGAGTGATCTTTAAGCAACGTCACGTTGGAATGAAACGCCGTCTAAACTCCACTTCCTGGAATCTGGGCACTAGTGGGTTTGGCTCATCCACTGTATATTTATGTGCAGCGGACTCATAATCCTTCCACTTTTAGTCCGTAATCAACCTAGATATCATGCGTTGTCAACAGGGATTGCTTTCTGTCTGCTGGGTTTTCTGACAGCAGAGTTGAAAGTTGGCCCCTAAATTAATTAGATCCTATTAATTAGATCCTAAATTAGAAGCACTTCAAATGTGGCGCGCAGTGGACTCTCGTGGCTTTCACAACTGTCACACACGGGCTCACATGACGACTCCATGGTGGCTGTAGGTTCGAGTCCGGATAATGGCACATCTCTCTGGCCTCTACTTGTGCACCAAGTTTCAGCTTGATATCAGGTCGGGTCACGGAGATATGACCTAAAATGTCATTGCGCGTACCCTATATCGCAACAGCCATAAAATGAAATTTTTGAAATAGAGTGAATTCAAATGATTGAAAACGTTGACAGATAACATTAAATGCACACGAGATCATTCTAAGTGACCCCAAGGTCACTGGAGGTCATTTAAGGTCAAAGGTCACAAGTTGAGCTGAGAAACGTGTGACCGTGGCAGTTCCCCCTTTTTCATGTCCCTGGCACCGCCTATGCTAACATTATACAAACATTGTAATGCGATTTCTACTTCTTTAGTATAACATGACTAGCAGAAGCCAAAAAAAGGTGTTTGCCTATTTTGTTCATTCAGTTGTTAGAAAACTAATCCTCCTATTTTTGAAACTCTGTGAACGCCCATGAATTTTCTCAAAATTTCACATTTGCGGACCCATGGTAAAAGCCCTATCCATGATCTCTCGACTGATGCCAGTTTCATCGAAATCGGTCGATAAACAACGGAGTTATAGGAAGTCCAAAAGTACCCCCCATTTTCACCTTTTTGCCCACCTGTGTCCCCAAATTTCGAAATTTTGAAAATTTCTTTTTATAAAAATGTAGTTCACGTCACGGCGAATCGATTGCCGTTTGTTGCGATGAAATCGGACAAGTAGTTCTCGAGATCTCAGGGGGGGGCCGAATCCGCCCCGCCCTGCCGGGAATCGACCATACCGTCTAGCCGTCCGGGAATAGGGTTAAGCCTAAATCTAATAGTGCGGGTTAACCTAGACTCCATATAAAATGTCGGCAAAGTGACCAATCGATCGTGGTTTTAACCAGAATATATAACCTTAATGTTTATTCCAGATGTAGGGCTTAAAAATGATTTCACCTGACTCAGTGGATGATTGGAATACGCAAGACCTGGAGACTTCAGCGTTAGAGGGCCATTTTAAGTAAGACTGCTGACTGCGCGAAATAGATTTTCATTCTACGGGCAGAATTTGTTCAGGTAATATTAATTATGTCTGCAGGAATGGGGAACCATCAGGTAACGGTGAATCAGACCACTTCTCTGTTGCAGTCCCGGGGGGCGCAGACGTGGACGTCATCGCTGGCAGACACCATGCGCTTCTACCACAACGTCTGTCGCCGGCGGATCTGGAAGGACAGGATGATGCCGATCCAGCTGCGACCGCAGTGTTCTCACGAAGTCCACATTGGTCCAGCACTGCGAACCACTGCTGTGGGCGCTCTGTTCAATTATCTGTGTCGTGACACAGCGCAACAGAGGCCCGGACACTGCTGTCACGTGCCTCAGAGAACATGACGTCATCTCGTCTGAGGCCAGCCGGTCTGGTGCCTGGTTGTTCCGCAGACTGGTGGAGTGGTGTGTTGGCAGTTTGCGTCGATCGACATTGGTTATCTTGCGGTCCTGCCAGTCCTGCTGCTGTCGGGGGCTTATGGGGCTTGTACGATTCGTTTGACTACAGAGCTATGCGAACGGTCTGGCAATTGTTCATTGTTATGAATTTATGCACTACAAGTATACAGTAAGCTGTACATGAATCTGATTGTTTGTATAAACAAACTCGAAATACATTTGGACATCTTCATCCAGTGACTACGTGAACACCTTGAACTCTAAACGACACCACGATTGAAAATGACGACGTTGTGTAGCTACAGGTCATCACCTTAGCAACTCTCACTCGGATTTACACTTTCTGAAAAGGCGGTCTTTGATCCTGTTCCAAAAATGCATGTTAATTCGTAATGCACAAAAACGTCTGAAGTCGTCAACATGTACGTTTTTCACACAAAACGTAGTGGTTTCTCATACTGTGACAAAGATTGCACCATGAGTAGTTTGCAAGTTACTAGATTCATTTTTCCCCTGTGTTTTTTTCCAAACTGCCGAATAAGCGAAACGATAACGAAACGATAAACAAAAACCACAGGTCACAAATTTTGTTCAGCATTTCCAAAAACAATGCGTAAAAAAAATCCCAAAATACTTTGAAGATCTCCATTGTCCACACATGAAGGTCATCAGCGCTACCGTTAATTCAACGGACGTAATTTGCAACTCACATTCCTGACGCTGTGCGCTGGTGATTTCTCTACCGATTCGAAAATACTATTGCCCTCGGAAGCCCCTCCTGGTACCCGTTTTAAATGTTCAGCATAGAAAGAGGTACACTCGTTCAGTCAGTCTTGTCGGAAATCGCGCCTTTGGCTGTAGAGTGGCTTAAAACATGGCTGGAATGGCGCGTGAACTTGCTTTTCGTTTTTCCAGGGAAAAAATGTGAGATGAGCTCCTCTCAACGTAAGCTGCCTATTGGACTTGACTTCCAAGCATGTTTACTTTCGTTCTGCTCTCTGTTATTCTGTGTCTTTCTTCCATCGCACTAAGCATCTGGGATCATCTATATCTGAGCCATTTCTTTTTTAGAAATGATCCTTTCTAGCTCTACTAAGCGTTCGTTTTTTGCATTTTTATCCTTCACACATATCAAACTGCTTTACCACGTGCCATGCAAAGCACAGTATCACGGAGGAACACTCCGGAAATTTCCATGGTATCGGCTTTTTCTTAAAACTTCAAGAACGAATGTGTTTAGTTTTGTAATGAGTTTTTCAATGAATGGTAGGCTGTTATTAAATTTCCAATATCCTGGACCCCTTTTTTAAACGGGCTGGATTGGCCTTAAGCTGCTCTGCGCGGTGGTGTGCTAGGAACAGTGTCATTATATTACATTCAGAAGGTGTTTCACTCCGACATAAGTCGTCCGATATGACTAAAATACTTCAGCCGCGATTTAGAGGAGCCTCTTGAAAACGTGAATTGCTTCACACGTTGATTCTGACTCCGTTACGCATCAGTACCATGTGACTGTTCTCAGGTCTTTCTTAACACTTCGCTTCTACGTTTACAATAGTCACGAATTTCTCTTTGGTTTGACCAATCTCGATCTTGAGTTGCACCCAGCGTTACATTAAGGTCACCTGCAAAAATTACGTTCTCGGCCTGCATTTCACTCAACTAGTTGTTAATGTGCATCACTGATTCAGTTTCAGCTATGATAGGGCAATGAATATTTCTTAACAGAACTGATTTTACTGCAGCAAACGTTGCCATTAAAATAAGTCAACGTTCTTCCTCCATTCGAATTTCTTTTACTTCCAAAGCCAGGCCCCGTCTGAAAAGGATGCAGACTCCCGTACTGCCACTGCAACCGTTACTAGAATAACAGACACCGCCCCAATCCCGTGCAAGTATATGCTGTACCGAAACAGTGCAAGGAGGCTCCTGCAAAAAAGTCATGTCGCAATGATTGGCTTTCGACGATGTAAACAGCTCCCCTTTTTTGGAACCTTCCTCCATTACTGACCAATCCGTTAACATTCAGTATTATGACATTCAGGATTCGGCGGTGCTCTTCACGACAATACTTAAGCATTGTATGTTGCAAATTGTATAGTATGTTAACATTGTAGATATCAAGCAATTTTTCACAAGGATTTCCAATATCAACATTTCGTCTGAGTCAGACTGCTGATGTAGCTGATCACACTTAACACACCACGGAAGAAGCAACAAGCAAAAACAAACAAGGAAAGGAGAAAGTACAAAGACCAAAAAGGAAACGTACGCAGAAGCGTACAACAAAATGAATAAAGCTTATAATCAATAACTCTCAGATAATGGAAAATGAAACGGAAAAGAGCAGCTTGCTGGTTTGCCCAGTTTTATTTTCTTTCAAATATTTTATCCAAAAATAACTTGGATCTGAGTTTGTAGCCGCCCCTCCCCCTTCCCACCCAGAAAAAGGAACTCCTTTAATGTTGCGCTTACGACTGCAAAAAATGCGAGCTAAAATCGCAGAAGAGCTTTGAAACCTTACCTATCACCAGCTTACCGAAAACTTACTCTGAACTTTACGAGCAAAGTAGATGCGAAAAAGTCCAGTACACTGTCATTCATAGATGCATTGGCCACCGCCCCGATATCTCGCATCGCCTTCCACACCGCATGCAGACATTCCCGATAGGTGACACTGTCGGCTGAAGGCAAACAGCCGAGGTGTCGCTGCTCGCACCTCGATCAACATCGGCCGACGCAGCCACCGCCGCCCGCCGACAGGTGGAATCCCCCTTGCCGTCCGGACAGAGGGCCGGTCGCGGGGAGAAGCGGGCACCGGCAGATGCTGGATACTGACGGCTGTGGGCTCCGTCAGCACGACAGTCGTCACGAGCCTCGGGGCGGGCGTCGCCACACCATTAACGTGATGGGTGGTTGGTAGAGCGTTGTTTTCCCACTTCTGGCGAGACGGGCCCGTGTCTCCCCAGCGTACGATATTTGGGCCGCGGATCAGCTGGCAACCGGCCAAAAGCGAGTCAAGCTGACTACCACACGGTCGTGTCGCACCCTTCGCGGCACGTTGAGCTTTTGCCACAAAGTTGGCCGTCACCTGGCATTGTTCGGTCGGGTGAAGAGATCGGAATTTTGGGTAACAGGCTATGCTTAGAGCAAAATCCGATTCCTAACACCAACCGAGAAACCATTATATAAAAACTCTAAAGAAATGGCGCACCAGGTCCACAGCGTCTTATGATCGAGGTCGGCCTGCGAGGCGCCGTCGATTCGCCGCCTACACGATGGCTACCAGACTGAACCTGGCGGATGAAACAGGAAGGCAAACCTGGCATGTGATCCCAATGATACCGCAAGACGCCACCCAAACAAAAGATAAAACCTTCGCGCAGGAGAGATGACTTTTCTTCACAAACACCACACTGGTTCACACCAGAGATGTGTCGGTATCCCGATGGAGTGCGAGTTATCCTCGTTTTGTGACGGATTCTAAGGTGGCCTGGGTAAGTGTTACGCCATCTGGTCGCCGCTTTGATCGGAGGGAACGCGACCTTTCTGAAATGACGCAGTGCCCCTCCCAGGCCAACGACGGGTTCCATACAACACGGAGATAATCTACACTGCATCGGGATGTCTGGCTCGTGTCCGGTTCATGCGTGAAGATGTTGGTTCGTTTCGACGGGACTAACCATTTTATGAGATGCTTCATTTGTACTAAGGTTTACCGTGGGTAAAACCAATAGTTGTAACGCAATCTGAGGGCAAAATATATTGGACCGGGAGCACGATGGGGAGGGGGGGGGAGAGGGCGAAGTCATCATTGGGAGTGACTGAGGGCTCACCCAAAACTATACGAATCGACAGCTATGGCAAGTTTGACTAAATAAAGGGTTGGCAAATGGGAGATAATTTCTCATCATCCTGAATTTCCGAATAAGCGACGGGCACGGAGCACTGAGTTTGGAAATGGCGACAGCGCCAGGAAAGTGGCAGAGACAAGGCCGCTCTCGGAACTGAGGTGACCGTCATGGCAATATCTGTTTCCATTCAGGTTAACAACATTCAGGTATTTCATCGCGGTAAGATTTGCTGTTCGCAAAGTTTAACTCTCGCTGATTTCGGGTTTGACGTGCCCTGAGTTTTCCAAAGATAACTTTTTAAAGATTTGTTTGATCCACCTGAAACATGCTGTACACTCTGAGGCATCCTTGCCGCAACTTATGGTGCAACGTTGTTTTCCTCTACTTTGTCATGGTAACGAGCTATGACGTCATTACGAGAACGAAGTGAGCTGTTTTTGCGCGCTAATGCGGCCGGTTGACAACGGTTTCATTTTTGTCTTACTATATGACGTGTCGAGCGTACTAATACAATACTGTACATCAATGGACTGAAAATTGTTTGTGCTGTAAGACTATACATATATTTGTTTGGCTTATGCTCACTACCGCAGTTATCGCAGGAAGCTAACGTGATGAGCTAGGGCGGAAAACACCTTCTTTTTACCTTTGGAAATGCGATAAAATGTATCACTTGCAAAACAATTTACATCTTCTGATTGCTTGAACTGAACGGAATCGAGTGGTAACATTTTTTTTTCAATTCATCATTAATTTTACACAAGCAGGGCGGAATGCAGCGAAGGCCTGACTTTTGCTCCGACGGGATGAGCTTCACCAGCCGCAGGGTGATGAGTGTGTAATCCCACGATCCGCGGCCTAAAATCAGGTTCTGCAGTCAATTAAATGTTTGATGTTAAGTAAAAAATGGCGAAAACACTGACACGTCTATGTCACGGTTTTTAGATAATCCGAGGTCAATGTCACTGCCTTGCGGCAACATTGCAAGGCCTAACATGACCGCAAATGGACTAAGATTCTCTGTCGCAAACTAACTGCCCGACTCGGCGGATTGAAACGTTAACGCGCCCCAACTGGAGGGGGGTTTACCGCCCTCTTGAGATTTTTCTAGGATTGCAAGAGAACGAATAAACACAGCGTCATGAAACCTCGTGTATCTTTTACTCGATCATTTTTACAACTTGTGGCAAATTTTTGTCCTCAGGTCAAGTCAGGTGTCTCACCTAGGCCAGATCAAACGGACCTATGTCCAAAAAGTTTAGCGTCTGGTAACTTTTTCGGAAACAAGATATCACAATAATATTTCCAGGGATTAGTGATCCCAATAGATGCAACAAATCCTCTATCGCGGATTTTTTTGAATTTTCTGGGTCATTGACCTAAGGTCAGTAAAATCAACCCCATTTTTGTTTGGAGTGAAGACTGAACATTTTTAGTTTGGAGTGGAACAGACATCTAGTTACCGTCATTGGGCAAAGTATCAATGACTTCGAACCATTAACCTGAGGTCAGGTTCCGAATAACTGTTGTGGGCCAAAATGCACCACCGTCAAAATCAGCGCTGAATTAATAAGAGTGACTAGAAAATGACAGAACTTGTTTCCGCAGACATAAGTATTACCAAGAACCTCAAAAAAGTTTAAAAAATTGCACGTTTTGAAAATAAACAGGTTTTCGCGAATAAAGGTCCGCCATTGCTGTAGATTGGTAACTTACAATTTTTTCAAAATTTAAGCATGAAAAATCATCACAGGAATGACTAAGATCAATAAGGTTTACATGGATAGGTTTATGTCGCGAAAATAAAGGAGCGCTAAAATTAGTTGCCGTTAATTTCGTACCGCGTACGGTTCCGGCGTCCCCCGACAACCGGCGTGGAAATTGCCGTGTATTTAACGTATCGTTTTGGCGTATACGTTGAACACATTCGAGAAATTAGACGTGTATCGGCATCTGGGGACCTTTACTTGTGCGTTGGTGCCTACCTATGTTTATTACTCTCAGCCCTTGAGATTCAGGCCGTTTCTCGGTCTGATGCAGTCGGCTTTTAGAAAAAATATGTAGGACGTAAACTGCTTACATACCATCTAAAACTAAAAATGGGAGCAGTTTCGAGCTCTACTCGTCACAAGCTCTCCAATGGTGTGCTTATTTTCATCGCGCGACCAACCGTTCGTGACTTAGTCGCGGGGTGGTCACCCCCCAGTCGGGCGTGATCGTCGCCGACCAACAGCCGTGCGCGGGTTAATCGATAGCACGGAACCATGCGGTCCTGTGACATGTGCAGTTTTTATGTTTGGGTCACTGATAACATTACAGCTCAGGTCAAACACGAAAAAGCGCCTATTTTCTCCCGATTCGCCGATTTACAATGAAAAGAAGACCGACACTGGATTTTGCATGCCAATATGTTCTTTGCAGCCTAACCTCTTATTCTAAGTGGCGCCTTCTCCACAGTCATAAAAGGTCAAGGCCACAGGTTTGATCAAATTTCACCTCGGATACAACGTGTCTTGCAATGCATGTTTCCTGGCCCATTTGACATGGGAGTTCTAAAAGACACTTTCAAAGAGCCTTTGGTTCAAAACGGTGGCCTACAACTGGCCCAAATTATAGTGCACATGCAACAATGCAACATTTTGAAGTTTCAGTCTCGAAGTACCTCGAGCATGCTAGTGACCTTCCGTCTGAGATACCTCTAGATGACCTCGGAATGTTGCACAACATTACAAAGGCCCAATTTCCGACTGACTATTGTGACCCCCCCCCCGATTTCTAAACCTTGGCTACAATCATGGCTACGAGTCACCCGAAAACCCATGAAACAACGTCCTACGGGGCATTAAGGTAACCACACAATTAACATTCCCCAGTCAGGGTGTGGCGAGACAGGCAGCCAGCACCCTGCTTCACCGAACTAGTTGCATCATAGTTTCCATGATGATCGCAGGGATAGTTGCAGTTGCCCGGCAAGTACGACTCCCTGCTGCGGACTGCAGACTCTGACCCCCGCCATCTCGAAAACTATTGGCTTGATCTCGCTGAAAATGGAATTTAGTAGCCTGAAGCAATATCGACATTTGCCGACAAAGGTATGCCGAAACTTTCCAAAGCGGATAGGTGGGTCAGGGTGAAGGCATCAATTGGGGTTTATTTGCATGACGTCCTTCACTACATTTTGTTTGTCGATTTCGCCCTACTTTAAGTTATTCTACCGGTAACTGATAAGTATATCACATGTGTTAGGAAGAGTTCGATTTTCAACATTCATAGGCGTATCCAGAACACATGAAAGTAGTGCGCTGCTCTGGGAAATGTTAACTCATTTGACAATATATTTGGAGTATGCCGTGCTTATCTGTGCTCGGAGAGCACTTCCATCAGTGTCACATACTATATTATATGCATAGGACAAATGTAGGGGGGCTGCGCGAATTCTGAATGCGGGGTCGGCCGCCCTGGGTGGCGCCGGGCCGGTCCGTGCCGGCTCCCGGCGGGCGTCGGTGACTATCGGGTGACCTTGAGCGGCGTGGCGCCAATCCGGACATGTGCGGTCCGGACTGGTCGAGACTGATGCCACGTGATGTGCAGCGTCGAGGTCGGGTCGCCGGGTTGCGTGGAACTGGATTGCTGATATTGAATTCGGGCGGAGCGGGCGTTATGTGTTCTGGAGACGACTGAAATAGAGCTGTACCTCGAGAAGTCTATATAGAAGTCTATGTGTTACAAAGAAGACCACGCTTACATAAATACCCACTCATCCGATCGATCCAGTATTATCACATAACGTGTGTTAACTTTCAACGTGGTGAACTGTTGGTAACTGGTAATCACCTTCAAACATTTGAAGTCCTATTTTGCATTGTGCTTAAGGTTCGCATCTATAGATAATAAGCCCATCACATTCTGAAATAGCAGAACTATAGGCGTAAACAGGGTACATAAAAGAGGATATTTTTGAAAATGTACAGTTTTTTGTCATGCCTTCTGAATCTCGTGAGATGATGTGCGTCAAGAAAACATTTCCATCTGTGTCACATGTCATGTTCTGTACACATTGCAAGTGTTAGTAGGTTGATCCAGGTACCAGAGAAAGGAAGGTCAATAACTGCATGGTGATAGCTATGTTTTATTCTGTAAATGGGGACAATTTTTTCAGGGAATGAGAAGAAATGAAATATCCCTTTTACATCACCCTGGCACCGGCTCTGATTTTTTTCACTGAAAAAATTGGCAGTTAATCGCAGTGCACATGCAACTAACAAAACCATTCTCACAGATCCAGACTGACCTTTCATGATTACGCATTCATGATGTGTCAGACTTTAACAAGCCTTTTCCTTTTTGCTCATTTAATAAATACAGACGCAAAGCAAACATGGAACAGACTGAAATCCGGAGCCATGTTTGCCTTCACATCCATGGACCTCAGTTCATATGTTATCAAGGAAAAATCTAGCCTCGTTTGTTTGAAATCGGGGTTCCTAGTTCCCCATATAAACCTCTCGCTATCACTGTTTCCCTCCCAATATGTGGGTACCAAATTCATCCGATTCACCATTTTGATTACTTAATGTCTAGCGTGAAGGTTGTTGGCGTTCCTGTAGCTGAAGAAAATCATTTTTCATTCAAAACTAAACCTCAATCCCGTTCACCATCACAGGCAACCCTTTGCTTACCTTTCTTTATCAGGTCTTTAAAGGCATGACAAAATGAGGCGAGTCAGTATTTGGTACATCAATATGAATTCGAATCATTTTAAAGAAATAGTGCATTTTAATCAAAGAAATGATGTTTCTTTCCATTTCGATAATTTCCGATCGTCCTGAAAATGATCGGTCCCATCTTTTGGTTCAAATAGCAACGGCACGCGAGTTGCTTGTGAACGGCGCAACAAGGATATTTGATCCCAAATTGCTGTCAAATGAGCACAACCGTCTCTTTGCACAGCGATGATTTTCAACTTCCTTGCGACAACCGACACGGAGTTTGGTTTCATGGAATTTAGTTTGGTTTAATAATAAATATTTCATTGCTGATTTAATAGGAACTTAACACAACGGCCAAAACAAAATCCACACCCTCTGTGGTAATTTGAAAAAATATCTCGAAAAATAGCGTTGGGGCAAATTTCGGGCTTCCAGCCTGTCTCGTGCTAATGCATTTTTTCGGAAAAATTTTGGAAATGAAAATCACAAGACCTGAAAGGATAACGGCCAAAATCCAAATAATATTTTTAGTGGTAGTGGCGGGCGGTGCCTCGCCGGTACCTTCGCTGGGATCTGGACCCCCAAAACCTCAGTATGAAGAGAAATCTCCGGCCCTGCACTCACATCGAACACGACCATAATGGAGCGCAGGACACACTGCAGGCGGTTGAGAACTCCCGAGACAACATTCATTAGAGACACTGCACACATTATCAGTGTGCAAAACAGGAAACTCACGCATGTGGCTCTTTACGACTGAGAGTTAGCTAGGCAGGAGGATCATGATGAAAAACAAATCGTTTAAGAGGTTGTAGAGTTGAAGAACTGGGTGGTTTCAGACGTTTCGCGGTCTTCAAGGTATGAAATGTATCATGCAGTGTGATACTAAATTTCTTGTGAACGAAATGGGGCAATTTTAATTCCTGGTTTTATGCGTGTGGTATAGTTTCACAGTTTTTTCTTGCTAATAACTCATATTAGTTTGGAGTGTCGACTAAAAAATACAGCAAATGGCTTTCGAAATTTTTCACATAACCACATTGAAACGACAAACGAATAATACCGTACCTTGGGACAAATGATCAACGAACAAGAAACTGATCAATATTGAATTTGCCGTCTTGTTGAACAGTCCATGCAGTGACCCGCACCCGTCCGGCAGTCGACGCCATGCACGCCCGACTGACAAGAGGTGGCTGTTGAACCTTGCCCCCCTCCCGCAACTAGAAAATGATTCGTCGCACAAGAAAAATAAGCGGGTCGTTGGAAAGCTCGTGATGGCCAGAGCTCGACATTCGTGTCATTTTTACTTTTCGACAATATTTAAACCATCTGCACCCTATATATGACTTCTCATAGCAGACTGCATGGACCAAAAAACTTCCTGGATCACAGGATTGTGATCAATAAAGTCTATGTAAAGGTACTAACGGAGGATAAAAGTCCGCAAATGCCGACACGCGTCTAATATCTCCAGCTTGTTGAATGGTAACGTGGGGAACTTTTTGTTGACCCTGTAATGACTTTGGGCGGCGGCACACAACGCTGCATGACTTTTACGGGCACTAATTTTGACGTTCCCTCTGATGGCGAAACAAGCCTTACTAATTATTGTTTCTTCATGCTAGTGGTTCGTGTTATAGTATGCCATGTTTAACTTTTGATAAAAATCAGTTAGTTACCAGTCTACGGAACCGGCGCTGTGTGCGGTTTCTCGCCGCTCGAACAAAATCATTGAGCATGCAGTGGAGCCGCTTGCATCCGCCCCGGGCTGGCTGTGGCGGGTGTCAGGTGGGCTGTGGCCGGCCGGCCGCGTTGTGGTGTCTCGCAGGGGCGCGTCCAGCGGCGTCCAGCGGACGGCCGGTGGTCATGCCAGCACGGAACTCGAATGGTGACCAGACCGCGTGACGTGGTGACGAGTGGGGGCCTCGGTGCTCCCTGACCTTGGCTGACCGGCAGAGGTCATCCAGGCGCGCCTGTTCGGCGGTGAACGTCGGACTGGTTCCGACTTCGTTCATCACACGCTGGCCTGGGGACTGGCTGAAACCTGACTGCAACGACCACCCGCTCTGATTAACTGCAGCACCGCCCGGAACCATGCCTTGGTCCGCCTCTGCGCTGAGCCCAACAGCTCAGGTGCAGGAGAAACGGTGCTTGCCCGTTGCCTTCGGTCAGTCGGTCACTAGTCAACAGTCGGTGAAGAGCAGGACAATGCATGTGCAACGGGCCCAGATGCCGTTCCGCTGCAAGCCCTCTGTATGCCCCGGAAGACGTGCAGAATCGGAATACTGTGAGTACGCCATTATATGGTCGATAAACGACCGCTTGTTTTCCGTTCAGGACGCTGTAGTAGGGTGCCGCGTTAAAAATGTGCAGCTTATCAGAGCTTTTCCCGTGATTTGGCTGATTGCAAGCACGCAGTGATTTTGACCAAAACTGAAAAATATTTACGGATGATGCATCGGCCTTGAAAATGCTAGTTTTCGGTCAAATTGGACCAATTAATATCAAGAAGAAACGTTCCCTGATTTGCATGGAGGAAGTACCGGAGAACATGGCGCGTGGTTTACGATATGGCGCCACCAATCGAGGATGACGGCTGACCAATTATGAATGCGTTTGTGACTGGCCTTAAAAAAGTTGGTGATGTTGGTGCTTTCACACGCTTCTCTTTCGTCGAATAGGTACCCTTTAGAGTGTTCCCACTCCTGGCTATTGTCTGTTTATCCATTGTAAACGCTACGCTCATCAGAAGAGGATCAATAACTTCACTTAATCCACAGACCCATGCAGATCCCACTCCTACGAACAGACTGCAAAACTCGATTGACGCGAACAGAAAACTGGTGCCGAGGGCCGACGCCGCCGGACGCGCAGTCAGATCCCGGGGAATAAGAGGGAGGCACACCTCGCGCTGTTCCCATCTACCTATTATTACTGTGGGACCCTACTTACTGATCCCACTAGTTCTACCAACTATTTTGAAGTCCACCGGTCTCCACCGCTCTCCCCGAGCCCCATTCAGACTCAACGCCGATCAACGCCGCCGCCGCCGATGCCTGTAATACAAGCAGCTCGCGGCGCACAGAGGCGCGTACAGCCCCGGGGATACGAAGGCGGCACACCTCAAACAATTTCAGAAAACAGATGCTCAACGTTCCTGTTGCAATGACAACACCATGTCACCTCTTGGTCATTTCTAAAGATGACGTTCTTGATTTTTGCCACTAGGTCAGGCACGTGTTGTGCGTAAGTTGAATACATGTCAATGTTTAGGCAGGTGTGACTTTTAAACCACGTGATCCATTATTTTAGTTCAGTAACAAGCCTCTAATTGGCCCAATTCGACCGAAAACGAACATTGCCATGGTCGATGCGCCGCATCTAAATACCGTTCACTTTTGCTAAAAGTCGTTGTGTGTGCTTCCAATGAACTAAATCATGGGAAAAGCTTTTGTCAGTTACAATGAAAAAAAAACAGTAAAAATGCGTTAGCCTACACTGCAGTGTTATGGCGGAAGCCAAATCTTGTCCTGTCCCCTGGTGTTCTGCCATGAGTAAGCTTTTCGGATGGTCTTAAAACGGCCTTGGCATGGCGTGACTGTCCAACACGGTGTGGTAAACGATTTTGAAAGAATTTACCACTACTCCACCCACATCTATGAAAATATACCGCCACCTCCACCCGCTGGACTTGATATGGCTTGTTCTCTTTCCTGCTTCTAGGCACTGCAGTTTGTTTGGTAACACGGAAACTTCAGCGCCGCCAGGGCATTTCTGTGCTTCCGCGAAATGCCGCACGGCTTCTTGTGGCACGCTCTGCCTCTCACGTAGCCCTAGCGGACACTACTGGTCCATTGACCACAGGACACTACAACTCGCAGAGAGAAATGCTGCAGAGCGACCGGGTCGGCCGGGCTCATAACTTTGCAGTCACAAGGCACCGAATCATGGTAATGGCACTGCAAGGACCAGACAGGCCAGTGGGCCGCACAGCGACGCGACTAGCCGCGCTGGGGCCGGCCGCTGAACGGTGCATGGTCTGCTTCAGGCCGTTGAACCGGCCGCCGCTGCGGCCGTCCGCCAGCAAAAACTGAGTGAGTCGGAGGAGGCGGGCGCCCCGCGCTGGATCGGCTCACGAACATGCCGCTCACGCTGCGCGTGCCGCTGGCGGTACTCTGGAGACGCGTCATCAAGTACCGGTACGAGCCGTCATGCAACGTCAGTTGTCAAACGCGCGAGCTCCGGTACCCCCCCCCCCCCGACACGCACAGATGTGGCATATGCTTTACATCTACCACAGTGCAGGAGAAAGCTTCGGGGCTTTTCTTGCGTCGCTTAACTCGTTTTAGGGTCGCCACTGCATGTACCACTCTAATCTAAAATATCGTTTTCGGGGTTGAATTCATGAGTGGGAAGGGGAAGTCATCTCCCACGAACTCACATGAATGCCTCTTCCGATTTTACTGAGTTATTGCTGAAGCTAAAGCTTTGCACCGGATTTAGTATTTTGAATTTCCAAATATACCATCATCATATTGTCATAACCAAATAGTCATATACCAAATCATATATATATATATATATCATATAATATATATATCAAATATATCATATATCATATATATCATATACCAAATATATCATATACCAAACATTGTCAAGTTCGAGATGAGTTTATACAACGTGTTTACTGGTAAAATGCTGTTAGTAAAAAAAAGCTATGAGAATGGCAATTCAGAGCATACATTCTAACGGAGAACATAACTAACACTACATTAGCATGCTTGGCTGTAGGAGGGTAAACTAAGGTGGTAGCACTGGCCGGAACCGTCCCCGGAACGTCACATGGGCTAAGGTAATCTGTCCTTTTATCAAATTAGCTTTCCATTTTCATTTGGAGCAGTTAGTTTCATGAATGAAGGAAATTTGTGCACCCATTGACTTCTGCTCTTGATCCAATACTAGAAAACCGTACTGGTTTCTTGATACTTATTGTAAAAGATTTTCTGGGCAATTTGGTTTTCCTAAAATTTACTTTATGCGTTTTGCGCTTTTTTTCTCCAAGGTCATCTAAGTTCATTTTGTTTTCCCTGTATGTACTGCACAATCCACTGTGCGCTGTCCAAAAAAATAAATGCCCTAACTATGGTATAAATAGATGAGCATTGGTTCTACGTGACGTCACTCTTGTTTCCTGCAGATTGTTCTACGTAGCTGTAATCGCCTGCGGCGTTGTTTACGTATCAACACCATCGGGTGAGACCTCGAACGGATATTGAATTCTTCCTTCCCTATAGTCTTATATAATCCTGGTCAGCGTCTAATAAGTTTTTGATTTGTAACTGATATACATAAGAAACGACATTATTTTCCATAAATTTGCATAAATCTAGCGATTCGTATGTATCGTATGTATCGTATGTATCATATGTATATCGTATGTATCGTAGGATAATTCTAATTGGTTAATCAATTCATTAAGATTTACCCTGTTTTACATTAACGCCCATCAGTACACCCGGAAACACTTATCTCCTGATATACTGAAGGTCTTTTGTTAACTAAATGTATGCGGTGTCAAAAAAGCTGTCAGTATTAAACAGCTGTTCGTCAAGGTATTCAGCGCTTTCCCTCGCTCGTCTTCTCTATTTGGCCATGATCGACAGCACAGGGGCGGGTGCGACATCGACAGTACAGATACGACCTGCCTCCAGCAATTTCCAAACCTTGCGTGGTAGAGCGCTGAAATAAAAAGGGGCGAGCAGCTTGATATGTTAGCCCATGCGATATCCCGCTTGCTCCTTTTGGGTGAGAGTGTCCTTACAGCCGACTTCAGATAAGGTTTTGTCAGTGGATTGTCAATGGATTCTGGTTTTCATTGGATCCTGTGGAACGAACCTATGTGACGCTTTTAACCCGCGCACTGGTGGGCCTCTCACGAACTGATGGGGGTAGGGGGTTGACTTATACAAATGTCTCGGCTGTTTACCGACCTGTCCGCGTGAAATTTTTCATGCAGAAAGCTGACAGCATTACGTCAACGATAACATTTATCCAATATCTGTGTGATGGACTGGGGTCAGTGGTAAGGTCAACATAGGTCAGTGACGCCTGTCCTGTTCTGTCCAGGTCGCACAGAAGTACTGACGCGCGCACCGCTAGGGCGCAGGCTAGACTTAGCGCGACCGACCGCTATGCCCACGGCGTCAGCTGGCGCGCCCGCGTCGTTCGACCTTCGTAACGCAACAGTTCGCAACACAGCAAAGCCTTCCGCCCGTATCTCAGCTGTTTACCGGAGTATTTACATCCCATTTTGTAGGCTATATCCTTGCTGTATTGCTACAGGGACTGTAGCCGCCCCCTAGCCGTTACTCGCTCCTTTGCAGATCATGCAGCTCATCCCCTGGTGGTCGTCACATGCAGGAGCTGGCTTGTGATGCTTTATTTACAGAATGCCTCTAGCTGAGCGGTTTCTGTGCGAAAACGAAAAGTGATTTTTACAATCTAGCATACAGGAAATTCGCCATCTAAGGCAACGAGCGTGCACGCCATGCATAAAGCGGAACACCAAGAACATGATAGTACTCATCACACACCGACAATGCGGCTTTGGGGGGGGGGGGGGGCTTCAATCAAGCGCGGCCATTGCGTTCCACGCGTGTACGCAGTCTTTAGCGCTCTGAACCGGCCGAAAGACCACACTCCCGCGCCGAACGCGCCATGTGACGCAGCGGCGACACTCAAGCGGCGCGAACGACCACCGGACGTCGCGGTCTCGGCCACTAAATTCGAGCGCGCGCCTACAGTGATAATAAACGATTAGTGTGGCCTATTGAGGTCAGTTTGTAGATCAACATAGGTCAATGGCGTGTAGCTAACTGATTGCTAGCTCCTGCTGCCTTATTTTCTTCCACATTCTATTTGAATAGAAAACGCGCAGTATCGTCCGCATTTCTTTTTGACAAATCACGTACTCCACAAAACCTCTCGTCACACCAGAGGCGGATCCAGGATTCCGAAGTGGTGACGTGGTGCACGGCCACTACAGAAAATAGTCATACTCATCTGGTGATTACCACGTGCGTCGGCGCGGAAAAAGGGAAGTGCACGCGCCCCTCCCTCTCCCCCCCCCCCTCGTGATCCGCCACCGCCGACGGATGGCAGGATCAGCTGGCGGCGCGACGAGTCGCCCGGCCGGATTCTGCCGCTCGGCCCGTCGGCCGGCTGGCCGGCCGGCTGGTTTTGCTGTGGGTCGCACGTGGCCCACAGCAAAACCAACCAGCTCTCCACTTTTTCGGGCCGATCGCGGTGGTTTTTGGCAGTTCTTTGCGCAGGTGCTTTCGGACTTGCCTCTCTTTCCACATATCTGAGAAAAAATGCAGGTGCGGTAACCCCCCCCTGACATCAATGCGTCGGTTAAAGCACAAGCACGACTCTCAGCAATGGGTGAGGCCCCAAACCACTTTTTTATGAAGATCAACGTTTGTGATTACATCGCATCAAGTTCTCCTTGAAAACGTCTCTGTTAATTATGGTGCTTATGGAGAGGTCTATTCCCCATGATATGCCCCGGGGAAGGAGGCCATAGATGACATATCAAGAGCTCCAAGTTTTCGCGCGACGTTGGAACGATTCAACACCAGGCTGCGTTGAGGTGTAGAGCGATCCATACCTCCGTTCCGGGGAAATGTGCGACAAACATCAGTGGCGCTGTACGCCTCCCGTATTAGCCGGGTTCAGTGAAGACAAAATGGTATTTTCATCATGTTGCTGAATCGAGTACCTAAAACCCACAAACACTGGGAGTCAAAGCGAAAATGAAGGCTGCTGAAATGTGATGCTCGATCAAATCCACTCACGAGAAAGCCTCCCCGTGAAGTCGTATTTCGTTCCAGATTCTGGCAACCCTTATTTATTGCCTGTACGGCTGAAACTACGTTTTACAACTGAATATAAATGCCCCTACGTTGTGCCATGTAATGCAATGTGATGTTGTGTGCTGTTAACCGATATGAGTCACATACAGTCCATACGCAGGATATTTATGGTGCTGGAGAACTCGCCCCATCATTTGCCCAGATGATTCTTCAAGAGCATCAACAGAAGGATTAAAGATGTTCAGATCAGTTCTATTAGATTCAGCCTAATTCAGATAGAGGTCGCTTTACAGGTAATGGGTAAATTAACGCGTTGGCGGAATTAATAACCTTATTGACGAAGGCGTATTATGCCAAAGCATGCGGGATTGTATGATATAAAACGGCAAAGCTGTAGAGTTGTGACTAGTGAGTCAACAAGGCAACTCATTGTACTGGCCACCCCGATAGTAGTGTCTGAGTAATGACGACTTTCAATACTCCAATCAGCATAGTTTTCCTCTCAAAGTATATGACACAATAATGGACATTCGATATTACAAAACCCAAGAAGCAGTGAATTTCTTCTACTGAAACCTCGCCCGACGCGGGGAGGCAGCCCCCGCGTCCGTCGAGAGTCCCATCCTATCTTTTCTATTCTATGCTATGCGCTTCCGCAGAGAAACGTCGTTCTCGGCACAAGGGAAATATCAAAGGCTGACAACGACGTGTGACGAATCATTGACCTGCCTCTGGCTTGAAGAGATAAGCAAGCACTAACTTCAACAACTGATCAACGTAAAACACCCAGTCCCTACAAAAGCACGACCTGCCAGCCGAAATGTTATGAAACTAACATGATGACAACGGGGACGGAGAACCATGGCTAACTCCTTTCTTAGCGCCCTGGGAGACCATAGGTGACCTCAAACGATTAAGTCAAGTAGCATGCGAATCAGCTTTGCGCGCGATACATTCCTGTTTTCGTTTCGTCTCTATATCTTGACTAGAAGAGCAATGAGTTACGGGTGGTAACCTCCTCTGTGACGTAACTGAAAATTCTGACGTCCGGCGAGGACTTATTTCCTGGCAGGATTTTCCCAACGGGAATGCACGGATGGACATGGTGATCCATATTTCTGAGATAGCGATACAGCTGCGTTTTCTTGACCAACAGGAGACCCACAGCACGAAGCCCCACACCTGCGCCCTTGTTGTAATGAATAGGCCTAATGACATCAAGCAAATCCTCACTGTATGTCCTCAGGTGGGAAGATGGAGTACTGGGACAGCGCCGCTAAGGTCGGCACATGCAGCAGCATCTTCAGCATCTCCGAATCGCGGCCATTCTGGGAGTCAGCCTCGGGCTCGCCGGCCCTCTGCGACTCCTCCGGCCTGAGTCCCGCTCGAGCCAAGGAGTGTCTGACTCGCCTGCGGGCCCGGCGGGGCCGTCCTGCAGAGGTCTTTTTCATGGGCGACTCACGCGCTCGCATCATGTTCGAGAAGTTCCAGAACGACATGGACCTTGAGTGGAAGGGCAAGACCCTGCAGGAACAGTTTCCAGACGTGGCCAACGTCTCGCATCTGGTTAAGGGCGCTCCGAAACGTTGCATAGGCGGCTCAAAGATGTCCAGAGACGGTAAAGTAAGGAAAGTGAACTGTAATTTGGCGGCCTCAAACGAGGTCATAGGCGTGACTTACTACTGGGACCAGTACGTGAATGCCAAGTACTTGGAGACGTTGCACTTGTTGGAAGCCGCCTGTCGAAAAGGCGAGGAGTGTCCCGACCTGGTGATGTTGACGGCCGGCATGTGGTACGCCAAGCCGCATGAAACCTATTACGTTCCTCTTCAAGAGCGGGCTCTGAAGTTCCGGCAGCACACGCTGGAGCTGGCGCCGGCCCTACAGAGACTGGCGAATCACACCAAAGTCCTGTACAGGACCGACGGCCCGGAAAACATGGAACCGCACGGACGCAAGTCTACAGTCGGTGGCATCCTCATGACACTAAATGTCCTGGGCATGACCGCAACCCGACAGGTTAGGAAGGGCTGCAGAATGCCACACCAGATTAAAGTGCCGTTTGGCCTCCACCGGGACCCCGTTAATCCACCCTAAACAGTACGGGTAAAACGTGTTGCCGGCTCTCCTGCATGTTACCAATAGATTGCGTGCTCCTCTGCCGTGCTCTGAGCCGAGGTGAACCAGAACCTTCTAATCCTCTTCTGGCCTCTTGTGCCTCTGTATTCCTAGTCTGCTGTGCCTGCGTCACTCGGGCCATGGACAGGAAGCTCATTCTTGCACTTTCCGTCCTCGCATGCCTTTTCACCCAGGCGATGGGAATGGCGGGTTTTAGCTGTGCCACTCGTGATGTCGGTGGATGAAATCCGTTTCGTAGTTTTTTTGCGGTAGACTGAAGGCGACGGTGGCACATCCAGGGACGCGAAAATGGGGTTTATGGCCGATATTCGTCCTCTCATGTAGGACCATATGAGGATCATCTTCAACTTTAATAATTATTTTTTTAGTCCTTAATTGGCCGGACATTGCGCATGAAGATGACTCGCGGGGCAATTGTAGATTCAAGACCTCAACATAGTAGTGGGTAATTATCTGCAAACGTTCAGGATTACTTCTCACCCGCTTTTGCCTGACTGGCTGGACCAATTTCAGTAACATTATCTGAGATGGTGGTTATAATGTATTGGTAGCACACAGGAGTCAGACATAGTATTGCACGGCACAGAGGCGCCTTGTGTTTTCTACATCCGCCCTGGATGCATTCTCTCAACATTCCATATGATATCCAAGTGGCCAGTTACTTTAAATGCCAGGCACTAAAATCACACTTTTCGGAAATGTTAGCTCACAGTACCGATATGCATGGTAATCTATTGTTACAGATACCAACAGGCACAGCCACCCAATTACTGATGCAATCAAATGTTAAAAGCGGCAGTCAAAATACGTTTCAGTCACAGCAGCATTAAATAAACGTTAAACCAGGGCCCAATTGCGGGTCAGCGCCATACACGCCTCGACTGAGCGGGGGTGGGGGGGGTGGTTGACCGCCCCCTCTAACTCCCGAACGATTGGTCACACGATAAGAATGAGCGCACCGTTGGAAAGCTCGTAACGAGTAGAGCTCGAAACTGGTCCCATTTTTAGTTTTAAATGATATGTAAGCCATTTACTCCCCATATATGTTTTTTCATAGCCGCCTGCATGAGACCGAGAAACGGCCTGGATTTCAAGGCCTGTGACTAATCAAGTCTGGATAAAGGCACCAGCGAACAGGTAAAAGTCAGCAGATGCCGATGAAACGCCTAATTTCCCTGATTTGTTTCGTATGTACACAGAAACGTTGAATTTACCTTATTCCCGGCAGGAAAGGCTGACTCCCCCGCCCCCTCAAGTTTTTTGCTTGCCAATTCCAGGCTTTTTGACGGGGCTTCACAACACTTGGTGACTTTTCCTACCTATTCCTTCTACGTGCCGTGACAAAATTTGAAAGTTCTGTTTTGCTCAGGGGCGGAGCCAGGCAAGGTTTTTGAGAGGCACCTCAGGCCATTTTTGGCCCTATTGGAGGGTAAAAGGAGAATGACTGCCAAAGATAGTGTTTTTAAAGATAGAACTTAAAACTTTATGGGGATAGATAGCAAAATAGTTGGGTAATGTGCACACACAATTTTGTACACCTGAGTTTATTTTACAAGGTCAGGTCAAGGTCAAAATCAAAGTTTGGTTTTACAACAATAATTTTGGCACTGTTTTTTAAAATGCCAAACCCAGAACATATATGACGTAGAAGGGTGCCCTCCACTTGTGTATCAAGTTTCACCTTTATATTAGGTCGGGTCACGAAGCTATGACCTAAGATGGCGCAGCGCGTACCCTATATCGCAATAGCCCTAAGATGGAATTTTTGAAATAGAGTGAATTCGTTTACGTAGTAGATTATATATAGATACGTATTAGACTGAAAACGTTTACAGATAATATTAAATGCACACGAGATCATTTCATGTGACTCCAAGGTCACTGAAGGTCATTTTAAGTTCAAAGGTCATAAGTTGATCTGAAGAACGTGTGACCACGACAGTTCCCCTTTTTCATGTCCCTGGCACCGCCTATGCTAGCATTATGCAAACATTGCAATGCGATTTGTCATTCTCTAGCCTAACAAGACTAGCAAAAGCCAAAAAAGTGTTTTTCTTCTTTTATTCATTCAGCTCTTGGAAAACTAATCCTCCTATTTTTGGAAACCTGTGAACGCCCATGAATTTTTTCAAAATTTCAAATGTGTCTACCCAATGATGAACGTCCCCTCCATAATGTCTCGATTCATGCTAGTTTCATCGATATCGGCCCATAAACAACGGAGTTATAAGAAGTCCAAAATACCCCTAATTTTGATATTTTTGCCCTCTGTATCCAACCCTTTCAAAATTTTCAACATGTCTTTTTATAAAAGTGTAGATAATGTCATGGCAAATCGATAACCGTTTGTTGCGATGAAATCGGATGAGTAGTTCTCGAGGTCTCGGGGGGGGGGGTGAATCCCCCCCCTACCGGGAATCGACCATACCGTCTAGCCCTGCGGGAATAGGATTAAAGGCACGGTTTTTAAAGCTAAAGGCAGTGATTTTTGCAACGCTGCACGGCAGATTGCGCCGTCGAAAGTGGGATGAAATTGACGGGAGCTTATTTTAGCGTCCTTTTATTATCACAAAATATGCCATCCCAAGTGTTGTTTCCGAGTCCTAATGCTTCTTAAATCATGCATGATGCATAAATTCTGGAAAAAAACCTAGTGGTTATCAGTCTACACGGTTGGCGGAGCTTTATTGGGAAAAGTTTGTTTACTTCCAAAATATGCAATTTTTTGTAACTTTTCGGACATTTGGTATACGTCGCACTATGCGAGCCAGTTCTGAAACTTGGAACCCGATCTGAGTCATTCATCGCCGATTTTTATGGCAGTGCATTTTGACTCATAACGGTTATTCGTGACCTGACCTCAGGTCAGTGATCGGAGGTCATTGAAATTTTGCCGATTGACGGAAACTGGATGTCTGGATCTCCCCACGCTCAAGCTGTTCAAAAAAATCCCTTAATTTTCGGAAAAAAACGACGAATTATGTTGCAAACGGGCTTGATCTTATGTCAATGACCCGGACATTTCCAAAAAATCCGAGATAGCGAATTTGTTGCATTTATCAAAGTCTCTAACCCATAGAAGTCTTATTGTGATATGATGTTTTTCGAAAACGTTGCAGGGCGCTAAACATTTCTGCGCATAGGTCCACTTCACCTGACCTAGGTCAGACACCTTATATGACCCGGGGTCGGAAACTGGATGCTAGGGGTAAAAATGATAAAGCAAAAGTTAAACATTTTTCGTGGCGCTGCGTTTGTTCGTTCTCTTGCTATCTCGGAAAAACCTCCGGGAGGCGGTCAACCCCCTCCCAGTCGGAGGCGGGTTAAGACATGGCACAGAGATAACTTCACGGATATGACCCTACCGGGTTCGAGAAGCTGTGCTCATTTGATTTGTAAAAGCGTGTAGTGAACGCGAAAACGTTGACATTCCTGAAAGAGATCGGGTAGGTATTGCACAGAGTGGGTATTCGAATGAACGGACTGCGCTAAACGGTATTCATTCGAGGAAAAGGGTTGCTCCACAGCGCTAGAGCTTGCGATTGGGGCCTCGGCACAGCCAAGCCGAGTGCTGGCAACAGTTCAAGCCTGTCAAGGCTCGTATGGTGAACATTGTACAGAAACATAAGTTCATGCCGCGCAAAGCGAGACTTCGTCGTGCGCACGTTCAAATGGGCCAGAAAAGTGACAAAGTCCATGCTGACGAGAGGTTTATCCGAATTAATAGCCATCCGTATGAGGAACTTGTGCTTTCTACGTTCCAGTCGTTTCAGATGGGCGACAGCAGCCCCAGCCCATAGAACATAGCCGTACCCGAGCGTGGAACGAACATGGGCGTACAAGGCACAGAACAGAACCTTGTGTAAACAAAACGTGCTTTGTTGTGGCGTCTGGATAACTGCATGCTGCGTGTGGTAAGCCCAACCATAGCCATGCGATCCGCCTTGGCCATGGCTGAATCGACGCGGTGAGCAAGTGAGCTTTGTGTCTAGTAGGACACCCAGGTCCCGGGTGTCGTTGCGGCGCCTTAGAGCGTTCTCGCTTAGCGTACACGTGGCTAGAATCGATATATCGAATCGAATATATATATATGATATACAGAATCGAATAATCGAATAGAATCGGGGATTTGCGTGGTGAGAAGGACGTTACAAGCATTTTGCACGATTAAATTTTAGGTGCCACGTACGCGATGTACATACGTACGTACGTACATACGTACGCACAAGATGAGAGACGGTCAATGTCGGCCTGAAGGGCGTCAGTGTCGGCCGTAGACGAGACGCGGCGGTATAACTTGATGTCGTCGGCAAACATGGTGCCGTTTGTCTGGATGAGGGCAGGTAAGTCGGAGGCGAAGCAGATGAAAAAGGAGTAGACCACGTTCGCTACCTTCGGGAACCCCGGATTTGACTGGGATCCAGTCGGAGAACTTGTCGTCGAGGACGACTCGTCTGCCGTTCGTCAGGTAGAACCCAATCAATCAGTGCACACGTGCTGTGATGTTGAAAGAAGTCTTGAGCTTGTGAAGAAACAGCGTGTGGTTTACGCTGGGCAATGCCGATGGATAATCAGTGTAAATGGAATCAGCCTGTACGCCCTCATGGATTGAGTCCCAGCTACGTTTGAGGAAAGCTGTTAGGCTGGATACACAGGTAGGAACCGTGCTGACTGGGCGACAGTGATGGTAAGTAATGTTCATGCTGGGAATCGCAAACTGCTTTTCCAAAATTTGGAGCAGAGATGGAGGGGGAGATGCCGCGGTGGTTGCCAGGTTTATTTGTGTTGCTTTTTTTGTACAGTGAAGTAATGTTGGCGTCTTTCCAAAGTTGGGGGAAAATGCATTGAGGGACCGATAATTTTCAAATAGTTTCGAGTGTGATCGCCAGCTCTGAGGCACACTCGTGCAAAACGCAAGCACTAAGACTGTCTGGTCCGCAAGCCTTGTGTTGGACGATACTGGACAGTAAAATTTAGCCTTAATCATGGGGAACGGTGAAGTTGTCAAGGATCGGCGAGGGGTAGACCGGAGCATCAGGCAGTGCAGCCACACGCGGGTCTGAAAACTTGGCCCCAAACGTTGCGTTAAGAAGGTTAACACAGTTAGCTAAGAAGTTAACACAGAACAAAGAATAGTTAAGAAGGTTAACACAGGGTGTGACCGCTATGTACCAGGTTAGTCGGAAGGTGCCGGGACTATTTAACCCTATTCCCGGCAGGGGGGCTGAATCCGCCCACCCCTCGGGTTTTTTGCTTGCCAATTCCACGCTTTTTAGCGCAGCTTCACAAAACTTGACGACTTTTCCTAGCCATTCTTTCTACGTGCCGTGACAAAATTTCAAAATTCTATTTTGCCCAGGGGCGGAGCCAGGCAACGTTTTTGGGAGGCACTTCATTTTTGGCCATGTTAAGGGTAAAATCAAAATGTATGCCAAAAACAGAATTTTAAAGCTAGAACTTAAAACTTTATATGGATGTATAGCTAAATAGCTGGGCAATGTGCAGATATAATTTTGTTTATCTGAGATCACATTACACGATCAGGTCAACGTCAAAACTCAAAATTTGTTTTATTGCAATGATTTTGGTGCCGTTTTTTCAAATACCAAACCTGGAATATATGTGACGCAAAAGGGTACCCTCTACTTGTGTACCAAGCTTCAGCTTGATATCAGGTCGGGTCACAGAGCTATGACCTAAAATGTTAGTAGACGTATCCTATATCTCAATAGCCATGAAATGAAATTTTTGAAATAGAGTGAATTCGAATGATTTAAAACATTTACAGATAATGTTAAATGCACACGAGATCATTCCAAGTGACCCCAAGGTCACTGGAGGTCATTTAAGGTGAAAGGTCACAAGTTGATCTGAAGAACGTATGACCATGACAGTTGCCACTTTTTCATGTCCCTGGCACCGCCTATGCTAACATTAAACAAACATTGTAATGCGATTTGTACTTCTTTAGCATAGCATGACTAGTAGAAGCCAAAAAAGTGTTTTTCCCATTTTATTCATTCAGTTGTTGGAAAACTAATCGTCCTATTTTTAAAAAAACCCTGTTAACGCCCATGAATTTTCTCAAAATTTCATATTTGTGTACCCATGGTAAAAGCCCTATCCATAATCTCTCGAGTCATGCCAGTTTCATTGAGATCGGTCCATAAACAACGGAGTTATATGAAGTCCAAAAGTACCCCTCATTTTGACATTTTTGCACCCCTGTATCCACACTTTTCAAAATTTTGAAACTTTCTTTTTTATAAAATTGTAGTTCACGTCATGGCAAGTCGATTGCCGTCTGTTGCGACGAAATCGGAAGAGTATTTCTCGAGATATCAGGGGGGCCGAATCGGCCCCCCCTGCCGGGAATCGACCATACCGTCTAGCCCTCCAGGAATAGGGTTAAGGGATTTGATGAATGAACAAAAACATTTGGAATACCGCGAAAGTCATGAACGAGACTGGAATGATATTTGCATGTTTAGTGTTGGCAACGTAATTAAACATGCGTCTCAAACTAGCAGAAAATAGCGTTACACTCCTCTTAGAAACGTCTCTCGTCGATGCTGTGGGAAGCTCAGACTTAATAATATTTAAGATTTATAATAGAAGATTTATAATGTTAAGATAATTCAGACTTTGTAATACATAATATGTAGGATAAATATGTAATACGCTTCTTAAATTTTCGGCGCGACAGCGCATACGGCTTCGCTTTGATGCAGAAGAACTGTTTGGTGGGGAACTGGCCTCACCTCGCATGGGAGACAGATGTGAGACGTCCGTTATGCGAAGTCATCACATAGTTGGAACAGCGTGAGAGATGTAAGGGTCGCAGTTAGGATGCATTATCAGGACAGTTCCCTTTGCAGTCTCGGAGAGCATAGGCAGACAATGTCAACAGATGAAACCCCATGAAACGTCGTCGGTGGAATCTGATTGACGGATAAAACTTTGAACGGAATCACCGCATTTTCTCCATTCCCGGACAACAGGAAACGAGCCGAGCGTGGCCTCAGACCGCTCCACTGTTCCACTGTGGCCTTCACCGCTCCATGGATCAGTCCAGATCAGTCCGGTCTGATCGGACTGATCCGGACTGATCCGGACTGATCCGCAGGACGAGCGCGGGCTCAGACTGCCTCTCCGTTCCAGTCCCGGGGGGCGCAGTCGTGGACGTCGTCGCTGGCCGACACCATGCGCTTCTACCACTCCGTCTGCCACTCCATGACCAAGAGCGCCAGGACGATGCCGTACAAGCTCCAGGTGCAGTGTCTCGACCACAATCACGTGGGCCCGACACTGCGAACCGCTGCCATGGGCGCCGTGTTCAGCTACCTGTGTCGTGACACGGCGGAGCACAAGCCTGGACACTGCTGCCACGTGCCGCGGCGAAGCTGGCACCGCCTCGCCTGAGACCAGCCGGTGCAGCGGTTGCGTTGTTTCACGGTTTGCTGGTGGTTTGCTTTGACCGACATCGGTGACCTCGCCTGTCCGACGGTGTCGCGGCGGTTTGCGGCTTGCGGTATGCAGTATGCAGTTTGCAGGATGTAGTTTGCACTGGCCTCCTTGCGAGGCGCTAGCTATGTGTGCAAGCGCGTGTATGCACGCGCTTGAGGTGTCCGCGCAGTAACTGTTCTGCCCTCTCGTCAGGATCAAAATACGTTGATACGAAACCATCGGTCAGATGAAGTGAAACATGCATGCATAAACATAGAAAATCGCAGCGTCAAGTGTGTGTTTTTTGTCCGTCCCAATGGTTTGCTGGGATACTTTGAGACCGGAGTCTGCACCAGGCAGCGCTTTTTGCTTGGACTCGGGTCCCATCACCCATCGCGCCGTTTCAGGCTAACGGCGTCATTCGGAAGCGAAAGTGTAACGTGTCGGCGCGATCGACGATCGACGCGGTCGCGCGGTGGCCAGTGTCGTTCGACATTCTGACGTCACTCGACCTGGTGCGACACTGGAGGCCGGTGGAGACAAGCGGTTCCAGGCCTGTGCGGCGCGGTGGAAGAAGAATCACCTGGTGGCCGCCAGCCGCACGCGACTCTTCTAGAATCTCTACGCATCCTGCATGTTATTTTCTGTCTCTGCGCGTTCTTGTTGTCAGCGTAATGCACACAATGGCAGCCTGGCAGCCTATTCTAAAATATCCACAGATTTCAAGATAAGGGTGCGGAGATTCGGTTACGCTCTTGAGTTGTTCTACGTTTCACGTATACAACTGTTCATCCATGGCGAAATTTCATTTGTGGTGCTCCTGGCACTGCAAATAGCTATGCATCCCGCTTTGCTGTAGCTGTCGTCTGTCTCACAAACTTTCTGAAACAGCAGGCAGAGACATAGTGTGGAATGGACGTGGCATGGCCTTTGTAACAAAGCGCACGTCATGGCTTCGGAGATCCCGTATCCGAAAGCCTTTAGATTTTAATGTTCTCCAAATTTCTCTAAATCTTCGAGATTTTCCTTCAGAAGTTGCTGGCATTTGAAGACTTTTGAAGGGCGACAGAGGCTTCCACTTCTTGCTCCCAGAGTCGGCACCAAAGGGAATCAGACAAAGGCGTTTGAGAATGCATTAACGCCTCAGGTACATCAGTCGTGTCGCAGTGCCGCTCGGTAAATCATATCAATAATGTTAAACGATACCTCATTTGTCTCACATTCAAATAACTTACACCCGCGGGAACTTCTGAGCTTTTGCATCAGCAAGTTCTTTTAATTCCGTGCATTCTCTCAGCCATCCATTTGTTGAAAGCCTAGTCTTTCCAGAATATTCTTGTTGCAAAACGCGTCCTAATTTGTCGTATACGATATAATTGAGCTATCCCCTTTCATCATTTCCGTTTGTGGGAAGTATATCAGCAGGACCGATTTTCGCTCAGCATCTATCGGCTCAATACGTGGTAGACCCCATGAAGCTCGTGACGTAGTAAGATGCTAGTACTGTGAGTGGTCAGTGTTTAACGTCAAGAAAAGAGGTGATGGAAGTGGAAGTTCTGCCTCTCCGATGAATGAACGAAGAACCTACTGGCAAGGCGAGCTTGTAAAAAGAGAGCTACTTAACAAAAAGAACTACTGGCACCAACGAGGTCGCCAACAATACCGCTATCATGCCAGGCAGGACACTCCGCCGCAGCTGTATCCCCGCCATATAAGGGCCTCTGCGGTCAGCGGCCGCCTAGTCGGGATTCAAATGGCACCGCCGGGGCTCAGACCGCCCACGGACCAGCCCTGAGAGCCGCCCCCTCCCCCCCCCCCCTCCGGCGCCTTGGGTCCCGGCTCGCGCTAACGCCAACCTTCGGAACTTTGCGGCGCGGAGGAAACGGTTCAAATGATAGACGGCTGATCGGAATCGGCGCCAGGGGCGTCGTCAGGATTTTGCCAAGGAGGGGGCGAGGGAAAATGTTCAGCCCCGAGGGGGCCTTGGCTATGCCCGTGGTCGGCGCCTTTCTTGTCAGGGGGAGTCAGCAGACGTCCACCCTCTCCGCCATCGAACGACTGGACCTCGGTCGTCAAGCGCATCCAGGAGGTGCACCCCAACAGTGAGACCGATAACGGTAAAGTCGTTAACCCCCGCAGTGGAAGGGGCTTCGCACTGAAGCGCACTGGAAGCGGAGTCGAAAAGTGTCCCCCCTAATCTCGGACAAGAAGAAAGCCTTTCTCCTTGTCCGAGATGCCGTCAACAAACGGCTAGTTGAAATGGAAACTGATCATTCGAGCATGCTTCATGAGAAGGATATCATGCCTGGGCTTGGGAATACACAACTGGTTAACCATGTTACTATTCTGGTCAAATACATCACCTCGAGAAGCACAAATTTATGTTTAGAAGAGGTTAAACGAAAGCTGAAAGCCGATTTTAAAACAGAATACTTGATAGCTTCGTTACGGGGCGCAGAACGCAAATGGATAAAAAAGTGGTCTAACTTGTAAGATGTGTAGATCCTCTTATTAGTCGGTGATTTTGCAGCAGACGGTGAGAGGCGAATGTGTATGACATCGTGTTTGTATGAATGTGAGTATATGTATGAGTCTGAGTATGCAGTAGTATGAGAAGAACTAATCCCATTTCCAGTCCGTGCATATCCAACTTTAACCACTATGCACAGCCGAAGGATTCTAAACATAGTTTCGTATCGGAAAAGGTTCGTCCCGAGTTTGCGCCGAAGATGCAACCCGCGCTGTAAGCGCCTACAGGCGCGGAATACGCAAATCCTTTCCTTCGAACGTTTCAGTTCTTATTACAAGTTTCTTGTATTTCAGCCACCCAGTCTCTTGTAATTGGTCGAGAGAACTATGAAGGACTGCTTTGCCTTCGGATATCTTCGACAATCTATCATATGGTAGTTATGTCATTATCAGTGACATCCATGCATCTGTTTGTTTCCTACAACGTGGTTCTTTGTGCTCGTTTTTGAAAAACAAGGAACACTCATGTAGCGTTAAGGCCGCTTGCGACGTACATCCCATACTTGTAAATGGTTACAAGGCACAACATTGATGTGTGCCACGGGTCTTCCTTGTATCGTAGCTATTTACATCCATAGTGGTTTTCGGCGGTCTGCTGCTTCATGCGTTCAAAAACGCGACAAAATATCGAAAGTCTATTTTGCAAAGCCGACCTGGCATCGCACACCAACACTCCGTGAATGATTTTGTTTCTTGTCAATTAACCCGCGCATGACCGTCAGTCGCTTTCGAACATGCCCGACTGGAGGGGGGCAGTTGGCCGCCCCCATCTAACTCACGAACGGTTGGCCGCACGATAAAAATAAACATACCGGTGGGAAAGCTTGTGACAAGAAGAGCTCGAAATTGGTCTTAATTTTTAGTTTTAGGTAATATGTAAGCAATTTACGCCCTACATATGTTTTCTCATAGCCGAATGCATGACACCGAGAAATGGCCTGAATCTCAAGGGCTGTCACTAATAACGCATAGGTAAAGGCACCAGCGCACAAGTAAAGGTCCGCGGATGACGATACAGGTCTAATTTCCCAGATTTGCTCAATATATACGCCAAAACGTTGAGTTAAAGACATGGCAATTTTCGCGCCAGCTGTCGGGTGCGCCGCTGCCGTATGCAGTAACAAATGGACGGCAACTTATTTTAGCGTTCCCTTTATTTTTGCGAAAAAAGCCTATCTACGCAAATTTTATTGATCTTAGTGGTTCTTGCGATGGTTTTTCATGCTCAAATTTGGGAAGAATTCATAACTTATCAATCTACACAATTGGCGAAGCTTTATTTGCGAGGGCCTGTTTCTTTCCAAAATATGCTATTTTTCAAACTTTTTGAGGTTCCTGGCATTACTTATGTCTGTGCAAGCTAGTTCTGCAATTTTCTACCCATTCTGAGTAATTCATCGTCGATTTTGACGGCGGTACATTTTGGCTCACTACAGCTATTCGTGTCCTGACTTCAGGTCAATGGCTGGAAGTCATTGATACTTTGCCCAATGACGGTAACTAGATGTCTGCTTGACTCCACACTAAAAATGTTATGAAATATTCCGTCAGTTTCCGAAAAAAACGACCGACATGTCTTAAAATGGGCTTGAGCTCAGGTCAATGACCCGGAAAATTCGGAAAAATCTGAAATAGCAGATTTGTTGCAGCTACCACGATCACTAATCCCTGAAAGCATTATTGACATATCTTGTTTTTCGACAAAGTTAGAGGACGCTAAACTTTTTTGGACATATGTCTGTTTGATCTGAACTAGATCAGGCACCTGACATGAGCTGAGGTCAAAAGTTTGACACGAGATGTAAAATTGATGAACCAAAAGGTACACAAAGTTTCGTGGCTCTGTGTTTGTTCGTTCTCTCGTAATCCTAGAAAAACCTCAGGGTGGGCGGTCAACTGCCCCCCCACCCCCTCCAGTCGGGGAAGGGTTAAGCATATCTTTAGAACACAGTCCACGATCCCCTTGATATTTCGCCTGCTGAACGAACGAACATTGGTCAGACACCTCATGCCCAACACCATGAGCGATTTCTCCCCGAAAATTAGACGTATAGCATAGCTCAAGGTCCCCATATATTTTGCTCGGCTGCAACAAAGTCGCCAGTGGTCAGTGCTAGTTCTGCTTTAACCAGGACCTTGTTGTCATCGACAAAATATCTTTGATCCAAGGCGCATCCCAGTTGTTTTGTACCATTTGCGACGAACTGAGCCCTTATCCATAAGGGTAAAACTGCTGCCGTACAGGCTGCCTGGTCTTCGCCAAGCACTACGTCGGTGGAAGTCCACTGAACTATGGTAGCCTGCGGCAGAGGTGGCATTCTTAGAAAATTTCAGGGACCGGTGCGGACCAAAGATCAACCATCCCACGGGAAGGTCCGGTCCAGGGACAACTTTTTGAGGGGCGCCAGTGGGAAAATGAAACGTTTTGGGGAAATTTCCCACAAGCTGTTTCTTTCCCACCAATTTCCCACAAGGCAAATTTCCCACAACTCCCACCGGTTTAGGGCCAGTCGGGCCCAGACCGGGCTTTTGGTTGGGCCTGCCTGGGCCTTGTTTTGACACCAATGCCTCCAATCCATACATAGAATAAAGAAAGGGGCATAGTCACTCCCCTCAGTCGAGTGGTCTACAGTCTATCAAAGTTGTAGACCAAGTGGTGCCAAAACCAGGGCAGGGCAGACCCAGCCATTAGCCCGGTTACAATGTGTTCCGGTTGGGCCTGTCCGTGTCATAACATGGCTGCTTGTAGGAAATTTGCCCATATTCCTTCAACTGTACATTGCCAGCCCCTCAAAATCAAATGAGCCTAGACCGGGCTTCGTCGGGAGATGGTTGGTCCCCTGTCAGGGACATTCTTCAAGACTGACATACATTGGTAATATACATACGTATATATCTGGCATTCTAAAAAAAAACAGGAGGTGGCGTGGCTCATGGAAAAACTGGCGTCACTCGAGGAAAATCTGGCGGTTATTTTGCACGTAAATGGAACATTCAGGTGCCAGTAACTGTCTGATTATGCCTCCCCGTACTTCTCAAAATTGGTTGCAGCACAGGGTTGTTGATCTGTATTCTTTTGAGAGGGTCCTGGCCCACCCAATATGGATTTGGGCCCACCCAATGCTGGATTTGGCCCCCTTCCCCAATATTTTCTGCCGGTTTTAACCCTATTCCCGGAGTGCCAGCGGTATGGCCCATTCCCGTCATGGGGCGGATTCGGACCCCCACCGAGATTTCGAGAGCTACTCGTCCGATTTGAGCGTAACAAACGGCAATCGATTTTGCATGACGTTAACTACATTTTCTTAAAAAATCAAAATATTGAAAAAAATAAATATGGGGGGTGGGGCGAAAAGTCAAAGTGAGGGATATTTTTCGGCTCTTTATAACTCCGTTGTTTACGGACCGATTTTCATGGCTGGCACAAATCGGGAAATTATGGATGGGACTTTTACCATCGGTCCATACATTTGAAATTTTGAAAAAATTCATAGGCGATCACAGGATTGCAAGAATAGGAAGATTAGTTTCTCAACAGCTGAATCAACAAAACAGGCAAAAGCACTTTTTGGGCTTCTGCTAGTCATGTACATGTCATGGGCTTGTGCTAAACAAGTACAAATCGTACTACGATGTTTGTATAATGTTAGCATAGGAGGAGCCAGGGACATGAAAATGGGGAAACTGTCATGGTCACATGTTCTTGAGACCAACTCTTGACATTTGCCTTAAATGACCTCCAGTGACCTCAGAGCCTCTTGGAATGATCTCGTGTGCATTTCATATTTTCTGTAAACGTTTTCAATCTTTTGAATTCACCCTATTTCAAAAATTCCATTTTACTACTATTGTGATATAGAATATGCGCCTGACATTTTACGTCATAGCTCCGTGACCCGACCTGATATCAAACTGAAACTTAATACGGAAGTAAATGGTATCATTCTACGTCATTTATATCCCGGGTTTGGCATTTGAAAAATAGTGCCAAAAGAATTACTTTAAAACCAAATTTTGAATTGTTGACCTTGACCTGACCTTGTAAAGTGAACTCAGATAAAGAAAATTGTATTTAAACGTTGTCCCACTATTTAGCTATACACCCATATAAAGGTTTAAATTCAAGCTTAAAAGCACTATTTTGGCAGTCATTTTCCCTTTATTCTCAACAGGGCAAAAATGGCTTGAGGTGCCTCCCAAAAACGTGGCCTGGCTCCGGCCCTGATCAAAATAAAATTTCGAAATTTCGTCACAGTACGTAGAAACGATAGTTAAGGAAAAGTTACCAAGATTCGTGAAGCTGCGTCAAAAAGCCTGGAATTGGCAAGCAAAAAACCCGAGGGGGGTTTATTCCACTGGCAGGAATCGTTGCCAAGAAAACAGGATGAAGAAGGCGTCCGTACCAAACCATCAGGAAATCGTTGCCAGCGTAATCCGTAGTGTGCGGAGTAGTTGTGGCAAAACGAAAAAAGATGGCGTTATCCCGTTTTTAGGTCAAAAGTCCGTGAAAAGTTTAAGTGAAAAGAAAAGAAAAGAGAAGTCAAAAGTTTCGTGAAACTACATAAAAAACTGGAATTTGCAAGCAAAAAATTCGAGGGGGATGGGAATCAGTCCCCGCTGCCAGGAATAGGGTTAAAGGGGAATGAGTAATAATAACGAAAACAACGGCCGCAACAGACAAGAGATAAAAAGTAAAAAATAAAGTCTAAAGCGGCGTCCTATCTTTCTATCTTATATATACATATGCCTATATACATGGGAAGAAATAAAATTTGTTTGATAAATAGCAACAAAGCAACTTTAAACCTTCCGTTGGTCAAAATGAAGTGAGTTAAATCCGTTGAGAAATCCACATTTGGGGGAGGCTAGGTTTTCGGGCCCTCGTCTCGGTTCCCCAATCATTTACAGAAATCGACGTTACTACTGCGATATATATATACATACACATATATATACACATGCATATGTGTATATATGTATGTATATGCAAGTTTCGTTAAAAACAACAGCGTGTTCGGCGTTATTTATCTTTTTTGGGGTACGTTAAGTTTCGGATGAAATCCTTTGCTTCATTGGTGTGCTCGTTTAGAACGGTGCTTGGGGCCATTGTAATTAAGGAACAGATAATTACGCCACTCATCCCATATTTTTGTTCCCATTAATATGAACGTTTCGCCTATCCTAAGGCACTTTCAAGAAATAAATAATTGTTTCCAAATCTTTCCGTCATTACTCAGCTTCGCTCTCGCGCGATGTGTGCAATACATTTCCCACTATTTGGACGCTTTCTGTGTGCCGTATTCTGTGAAGGCAGACGCATGTATAGATACAATATACGCATTCCGCACCCACGGTTCCGGTTATCACCGCCTGTTTATGCTACGGCCCAGCGGCGGACCATCATACAGGGACAATGTTTACGCGTGCGTTGATTTGCCTGTTGATTGTGGGGTCACGCTCCCTGATGAAGGTTGCTTCTAGAGCGTTGAGGAGTCGCTTGTTTTGTGTTTTGGCCAGGACCCTTGTGCTACCTACTAGTGTTTTCCTGGTAAGTGGTGTGTCGTGGTGCTTTCCAGTGTGTCTGAGTGGGCCGCCGTTCTGAAGGTGCATAGTGAGTCGTCTGCTGAGTGTTGTGGTTGTGAGGTCAATGTACGCACTATTGGGTAGGAGCATACAGTTTCCTATGGTGCATTTATAGCGGAAGATTGCGTTGCCTGTTTCAGTGTTCCTGGGTCGTGAGCAGTGTTGCTCTTGGTGATCAGTGACGATGTAATGCGACTTTGGTAGTAGATGTTTGGTTTCAAGCGGCTTGATGGTTGTGTTCTCTGGCAGTTACCTCTGATGATGTGTTTCCAGTGCTTGTTCATCTTCTCTGTACCATGATGACATGGCGTTTTTATAGTACAGGTGAAGGTAGTTTTATCTCATTCGGCAGGCTTTAGGTGTTCGGTGATGGTCTTTTTTATGTGTCTCTCAATCGATGCTATGGTGGAGTTGTTGTTCGTGAGTGTTTGCTTTATCCTATGCAGTTCTTGGTGGGCGATGGACCACGTGCTACAGTGTTTTAAGGATCGATGTACATATGCTCTGATGACACTGGTTTTATAACGATCTGGGCACTCACTTGCTCCATTGAGGCACTTTCAGCATTAGTTGGTTTCCGGTATACGTTGGTGTTGTAGTTTGTGTCTGGTGCGTCGATGTTTACGTCGAGCAAACTGATGTTGATTTCAATGCTGTCCTCGGTGGTGAACTGGAGTCATAATGTTTCTTCCAGGCGTGATTTCAGCTTGTTGAGCGCAGTGGCGTCTGTGACGTTGGCCAGGATGTTGTCGATGTACCGCACAAATATGTGAGGTCGGACGTCTATCATGTCCAGGACTCTGTTCTCAATGGCAGTCATAAAGGTTTGTGCAGATAGGACACCCATAGGTGATCCCACTGCGAGGTCATCGGTCTGATGGTAGATTTTTCCTTGTGGGTATAAAAAAGGTGCTTTGGTCGTGCATAATCTTAGCACGAAAAATAATGAGCCAAGTTCATCTCAGGGACACCGAGCTATGACGTCATCACTAAAGGCTCGCAGAGCAATTTCCGCGCCAAATGTCTTTTTTATTGTTCTAGGTAACAAGTATACATAAATGGCAGATGACTGGCATGAAATCGGTTGAGAATGGCAGTCCATATGCAAGCAAGTCATGCCACATAGGTCAGTGACCTTTTTCAAAGTCACATGGGGTCAATACGCTTTCGCAGGAATATGGAATAGTGGTCATAAGTACGACGTAAAAGCGAACATATGTTTTTCCTATGCGTGAAACATGAGGTCAGTTACAAAAAATTGCTGCTTTTTCCTATACCTGTTGTCATATGTCAGTGACATATGACAAAAGCTGACATTGCCCCTCCCCCAGAGGGAATCGTTGCTACATGCCCGAGGTCAGCCATCCGTTCCCGGTCCGATGAGCGCGGGATGACCAGACGGACGTAACTTTTAGCAGTACTAACACCGATCCAATCATGTCACCGATGTCTTCCATTGAATGGCTATGCACAACTGCAACTCATCTTAACCCTATTCCCGGCAGGGGGGGGGGGCGGAATCCGCTCGGGTATTTTGCTTGCCAATTCCAGGCTTTTTAACGCAGCCTCACGAAACTTGGTGACTTTTCCTAGCTATTCCTTCTACGCGCCGTGACAAAATTTCGAAATTCTATTTTGCTCAGGGGCGGAGCCAGGCAACGTTTTTGGGAGGCACCTCAGGCCATTTTTGGCCATGTTGAGGGTAAAAGAAAAATGTCTACCAAAAACAGAGTTTTTAAGATAGAACTTAAAACTTTACATGAATATATAGCTAAATAGTTGGGCAATGTGCATATGTAATTTTGTTTATCTGAGGTCACTTTACAAGGTCAGGTCAAGGTCAAAAGTCAAAATTTGTTTTTTCGCAATAATTTCGGTGCCGTTTTTTCAAATGCCAAACCCGGAAAATATATGACGCAGAAAGATGCCCTCTACTTGTGTACTAAGTTTCAGCTTGATATCAGGTCGGGTCACGGAGCTATGACCTAAAATGTCAGTGCACGTACCCTATATCGCAAAAGCCAAAAAATGAATTTTTTGGAATAGAGTGAATTTAGTCGATTAATAACGTTTACAGATAATATTGAATGCACACGACATCATTCCAGGTGACCCCAAGGTCACTGGAGGTCATTTAAGGTCAAAAGTCACAAGTTGATCTGAGAAACGTGTGACCATGACAGTTCCCCCTTTCTCATGTCCCTGGCACCGCCTATGCTAACATTATACAAACATTGTAATGCGATTTGTACTTCTTTAGCATAACATGACTAGCAGAAGCTAAAAAAGTGTTTTTACCTTATTTGTTCATTCCGTTATTAGAAAACTTATCCCCCTATTTTTGAAACCCTGTGAACGCCCATGAATGTTCTCAAAATTTCAGATTTGCATACCCATGGTAAAAGCCCTATCCATAATCTCTCGATTGATGCCAGTTTCATCGAAATCGGTCCATAAACAACGGAGTTATAAGAAGTCAAAAAGTACCCCCCATTTTGACATTTTTCCCCCCCTGTATCCACAAATTTCAAAATTTTGAAAATTTCTTTTAATAAAAATGTAGTTCACGTCACGGCAAATCGATTGCCGTTTGTTGCGATGAAATCGGACAAGTAGTTCTCGAGATCTCAGGGGGGGGGGCCGAATCCGCCCCCCCCCCTGCCGGGAATCGGCCATACCGTCTAGCCCTCCGGGAATAGGGTTAACTTGGCTGGGTTTGGACTGCTCGCGCAGATTACCAGCGGTTCATGATATCCACGCCTTTTCGTATGCAACATTTCCACGAAACGAATGAAACAGGTGACCATGTAGTACTGTCGTGAGATGAGCAGACACTAGTAGTATATGGTGTGATCGCAGGGGCGTAGGAGCGTTTCTTAAAGGGGGAAAGGGTCAAACTATTTCTGTTAACCGGGGACCGAGAGGGGAAGGGTGGTTAAGTTTGAAAACAAATGTTCTTTGATGTAGCGCAAATATGCATTTGGTTTAGTGTAAAATACTGACCACTCTTTAGAACAGCGACAGTGTTAAATGTTCTTGCGGGTCTAGCCTGAAATAAAACTTGGTTCTGAGACGGCTTCACGCTGGGAATCCCCAGCGACAATCCCGTGGAGCTGGCGAAATCTATCCCGCCCCGGACCTCATGTTTGCCGCGGATTGCCTATTTTTTAAAGCTTAAAACTGATGTCTAGTGCGCCGTCACGAAAATAAAAGAACCGGGAATCTGTCGAACATTTTTGATAATATGTATTTTTGTATGTATATATCTATTATGTATTATTATATATTATGTATGTAAATTCTGGTAATCGAATATGCCCAGCATTTTTGGAGCTATAGCCCACGTAAAATAACGCGCAAAACCAGCCTATCGTCCTCCCCTGCCATGTGGTACCAACGTTGATGCTAGATGATACACGAGCGATCTGAAGTTGTTCTGTTTGTCAGTATCACAATAACACTTCCGTGGATTACAGATCATGACAAACGCAACAAATTTCCCATCTCAGATTTTTCGGAATTTCCCTGGGTCATTGACCAAAGGTCAAGCCCATTTTCAAGACATATCTGTTTTTTCGGATTTCGACGAATTTTTTATAGCATTTTTAGTGTGAAGTGATGCAGAGATCCAGTCACCGTCAATGGACAAAGTATCAATGACTTCCTGCCATTGACTTGAGGTCAGGTCACGAATAACTGTTATGCGCCCCAATACACCACTGTCAAAATTGGCGATGAATCACTCAGAAACGAGTAGAAAATTCCAGAGCTGGCTCGCACAGTAATACTTAAAATTTCAAAAAAATCCCAAAACTGCATGTTTTGTAAATAACTAGACTCTCGCGAATAAAGCTCCGCAATAAAAATACTGAATTTTAACAAAATTTAGGCATAAATATCCATCACAAGAATCACTAGGATCAAGATACAACAAATAGAAAGGCTTGTCTAATAAAAAATAAAATAAAGAAAGAAACGGTAAAATTAGTTCTCGTTAATTTCATAACGCGTTCAGCTGCAGCGCCCGCTGGCAGTCGGCGCGACAATTGCCATGTCTTTAACTCAGCGTTTCGGCGTATATGCTTAACAAATCAGAAAAAATAGAGGAGCATCGGCATCTGCGGACCTTAACCTGCTCGATGGCACATGTGTTTTGACGTTATTAATCACAGCCCTTGAGATCCTGGCCGCTTCTCGGTTGCATGCAGTCTGTTGCGAGAAATCATATAAAGGGAGTAAATGGCTTACATGTTATCCAAAACTAAAAAGTGAGACCAAATTCAAGCTCTAAGTGTCACAAGCTTTCCAACGGTCCGCTTATTTTTTATTGTGCAACTAGCCGTTCGTGAGTTAGAGGGGGCGGTCAACGGACCCCGTCCCCCCCCACCCAGCCGAACGTGTTCGGCGCCGACCGCCAGTCGGGCGTGGATTAACAACAGAAGATTGGACTGAATTGGCCTAACGTTATATGGAGGCTTCTGTTCTTTTTTGCACGGCGAACAATCTTTTTGCAAAAAGGGCCGAAGGTCTAACTGTGTCACCAGGTCAAAACAGAAAAAAACGATTGCCAGTAAAATGTTACTGATTCTCTGTGGCTGCGATGAGTTGCTCGCTGAAGTCATATTTCTGTCGGAGAAGAGGCCAAATCGAGCATGTGCAAAGCTAGCCACTTCTTGATGTTTGTTTCATTTGAGATTACTTATGACTGTCATCATCTGATACTTCTTTTTGTGTCATTCTCGGTGCGCTTCTTGAAAGCCATGCCAAAAGAAAAGGTAGTGCCTCAAAACCACGTTTATGATTAAGCTTATGACGTCATGTGCCCGCGGACATTGTGGTCAAATCAACTTTTTCACCAAATGTTACTGTACTGTTCGGGTAAATGCAGCAAAAAATTTAGGATCCCTAGCGTTTGTCGTTTTGCTCATTTGCCAGTTTGGAGAAAAACCTAAGGGGATACAGATGCACCCAGTAACTTGCAAACTACTCATGGCGCAGTCTTTGCATCATTATGCAAAATCATACTACGTTTTGTACAAACGACGCACGTGTTGACGACTTCAAACATTGCGTGTTAAAATGCATTCGTGCATTGCGAATCAAAATGCATTTCTCGAACAAGATGAAAGGTCGTCTTTTCAGAAGGTGTAAATCCGGGTGGGAGTTGCCGGGGTCATGACCTATAGCTCCACAACGTCGTCGTTTTCAATCATGGGGCTGTTTAAAGTTTAAGGTGTTCAGTTACAAACTGGACGAAGACGTCAAAATGTATTTCAGGTTTAGTTATAAATGCATGGAGATTCATGTACAGCTTACTATATACTTGTAGTGCATAAATTTTTAATCATCAACGACTTCCGAGATTGCTCACATAGCTTTGTAGCAAAAGGAATCGTACAAACCTCATAAGCTTTCCACAGCAGCAGTACTGCCAGGACCGCAAGATAACCAATGTCGATCGACGCAAACTGCCAACAAACCACTCCACCAGTCTGCAGAAACACGAGGCACCAGACCGGCTGGCCTCAGACGAGATGACGTCATGTGCTCTGAGGCACGTGACAGCAGTGTCCGGGCCTCTGTTGCGCTGTGTCACGACACAGGTAATTGAACAGAGCGCCCACAGCAGTGGTTCGCAGTGCTGGACCAATGTGAGCTTCGTCCATACACTGCGGTCGCAACTGCATCGGCATCATCTGGCCCTTCCAGAGCCGCCGGAGGCAGACGGTGTGGTAGAAGCGCATGGTGTCTGCCAGCAGTGACGTCCACGTCTGCGCCCCCCGGGACTGCAACAGAGAAGTGGTCTGAGACTCCGCTCCGTTCGTGGAACAACCTGAAACCCGGACTGAGCAGTGACACAGTCCGATTGCCCACTAGACCTGTTCATACTTTCAAAATACTTTCCGATGCAACGTTGCCTGGTCGTCCCCCATTCTTCCTGGCACCGATAAGATTCCCTGAAGAAATTATGCTCGCGGAATGAAAAGCCATTTAGTGCAAAGCCAGCAAATTTTTACTTAAAATGGCCATCTGACGCTGAAGTCTCCAGGTCTTGCGCATTCGTTTCACCCACTGAGTCCCGTGAAATCATTTTTAAGGCCTGCACCTGGCATAAACAATAAGCTTATCTATTCTGGTTAAGACCGAGATCGATTTGCTAGTTTCCCGACGTTTTACATTGAGCCTAGGTTAATCCGGACTATCCAGTTTAGGCTGAACAGAAAAATAGCACCAGTAATCAAAGTCATAATTGGCTTTGCGGGCGTTGTTCATTGGAATCGCTAACAATTTTGCTTACTGAAGACAGATCCTCTGTTGAACGTGCATTGACGTTCTAGAACCAAGCACATAATTATAAAAATCAACTGTTAATCATGATTTTTCATTAGCCACACAATTATTACGTATTAGTAAACCAAGAGCAGTAATTCAAGCGCAGATAGATCAGGAATTTAGCGTTATAATATATAAACCTATATATATATATATCTTACTGATAAAGGTATATGATAGGCATATAATATATAAATAAATCTATAGCACTGAGCCCGCCACCAAGGAGGGTGAAATTTTTCAAATTCAAGCAGAGCAGCATTAGCAAGCCAGATCGTTCATCCCGTTTTTTATCTCCTTACATGCAGGATCTTCAGCTGATCAGTTCGCACGAGGCATCCTCGCGTAAAGGGTCGGCGTTTTGCTGATCTCAATTTGATTCTCTTTTGTCTGAGTATGGCCTGCAACTCGGTTTCTCTCCTCACCTGGCTCGATTTTACGTGTCTGACAGAAAATGCATGCATGAAGTAAGACCAGTTGCTGAATCGCTGGAGGAGGTACGAGAGACATGACCGGTTCCCTTCTTCCCTCTCGACGTTACATCTGAATTTGTTTGGTCTGAAGGCCCTGGAAAAGACATGCCAGAAAAAAAACTCAAGCATGGTAGTAATAAACGCTTTGGCCGACAACGTGACTGAGTTCTGGGATCGGGCGGCGATTCCAGCTACACAGAAGAGGGAAAATAGGAAAAATAACTCGACTTCGCAAGCAGCGTGCCTCTCCTTGAAGAAGAAGAGCTGGCAGTCAAAACAGGAAAAGAAGAGAATGAACGCATTCCAGAAGCAGCTGGATCGTCTGTCGACGTGTCGTGCTCTGATGCTCTCGTGCTTTCCAGCTCGTGTTTGGTTGACCATCGCTTCTCAGCTGACTGGAACATTTCTCGTCCCGACTTCTCATGCCGTCTGTCATGGGAGCCAGGGAGATGTGTCATTATCCGTATCATGTCATGTCATATCATGAGCCTTTTTGTCACCATGCAGGCCCGTGAGTGGCACTTGCGAAAGCGACAAGATGTCCACCGCATGCCACATTTGAAGTGCTGCTAATTTCTAAGAGCAAGCGTTGAACTTTGCTGTCAGAAAACCCCCGCAGACGGAGCGCAATGCCTGCTGACAAGGCATGACATCCAGGTTCGTTTAGGGACTAAACGTCGTCGTCCGTGGCCAGAGCGGCAAGGTAGGACCACGAGTCTGCTCCACAAGTACGCACACTGGATTGAACCAAACCCAGGAGAGACCAGGTTCCAGGAAGTGGAGGCTAGACGGCGTGTCATTCCAACGCTAGTGTTCCAAGATCACTCACCCGCTGGGTGGCAGTTATGCCGAGGACATTTATTGTCATAATCACGCCGCCAACTTTAGGCTTGCGTCCATGCGCCTCCATGTTTCGTGGCCCGTCGGGCCTGTACAGGACTTTGGTGTGATTGGCCAGCCTCTGCAGGACCTGCGCCAGCTCCAGCGTGTGCTGCCGGAACTTCAGAGCCCGCTCTTGAAGAGGAACGTAATAGCTTTCATGCGGCCTGGCGTACCACATGCCGGCCGTCAGGACCACCAGGTCGGGACACTCCTCGCCTCTCCGGCATGCGAACTCCAACAAATCCAGCGTCTCCAAGTACTTCGCATTCACGTACTGATCCCAGTAGTACACCACGCGTATGCCCTCGTTTGAGGCCTCCAAATTGCAATTTATTTTCCTTACTTCACCGTCTCTGGACATCTTGGAGCCCCCTATGCAGCGCTTGGGAGAGCCCTTCACCAGGTTCGAGACGTTGGCCACGTCTGGGAATTGCTCCTGAAGCGTCTTGCCCTTCCACTCAAGGTTGAAGCTCTCCTGCAGCTTGGTGAAAAAGAGTCGCGCACGCGAGTCACCCATGATGAAGACCTCTGCAGGACGACCCCGCCGGGCCCGCAGGCGAGTCAGACACTCCTTGGCTCGAGCGGGACTCAGGCCGGAGGAGTCGCAGAGGGCCGGCGAGCCCGAGACCGACTCCCAAAACGGCCGCGCCTCGGAGATGCTGAAGATGCTGCTGCATGTTACGACCTTAACGGCGCTGCTCTCGTACTTCATGCTCCCACCTGAGAACATACGGCGAGGATCAGCCTGATGTCTCTAGACTTCATTGCAGAGTAGGACGCAGATGTGCATATTCCTGGTGTGGGTCTTCTGTTGGCTAAGAAAGATGCAGCTGCATCTCTAACTCAGAAATGTGGATCTCCATATCCATCTGTGTATACCCATTTTTTCAGATTCCACCAGAAAATTAGCATTCGCGGGACGTAAAAACTTTCACTTACATCACAGATGAGGTTAAAAACCCTCACCCCGTTGCTCTCCTAGTCACCATTTAGCGACGCAACAAAAACAAACGTGAATCTCGTACAAGGTTGATTCGAGTGATACTTGATTTCATCGCTCCAGGTCACTTATGGCCTCTCAGAATGCAAGAGAGGAGTAACCATGGTTTTGCGCCTCCGATGTCATGGTATTAACTCCATAACATTTCGGCCTTTACCGTCGAACAACGGGTTCCAAGGGCCTCTAAGATGGTCCATGGCGGAACCGACACAAGATCGACACAGGACCAACACAGTACCTTTGACAGGGTGCTATTCTGCCATAGTGCAGAGTGTCCAAACGTGAGCTAAATGGCACCCAAACTTCCACTCAGATCTTGGTAAAATTTGTTAGGTTCGCTGAAACCGGCGGCTGCGTGACAGCACGGCGGACCAAGCTCCTGATCGGCCAGTTTGCGGAAGATATAACCTTCTAATGACATTTCTTCCCAGGAGCGGATCCCAGGGCGGGGGCGACCGCCCCCCCCCCCCCCAGGCCTATGAGAGAGGTCCCTCTCAGACACAGAAGCGGGATACAAGGGGCCCAGTATGAGCTTCGCGGGATCTCTGTGAAAACCTGCCGGGTTCCTGATGCAGTCTGAGGGTCGCCTCTGGGAGGGTCAGATGACTCCTGACATTCACAGAAGGGTCCCTGAAGCTCCTAAAAGGCTCCTGAGATCACAACCGGACCCCATGCACCACAGAAGAGGGTCCCTGAGACCACCAGAAAGGTCATAGGGCCTCTGAGACGGACAAAATAGGGACTTATTCCCTATGACGGCATAGCGGCCCTCAACATGTCAGAAGAGTACCGACTGGGTTTTACGGACCCCAGTGAAAACTGAAGATTTCTGATGCAGTCAGACGCCCTTCGAGGAGGGTTGAACCCTGAAACGGCAGGATGATCCTTACGATGGATAGAATGGCTCCTAAAAGAATCCAAGAACCCCTGGAACCGCGGGATTGGGCTCCAGCACGGCAAAGGGTCCATAAAACCACTAAAAGTGCCAGAGAGGCCCTGAGACGGCAAGAATTTAAGAGGGTACCTAGCGCGGTGTAAGGAGAATCTGGCCAGCCAGAGGAGCCCCATGAACGGGGTCTCATCACTGAATTCAACCTCGGAAGGGGCCCCAAATGGGTTACATTGGTCTTTTTGAAAATCTGAGGGGTATTTGATGCAGCCAAGGGGTTCCGGGATGAGGTACGTTTTTTAACTCATTTGTCATAACTCTAAGCGTTTGCCGCTGTATATTATACACTCCCACATGTTTTAACATAACCAAATGCGCCTTCGCCAGTGGGGTGACTGATTCCACGGACGATTCAGTGTCCACATTCCTTGTCAAAAACATGCTTATTTCAACTAGGCTGACTTTCTTAGCCCTGAGCCGAACATCTTGACTCTCTGGACAATTACCTGGGCTAATGATCTGGGCCGAGTATTCCAGCGTCACAGATGACCTGCATATGGACTGTGTGTGATTAATAATGTCGGGTAACCGTACAAAAGATCGTATTACATTAGATGACATTTCTTAGGAACATTTATTTTCACTTATAAAGCGTAGTTTCAACTATATAGGCGGTAAACAATGGTTGCCCAAATCTTAGGAAAAATACAGCTTTACGGGTAGACTGTATCGTGAATGGACTTGAACTAACAACACACTTAGCAGGCAACATTTTTGCGTTGAATTCCAATGCTGTGCGGGTTGTAGATTTTCGATTCAATGAGAAGACGAAAATGAAAATCCGCCTACATTCAGCCCTCGCCAGCGAAGTCGGCGTGCAACCCCACTGATGTTTTTCGCACATTATCGTAGAAAGGGCGGTCCAATCGCTCCTAAAGTTTGCACAGAGACATCGCATGAAAGTCTCGAGCCCGTACCTTGAAATGCCGCTCTTCTAGGACGTCTTTCTTGAGGGCATATCACGGGGAAATCACAATACGGTGACGGTCTTCATCGGATAGCAAACGTTTGTAGAATTTTACGCGACTCAGTCTTACCAATGCTTATACATGGCTGTCACCCATGATTCCAGTGACCTGTGCACAATAGTCCTTACTCGGGCCAATGTCATCTTAAATGAAAGCCATGAACGCAGGTTACTTGGCCCCTTCCCAAGTCACTCAGGTCCTTTGTCTTTTGTCAGGGGGACCATGATATGATGTAATCAGAATATTAATCTGCAATTGATCTGCTTACAAACAGAAGTTTGCGACCTCATTGATCGCTTAGATTTGTGTTTGTCCCTTAACCCAGCACCGCCTCGGAGGGACGGCTGTCAAATAGGGCCCCTCCCTTGACTTTACTTTAATAACTTCTGAATCCAAATTTTCAGTACCTGTTCATCAATCAATTTTACATACTTTGACATTAAAACTGTTTCCATGCTAGGTCAGGTCATAGACATATGGCGTCACAAATGAGCTCTTGCATGCATCCTTCTTCCTCTTCGGGCGGTGGCGCAAACATGTTTTGCTTTTTTGTAACTTTGGGAATGTAATGCATGAATTATTTGAAATTACATAGGAAACAGTGTTCAGAGGATACACAACCGTGACACGTCAACATCAGAGATCATGCTGGGTCACATGCATGCTGACGATTGGACTGATTTACATTGTGAGTGGTAGAAGTGGTTGCCTGTGACCTTCCCCATCATTCAAACGAAACAAACAAATCTATACCCGCCACTGAGCAAGGTTCACCACATGCAACATGAGGTCATATCAGGTCACGTCATGGGTATATGTAAAAACTAAATGAAATACAACATTGTCTGTGGAAGATCGTCCAGTGGCAGAAGAGAGCAAGTATTGTTTCTAGTCAGAAAATGAAAACTCGACCCAATAAAGAGAAGGAGAGGCAGATTTATTTATAACGAGATATAATTTCATTTCTGAACTTGACGCAGTAAGGAGTCCTAAGAAGCAACTGTCGCACCTTGTTAGGAAGAGTAATGCTACCTGATCTGACCTGACCTAGACTGAACTTGACGGAAAAAAAAAGCAGGTAATGCAAAGGTCATCGTCAAAACGCATCACTCTCATCCTTTTTGTCACGTAGATAAAAATATCTGCGAGTAAGTAATGATCTTTGGCATATAAAGTAGGGTCAGTATTTCACCTGATCTAGGTTGACCTTGACCCGACATTTTTCAACATTTTTGGCATGCGTCTGATGCAGAAGATTGTAACATTTCGTTTGGTACCTAGCTGAAGGCTCTGAGACCGGTATTGCTTATGATACGATGCACAAACCGATGACAGTGTCATAACGTCGTCAAAAACTGTGTCGTGTTTCTGACGTGGCGTTATGCGTTTTACGTGACCCGTGACGTCATCAGTCGCATGATCAGGGCTAGCATGATATTTTCTGAATCGCAAAGCTCGGAGCTATCGACTACTGGTTGACAGGTTCAGATCCGATGGCTGGATCTTGAGATAAAAGGAGGGGGTAGCTGGTTCAAAACACACCCGAGCGGCGCCTGGTAAACAGGCCAACTGATGGGGCGAGGGAGTTTTTGACCACACCTCTGGTTTTACTCGGATATGTGGAAAAGAAGGCACGTCTGGAAGTCATTCACAATATCTTCTCCCCAAGCAACTGGGCACACAAGTGCCAAAAATCACCGCGATCGGCCCAAAAATGTGGAGAGTACAGCAAAACCAACCGGCCGGCCGGCCGACGGGCCGAGCGGCAGAATTCGGCCGGGCGACTCGTCGCGTCGGCCAGCTGATCCCGCCATACGTCGGCAGTGGTGGATCAACGGGGGAAGAGGGAAGGGGCGCGTGCACTTTTCCCTTTTCCACGCCGACGGACGTGGTTATCACGAGATGAGAATGACTATTTCTTATAGTGGCCGTGCACCAGCCATTTTCAGAATCATGGATACGCCTCTGCTGGGCCGAGCTAAGGGTTGTTGAGTACGTGATTTGTCAGACAGGAAATGGGGAAAGTACTGGGTATTTTCTATTTAAAAAGAATATGGTAAGAAATAACAACAGGAACCAGCAACTCACTAACAATGTAACACTGACCTATGCTAATCTACAATTGACCTCAATAGGTCACATTTATTGTTTTTATGCTTTATCACTGTATCAGTACAGCAAGGATCGTGTCTGAAAAATGGGGCGTAAATTTGTCAGTAAACAGCTAAAATTAGGACGGTCAGCGTCATTGACCTCTGCTAATCTTGGTACTGACCTCAGTTCATCACACACATACTGTGTAAATGTTACCGTTGCCGTAATGTTGCCAGCTTTCTTCGTGCAAAACCTCACGCGAACTTGTCGACATACAGCCGACATATGAGTGTAGTCAACCCCCTACCCCGCCCATCATTTCGTGTAAGCTTTGGAGATCCATCATTGCGCGGGTTAAAAGCACCCTATAAGTTAGGTTCCATAGCATCCGATAAAAACCAGAGCCCACTGACATAACCTTATCTCAGATCGGCGGGAGGGACACAGGTACTTAAAAGGCCCAAACGGGATATCACATGGCTCAAAGATAAAGTCACACTCTCGTTTTTGTTTCAGCACTCTATCCCGTCAGGTTAGGGAATGGCGGGGGAAGTTCGTGGCAGCCTCGCCCATGTATTGTAAAATGTGGCCAAACAGAGAACATTGCGAAGGGTGAAGGCGTTGAATGTCTTGAAGAATGGCTGTTTAATAGTCACGGTTTTTAGATATTGTATACATTCAATTAATAAACAACCTTCAGTGTGCAAGGGGACGCTTCTATGATGTTAATCACTTACAGATCAAAAATGCATTGATTAATATATGATATATTCACCATATCGGAAATATGTAACGAAAATATCAAATGTTAGATTACAAGACTCTAGTGAAAGCAGAATTCGCCATCCGTTCCAAATCTCACCCGTTGATATTGATACGTAGACAACGCCGCAGGCGATCACAGCTACGAAGAGCAATCTGCAAGAATCAAGAATATCATCTCACGAACCAATGTTCATTCATTTCTAAGATAGCATTTATTTCTCAGGACAGCGCATTGTGGTTTGCGTGATACATGAAAGAAAAACGAAATGAACGAAGATCGACCTGACGACGAACATAAAACGCATGAAGAAAATATTAGGAAAACCAATTGCCAAGGACGTTTTTTACAATAAGCATACAAAATCACCACGTTTTTCTCGAAAAGGTTTGAAAACAGAAGTCAGCAGCTGCACTAATTTTTTCGAGCACAAAACTAACAGCTCGAAACCAAAATGGAAAACTAATTTGAGAAACGGACGGATTTCCTTAGCTCTTGTGACGCTCGGGGACGCTTCTGACTGGTTCTACTAACTTATTCTCATCCATGCATGTTAGTACAGTGTTAATTATACTCTCCGTTAAGACATATGCTCTGATTTGCCATTCTCATAATTTTTCACTGACGAGATTTTACCATTAAACATGTTGCATAAATCCGTCATCTCGCCCTTGACATTGTTTTGTATCATGTTATGTTAATTCGGTTATGGTGTATTTCGACGTTCACAATACTAGATTCGGTGCAAAGCTTTAACTTCAGCAACAATGCAGGAAAATCGAACGAGGCATTCAAGTGCCTTAATGGGAGCTGACTTTCCCTTGCCTTAATGGGAGCTGTCTTCCCCTTCCCACCCAGGAATTCAACTCTGAAAACGATATTTTGGATTACAATGGACCATCCAATGGCGACTTTTAAACGAGTTCTCGACGCAAGAAAAGTCCCGAAGCTTTCTCCTGCATTGTGGAAGATATCAAAGCATACGCCACATCTGTGTGTGTCAGGGGGGGGGGGTACCGGAGCTCGCGCGTTTGACAACTGACGTTGCATGACGGCTCGTACCGGTACTTGATGACGCGTCTCCGGAGTACCGCCGGCGGCAGGCGCAGCGTGAGCGGCATGCTCGTGAGCCGATCCAGCGGGGGCGTCGGCCTCCTCCGACGTCTCAGTCAGTTTTTGCTGGCGGACGGCCGCAGCGGTGGCCGGTTCAACGGCCTGAAGCAGACCATGCACCGTTCAACGGTCGGCCCCAGAGCGGCTAGTCGCATCGCTGTGCGGCCCACTACCTGACTGATCCTTGCAGCATCATTATGATGATGCGGTGCCTTGTGACTGCCAAGTTATGTGCCTGCAAAAAGCGTTGCAGTCGGGCCGGCCCGGACGCACAGTTGTATTTCTCTCTGCGAGTTCTATTGTGTTGTGATCAATGGACGACGACAGCAGTGTCCGCGGGGGGCGGCGTGGGGCGGAGCCTGCCACGAGAAGCCGTGCGGCACCACGCGGAAGCACAGAAATTCCCTGCCCTGAAGGGCTGAAATAACGTGTTACCAAACAAACTACAGTACCTGGAAGGAGGAAAGAGAACACGCCATATCCCGTCTACCGCATGGAGCTGGCGGTACATTTTCATGGTTGTGGGTGGAGTAGTGGCGAATCCTTCCAAAATCGTTTACGACACGGTGTTGGGCAGTCACGTCATTCCAGGGCCGTTTCAAGACCATCCGAAAAGCTTACTCTTAGCAGCGCATTAGGGGAGAGGATAAGATTTGGCTTCCACCCTAACACTGCATTGTAGGGTAGCACATGTCTATTTCTTTTGTTGTAACTGACGAAAGCTTTTCACATGATTTAGTTCATAGGAAGCACACATGAAGACACGACTTTTAAGGAAACTGAACGATATTTAGGGGTAGCACATGGACCTTGAAAAAGATTTTTCTTTTGCAAAATTGGGCCAATTAGCGGCTTCTTACTCAACTGAAATCATGGATCACGTGGTTTAAAAGTTACATCTACCTAAACATCGTCCTGCTTTAAAGTTACGCACAACACGTACCTGACATAGAGACCAAAATCAAGAACGTCATCTCTAGAAACGGCCAGGAGGTGGCAATGTGTTGCCATTGCAACGGGAACGTTGAGCGTCTCTTTACTGAAATTATTTGAGGTGTGCCGCCTTCGTACCCCCGGGGCTGCACGCGCCTCTATGCGCCCCGAGCGGCTCGTGCTACAGATACCGGCGGCGGCGGCGGCGGTTGCGGCGTTGATCGGCCCGGGAGTCTGAGTGGGGCTCGGGGAGAGCGGTGGAGGCCGGTGGACTGCAAAATAGTTGGTAGAACTAGTGGGATCAGTAAGTAGGGTCCCACAGTAATAACAGGTAGATGGGAACAGCGCGAGGTGTGCTTCCCTCATATTTCCCCAGAACTGAATGCGCGTCCGTCGGCGTCGGCCCGCGGCACCAGTTTTCTGCTCGCGCCAATCGAGTTTTGCAGTCTGTTCGTGAGGAGTGGGGATCTGCATGGGTCTGTGGAACAAATAAGGTTATCGGTCTTCGTCTGATGAGCGTAGCGTTCACAATGGATAAACCGATAATAGCCAGCAGTGGGAAGACTCTAAACGCTACCGAATCGGCCAAAGAGATGCGAGGGAAAGCACCAACATCAGCACCACTCTTTGTAAGGTCAGCCACAAACCCATTTTTAATTGGTCAGCCGTCGTCCTCGATTAGTGGCGCCATATCGCCAACCACGCGCCATGTTCTCCGGCACTTCCTCCATGCAAATCAGGGAACGTCTAATTTTGTTAATAATTGGTCCGATTTGACCAAAAACCAGCATTTTCAAGGTCGATGCACCACCCCTAAATATTGTTCAGTTTTGTTCAAAATCACTATGTGTTTTCATCGAATCAAATCACAGGAAAAGCTTTCATTAGCTGCGCCTTTTTTAATGCGTCATCTTACTACAGCGTCTTGAACGGAAAACAAGCGTTCGTTTATAGACCATATAATGGCGTACTCACAGTATTCCGATTCTGCACGTCTTCCGGGGCACACGGAGGGCTTGCAGCGGAACGGCATCTGGACCCGTTGCACATGCATTGTCCTGCTCTTCACCGACTGTTGACTAGTGACCGACTGACCGAAGGCAACGGGCAAACACCGTTTCTCCCGCACCTGCGCTGTTGGGCTCAGCGCAGAGGCGGACCCAGGCGTAGTTCCGGGCGGTGCTGCAGTTAATCAGAGCGGGTGGTCGTTGCAGTCAGGTTTCAGCCAGTCTCCAGTGCAGCGTGCGATGAACGAAGTCGGAGCAAGTACGACGTTCACCGCCGAACAGGCGCGCCTGAATAACCTCTGCCGCTCAGCCAAGGTTAGGGAGCACCGAGGTCCCCACTCGTCACCACGTCACGCGGTCTGGTCACCATTCGAGTTCCGTGCTGGCATGACCACCGGCCGTCCGCTGGACGCCGCTGGACGCGCCCCTGCGAGACACCACAACGCGGCCGGCCGGCCGCAGCCCACCTGACACCCGCCACAGCCAGCCCGGGGCGAATGCAAGCGGCTCCACTGCATGCGCAATGATTTTGATCGAGCGGCGAGAAACCGCACACAGCGCCAGTTCCGAACACTGGTAACTATTGATTTTTGTCAAAAGTTAAACATGGCATACTATAACACGAACCACCAGCATGAACAAACAATAATTAGTAAGGCTTGTTTCGCCATCAGAGGGAACGTCAAAATTAGTGCCCGTCAACTTCATCCAGCGTTCTGTGCCGGCCCCCAAAATCATTACACCGTCAACAAAAAGTTCCCCACTTTACCATTCAAGAAGTTGGAGATATTAGACGCGTGTCGGCATTTGCGGACTTTTATCCTCCGTTAGTACCTTTACATAGACTTTATTGATCACAATCCTGAGATTCAGGAAGTTTTTTGGTTCATACAGCCTCCTATCAGAAGTCATATATAGGGTGCAGATGGCGTACATATTGTCGAAAAGTAAAAAGGACAGGAATGTCGAGCTCTGCCCGTCACGAGCTTTCAAACGACCCGCTTATTTTTCTTGTGCGACGAATCATTTTTTAGTTGCGGGAGGGGGGCAAGGTTCAACAGCCCACCTTGTCCAGTCGGACGTGCATGGCGTCGACTGCCGGACGGGTGCGGGTCACTGCATGGACTGTTCAACAAGACGGCAAATTCAATATTGATCAGTCTCTTGTTCGTTCATCATTTGTCCGAAGGTACGGTATTATTCGTTTGTCGTTTCAATGTGGTTATGCCAAAAACTTTCGAAAGCTATTTGCTGTATTTTTTAGTCGACGCTCCAAACTAATATGAGTCATTAGCAAGACAAAGCTCTGAAACTATGCTACATGCATCATATAAACCAGGAATCAAAATTGGCCCATTTCGTTCATAAGAAAATTAGTATTACATTGCATGATACATTTCATACCTTGAGGACTGCAGAACGTCTAAAACCACCCAATTCTTCAACTCTACAACCTCTAAAATGATTTGTTTTCATCATGATCATCCTGCCTAGCTAACTGTCAGTCGTAAAGAGCCAATTGCTTGAGTTGCCTGTTTTGTACACTGATAATGTGTGCAGTGTCTCTAATGAATATTGTCTCGGGTGTTCTCAACCGCCTGCGGTCTGTCCTGCACTCCATTATGGTCGTGTTCGATGTGAGCGACAGGCCGGGGATTTCTCTTCATACTGGGGTTTTGGGGGTCCAGATCCCAGCTGAGGTACCGGCGAGGCACCACCCGCCACTACCACTAAAAATATTATTTGGATTTTGGCCGTTATCCTTTCAGGTCTTGTGGTTTTCATTTCCCAATTTCTTCCCAAAAAATTCATTAGCACGAGACAGGCTGGAAGCCCAAAATTTTTTCCCAACGCTGTTTTTCGAGATATTTTTTCAAACTACCACAGAGGGTGTGGATATCGTTTTGGTTGTTGTATTAAATTCCCATTAAATTAGCAATGAAATATTTATTATTTAACCAAACTAAATTCCATGAAACCAAACTCCATGTCGGTTCTCGCAAGGGAGTTGAAAATCGTCACTGTGCAATGGGGCGGATGTGCACATCTGACAAAAGTTTAGGATCAAATATCCATGTTGCCCTGGGATCAAATATCTTTGTTGCCCTGAAATGAAATATCCTTGTTGCCCTGGGATCAAATATCCTTGTTGCGCCGTTCACAAGCAACTTACGTGCCGTTGCTATTTGAACCAAAAGATTGGACCGATCATTCACGACGACTGAGAATTACCGAAATGGAAAACACATCATTTCTATGATTGAAATGCATTATTTCTTTAAAATGATTTGAATTCATATTTATGTACCCAATACTGACTCGCCTCATTTTTTCCTGCCTTTAACCCTATTCCCGGAGGGCTAGACGATATGGTCGATTCCCGGAGGGGCAGCAGATTCGGCCCCCCCTGAGATCTCGAGAACTACTCGTCCGATTTCATCGCAACAAACAGCAATCGATTTGCCGGGGCGTGAACTACATTTTTATAAAAAGAAATTTTCAAAACTTCGAAATTTATGGATACAGGGGGAAAAATATCAAAATGGGGGGCACTTTTGGACCTCTTATAACTCCGTCGTTTATGGACCGATTTCATTGAAAATGGCATGAATCGACAGATTATGGGTAGGGCTTTTACCATGGGTCCACAAAATCTGAAATTTTGAGAAAATTCATGGGTGTTCGCAGGGTTTCAAAAATAGGAGGATTAATTTTCCAACAACTGAATGAACAAAAAAGGCAAAAACACTTTTTTGGCTTCTGCTAGTCATGCTATGCTAAAGAAGTACAAATCGTATTGCAATGTTGGTATAATGTTAGCATAGGCGGTGCCAGGGACATGAAAAAGGGGCAACTGTCATGGTCACACGTTCCTCAGATCAACTTATGACCTTTGACCTTAAATGACCTCCAGTGACCTTGGGGTCACCTGGAATGATCTTGTGTGCATTTGATACTATCTGTAAACGTTTTCAATCATCTGAATTCACTCTATTCCAAAAATTTCATTTTATGGCTATTGCGATATAAGGTACGTGCACTGACATTTTAAGTCATAGCTCCGTGACCCGGACCTGATATCAAGCTGAAACTTGGTACACAGGTAAAGGGGACCTTTCTACGTCATATATGTTCCGGGTTTGGCATTTGAAAAAACAACGCCGAAATTATTTCAAAAAAAATAATTTTAAATTTTGACCTTGACCTGACCTTGTAAAGTGACCTCAGATAAACAAAATGTTGTGTGCACATTGCCTAGCTATTTAACTATACATCCATATAAATTTTTAAGTTCTAGCTTTCAAACTCTGTTTTTGGTAGACATTTTCCTTTTACCCTGAACATGGCCAAAAATGGCATGAGGTTCCTCCCAAAAAGGTTGCCTGGCTCCGCTCCTAAGCAAAGAATAATTGTGAAATTTTGTCACAACGCGTAGAAAGGATAGCTAGAAAAAGTGACCAAGTTTCGTGAAGCTGCGTTAAAAAGCCTGGAATTGGCAAGCAGAAGAACCTGAGGGGGGCGGATTTCCCCCTCAGCCGGGAATAAGGTTAAAGACCTGATAAAGAAGGGTAAGTAAAGGGTTGCCTTGTGATGGTAAACGGGATTGAAATTAAATTTTGGATGAAAAATGAATCTTTTCACCTACAGAAACGGCAACAACCTTCACATTAGACATTAAGTACTGAAAATGGTGAATCGGATGAACTTGGTACACACATTGGGAGGAAAATAGTGATAACAAGAGGTCTATATGGAGAGCTAGGAGCCCCGATTTCAAACAGACGAGGCTAGATTTGTCCTTGATAACATATGAACTGAGGTCCGTGGATGTGAAGGCAAACATAGCTCCGGATTTCAGTTTGTTCCATGCTTGCTTTGCGTCTGAGTTTATTAAATGAGCAAAAAGGAAAAGGCTTGTTAAAGTCTGACACATCATGAATGCGTAATCATGAAAGGTCAGTCTTGATGTGTGAGAATGGTTTTGTTAGCTGCATATACATTGCGATTAACTGCCAAATTTCTCAGTGAAAAATCAGAGCCTCTGCCAGGGTGATGTAAAAGGGATATTTTATTTCTCCTCATCCCTCAAAAAATTGTCCTTATTTACAAAACAAATCATAGCTATCACCATGCAGTTATTGACCTTCCTTTCTCTGGTAACTGGATCAACCTACTAACACTTGCAATGTGTACATAACATGGCATGTGACACAGATGGAAATGTTTTCTTGAAGCACATCATCTCACGAGATTCAGAATACATGGCAAAAAATTTACATTTCCCAAAAATATCCTCTTTTATGTTTGCTGGTTACGCCTATAGTTCTGCTATTTCAGAATGTGATGGGTTTATGATCTCAAGATGCGAACTTAAAGCACAATACAAAATAGGACTTACAAATGTTCGAATGTGATTATCAGTCACCAAATGTCACCACGTGGAAAGTCAACACACGTTATGTGATCAAATTGGATCGGCTGGATGAGTGGGTATTTGTCCTATGCATATAATATGGTATGTGACACTGATGGAAGTGCTTTCCAAACACAGATAAGCACGCCAGACTCCAAATGTATTGCAAAATAAGTTAACATTTCCCAGAGCAACGCGCACTACTTTTATGTGTTCTGGGTACGCCTATGAATGTTGAAAATCGAACTCTTCCTAACACATGTGATATACTTATCAATTACCGGTAGAATGACTTAAAGTAGAGCGAAATCGACAAAAAACTGTGGTGAAGGACGTCATACAAATCAACCTCCATTAATACCTTCACCCTGACCCACCTATCTTCGTTGGAAAATTTCGGCATATTTTTGTCAGCAAATGTCGATATCGCTTCAGGCTACTAAATTCCATTTTCAGCGAGATCAAGCCAATAGTTTTCGAGATGGCGGGGGTCAGAGTCTGCAGTCCGCAGCAGGGAGTCGTATTTGCCGGGCAACTGCAATTATCCCTGCGATCACCCTGGAAACTATGATGCAACTAGTGCGGTTAAGCAGGGTGCCGGCTGCCCGTCTCGCCACACCCTGACTGGGGAATGTGTGTTGTGCGATTACCTTAATGCCTCGTGGGACGTTGTTTTATGGGTTTTCGGGTGTCTCGTGGCCATGAGTGCAGCCAAGGTTTAGAAATCGGGGGGCGGGGGGACCACAGCCGAATCACAATGGTCAGTCGGAAATTGGGCCTTTGTAATGTTGTGCAACATTTGGAGGTCATCTAGAGGTATCTCAGACGGAGATCACTAGCGTGCTCGTGGTACTCCGAGACTGAAACTTCAAAATGTTGCATTGACGCATGTGCACTATAATTTGGGCCAGTTGTAGGCCACTCTTTTGAAACCAAGGCTCCTTAAAAGTGCCTTTTAGAACTTCCACGTCAAATGGGCCATTAACCCTATTCTCGGCAGGGGGGCGGAATCCGCCCCCACTCGGGTTTTTGCTTGTCAATTCCAGGCTTTTTAACGCAGCTTCACGAAACTTGGTGACTTTTCCTAGCTATTTCTTCTACGCGCCGTGACAGAATTTCAAAATTCTATTTTTCACAGGGGCGGTGCCAGGCAACGTTTTTGGGAGGCACCTCAGGCCATTTTTGGTCATGTTGAGGTTAAAAGGAAAATGCCTACCAAACCAAAGTTTTTAAGATAGAACTTAAAACTTTATATGGATGTATAGCTACATAGCTGCGAAATGTGCAGATGTAACGTTGTTCATCTGAGGTCACTATACAAGGTCAGGTGAAGGTCAGAAGTCAAAATTAGTTTTTTTGCGATAACTTCGGCGCCGTTTTCTCAAATGCCAAACACGGAATACATATGACGTCGAAGGGTGCCCTCTACTTGTGTACCAAATTTCAGCTCGATATCAGATCGGATCACGGAGCTATGACTTAAAATGTCAGAGCGCATACCCTACATCGCAATAGCCATAAAATGAAATTTTTGAAATAGAGTGAATTCAAACGATTAAATACGTTTGCAGATAATAATGAATGCACACATCATTCCAAGTGATCCCAAGGTCACTGGAGGTCATTTAAGGTCAAAGGTCATAAGTTGATCTGAAGAATGTGTGACCACGACAGTTCCCCTTTTTCATGTCCCTGACACCGCTTATGCTAACATTATACAAACATTGTAAAGCGATTTGTAGTTCTTTAGCATAACATGACTAGCAGAAGCCAAAAAAGTGTTTTTGCCTCTTTCTGCTCTCTTTGTTCATTCAGTTGTTAGAAAACTAATCCTCCTATCTTTGAAACCCTGTGAACGTCCATGAATTTTCTCAAAATTTCAGATTTGCATACCCATGGTAAAAGCCCTATCCATAATCTCTCGGTTCATGCCAGTTTCATCGAAATCAGTGCATAAAGAACGGAGTTATAAGAAGTCCAAAAGTGCCCCCCATTTTGAATTTTTGCCCCCCCCCTGTATCCATACATTTCTAAATTTTGAAACTTTGTTTTTATAAAAATGTAGTTCACGTCCCGGCAAATCGATTGCTGTTTGTTGCGATGAAATTGGACAATTAGTTTTCGAGATCTTAGGGGGGGGGGGTCCGAATCCGCCTGCCCTGCCGGGAATCGACCATACCGTCTAGCCCTCCGGGAATAGGGTTAAACATGTATTTCAAGACACGTTGTACCGGAGGTAAACTTTAATCAAACATGTGACCTTGACCTTTTATGACCGTGGAGAGGGCGCCACTTAGGATAAGATTTTAGGCTGCAAGGAACATATTGGCATGCAAAATTCAGTGTCGCTCTGCTTTTCATCGTGAATCGGTGAATGGGGAGAAAATAGGCGCTTTTTCGTGTTTGACCTCAACTGTCATGTCATTAGTGATCCAAACATAAAAACTTTACACGTCACAGGACCGCATGGTTCCCTGCTATGGATTAACCCGAGCACGGCCGTTAGTCGACGACGATGACGCCCGACTGGGGATTGACCGCCCGCCATCTAAGTCACGAACGGTTGGTTGTACGATAAAAATAAGCACCTCGTTCGAAAGCCGGTGCCGAGTAGAACTCGAAACTGGCCTCATTTTTACTTTTAGATAATATGTAAGCAATTTACGTCCTATATACATGTTTTCTGATAGCCGACTGCATCAAACCGAGAAACGGCCTGAATCTCAAGGGCTGTGAGTAATAACGCATAGGTAAAGGCATCAACGCACAAGTAAGGGTTCCCAGATGCCGATACACGTTTAATTTCTCAGCTTTGTTCAATATATACGCCGAAACCTTGAGTTAAGTACACGGCAATTTTCACGCCGGCTGCTGGGAACGCCGTAGCCGTAGGCAGTACGAAATTAACGACAACTAATTTTAGCGTTCCTTTATTTTCGCGACAAAAGCCTATCCATGTCAGACTTATTGATCTTCGTCATTCTTGTAATGGTTTCTCATGCTTAACCCTATTCCCGGAGGGCTAGACGGTATGGTCGATTCCCAGCAGGGCGGGCGGATTCGGCCCCCCTGAGATCTCGAGAACTACTCGTCCGATTTCATCGCAACAAACGGCAATCAATTTCCCGTGACGTCAACCACATTTTTATAAAAAGAAATGTTCAAAATTTTGAAACTTGTGGATACAGGGGGGCAAAAATGTCAGAATAAAGGGTACTTTTGGATTTCTTATAACTCCGTTGTTTATTGACCGATTTCGACGAAACTGGCATGAATAGACAGATTATGGACAGGCCTTTACCATGGCTCCGCAAATCTAAAATTTTCAGAAAATTCATGGGCGTTGACAGGGTTTAAAAAATAGAAGGAATATTTTTCTAACATCTGAATGAACAAAAAAGGCAAACACCCTTTTTTGGCTTCTGCTAGTCAAGTTATACTAAAGAAGTACAAATAGCATTGCAATGTTTGTATAATGTTAGCGTAGGTGGTGCCAGGGACATGAAAAAAGGGGAACTGTCATGGTCACACGTTTCTCAGATCAACTTGTGACCTTTGACCTTAAATGACCTCCAGTGGCCTTGGGGTCATCTAGAATGACCTCGTGTGCATTTAATATGATCTGTAAACGTTTTCAGTCATTTGAATTCGCTGTATTTCAAAAATTTCATTTTATGGCTATTGCGATGTAGGGTATGCGCACTGACATTTTAGGTCATAGCTACGTTACCCGACCTGATATCAAGCTGAAACTTGGTACACGAATAGAGGGCACCCTTCTACGTCATATATATTCTGGGTTAGGCATTTGGGAAAACGGCGTTGAAATTATAGCGAAAAAACAAACATTGAATTCTGACTTTGACCTGACATTGTAAAATGACCTCAGATAAACAAAATTAGATCTGCACATTGTGCAGCTATTAGCTATACATCCATATTAAGTTTTAAGTTCTATCTTAAAAACGCTGTTTTTGGCAGCCATTTTCCTTTTACCCTCAACATGGCCAAAAATGTCATGAGGTGACTCCCAAAAACGTTGCCTGGCTCCGCCCCTGAGCAAAATAGAATTTCGAAATTTTGTCACGGCACGTAGAAAAGAGAGGTAGGAAAACGTGACCAAATTTCGTGAGGCTGCGTTAAAAAGCCTGAAATTGGCAAGCAAAAAACCCGAGGTGGGGCGGATTCAGCCCCCTGCCGGGAATAACTTTAAATTCTGAAAAAGTCATTAGTTACCAATCTCCACAACTGGCGGAGCTTTATTCTCAAAAGTCTGTTCATTTTCAAAATATGCAAATTTTAAACTTTTTTAGGTTCTTGGTAATACTTACGTCTGCTGTAATCATTACTCATCATTAGACAAAAATGAAACCGTTATCAACCGGCCGCATAAGCGCGCAAAAACAGCTCACTTCGTTGTCCTAATGACGTCATAGCTCGTTACCGTGACAAAGTAGAGGAAAACAACGTTGCACGGTAAGTTGCGGAAAGGATGCCTCAGAGGGTAAACCATGTTTGAGGCGTATCAAACAGACCTTTAAAAAGTTATCTTTGGAAAACTCAGGGTCGTCAAGCCCCCAAATCAGCCTGGGTTAAACTTTGCGAACAGCAAATATTACCGCGATGAAATACCTGGATGATATTAACCTGAATGGAAACAGATATTGCCATAACGGTTACCTCAGTTCCGAGAGCGGCCTTGTCTCTGCCACTTTCCTGGCGCTGTCGCCATTTCCAAACTCAGTGCTCGGTCCCCGTCGCCTATTTGAAATTCAGGATGATGAGAAATTATCTCCCATTTGCCAGCCCTTTATTTACTCAAACTTGCCATAGCTGTCGATTGGTATAGTTGTGCGTGAACCCTCAGCCACTCCCAATGACGACCTCGCCCTCTCCCCCCTCCCCATCGTGCTCCCGGTCCAATACATTTTGCCCTTAGATTGCGTTCCACCTGTTGGTTTTCACCCACGGTAACCCTTAGTACAAATGAAGCATCTCATAAAATGGTTAGTCCCGTCGAAACGAACCAACATCTTCACGCATGAACACGGACACGAGCCAGACATCCCGATGCAGTAGGTTATCTCCGTGTTGTATGGAACCCGTCGTTGGCCTGGGCGGGGCATTGCGTCATTTCGGAAAGGTCGCGTTCCCTCCGATCAAAGCGGCGACCAGATGGCGTAACACTTACCCAGGCCACCTTAGAATCCGTCGCAAAACGAGGATAACTCGAACTCCATCGCGATACCGACACATCTCTGGTGTCAACCAGTGTGGTGTTTGTTAAGAAAAGTCATCTCTCCTGCCTGAAAGTTTTATGTTTTGTTTGGGTGACGTCTTGCGGTATCATTGGGATCACATGCCAGGTTTGCCTTCCTGTTTCATCTGCCAGCTTCAATCTGGTAGCCATCGTGTAGGCGGCGAATCGACGGCGCCTCGCAGGCCGACCTCGATCATAAGACGCTGTGGACCTGGTGCGCCATTTCTTTACAGTTTTTATATAATGGTTTCTCGGTTGATGTTAGGAATCGGATTTTGCTCTAAGCATAGCCTGTTTCCCAAAATTCCGATGTCTTCACCCGACCGAACAATGCCAGGTGACGGTCAACTTTGTGGCAAAAGCTCAACGTGCCGCGAAGGGTGCGACACGACCGTGTGGTAGTCAGCTTGACTCGCTTTTGGCCGGTTGCCAGCTGATCCGCGGCCCAAATATCGTACGCTGGGGAGACTCGGACCCGTCTTGCCAGAACTGGGAAAACAACGCTCTATCTACCAACCACCCATCACGTTAATGGTGTGGCGACGCCCGCCCCGAGGCTCGTGACGACTGTCGTGCTGACGGACCCCGCAGCCGTCAGTATCCAGCATCTGCCGGTGCCCGCTTTCCCCGCGACCGGCCCTCTGTCCGGACGGCAAGGGGGATTCCTCCTGTCGGCGGGCGGCGGTGGCTGAGTCGGCCGACGTTGACCGAGGTGCGAGCAGCGACACCTAGGCTGTTTGCCTTCAGACGACAATGCCACCTATCGGGACAGTCTGTATGCGGTGTGGAGGGCGATGCGAGTCATCGGGGTCGGTGGCCAATGCATCTGTGAATGACGGTGCACTGGACTTTTTCGTATCTATTTTGCGCGTAAAGCTCAGAGTAAGTTTTTCGGTAAGGTGGTGATAGGTAAGGTTTCAAAGCTCTTCTGCGATTTTAGCTAGCATTTTTTTTCAGCCGTAAGCGCAACATTAAAGAAGCTCCTTTTTCTGGGTCGGGGAGAGAGGGGTCACAAACCCAGATCCGAGTTATTTTTGGATAAAATATTGCAAAGAAAATAAAACTGAGCAAACTTGCAAGCTGCTCTTTTCCGTTCCATTTTCCATTATCTGAGAGTTATTGATTATAAGATTCATTCATTTTGTTGTACGCTTCTGCGTACCTGTCCTTTTTGGTATTTGTGCTTTCTCCGTTCCTTATTTGTTTTTGCTTGTTTCTTGTCATGTGCTATTAAGTGTGATGAGTTACATCAGCAGTCTCACTGAGGCAAAATGTTGATACTGGCAATCCTTGTAAAAAATTACTTGATATCTACAATGTTAACATACTATACAATTTGCAACATACAATGCTTAAGTATTGTCGTTAAGAGCACCGCCCAGTCCTGAATGTCATAACACTGAATGTTAACGGACTGGCCAATAACGGAGGAAGCTTCCAAAAAAGGGAAGCTGTTTACATCGTCGAAGGTGAATCATTGCGACATGACTTTTTTGCAGCAGTTTCCTTGCACTGTTTCAGTACAGCATATACTTGCACGGGATTGGGGCCGTGTCTGTTATTTTAGTAACGGTTGCAATGGCAGTACGGAGTCTGCATGCTTTTCAGACAGGGCCTGGCTTTGGAAGTAAAAGAAATTCGAGTGGAGGAAGAACGTCAGCTTATTTTCTTGGCAACATTTGCTGCAGGAAAATCAGTTCTGTCAGGAAATATTCATTGCCCTATCATAGCTGAAACTGAATCAGTGATGCACATTAACAACTGGTTGAGTGAAATGCAGGCCGAGAACGTAATTTTGGCAGGCAACCTTCATGTAACGCTGGGTGCAACTCAAGATCGAGATTGGTCAAACAAAAGAGAAATTTGTGACCATTGTAAACGTAGAAGCGAAGTCTTAAGGAAGACCTCAGAACGGTCACATGGTACTGATTCGTAACGGAGTCAGAATCAACGTGTTAAGCAATTCGCGTTTTCAAGGGGCTCCTCTAAATTGCGGCTTAACTATTTTAGTCATATCGGACGACTTATGTCGGAGTGAAACACCTTCTGAATGTAATATAATGACACCGTTCCTAGCACACTGCGCTGCGCAGAGCAGCTTAACCCTATTCCCGGAGGGCTACACGGTACGTTCGATTCCCGCCAGGGGGGCGGGGAGCGGTGAACTGCCCCCCCCCCCAGTCTGGGGCGGGTTAGTGTTACGCTGAGTGCAACTCAAGATCGAGATTGGTCAAACCAAAGAGAAATTCGTGACTATTGTAAACGTAGAAGCGAAGCGTTAAGGAAAACCTCAGAACAGGCACATGGTATTGATGCGTAACGGAGTGAGAATCAACGTGTTAAGCAATTCACGTTTTCAAGAGGCGCCTCTAAATCGCGGCTGAACTATTTTAGTCATACCGGAAGACTTATGTGAGGCTCAAACACCTTCTGAATGTAATATGATGACACCGTTCCTAGCACACCACCGCGTAGAGCAGCTTAAGGCCAATCCAGCCTGTTTAAAAAGGGGTCCAGGATATTGGAAATTTAATAACAGCCTATTATCCATTGAAAAACTCATTACAAAACTCCACGCATCGATTCGTGAAGTTTCAAGAAAAAATCGATACCACGGAAATTTCCGGAATGTTCCTCCAAGATACGGTGCTTTGCAAGGCATAGTAAATTCCTTTCCTTGTTTGTTTTTGCTTGTTTCTTCTCATGTGCTGTGTTAAGTGTGATCAGCTACATCAGCAGTCTGACTCAGACGAAATGTTGATATTGGAAATCCTTGTGAAAAGTTGCTTGATATCTACAATGTTAACATACCATACAATTTACAACATACAATGCTTAAGTATTGTCGTTAAGAGCACCGCCGAATCCCAAATGTCATAACACTGAATGTTAACGGACTGCCCAATAACGGAGAAAGATTCGAAAAAAGGGGAACTGTTTACATCGTCTAAGGCCAATCATTGTGACATGACTTTTTGCAGGAGACTCATTGCACTGTTTCAGTACAGCATATACTTACACGGGATTGGGGCGGTGTCTGTTATTTTAGTAACGGCTGCATTGGCAGTAGAGGAGTCTGCAACCTTTTCAGACGGGGCCTGGCTTTGGAAGTAAAAGGATTTCGAATGGAGGAAGAACGTTGGCTTGTTTTCTTGGCAACGTTTGCTGCAGGAAAATCAGTTCTGTCAGGAAATATTAACTGCCCTATCAAAGCTGAAACTGAATCAGTGATGCACATTAACAACTGGTTGAGTGAAATGCAGGCCGAGAACGTAATTTTGGCAGGCGACCTTAATGTAACGCTGGGTGCAACTCAAGATCGAGATTGGTCAAACCAAAGAGAAATTTTCGTCTGACCAATTTTGGTTTGGTTACAATGCCACGTGACTATTGTAAACGTAAAAGCGAATCGTTGATGAAGACCTCAGAACAGTCACATGCCATTGATGCGTAACGGAGTCAGAATCAACGTGTTAAGCAATTCACGTTTTCAAGAGGCTCCTCTAAATCGCGGCTGAACTATTTTAGTCATACCGGAAGACTTATGTCGGGGTCAAACACCTTCAGAATGTAATTTAATGACACCGTTCCTAGCACACCACTGCGCAGAGCAGCCTAACCCTATTCCCAGAGGGGTAGACGATATGGTCGATTCACGCCAGGGGGGGGCGGGGGGATTCGGCTCACCCCTGAGATCTCGAGAACTACTCGTCCGAATGCATCGCAACAAACGGCAGTCGATTTTCCGTGACGTGAACTACATTTTTATAGAGAAGAAATTTCAAAAATTTTGAAAGGTGTGGATACAGGGGGAAAAATATCAAAATGAGGGTATTTTTGGACTTCTTATAACTCCCTTGTTTATCGACTGATTTCAATGAAACTGGCATGATTTGAGAGGATATGGATAGGGCTTTTACTCTTGGTACACATATCTGAAATTTTGAGAAAATTCAAGGGCGTTCACAGAGTTTCAAAAATAGGAGGATTCGTTTTCTAACAAATTAATGAACAAAAGAGGCAAAAACACGTTTTTGGTTTCTCCTACTCATGTTGTGCTAAAGAAGTACAAATCGCATCCAAATGTTTGTATAATGTTAGCATAGGCGGTGCCAGGGACACGAAAAAAGGGGAAACTGTAATGGTCACACCCTCTTCAGATCAACTTGTGACATTTGACCTTAAATGACCTCCAGTGACCTTGGGGTCACTTGGAATGATCCCTTGTGCATTGCATAATATCTGCAAACGTTTACAGTCATTTGAATTTACTCTATTTCAAAAATTTGATTTTATGGCTATTGTGATATAGGGTACGCGCACTGACATTTTAGGTCATAGCTCCGAAACCCGACCTGATATCAAGCTGAAACTTGATACACAAGTAGAGGTCTCCTTTGTACGTCATATATGTTCCGGGTTTAGCATTTGAAAAAACGCGCCGAATTTATTGCAAAAAGTAAAAGAAATTTTGACTTTTTACCTTGACCTAACCTTGCAAACTGATCTCAGATGAATAGAATTTCATCTGCACATTGCCCAACTATTTAGCTATACATCCATATAAAATTTTAAGTTCTATCCAAAAAATTCTGTTTTCGGAAGACATTTTCCTTTTACCCTCAACATGGCCAAAAATGACCTGAGGTGCCTCCAAAAAAACGTTGCCTGGCTCCGTGACTGAGCAAAACAGATTTTTTAAATTTTGTCACAGCGCGTAGAAAGCATAGCTAGGAAAAGGCACCAAATTTTGTGAAGCTGCACTAAAAAGCATGGAATTGGCAAGCAAAAAACCCGAGGAGGGCGGATTCAGCGCCCTCCCCTGCCGAGAATAGGGTTAACCCTATTCCCGGCAGGGGGGGCGGAATCCGCCCCCCTTCGGGTTTTTTGCTTGCCAATTCCAGGCTTTTTGACGCAGCTTCACGGAACTTAATCACTTTTCCTAGCTGTTCTTTCGACGCGCCGTGACAAAATTTCGAAATTCTATTTTGCTCAGGGGCGGAGCCAGGCAACGTTTTTGGGAGGCACCTCAGGTCATTTTTGGCCATGTTGAGGGTAAAAGGAAAATGTCTGCCAAAAACAGAGTTTTTAAGATAGAACTTAAAACTTTATATGGATATATAGCTAAATAGTTGGGCAATGTGCATATGTAATTTTGTTTATCTAAAGTCACTTTACAAGGTCAGGTCAAGGTCAAAACTCAAAATTTGTTTTTTCGCAATAATTTCGGCGCCGTTTTTTCAAATGCCAAACCCGGAATATATATGATATAGAATAATGCCCTCTACTTGTGTACCAAGTTTCAGCTTGATATCAGGTCAGGTCACGGAGCTATGACCTAAAATGTCAGTGCACGTACCCTATATCGCAAAAGCCAAAAAATGATTTTTTTCGAAAAGAGTGAATTTAATCGATTAAAAACGTTTAAAGATAATATTGAATGCACACGACATCATTCCAGGTGATCCCAAGGTCACTGGAGGTCATTTAAGGTCAAAGGTCACAAGTTGATCTGAGAAACGTGTGACCATGACAGTTCCCCCTTTTTTATGTCCCTGGCACCGCCTATGCTAACATTGTACAAACATTGTAATGTGATTTGTACTTCTTTAGCATAACATGACTAGCAGAAGCTAAAAAAGTGTTTTGGCCTCTTTTGTTCATTCCGTTATGGGAAAACTAATCCCCCTATTTTTGAAACCCTGTGAACGCCCATGAATGTTCTCAAAATTTCAAATTTGCATACCCATGGTAAAAGCCCTATCCATAATCTCTCGATTGATGCCAGTTTCATCGAAATCGGTCCATAAACAAGGGAGTTATAAGAAGTCAAAAAGTACCCCCCATTTTGACATTTTTGCTCCCCTGTATCCACAAATTTCAAAATTTGGAAAATTTCTTTTTATGAAAATGTAGTTCACGTCACGGCAAATCGAATGCCGTTTGTTGCGATGAAATCGGATAAGTAGTTCTCGAGATCTCAGGGGGGGCTGAATCCGCCCCCCTGCCGGGAATCGGCCATACCGTTTAGCCCTCCGGGAATAGGGTTAAGGCCAATCCAGCCTGTTTGAAAAGTGGTCCAGAATATTGGAAATTTAATAACAGCCTACTCGGATTTGAAAAATTCATTACAGAACTAAACGCATTCATTCGTGAAGTTTAAGGAAAAAACAATACCAAGGAAATTTCCGGAGTGTTCCTCCATGATACGATGCTTTGCATGGCACGTGGTAAAGCAGTTTGACACGTGTCAAGGATAAAAATGCAAAAAACGAACTCTTAGTAGAGGTAGAAAGGATCATTTCTAAAAAAGAAATGGCTCAGATATAGATGATCCCCAGATGCTTAGTGCTGTGGAAGAGAGAGATAGAATAACAGAGAGCAGAACAAAAGGAAACATGCTTCGCAGCCAAGTCCAATAGGCAGCTTACGTTTAGAGGAGCTCATCTTACATTTTTTCCCTGGAAAAACGAAAAGCAAGTTCACGCGCCATCCCAGCCATGTTTTTAAGCCACCTCTACAGCCACAGGCGTGGCTTTCGACAATACTGACTGAACGAGTGCACCACTTTCTATGCTGAACATTTAAAACGGGTACCAGGAGGGGCTTCCGAAGGCAAAATAGTATTTTCGAATCAGTAGAGAAATCACCAGCGCACAGCATCAGGAATGTGAGTCGCAAATTACGGCCGCTGAATTAACAGTGCCGCTCATGACCTTGACAGGTGGACAATGGAATTCTTCAAAGTATTTTGGGATTTTTTCGCATTGTTTTTGGAAATGCTGAACAAAATTTGTGAGCTGTGGTTTTCGCTTATAGTTTCCTCATCGTTTCGCTTCTTCGGCATTTTGGAAAAAAAACACAGGGGAAAAAATGAATCCAGAAACTTGGAAACTACACATGGTGCAATCTTTGTCACAGTATGAGAAACCGATACGTTTTGTATGAAAAACGTACATGTTGACGACTTCAGGCGTTTTTGTGCATTACGAATTAAAATGTATTTTTGGAACAAGATGAAAGACCGCATTTTCAGGAAGTGTAAATCCGAGTGAGAGTTGCTGGGGTGTATAGCTACACAACGTCGTCGTTTTCAATCATGGTGTCGTTTAGAGTTTAAGGTGTTCACGTAGTCACTGGATGAAGACGTCCAAATGTATTTCGAGTTTGGTTATAAAAGCATTCAGATTCATGTACAGCTTACTGTATACTTGTAGCGCATAAATTCATAACAATGAACAATTGCCAGACCGTTCGCATAGCTCTGTAGTCAAAGGAATCGTACAAGCCCCATAAGCGCCCCACGGCAGCAGCACTGCCAGGACCGCAAGATAACCAATGTCGATCGACGCAAACTGCCAACACACCACTCCACCAGTCTGCGGAACAACCAGGCACCAGACCGGCTGGCCTCAGACGAGATGACGTCATGTTCTCTGAGGCACGTGACAGCAGTGTCCGGGCCTCTGTTGCGCTGTGTCACGACACAGGTAATTGAACAGAGCGCCCACAGCAGTGGTTCGCAGTGCTGGACCAATGTGGACTTCGTGAGAACACTGCGGTCGCAACTGGATCGGCATCATCTGGTCCTTCCAGATCCACCGGCGACAGACGGTGTGGTAGAAGCGCATTGTGTCTGCCAGCGATGACGTCCACGTCTGCGCCCCCCGGGACTGCAACAGAGAAGTGGTCTGATTCACCGTTACCTGATGGTTCCCCATTCCTCCAGACATAAATAAGATTACCTGACGAAATTCTGCCTGTAGAATAAAAATCTATTTAGCGCAAAGCCAGCAAAGTCTTACTTAAAATGGCCCTCTAACGCTGAAGTCTCCAGGTCTTGCGTATTCCAATCACCCACTGAGTCCCGTGAAATCATTTTTAACCCTATTCCCGGCAGGGGGGGCGGAATCGGCCCCCCCTCGGGTTTTTTGCTTGCCAATTCTAGATTTTTTAACGCAGCTTCACGAAACTTGGTGACTTTTCCTATCTTTTCTTTCTACGTGCTGCGACAAAATTTCAAAATTCTATTTTGCTCAGGGGCGGAGCCAGGTAACGTTTTTTGGAGGCACCTCATGCCATTTTTGGCCATGTTGAGGGAAAAAGGAAAATGTTTGCCAAAAACAGAGTTTTAAAGCTAGAACTTAAAACTTTAAATGGATGTATAGCTAAATAGTTGGGCAATGTCCATACAAAGTTTTGTTTATCTGAGATCACTTTACAAGGTCAGGTCAAGGTCAAAAGTCAAAACTAGTTTTTTGCAATAATTTCGCCGCCGTTTTTTCAAATGTCAAACCCGGCATATATACAACGTAGAAAGGTGCCCTTTAGTTGTGTACTAAGTTACAGCTTGATATCAGGTCGGGTCACGGAGCTATGTCCTAAACTGTCAGTGGGCGTATCCTATATCGCAAAAGCCATGAAATGACATTTTTAAAATAGAGTGAATTGAAATGATTGAAAACGTTTACAGAAAACATTAAATGCACACGACATCATTCCAAGTGACCCCAAGGACACCGGAGGTCATTTAAGGTCAAAGGTCACAAGTTGATCTGAGAAATGTGTGACCGTGACAGTTCCCCCTTTTTCATTTCCCTGGCACCGCCTATGCTAACATTATACAAACATTGTAATGCGATTTGTACTTCTTTAGTATAACATGACTAGCAGAAGCCAAAAAAGGGTGTTTGCCTCTTTTGTTCATTCAGTTGTTAGAAAACTAATCCTCCTATTTTTGAAACCCTGTGAAAGGCCATGAATTTTCTCAAAATTTCAGATTTGCGCACCCATGGCAAAATCCCTATCCATAATCTCTTGATTCATGCTAGTTTCATCGAAATCGGTCGATAAACAAGGGAGTTATAAGAGGTCCAAAAGTACCCCCCATTTTGAATTTTTTGCCCCCCTGTATCCACAAATTTCAGAATTTTGAACATTTCTTTTTATAAAAATGTAGTTCACGTCACGGCAAATCGATTGCCGTTTGTTGCGATGAAATCGGACAAGTAGTTCTCGAGATCTCAGGGGGGGGGGCCGAATCCGTCCCCCTGCCGGGAATCGACCATACCGTCTAGCACTCCGGGAATAGGGTTAAGCCTTACATCTGGAATAAACAGTAAGGTTATATATTCTGGTTAAAACCGCGATCGATTAGCCACTTTCCCGACGTTTTATATGGAGTCTAGGTTAACCCGCACTATTAGATTTAGGCTTAATAGAAGAGTAACATCAATAATCAGGGTCAAAATTGGTTTTGCGTATGCTGTTCGATGGAATCGCTGCCCATTTTTCTCACTGAAGATAGATCCCTTTCTAAACGTGCAAAAACATTCTAGGACAAAGCACGTAATGATAAATATTAATTACTAATTCCGGTTATTGATAAGTCACACAATCAGTACATAGTGGTAAAAGAAGAGCCAAAATTGAAGTGCAGATTGATTAGGAATATTTGTCTTGCTGAGCCCGCTATCAACTAGGGTGTAATTTCCCAGGTTCCAGCAGTGCAATATTAGCAAGCCACATTGTTCATCCCGGTTTTGGCTCTTCTTGCATGAAGGACCTACAGCTGATCAGCTCGCACGACGCGTCCTCGCATACAGAGCCGGTGTTTTGTTGATCGCAGGTTTTGGTTCTCTCCTCTCTGAGTGTGGTCTGCATCTCGGTTTCTCTCCTTACCACGCTCGGCTGTAAATGTCTGACATGCCTCGAACAAGATGCAGTGTATGCATGAAGTAAGACCAGCTACTGCATTGCTGTACGAGGTACGAGGTTCCCCCTGCCGTGCCGACGTTATGCCTTGCAGAGTTTGTTTGGTCAGAAGGACCTGGAAAAGACACGTCAGAAAAACTCAGGCACGGTAGTAATGAACGATTTGGCCGAGAACGCGGCTGAGTTCTGGGATTGGGCTGCGATTTCACCTACACAGAAGAGGGAAAATAAGAGCAGCAACTCAACTTCGCAAGCAGCGCGCCGCTCTCTTCAAGAAGAGCTGACAGTCAAAACAGGAAGAGAACAAAATGAGCACGTTCCAGAAACAGCTGGATTGTCTTTTCTCTTTGTCATGCTCTGATGCTGAAAAAAACGGATACGGGAATATAGGCTCAGGACGAATGATAATCAGAAAGCTGAAGTCAAGTTTCTCAGGAACATACGGGAACTGTGGACGGAAGAGATGGACTTCGTAAAGGACAAAAGCTTTATCAGAGCAAACAAATAAAAAATGGCTCGACTGGCAGCTGTGGCTCGGGCGCTACAAGAGGTGACTGCAGCTCACGCCTTTGATGACAGGAGATCTGGCAGAAATTTGGCGGTCCCTGAAGACGCGAACACTTAAGAGCAGGTTTCCATCCAGACTTCATGCCTCCGAAGAAACAGCAGTCTGCCTCTCTGCCTTTGAATAATCCTAAGGGTTTGTTTAAATCGCACGCTTTTTCCAACATGGCTGACAGGATTGGGACAAAGAAACACTTTTGTAGCTGGAATGACTTTCAGCGGTACCGAAAGCCAATGGAGCACATCTAGATAAGTTCTCCGTTTACGCTAGCACATGCCGACGACAGCAGGCAGTCGAGCAGAGGTTGCTGCGAGGGCCGAATCTGACTTTCAGGCTACTGTGCCAACCTTTGCCACGGTATCCTGGGATGGCAGACTCCTGCATAACTCCTAGACGGGCTGCAGAAAGGACAGAATGGCTGCTCTGGGAAGCAGAAGTCCGCAGCAGCACATTGTCCATCCCAGTTATGTCCGCCGTATCTTACGACAATCCCGCACCGCCGTCCATAGGCTGTGGGCGGGGTACGAGCATGGCCAACGTTTCATCTTCATCGAGCATGAACCTTCGGAGTCATCTTCTGTGGCTCGGCCGTCGCCACCACATACGTGTAAGTCTAGGCTTTCCATGATGTTATTGAACGTTGTCCCGTCGTTGCCTTATATAAGGATTGTAAAATGACATGTCGTTAATAAGGCAGCTCGACATGCTAACTCATCGCTAGCTTTTCCTTACTACAGGTGTAGCATCGGTATTTTTGACCATTGGCACCTGAACACTTATTTCAACATGGTTACCACTTAGACGTGGCAGAAACCTTGACTAGTTTCTTCGCTGTGTTAGATCAGGTTTCAACCTACTTGGACTCATAGGGATACAGTGAGTGAAAAGTCGAAGCTTTCTGAATCCTAGAAAATTCTACGTCTTTTTCTTTTCTGTAGCAGCCAGATATCGGATCAGGATGGCCTTGCGTGTTTGGGAAGAGCACAGCACCATCCAGCCGGGAGGTGGAGGCGCTGAAAAATGCGTGGCCACCGTTAGACGTCACAAAACCATTTGGCTACCTACTTACCGAGTATGTGTGGCAGCTTTAACTGGGGGTAAACTGGTTGCCGTCATCTCCCAGCTTCTGGAAGCTGGCAGAGCAGGAGGTGCAAATAATGCAGAGTGATTCTCCTGGACGCGGACGACAAGCTCCCCAGCGAAATTCGATGGCACAGACCAGGAACAAACCAGCGAGCCTGCTAGTGGCAAGCAAAATCCATGCTCTGTAGAGGCGCGTATGGCAGGAACAGCTGCAGTGCAACAACGAGGAACGGGGTGCCCTGACCCGACTCGCTGCGTTTGCAGCGCAGCTGTACGGCCTTCACTGAACGGAGGCGCCATTCACAACAAATGCTCCAAGCAACGACCTCTATGCCTGGTGCTGACCCTCTTCCCATTCCGAGAGGTGAAGAGACTTGTGGCTGACGCCTGTCCGAAAACCCTGCAGAGACATCTCTGTACTGAGGAGACGGTGGTTACGCTCTTACGAGACACACTTCAACTCCAAGGTAGCGGACAGCGTCAGTGCAGTTATGGCAAAGAAGCAGTGTACGACCTCTCCGTCTGGCTCAGTTCGCCCTGAAAAGCCACGCTTCCCGCTGCAGATGGATGAGAGCACGCAGCCTGAGAAACTGACGGCACCGTCTTCCTGCATCTTCCTGAAAGAAACTGAGATGGGCCGGAGCGGCTGGGCGAGTCGCACGCCACATGGTCCGATGATCCGGAATACACCAAGACCGCCGGGCTGGTGAAGCATCTTAAGTCAAAACGACACTGCTGGAGGGGGGGGGACTGATTCAGGATTGTCTGAACCAAATTACCTGCGATGAGAAGACGCGCCATTTCCGTCTACGGACGGTACAACAGTACAGCAGTACAAAGTACGCGAGGCGGCCAAAGTCAGCGCTGAAGAAAACACACGCGCAGTAGACGCTCGTACGTAGCGTACACATGCACGTGCGACCCACCCCCGCATGCATATGCAGTCACACACATATGCATACACACGCACAAGTGAGTTTCTACCATGCACCTTCTATTTTTGATCATATCATGTGAAATACATACGCAGTGAAGACTGATCGGTGGAAGCGAACTAATTCAATGAGTGCTGCATACGCATGTTGAACAGAAGCACCAGTGACAGCACTACAGATTAAATACGCTAGTCTTGACTGTGACTACCGTGGAGAACCTAAATGTTTATATCATTTACAGTGCCTGACATCGTCTGCTTGATGACGTGAAATACCAAAACATGGCAACATGTGGAGACTTCAACACAAAGGCCAATTTTCATGCAAAACTGTAGTGGCTTTGCACTAAATAGGTTTCCATTCTCTGAGTAAAGTTTTCCCGGGGAATCTTAATGGGATCTGAAGCAATGTGAAATCATCAGGGGACATTTAATCAAAAAATATTTCGAAAAACTGAACAGGTCTGCTGCCCACTCATACAAAACCTTCCTAACTGCATGTAATTCGACGACTGTTTTTTGTACCTTAGGCATTACATTACACTTTGCTGTTTTGTTGTGCTTTGACCCAATCTGTCAGAGACAACCTCGGGCGAAAGGACAAAGATGAAAGGACTGACGAGGGTGAAGTGGAAGTTGCAGAAATGCAAGTTACATGATAACGAAGGGAAGTTCATGACACAAACGTTCGGTCGTAGGCCATGTTTACGTGATAAGAAGAGGTAAAATAAGGGAAGGAAGGATGGAGTAATGGCCAGCCGCGGAGAAGAGTCAGACGTTACTTGGGCATATCTTCCCTCATCTTACGCTTCACTTTCACGTGGACATGAATATTTTCAAGGCTTTTCTTCGTCATCTTGTTAACGCATGCTGGAATGCATTCCCTGTCTCATTCATGGGGATCGCTGCGAAGACGATGTTCCTGTTCATCACCCTTCGTCGCCCCAGCACGCTTATCTCGCTCCACATTCGCCGAATTCCAGCTCCAACAGAGTACGTCGTCGTGCTAAATTAGACATGGCCTCTCGGCTCAGTGGAACATTTTGCGTCCCGACTTCTCACGAAAGGCCATAGGCCATAGGCCATAGGTCATAGGCCAGAGAGATGTGTCATTATCCGGACTCGAACCTACAGCCACCATGGAGTCACCATGTGAGCCCGTGTGTGACAGTTGTGAAAGCCACGAGAGTCCACTGCGCGCCACATTTGAAGTGCTTCTAATTTTTAGGAGCCAACTTTCAACTCTGCTGTCAGAAAACCCCGGCAGACGGAATGCAATCCCTGTTGACAACGCATGATATCTAGGTTGATTACGGACTAAATGTGGAAGGATTATGAGTCCGCTTCACATAAATATACAGTGGATGAACCAAACCCATTAGTGCCCAGGTTCCAGGAAGTGGAGTTTAGACGGCGTTTCATTCCATCGTGACATTGCTGAAAGATCACTCACCCGCTGGGTAGCAGTTATGCCGAGGACATTTATTGTCATAATCACGCCGCCGACCTTTGGCTTGAGTCCATGCGTTTCCGTGTTTCGCGGACCGTCGGGCCTGTACAGGACTTTGGTGTGCGTCGACAGCCTCCGTAGAACCGGGGCCAGCTCCAGCGTGTCCTGCCGGAACTTCAAAGCTCGCTCTTGAAGTGGAACGTAATAGGTGTCATACGGCCTGGCGTACCACTTGCCGGCCGTCAGGACCACCAGGTCGGGACACTCCTCGCCCTTTCGGCACGACGACTCCAACAAATCCAACGTCTCCAAGTACTTCACATTGACGTACTGATCCCAGTAGTACACCACGCCTATGACCTCGTTTGAGGCCGCCAAATTGCAATTTACTTTCCAAATTTTACCGCCTCTGGACATCTTGGAGCCCCCTATGCAGCGCATGGGAGAGCCCCTCACCAGTTTCGAGACGTTGGCCACGTCTGGGAATTGCTCCTGAAGCGTTACGCCCTTCCACTCAAGGTTCAAGCTCTCCTGCAGCGTGGTGAAAAAGAGTCGCGCACGCGAGTCACCCATGATGAAGACCTCTGCAGGACGACCCCGTCGGGCCCGCAGGCGAGTCAGACACTCCTTGGCTGGAGCGGGACTCAGGCCGGAGGAGCCGCAGAGGGCCGGCGAGCCCGAGGCCGACTCCCAGAAAGGCCGCGCATCAGAGATGCTGAAGATGCTGCTGCATGTGCCGACCTTAGCGGCGCTGCTCCCGTACTCTATGTTCCCACCTGAGAACATACGGCGAGGATCAGCCTGATGTCATTGCACTTCAATGCACAGTAGGACGCAGATGTGCATATTCCCGGTGCGGGTCTTCTGTTGGCTATGATAGATGCACCTGCATCTCTAACTCAGAAATGTGGATCTCCATGTCCATCTGTGTATACCCATTTTTCAGATTCCACCAGAAAATTGGCATTCGCCGGTCGTAAAGAATTTCAGTTCCATCACAGAGGATGTCACCATCCTCACCCCGTTGCTGTCTTAGTCAACATTTAGCGACGCAACAAAAACGAACGTGAATCTTGTACAAGGCTGATTCGAGTGATGCTTGGTTTCATCGCTCCAGGTCGCCTATGGCCTCTCAGAATGCAAGAGAGGAGAAACCATGGTTCTGCGTCTCAGATGTCATGGTGTTAACTCCATAGCATTTCGGCATATGCCGTCGAACAAACAACGCGTTACTAGGGCCTCTAAGATGGCCTATGGCGGAACTGACACAAGGTCGACACAGGACCAACACAGTACCGTTGGCAGGATGCCATTCTGCCATAGTGCAGAGTGTCCAAACGTTGGCTAAATGGCACTCATACTTCCACTCAGGTCTTGGTAGAATTAGTTAGGTTCGCTGAAACCGGCGACTGCGTGACAGTACGGCGGACCAAGCTCCTGATCGGCCAGTTTGCGGAAGATATAAGCTTCTAATGACATTTCTTCCCAGGAGCGGATCCAAGGGCGGGGGCGACCGCCCAACCGCCCAGGCCCTTGAGAGAGGTCCCTCTCAGACACACAAGCGGCGTCGAAGGGGTCCAGTATGAGCTTCGCGGGGTCTCTGTCAAAACCTGCCGGGTTCCTGATGCAGTCAGGGTCGCCTCTGGGAGGGTCAGATGACTCCTGACATTCGTAGAAGGGTCCCCGAAGCTCCTAAAAGGCCTTCAGACCATAACAGAGTCCCGACACGGAAGAGAGTCCCTGAGACCGCCAGAAAGGTCATAGGACTTTTGAGATGGACCAAATGGGAACTTATTCCCTAGGATGTTATAGCGATCCTTGGCATGTCAAAAGACTCCCAGTTGGGTTTCACGGACCCCCTGTGAAAACTGAAGATTCTTGATGCAGTCAGACGCCCTTCGAGAGGGTTGGACCCTGAAACGGCAGGGCGGAACCTACGATGGATAGAACGGCTCCTGAAACGATCCAAGTCCCCTGGAACCGCAGGAGGGGCTCCAGCACGGCAGAGTCCATGAAGTCATTAAAAAAGCCAGAGAGGTCCCGGAAACGGCAAAAACTTAAGACGGTACCTAACACGGTATAAGGAGAATCTGGCCAGCCAGAGGAGCCCCATGAACGGGGACTCACCACTGACTTCAAATTCGAAAAGGGCCCTAAATGGATTACACTGATCTTTTTGTTAATCCGAACGTTTCTTGATGTAGTCAAGGGGTCCTGGGATGAGTTGCGTTTTTGACTCAACTGTCATAACTCTTAGCGTTTGCCATTTTATATCATACAATCCCACATTTTTCGACATAAACTCATACGCCTTCGTCAGTGGGTGATCAGGTGACACGGATCCGTCGGTTTACCCGTTAGTTGTAAAACGATGCCTATTTCAACTATGCTGACTTTCTTAGACCTGAACCGAACATCTTGAGTCTCTGGACAATTACCCGGGAAAATGATTTTGGACGAGTGTTTCAGTGTCGCAGATGTCCTGTATATGAACTGTGTGTGATTAATGATGTCGGGTAACCAAACAAAAGGTCGCATTACATTACATGACATAACACGGAAACATTTATTTTCAATTGTAAAGGAAAGTTTTAACTCTACAAGTGATAAACAATGGTTGGCCAAATCTTAGGAGAAACGCAGCTTTACGGGTATACTGTATCGTGAATGGACTTCAATCAGCAACACACTTGACAGCCATCATTTTTGCTTTGAATTCCAGTTGTGTATGGGTTGTAGGTGTTCGATTCAATGAGAAGACGAACATAAAAATCTGCCAACATCCCTCGCCAGTGAAGTCGGCGTGCAACCCCACTGACGTTTTTCGCACATTATCGTAGAACGGGCGGTCTAATCGCTCCGAAAGTTTGCACAGACACATCGCATGATAGTCTCGAGCCGTACCTTGAAATGCCGCTGTCCTATGACGTCTTTCTCAAGGACATACCACGGGGGAACCAAGTTACGGTGGCTGTCTTCGTCGGATAGCAAACGTTTGTAGTGTTTTACGCGACTCAGTCTTAGCAGTACGTATACATGGCTGTCACCCATGATGCCAGTGACCTGTGCACAGTAGTCCTTACTCGGGCCAATGTCATCTTAGGTCAGAATTATGAGAGTGGGTCATTTGGCCACTTCTCAGGTCACGCAGGTCACTTGTCTTCTTCAAAATGATCGTGATATCATGTAATCGAAAACACTGATCTGCATATGAAGGGAAATTGCGGCTTTATTCATCGCCAAGATTCGTGTTTGTCCCTGAACCCGGCACCACCTCGGGGGGAGCAGGTGTCAAATAGGGCACCCCTTGGTTTTTCTTGAATAACTTCTTGACCCAGATTTTCCGTGCATGTTCATCGATCAATTTTACATACCTACACATTAAAACTATTTTCATGCTAGGTCAGGTCACGGAGAAACGACGTGATAAATGAACTCTCGCATGTTTTCTCCTCTTCGGGCGTTGGCGCTAACGTGTTTCGTTTTTTGTAGCATTCGCGAATATAATGCAGGAATTATTTGGATTTACGTAGGACACGGTCCTCAAAAGGATATACGACCGTGGCACGTCAACGTTAGAGGTCGTGCTAGGTCACATGCATGATGGCCTTTGGACTGATTTCCATTGTCGCTAATAGAAGTGGTTCCCTCTGACCTTCCTCATCATTCAAGCCAGGCAAGCAAATCTACATCCTCAACTTAGCAAGGTGAGGTTATGTCAGGTCACGTCATAGACAGATATAAAAAAAAAAATGAAATACAGCATTGGCTATGGAAGACCGTCCTGTGGCAGGAGAGAGCAAGTATTGTTCCTAGTCTGAAAATGAAACACAAATTTCTGTCGTGACCTGGGTTGACCTTGGCCCGATAAAGAGCAGGCGAAGCGGATTTTCCATCACGAGATACCATTGCAGTTCTGAACTTGACGCAGTTAAAAATCCTCAGGAGTAATTATCGCTCTTTGTCAGGAAGAGCAATGCTTCCTTATTTGGCCTGACCTATTCTGGCCTTGACTGGATGAAAAGCAGGCAATACAAAACTGATCGTCAGAAGGTTTCACTCCCAACCTTTTTGTCAGTTGGATCAAAACGACTGAGAGTACCAACGATCGTACGTAACCTTTCGTTTCATACCTATTCGAAGGCTCATAGATCAGTATTGTCGATGATATGATGCACAAACCGATGGTAGTGTTATAACGTCGTTAAACACTGCTTCGTGTTTCAGACGTCGTGTTACGCATTTTACGATACCCGTTACTTCATCAATGACGTAATCAGGGCTAATACAGTATTTTCTAAATCGCAAGGTTCGGGCTATCGGTTAGTGGTCGACAGGTTGGGATCCGATGATTGGATCCTGAGATAACAGGAGGGTGCCCTTTTTGACAACCCGCAGGAGATTGCGGATACAAACTACGCTCGGCAGCGCCGGGTTAACAGGCGCACTGATGGGGTGGGGTTTTTTAGTCACACCTGTGGTTTTCCTCAGAGATGTGGAAAAGCAGGCACGTCTTGAAGTCCTTCACAATATCTTCTCCCCAAGCAACTGGGCACACAAGTACCAAAAGTCATCGCGATCGGCCCAAAAATGTGGAGAGTGCAGCAAAACCAACCGGCCGGCCGACCGACGGGCCGAGCGGCAGAATTCGGCCGGGCGACTCGTCGCGTAGGCCAGCTGATCCCGCCATACGTCGGCAGTGGCGGGTCAACGAAGGGGGGATGGAAGAGGGAGGGGCGCGTGCATTTCTCTTTCCCGCGCCGACGTAAGTGGTTATCACCAGATGAGAAGAACTATTTTCTATAGTGGCCGTCACCACCCATTTTCGGAATCCTGGATCCGCCTCTGCTGGTCCGAGCTAAGGGTTGTTGAGTACGTGGTTTGTCAGACGGGAAATGGGGGAAGTACTGGGCATTTGCTTTTTAAAAAGAATATGGTAGGAAATAAGAACAGGAACCAGCAACTGGCTAGCAATGTCACTATGATCTATGCTAACCTACAAATTGACCTCAATAGGTCACATTTATTGTTTTTGTGCTTTATCACTGTATCAGAACAGCAAGGATCCTGTCTGCAAATGGGATATACATAATAAATGAAAAATCTCAGTAAACAGCTGAGATTAAGGCGGTCAGCGTCAGTGACCTCTGCTAAACCTGGTACTGACTTCGGTCCATCACACACATATTGTGTAAATGTTACCGTTGCAGTAATGCTGCCAGCTTCCTGCGTGCAACACCTTACGCGAACACGTCGACAAACAACAAAGATATGGGTGTAGTCAATCCCCTACCGCGCCCATCATTTCGTGTAAGCTTTAGAGGTCCATCAGTGCGCGGGTTAACCCTATTCCCGGACGGCTAGACGGTATGGCCGATTCCCGGCAGGGGGGGCGGATTCGGCCCCCCCTGAGATCTCGAGAACTACTCGTTCGATTTTATCGCAACAAACGGCAATCGATTTGCCGTGACGTGAACTACATTTTTATAAAAACAAATTTTCAAATTTTTGAAATTTGTGGATATAGGGGGGCAAAAATGTCAAAATGGGGGGTACTTTTTGACTTCTTATAACTCCCTTGTTTATGGACCGATTTCGATGAAACTGGCATGAATCGAGAGATTATGGAAAGGGCTTTTACCATGGGTATGCAAATTTAAAATTTTGAGAAAATTCATGGGCGTTCACAGGGTTTCAAAAATAGGGGGATTAGTTTTCTAATAACGGAATGAACAAAAGAGGCCAAAACACTTTTTTAGCTTCTGCTAGTTATGTTATGCTAAAGAAGTACAAATCGCATTACAATGTTTGTATAATGTTAGCATAGGCGGTGCCAGGGACATAAAAAAGGGGGAACTGTCATGGTCACACGTTCTTCAGATCAACTTGTGACCTTTGACCTTAAATGACCTTCAGTGACCTTAGGGTCACCTGGAATGATGTTGTGTGCATTCAAGATTATCTGTAGACGTTTTTAATCGATTAAATTCACTCTATTCCAAAAAATTCATTTTTTGGCTTTTGCGATATAGGATACGCTCAGTGACATTTTAGGTCATAGCTCCGTGACCCGACCTGATATCAAGCTGAAACTTGGTACACAAGTAGAGGGCATCTTTCTACGTCATATATATTCCGGGTTTGGCATTTGAAAAAATAGCGCTGAAATTATTGCAAAAAAACAAATTTTGACTTTTGACCTTGACCCGACCTTGTAAAGTGACCTCAGATAAACAAAATTACATATGCACATTGCCCAACTATTTAGCTATACATTCATATAAAGTTTTAAGTTCTATCTTAAAAACTCTGTTTTTGGCAGACATTTTCCTTTTACCCTCAACATGGCCAAAAATGACCTGAGGTGCCTCCCAAAAACGTTGCCTGGCTCCGCTCCTGAGCAAAATAGAATTTCGAAATTTTGTCACGGCTTGTAGAAGAAATAGCTAGGAAAAGTCACCAAGTTTCGTGAAGCTGCGTCAAAAAGCCTGGAATTGGCAAGCAAAAAACCCGAGGGGGGCGGATTCCGCCCCCCCCCCCCCTGCCGGGAATAGGGTTAAAAGCGCCCCATAAGTTAGGAAACATAGGATCCGATTAACCCTATTCTCGACAGGGGGGCTGAATCCGCCCCTCTCTGGTTTTTTGCTTGCCAATTCCAGGCTTTTTAACGCAGCTCCACGAAACTTGGGGACTTCTCCTAGCTATTCCTTCTACAAGCCGTGACAAAATTTGAAAATTCTGTTTTGCTCAGGGACGGAGACAGACAACGTTTTTGGAAGGCACCTCATGCCATTTTTGGCCATGTTGAGGGAAAAAGGAAAATGTCTGCCAAAAACAGAGCTTTTAAGATACAACTTAAACCTTTATATGGATGTATAGCTAAATAGTTGGGCAATGTGCAGATGTAATTTTGTTTATCTGAGGCCACTTTACAAGGTCAGGTCAAGGTCAAAACTCGAAATTTGTTTTTTCGCTATGATTTCGGCGCCGTTTTTTCAAATGACAAACCCGGAATATACATGATGTAGAAGAGTGCCTTCTACTTGTGTAGCAGGTTTCAGCTTGATATCAGATCAAGTCACGGAGTTATGACTTAAAATGTCAGTGCGCGTACCCTATATCGCAATGGCCAAAAAATGAAATTTTTAAAATAGAGTGAATTCAAATGATTGAAAACGTTTAAAGATAAAACTAAATGCACACGACATCATTCCAAGTGACCCCAACGTCACTGGAGATCATTTAAGGTGAAAGGTCACAAGTTGATCTGAAGAGCGTGTGACTATGACAGTTCCCCCTTTGTCATGTCCTTGGACCCGCCTTTGCTAACATTATACAAACATTGCAATGCGATTTGCACTTCTTTAGCATAGCATGACTAGCAGAAGCCAAAAAAGTGTTTTTGTCTCTTTTGTTCATTTAGTTGTTAGAAAACTATTCCTCCTATTTTTGAAAACCTGCGAACGCCCATGAATTCTCTCAAAATTTCAGATTTGGTAAAAGCCATGGTAAAATCATGGTAAAAGCCCTATCCATAACCTCTCGATTCATGCCAGGTTCACCGAAATCCGGCGATAAACAACGGAGTTATAAGAAGTCGAAAAGTACCCCCATTTCGACACTATTTCCCCCTATATCCACACATTTCAAAATTTTGAAAATTTCTTTTTATAAAAATGTAGTTCATGTCACGGCAAATCGATTGCCGTTTGTTGCGATGAAATCGGACGAGTAGTTCTCGAGATCTCAGGGGGGGCCGAATCCGCCCCCCTGCCGGGAATCGACCATACAGTCTAGCCCTCCGGGAATAGGGTTAAAACTAGACCCCACTGACATATCCTTATCTGAGGTTGGCTGTAAGGAAACGGGTACGGAAAAGGCCCAGACAGGATATCGCGTGGCTAAAAGATAAAGTCACACTCTCGTTTTTGTTTCAGCACTCTATCCCGTCAGGTTAGGAAATGGCGGGGAAGGTCGTGCCAGCCCGCTCCTCTACTCTAAAATGTGGCCAAAAAGAGAACATTAGGTAGAGTGAAAGCGTTGAATATCTTCAAGGATGGCTGTTTAATACGGCTTTTAGATATTGTATACATTCAATTAATAAACGGCCTTCAGGGTACACCGAGACGCTACTGTGATATTAATCACTTACAAATCTAAAATGTATTGATTAATATATAACATACTAACCACATAACGAAAACGTATACGAAAATACAAAATGTTCCCCGAGATTATAACACTCTAGTGAAAGCAGAATTCGTCATCCGTTCCAAATCTCACCCGCTGATATTGATACGTAGACAACGCCGTAGGCGATCACAGCTATGAAGACCAATCTGCAAGAATCAGGAATATTATCTCACGAACCAATGTTCATTCATTTTTAGGACAGTGTTTGTTTCTCAAGACAGCGCACAGTGGACTGCGTAATACAGGAAAGAGAAACAAAATGAACCAAGATGGCCCTGACGACAAAAAATAAAACGCACGAGGAAAATCTTAGGAATGCCGGGTGCCAAGGAAGTTCTCTACAAAAAATATGAAGAAATAAGCACGTTTTTCCCCAAAAGGTTTAAAAACAGAAGTCAGTGGGTGCACTCATTTTCTCATCCACAAAACTAACTACTCCAAACCAAAATGGAAAACTAGCTTGACAAACGGACGGATTGTCTGAGCCCTTGTTACTCTAGGGGACGCTTGTGGCTGGTCTTACGAACTTACCCTCCTCCCGATGCATGTTAATACAGTGTTAATTATATTCTCCGTTAAGATGTATGCTCTGATTTGCGATTCTCATAGTTTGTTTTCGCTGGCAAGATTTTACCAGTAAACACTTTGCATAAACCCATTATCTTGCCCTTGACATTGTTTGGAATAATGTTGTCAATTTGATTATGGTATATTTCGACGTTCACAGTTCTAGATTCGATGCCAAGGTTTTGCTTCAGCAACAATGCAGGAAAATCGGACGAGGCATTCAGGTGCCTTAATGGGAGCTGACTTCCCCTTCCCATCCAGGTTTTCAACTCTGCAAACGATATTTTGGATCACAATGGAACATCCAATGGCGACTTTTAACCGAGTTGATCGACGCAGGAAAAGCCCCGAAGCTTCCTCCTGCATTGTGGAAGATATCAAAGCATACGCCACATCTATGTGTGTCGGGGGGGGGGGGGTACCGGAGCCCGCGCGTTTGACAACTGACGCTGCATGACGGCTCGTACCGGTACTTGATGACGCGTCTCCGGAGTACCGCCGGCGGCAGGCGCAGCGTGAGCGGCATGCTCGTGAGCCGATCCAAGGGGGGCGCCGGCTTCCTCCTCCGACTCACTCAGTTTTTGCTGGCGGACGGCCGCAGCGGCGGCCGGTTCAACGACCTGCAGCAGACCATGCACCGTTCAGCGGCCGGCCCCAGCACGGCTTATCTCGTCATCGCACGGCCCACTGACCGCCTGATGCTTTGCAGCACCGTCATCATGATTCGGTGTCTTGTGACTGCAAAGTTATGAGCCTGCAAAAAGCGTTGCGGTCGGGCCGGTCCGGACGCACAGTTGTATTTCTCTCTGTGAGTTCTAGTGTGTTGTGGTGAATGGACGACAACAACAATGTCCGCGATGGACGGCGTGGGGCGGCACCACGCGGAAACACAGAAATGCCCTGACGGCGCTGACGTAACGTGTTACCAAACAAATTACAGTGCCCAGAAGCAGGAAAGAGAAGAAGCCATATCCCGTCTATCGGGTTGAGTTGGCGGTGCATTTTCACAGTTGTTGGTGGAGTAGTGGTAAATTCTTCCAAAATCGTTTACGACACCGTGCTGAGCAGTCACACCATTCCAAGGCCATTTTAAGACGGCGAGTAAGAGGGAGAGAGTGTCCGAAAAGCTTTCTCATAGCAGCGCGCTAGGGGACAGGATAAGATTCGGCTTTCGCCCTAACACTGCAGTGTAGGGTAGCACATTTTTACAATTTTTTTTTTATTGCAATTGACGAACGCTTTTCCCATGACTTGCTTCATTGGAAGCATACGACTTTAAGAAAAGTCAGCGATGTTGACGGGCGGCACATCGAAATTGAAAATGTTCATATTTTTGCCAAACTGGGCCAATTAGCGGCATCTTACTGTATGATATATGTTATATGATATATGATATAATAATGGATCACGTGGTTTAGAAGTTACCCCTACCTAAACATCGACATGTATTAAACTTCCGTTCAACACGTACATCACCTAGTGACGTTAATCAAGAACGTCATGTCTAGAAACGACCAAAAGGTGGCACTGTGTTGCCATTGCAACAGGAACGTTGAGCATCTGTTTTCTGAAATTGTTTGAGGTGTATTGTTGAAATTGTTTGAGGTGTGCCGCCTTCATATCCCCGGGGCTGTACGCGCTTCTGTGCGCCGCGAGCGGCTTGTGCTAGAGGTACCGGCGGCGGCGGTGGCTGCGTCGTTGATCGACCCGGGGGTCTGAGTAGGGCTAGGGGAGAGCGGTGGAGACCGGTGTACCTCAAAATAGTTGGAAGAACTAGTGGGATCAGTAAGTAGGGTCTCACAGTAATAATTGGTAGACGGGAACAGCGCTAGATGTGCCTCCCTCCTATTCCCCGGGACCTGACTGCGCGTCCGGCGGTGTCGGCCGGCGGCACCAGTTTTCTGCTCGCGTCAATCGAATTTTGCAGTCTGTTCATGAGGAGTGGGGTCTGCATGGGTCTGTGGAACAACTAAGGTCATCGGTCTTCGTCTGATGGGCGTAGCGTTTACAATGGATAAACCGACAATGGCTGGGAGTGGGAAGATTCTAGCGCTACCGATTTGGCGAAAGAGAAAGGCGAAGGAAAGCACCAACATCAGCACCACCGTTTGTAAGGTCAGCCACAAACACATTCTTAATTGGTCAGCCGTCATCCTCGATTGGTGGCGCCATATCGCCAACCACGCGCCAAGTTCTCGAGCACTTCCTCCATGCAAATCAGGGAGCATCTGATTTTGTTATTAATTGGTCCGATTTGTCCGAAAACTAGCATTTTCAAGGACGATGCACCATCCATTAATATTTTTCAGTTTTGTTAAAAATCACTATGTGCTTCCAGTCAGCCAATTCATCGGAAAAGCTCTGATCATCTGCACCTTTTTAATCCGCCCTTGACTGGGGGGAGTTGACCGCTCCCCCTGAGAATTTTCTGCAACTGCCATAGAACAAACAAACACAGAGCCACAAAACTTTGTGTACCTTTGGCTTGATCATTTTTACACATTCTGTCAAATGTTTGCCTCAGGTCAGGTCAGGTATCTGACCTAGGTCAGGTCAAAAGGACCTATGTCCAAAAAATTTTAGCGCCCTGTAATTTTTTTCGCAAAACAAGATATGACAATAATACTTTCAAGAATTATTGGTCTTGAGAGATGCAATAAATCTGCTATCTCAGATTTTTCGGAATTTTCCTAATTTTAGTAAGGTCAAGCCCATTTCTCACACATTTCTTCGTTTTTTTTCGGAAATTGGCGGAATTTTTCATAACATTTTTTGCAAGGGCTAAAACCGACATCTAGTTACCGTCATTGGGAAAAGTATCAATGACTTCCAGCCATTAACCTGAGATAAGGTCTCGAATAACTGTTGTGAGTCAAAATGTAACACCGTCCAAACCAGCGATGAATTACTCAGAATGGGTAGAAAATGGCAGAACTAGCTTGCACGGAAGTAAGTAACATCAAGAACCTGAAAAAGTTTTAAAAACTGGATATTTTGGAAATCAACAAGCCCTGGCGAATAATACTCCGGCAATTGTATAGATTGGTAACTAATGAATTTTACCAAAATTTAAGCATGAGAAACCATCACAAGAACTGCTGACATGAATACAATTTATATGGATAGGCTTCTTTCGCAAAAAAGGAGCGCTAAAATTAGTTCCCGTTAATTTCTTACTACGTACGGCTGCGGCGCACGCCGACAGCCTTTGCGAAAATTGCCGTGTCTTTAACTTAACGTTTCGGCGTGTATATCGAACAAATTCGAGAAATTAGATGTATATCGGCATTTGCGGACCTTGACTTGTGCGCTGGTGCCTTGACCTATGCGTTATTAGTCACAGCCCTTGCGATTCAGGCCATTTCTCAGTCTCATGCAGTCGGCTATGAGAAAACATATATACGACGTAAATTGTCTACATATTATCTAAAACTAAAAATGACACCAGTCTCGAGCTCTACTCGTCACAGGCTTTCCACCGGTGTACTTGTTTTTATCGTGAGACCAACCGTTTGTGAGTTAGAGGGGGCGGCCAACTACCCCCCATTCGGGCGTGATTGTCACCGACCGACGGTCGATCGCGGGTTAATGCACCGCCGTACTACAGCGTCCTGAACGGAAAACAAACCTTTGTTTATAGACCATATAATGGCGTACTCACAGTGTTCCGATTCTACACGTCTTCCGGAGCACAGAGAGGGCTTGCAGCGGAACAGCATCTGGACCCGTGCACCTGCATTGCCCTGCTCTTCACCGACTGTTGAATAATAAACGACTGACCGAATGCAGCGAGCAAGCACCGTTTCTCCTGCACCTGAGCTGTGAGGCTCACCGAAGAGGCGGACCCAGGCGTGGTTCTGGGCGGTGCTGCAGTTAATCAGAGCGTGTGGTCGTTGCAGTCAGGTTTCAGCCAGTCCCCAGTGCAGCATATGGTGAACCAAGTCCGACCCAGTGCGACGTTCACCGCCAAACAGGCGCACCTGGATGACCTCCGCCGGCCAGCCAAAGGTCAGGGAGCTCCGAGGTCCGGACCCGTCACCAGGTCACGCGGACAGGTCACCTCTGGAATTTCGGTCTGCCGGTCGGCCCACTGGCCGTCTGACCCTTGCACAGCCATTACCGCGGTTTGGTGCCTTCAGGCTACGAAGTTATGAGGCTGCGAAAAGCGTTATGGTCGAGCCGGCCCGGATGCTCTGTTTTACTGCTTTCTGCGAGTTCTCGTGTGCTGTTGTCAATGGACCAATAGTGTCCGCGGGGACGACGTGGGATAAAACCTGCCACGAGAAGCCTTGCGACACCACGCGGAAGCACAGAAATGTCCTGGCTGGGCCCAAATAACGTATTATTCATTAGGTTATACTGATGACGTAATTAGGCCCAAAATACCTTCACCTGGGGAATTGCCATTTCTGACTTTGTTGCCCTAGGATCGCAGCAGGAATCAAAGAGGCAAATGGCGCATCGTTCAATGACGAATGGAGTGTCGATATTTTTCGGCAATTTTTGCTTCTTCATCTTGAAATGGTATCATGCAGCAACCAAATCACAAGTATTTAACTTAGAACCATTTGCTGTATGATTTTTTTATGCCATTGATACTGTTTTTCACCCCCTAGTGGAAATGCCACGTATGGCCGTTTACAGACTAGGTACTGGGGTACTCACAGTGTTCTGATCCTGCACATGTTCCTGGGCACACTGCAGGCCTGCAACGGAGAGGTATCTGGACTCTGTGCACCTACCCTGACCTACTTTACACACCAACTGCGACGAGTTTGTATCGTTTCTCCTGTCTCTAAGCCGAACCCCAGAGTGCGAAAAGTCGTACGGAATGGCCTGTACGGTCCGAGAAAGTGTCCAAGTTGACCTTTTTCAGCTCATTTGACCTTGAAGATATCGACCTAGGGCCATGAACATTGCACACAATGTAAACTGTGATAGCCCCACCTAGTCCATAAGCTTTCATGTCTGTAGCTCTTTTCGTTGCCGAGATCGAAGGGGAGCACTTTTAGACCCCTTCCAGTGCGCGTTAGTGCGAAACCTCCTTCCACTGCGCGTTTCAAGGCGAACGCGTGTCTCTGCGGCGGACCACCATGGCGTTTAATTCTTTAGTGCAGGGTGTGCTGTAATTTGACAAAGAATAAAGGCCAGGAAAATGCGATTTAAATTTTCCATTGTACATTGTATTTCCTCCATTTTGGAATGGAGACGGAAACGGACTTCAGTGACGAAAAGCGCAGAGACGCGCGCAGAGCAGGACGGAGACGAGGTCGGTGTAGAGCTAAGCTTATTGTTGTGGCAGAATTTCCGTCCGATTTCGCTCATCTCGTCCAGACGCTTCGTCATGGGAAGGCTTGCGGTCAAGGCTGTAAAGTTCAGTGTGCAGAGTTCGGTGTTAAGGTCGCTGTGGCAGTTCAGCTGGTAACAGGCTCGATTCACTCACATTGTTCAGATTTCCGTTGAGAGAGGAATTATGGTCGGCGCCGGTTCGTTTTTTTTTAGGTTTGGTAACGGTAGCCAAAATGCTCCTAGGTCGGTATCGAGTTGATGTTGGGGCTAGCTTCGAACCGGCTCAGATTGCTGAAAATGCTCTTCATGGCAAGATTTGGGCCCGCGCTGTTAAAATTATCTTGGGACTCAATAATTACACGTTGCCGTCACGTTGGCCGTAAGAAAAGCTAATGTGACTCTGACGCAGTTCAGATTTCCTGGATGCTCTCCGAGGCAAGATCTGGTTCCGCGCCGTTAAATCCATTTAGGTCGCATCACGATAGATAATTAACTGATGCCTTTGGGCCGGTCTTCGAGCAGACCTGACAATCACGCTGGCATCGGACGTTGATTCCGTTCTTATTGTTCAAACGTTTAAACGCGGCAAGATTTCTGGTCCGTGCTGTTTCAGCTCTCTCAGACTGCGTCACGATATGTGATTTGCGTATTTAAGTCGGTCTTGACGGGTCAGCTGGCATCGATCTCCAGTCAGGTTCATATCGGTCAGGCGGCTCCAAGATTTGGCTTTGGCAAGATTTGCGACCCGTGACAGTTGACGGTTAAAGGATTCTCTGGAATGCGCCACGATGCGGCGCCGATCACTCCGGCAGTCGCAGCTTGACGCGTTGATTTGCGTGAAATCAAACCGCATGGAAAATTTTAGGCGTGCCAGATTACGTCATTCGTACCTGTCACCTTTTTCCTCACCCTCCCCCCCTGTTGGTTAAATCTTCCTGAGACATGCAGCATAATCTTCAGAAAACTGTTGCAGTTCGAGGATTCAGCCACGTGTTGGTTGTAATTATCTGTAATTTTTGCAGTTTCGTATCTAAATAATTCACTTTGTGGTCCAAGGCAGTAGGATTGTCGGAGCATGCTTTACCATGGCGGTTTCAGATCGCGTCAGATTATTTCCATGAATGTCTCACCTGCGTCTGAGGCCGGAAGTCGAAAAATCTGACACTGCAGACGAGCGTTTTTATGAACGGAGGCTTGTAAGCTCACTAAAGTCCGTGTTGCCAGTTTGAATCCCAACAAGCGTCCAGGTTCAGCTGAGCGTATTGCTGTGGTATCAGATGAATTTCCACTTACAGCAGACGGCTAAAAATAGATGGAGGACATTCCGGCGTGGAGTACGATTTTTTTCAGCCGACGTTACCGACGTCCAATACCTTAATTCACCGAAACTGGCACGATCTAGCGTCACGAGCCTGGATGTGTTGGAAAAGTGCCTGTTTATTTTCAGATGTCAACGGTGAGTGATTCCATATCTAGAACATCACGAGTTTTGGAATCAAACTTCCACATCTGAATAAAGCCGTAGTCAGGCCGACGGAAGTGGCGGGGTGTGTCCTCTGATTAAGAGCTCATCATCCCTAGTACCCCCCTCCCCCCCCTCCATTAGCTGCCCTTGGGTATTTCACGATCTATCCAGCAAACCGAATAGGTACTGTAAAACTGGGCAAATTGGCATTAACGGGAGCCGCTAAGTGTGAAGGTATTGGAATGCGTCGGATCACAGAGCGCTGAGGCGTTTGTCGGAAATTACATCGGATACCTTTTGGTGAGGTTGAAAGAAAGTTAAAAACAAAAAAAAGCCATGAGTACGTCGAGACGGAAATCGTTCATTCAGCATCACGAGCGAGATTTGGCAAAGCACTGCATTCGGACCTTGGTGGATCATGAGCGGCTGGCGGTGTGAGCCAGCCAGCCGGCCACTGGCGCGGTGGGCCGTCTTGCGGCGGCGCCCGAGGCAGGTAACGTCACAGTGGGGGAACAGCCTCTCCCTCCCCGGCCGGCGTTGGGCCGAGCCGGGCGACGGCCGCGCGGTGGGTGGAACCAGACCGACGGGCGCCGCGCCGGTCATTCTCGACGGTGACGTCACGGAACCCGCTGGACTCCGGTTTTTTGGGCGGAGGGTGATGATCGCTGACCGAGGAGACCGCATTATCGGGCGCGCTGCTGCGACCTGTCTGCAAAGATGGCAAACCTGTTCACGGCCTTACGGCCCTTGAACATGTAAGTCGCATTATACCCTTTTGGGCGTACGGACAACGGAGGTCAGCAAATTACCGTAATCAACAGCACGAGGCAGAGGTCAGAATCTTTTGCACAGGCCTGCAGTGGCAGAACTTTCCGCAGGCGCGGAGCATTGAGCCATACATTCATTTCTAACTGTACTGTAATTCGCCATCAGATTTGGTAATTAACTTCAGGCTCCAGAACAAAGCGCAGGGACCAAAAACATTTACTTAGTATATATCGGCTTAGGTTCATGTCGGTTTGTATTTCCGTTTTAGGCTTGAGCGCCGGACACAGGGGAAGTTTATCTGTCGTATTCAGTCTTCCTCCTGAATCGACGTTGGATTGTCCTCGGCTGATCGAGGTGACATCAGAAATCACGGACGCTGAGATCGATTATCGCTGTCTTCTGCCGGACAGAAATCACGGTCAGGATGTTTTACAGTTTGACCATGTCAGAGGTTATTTCGCAACTTCATCGGCATATCGTTCATTGTATCGCCTGGGCGAAACTGTTCAGTCAAGTTGAACTCGAAGAGTAAGTTTGGTGCTTTGCAAATTTAATTCCATTGTACTTTAATTATTTACACTTTACGAATGGCAGGACCATTGTCGCTAGCAGTGACGTCAATTTCTGTAAATGATTGGGTGGGCCGAGCCGTGGGCCCGACAACCTAACCTCCCCCCCCCCAAATGTGGGTTTCTCGATGGATTTAGCCCACTTTATTTTGATCAAGGAAAATTTTCGAGCTTCTCTTTATATTTTTCAAATAAAAAAATACGTTTATCCCATGTATATAGGTATATATATACATATATATGTACATATATAGATATATAGAGAAGATAGAAAGAAAGAGACAGATCACTTTATGCTAGGGGCGTCAATTTCATTAAATGATTGGGTGGGTTGAGCCGTAGACCCGACAACCTAACCTACCCCCAAAGGTGGATTTCTCAACGAATTTAGCCCACTTTATTTTGATGGAACTGTTTTGAGGTTTCTTGAGACTATTTTTGACATAAAAGTTTCGTATATCCCATGTATATATATATATATATATATATATATATATATATATATATATACATAAAAGATCGAAATATAGATAAATACATTACAGTATACCTTGTTCTATGCTTTCTGCCCATCTTTTATCTATTGCGGCCGTTCCTTTCATTATTTTCGCCCAATTCCCTTTAAAACTGGCAGAAAATATTGGAGGGGCCCAAACTAAATTGGAGGGGCCAAAACCAACATTGGGTGGGCCAGGGCCCCCTCGAAAGAATACAAATCGACACCCCTGGTCGCTAGAGTTCCCAAGAAATAGGCTTGGTAAATCTGATCTTTTCCGTTCCGAAGTTGGTCTTAGGTCAAGCGTGGACTTCTTATTTAAATAAAAAAAATTGTGTCGCCGACATTTACTTCAAGACGGACCAAACTACCAATGAACTATTCAACATTCATTCGACACAGACATTCACGGTGAATCAATTCGAATAGGAGCTCGGCTAGTTGATGAAAGCCAGGTCGTTCAGGATTGGGTTTTGACAGGAAAGGGATATAATAAGGCTATCGGCAAGTCGTTTCGCTGATATTCACGTCATGGCTGGACAGAGATTTTCAGTAAGGTTTTAATCTTCAAAAATGGTCTCAGCAAAAAGGGCCTGACGATTGAATTAATAACGGCTCGCACTATCAGAGAACCGCCCCGCCGAACTCATCGTTTGCACGGGGGCCGGATAAAGAATTATCCGCAGCTTCTGAAAGGAAATGGACCCGATTAATATCACCTCGGCTCCCGCGGCGAAGATTGGCCAGGGATCTCGATAGGAAGATAGGGCGGCGTCCCCCGAATGGACGCCGCCAGCGTGCTTGGGAGGTCGAAATCCACTAGAAGACATCCGAGCCCCCATATCGCAAAATATTATAATGTTGCACAACATCTGGCAACGGTAACTGCAAGTCCCAAATGCAAATAATAACATTCTCCCATTTGACCTGGCCGGTCCGAAGACGTAACGCACAAAGCAGGCCAAGTAGGACATTTTAGAAACATGAAGCACGAGGAATGCAAAAGTGTCACTCTTATGTCTCGGTCATTATTAGCTCTAATTTGATGGGGGGAGGATTGATCCCCACGACGGCGTGTGCGTGCATTTACGTCATGACGGGCAGGGTTAATCGCATACTCCTATATCTCATAACATGTCTACATATATTTGATCCCCGCAATGTGTGTAGTTTCTCTTCCCACTAACTCGTGCAATGGTTGGACGTGACAGCATGTGATTCAAAGGAAATCAGGAATGGGACGCAGCGGCTTATGCTCGTCATTTCCATATGTTCGACGGCTGTGATGACACCCCGTTTCCTACTGCTCCCATCTCACGCTTGCTTTCGTGTCGAACTAGCTTCGCAGGCATGTCTGGTTGAAAGCTTGTCTTATATATGACATCTTCAAGATGTCATATATGGCAACCGTACTAAATGCGTCCCAGCAAGAGACGGCGTCCTTGCTGCTGCAGGACTTGACGCATACCGTTCTTGAAATTTGTTGCGGGAAGCATGCGAAGAATGCGGCAGTTCAGGAGCATGAAAGGAAAACCATCCAATTCAAGATGGTATGCGGTCCTAACTGAGAATGCTACAGTTCAGCAGCATAAGAGGAAAACCATCCAATGCAAGATGGCATACGGGTCCTAACCGAGAATGCTACAATTCAGCAGCATGAAAGGAAGAACCGGCAAATTCAAGCTGGTGTAGGTGAGGCAGGAGCTCCAATGCAAGAGCACAAGGAACACTCCAATTCAGGCGCGCTAGGATAGGAACGAACTAATTTCCAGAGCGGCAATTCAGCCAGCAAGAAGACCTTTCATTCAAGAGGCTAAGGAGAAGGCAAAAGGAAACTCCCGAGCCTCGCAGACTTATTTTTCTCCGTTACGTCACTTCACATCACTGCATTGCTGCAAACCATCACTGACAACGAAGTTCTGTATTGAGACGTCCGAACAGTTTAGCGCCAGACAAGAAGAGAGCCAAAGACGTGTTTACGCCAAGCTTATATATCGCAAGCGAAAGACGTCACAAGATGAAGGAGACGTATTTCGGGGACAGAACAGTAAAACCAAATAGAGGTGGCCGGCCGGGTCCGGCGAGACGCGCTAAACCGCCGGCGAAGGGCGGCCGGCCGGCCGGAACGTCGCGGCCCAACGCGGAACAAAGGCGGCGCAAACACAGATGGCCGGCCGGGTCTGGCGAGACGTGCCGGACCGCCGGCGCAGGCCGGTCGGACCGGCCGGCCGGGGCTTTGCCGCTTCACGGATAGGGCGCTGCACGACCGACGGCAACAGGAATTAAGGTCCAAATTTGTTCCTTTATACTAATTCGTGAGTTAAACGCTATTGCTCTCATACAACTATACAGCCACACGTAGATGAACAAATCTATACGCCTGTCAACGCTTACCGATCCATTTGCTTGATCTTCTTCAGATCTCACTTTCTTGTTTTGTTTTCGGTCATACGTAAAACGTAGTGGTGCATGAACACTCCCGCAGGCGGCCTGTCAAAATCAACGCGCTCATGTTGGGGCATCAGCTGATCAATTTGACCCCGCCCCAGGATCTCGAGAACTGACCGGGCCAAATCCACCAAATTTGCAGCGCAGATGCAACCGTAAAACACCTCTCTTGTGTAGAGGATTGATGCTTCTAGAGTGTGACCATCAAGGGCGAATGAGGCCGAAGAGGGTCAAATTGGTGCGGCTCGCCAGATTTTCATCGGTACCGCGAAAACCGTTCGTCACAGCTCCAAGGTGTATGAACCATTTTTGTAGGTCATATAAAACTGTAACAGATGGTACGTGATTTGAGATGCTTGGGCCAGCACTCACAGTTGTGATTAAATTAGTGATTCAGCACAACTTAAGCCATATGGTTAAAATTTCAAAAGTGTCACATGTCTTGTTTCGTGGTATCTCGGGGTAAATTTTTACGCTCAATTCGAACTTGGCGCCCAAAAAGACCTCAAGGTCTAATTTTTCCCATTAAGGCCACCCAAGGTTACATCGGGTCAATCTACGTCACTGCCGTAGTGACATCTAAAATATTAAAAACGCAGAAATGTGCTCTACAGAGTCACTTACCGTTATCCGGTGCAGTCTTACCTCTTGAGATTTAGCACTGGTGAGTGCAAACTTCATTCAAAACCTTCGTCTTCATCACAATAGTACGCGGGCATTGAATGCGAATATTGCGCGGTGATTTTAAAACAACACAAGTGCTCTATTTTACGTTGCAGGGAGAAATAATGCTGAGCACAAGCGATTTTTTTACTTTGAGTTTGTATGTGTGGAAACTAAATTGAGAAGCCTGGAATATGTGCACATATACGTATATATATATATATATATATATATATATATATATATATATATATTGCTACATTCATATACTAATATTTGTCTACTCTTTGCTATAGATATGTACATATCAACACGGGTATTCATCCATCGTACTTATGAAGAGCGTTAACAACTTGTCACAGTTCAGATATCTGTAATTACAGACAACAGTCATTTTGTGGCGCAGCTGACAAAAGCCGGTCGGCAGTCTTGGCGCGCTGAGCCACGCCGCGGCGCCGCTCCGCCGCCAGACCGCCGAGGGCGGCGTCGTCCTCGGCCGGCATCCCCCGGCCCGCCGACTGCGGGGCGGCCTCGGTTGGCGGCTGCAGCCTGGCGCCAGCATCACCGCCTCGTGCGCACAAGGTGTGGGAGCACCAAGAATTCCCTGGAAATTCATTGATTTTTGCAATTATTTTGGCTGCTTTGGGACAATGAGAGAGAACAGCCACCTAAACACATGTAATGATTGAAAAGGCTGTCATGGAAATAGGTAAAAACCTCAGCAAATAAAGTTTAACCGATGAACAGAGGCCGTCAAAATCAAAATGAATAATTACTGCAGTTATGATTTTCGTCAACGGCCGAAAATGACTGACCTCTAAAACCGCTCTGAGCCGCATCGACGCACATACCGACGTTGGCCAATGACTCCACTTTTCGCAGCCTCAGCTGCTTGCCATCGACGGCAGGCCGTCGCATCTCCAGTGGTCGTTCAACGACAAGGCGTCCGTGCGTGGACTACGCCGTTCCTTGCGGTGGAGATGATGTGATTTGGTTCACCATTTGTGGCTATCAATAGTCGTTTGGTACCAGTAACAGAGGTCCCCTCAAACTATTTACAGCGTCTCCGCGAATATATCATGCAACATAGAAGTTACAGGCATCCCAAGCTGCTCTTAACAAACCCTTTTGCATAGCTAAAGGGGCTCCAGTTAATGAGAAGAAGCGATGACAGGACAAAACTTGATCTGTAACCAACACTTCCTACCTCCTTTCTGCCAGTGTTGCAGGGTGATCGCACAGCTTCATAAGCACGGGAGGATGACGTAAAAGGAGTCTCTGAAGACTATGTTGTGGCCAATAAAATCAGAGACCAATTGGGCCTCTGTCGTGCGTGCTAGGAACAGCTTTTCGATGATCGGTCTTGACAGTTTACATGGGTCCAGCGTCGGAAGGCGATAAGCATGCTTCATGATGATGTCTATCGTTGGCTGAATAGGCACGTTCTTGAATGAGCTTTCCGTCTCCAGTGATGCTAGGGTGCTTTCAGTGCACCGAGTTTTGGTGGTGCCGATAAACTCGCCAATCGATTTCATGGAAAACCGGGAAAGGATATAGGACAGGACAAGGTCATTCAATGGTCGTTCAATGATTGTTCACCCAAACTGAATGATCATTCAATGGATGATCATTCAATGGATGACCTTCTTTCACCTTATCTATTCTAACGCTAGTGAATGATGCGTTTGTGGGTGCTCGTGATGGCGATCACCTGGAGCAACTGAGGTATACTATGCAGCGGAATTCAGGGCTCAACTTAGCGGTTGAGACAAGTAAGAGTGGTTGCATCGCATTATTGTATGTTGATGCAGCAGCTCACAACGGACACTTTAACACCAAAGTGTACAGAAAACCTAGCAATGCCGGAAGATGTATGAATGCTGTAAGTGAATGTCCTGATCGGTGCTAGCGTAGTGTTGTGCGTGCGCTCGTAAGGCGAGCTGCGCGCAACTGCTCCACGTGGCAGGCACTGCACACTGGGATGTATCGACAAAAAAAATATTGGCAAGGGTGACAGAAAGTGGCGCAAGTAGCCAAAAATTCAGGAAATATCAAAATATCTCCGAAAAACAGCGTTCGCTGGTGCCGCCAGCCGACCGAATGGGTTCCCGATCGTATCTCCCGGCGTTGCAGTCTCCACGCGCCACGCGGCCTCGACCCGCGGAGCTAACACAAGGTTGCGGGCGGAGGCCGGGCAGAAGCGGTCGTTCATCAGCAAGTAATACATTCTGCACGTCACTGGGGTAGTCTCAAGTAAAGATTGCACTTGTGCAGTTTCCAGGAAGTTAGTATGACCCCATCAAAAGCCACGGCGCCACAAACGTTCGAGACTACGGCATTAGGTAAATGCGGAGAAAACTTGGAAATGGAGAATGGCCATGATGCTGCAAATTAAAATCTTTCAAGGCGATCACTGGAATTTTGGCTTTACACAAAGCACGTGCATTTTCAACACATGAACTGACCTTCAGACGAAAATCCTTGCTGCAAAATGATGGCATAGCTTTGCGATGCTGAGAGCGTGCGCAGATGAAGCCATGGTGATTTTCTGCCCGACGATTGGCTGCCGAGGCTTCAGTGACCACATGCACGGTGCCCGCCACTGCCTGCATGAGCACCGGATAGGCCTGGAACACCATCGGAGAGTGAAGAATACTCTCGGTGCCCTCGTCGGAGACGTTTGCCAGCATTGGCGGCTGCGTCACCAGCTCAGACTCCCAGTCAGCCAGACTCCCAGCGTGCCGTGCAAGCGATCACAGAAGCCTCGGCAGCCGTCGTCGGACAAATAATTGTCAGATTTTATCTACGCCGGCTTTCCGCATCGCAAAGCTATAATGCCGCCCTGTGACAAGAAGGATGCTCGTCTTGTCTGTTAAAAATAGTGCTTTGCCTAGAGCCCAATGCTAGGTACACCATCCGCAACACTTGGAAATCATTCTCGACTTTATTGAGGAAGTTCATCTCCGCATATTCCGCTAGACAGCATTTCGGAGCGGTCGTCCGAAAACATTTCAATTTGGAGCAATCTGACTGTTCTCGATTTCCGAGTTCTTCCTCATTCACCTTAGGCCGTAGCCTCGAACGTTCGTGACGCCTTAGCTTTTAATGGGTTCAGAGGAACTCCGTAAAAACCGCACACGTGCATACTATATCTTATATTACTTTGTTTCATTCATCTACACCCCAGGCTACCATAGCCGCCTCCGCCCGGCTGCCGCCCGCAGCCTAGTGTTAGCTCACCTGGCCGCCGCTGCGCGGCGCATGAACACTGCAACGCCTGTAGTTACGATCGAGAACCCCTTCCTGGGTCTGGCGGCGCCGGTGAACGTTTATCTTTTCGTCCCTCTTTTGCCACTTTGTTAAGATTTAGACACTTGGGCTTCTTTTTGTCGCTCTCTTATTTCGAATATGCAAAATGTGATCACATTTGACGATGCACCGTACAGCACACCGAGCCCGAATGTACAAGGCAAATAGTCATTAATAACGGCTATAGTAAGACCCGAATATACCAAGAAATGCGTAACATCTTGCAACAGATAACAGCCACTAATCACATCAAACAAGTGCAATACCGTCAAGCTGTGTTACGAAAATCAAATGCCTTCTGCCAATAAACTCCATGAGCGCAGCATTAACCCTATTTCCGAAGGGCTACACGGTATGGTCGATTCCCGGCAGGGGGAGGGGGCGGATTCGACCCCCCTGAGTCTCGAGAACGACACATCCGATTTCATTGCAACAAACGGCAATCGATTGAGCATGACGTGAACTACAATTCTACAAAAACAAATTTTCAAAATTTTGAACAGTGTGGATACAGGGGGCAAAAATTCAAAATCAGGGGTATTTTTGGACTTTTTATAACTCCGTTGTTTATGGACCGATTTCGATGAACCTGGCATGAATCGAGAGATTATGGATAGAACTTTTACCATTGGTACACACATCTGAAATTTTGAGAAAATTCATGGGCGTTCACAGCGTTTCAAAAATAGGAGGATTAGTTTTTTAACTACTGAATGAACAAAAAAGGCAAAAACACTTTTTTGTCTTTTGCTAGTCATGTTATACTAAAGAAGTACAAATCGCATTACAATGTTTGTATAATGTTAGCATTTGCTGTGCCAGGGACATCAAAAATGAGGAACTGTCATGGTCACACGTCCTTCAGATCAACTTGTGACCTTTGGCCTTAACCATATTCCCGGAAGGCTAGACGGTATGGTCGATTCCCGGCCGGCGGGTGGCGGATTCGGCCCCCCTTGAGATCTCGAAAACTACTTGTCCGATTTCATCGCAACAAACGGCAATCGATTCGCCGTGACGTGCACGACATTTTTACAGAAAAGAAATTTTCAAAATTTTAAAATCTGCGGATACAGGGGGCAAAAATGTCAAAATGGCGATACTTTTGGACTTCTTATAACTCCGTTGTTTATCGACCGATTTCAATGAAACTGCCATGAATCGAGAGACGGGGATAGGGCTTTTACCATGGGTACACAAATCTGAAACTTTGGAAAAATTCATGGGCGTTTACAGGGTTTTAAAAATAGGAGGATTAGTTTTGTAACATATGAATGAACAAAAGACGTAAAAACACTTTTTTTGGCTTCTGCTGGTTATGTTATGCTAAAGAAGTACAAATCGCATTACAATGTCTGTGTAATGTTAGCATGGGCGGTGCCAGGGACATGAAAAAGGGGAAACTGTCATGGTCACACGTTCTTCAGATCAACTTGTGACCTTTGACCTTAAAGAACCTCCAGTGACCTTGGGGTCACGTGGAATGATGTCGTGTGCATTTAATATTTTCTGTAAACGTTTTCAAACATTTGAATTCACTCTTTTTCAAAAAATTCATTTTATGGCTGTTGCCATATAGGGTACGCGTACTGATACTGTAGGTAATAACTCCGTGACCCGACCTGATATCAAGTTGAAACTTGGTACACAAGTACAGAACACTCTTCTTCGTCATACATATTGTGGGTTTGGCATTTGAGAAAACAGCGCCGAAATTATTGCAGAGAAAACAAATTTTGAATTTTGACCTTGACGTGACCTTGTAAAGTGAACTCAGATAAACAAAATTACATCTGCGCATTGCCCAAATGTTTACCGATACATCCATATAAGGTTTTAAGTTCTATCTTAAAAACTCTGTTTTTGGCACACATTTTTCTTTTACCCTCAACATAGCCAAAACTGGCCTGACGTGCCTCCAAAAACGTTGCCTGGCTCCGCCCATGAGCAAAAAGAATTTTGAAATTACGTCACAGCGCGTAGAAAGAATAGCTAGGAGAAGTCACCAAGTTTTGCGAAGCTGCGTTAAAAAGCCTGGAATTGGCAAGCAAAAAACCCGAGAGGGGTCCAATTCAGCCCCAACCTGCCGGGAATAGGGTTAAATGTTCTCCAGTGAGCTTGAAATCACTTGGAATGATCTCGTGTGCATTGAATATTATCTGTAAACGTTTTCAGTCATTTGAATTCACTCTATTCCAAAAATTCCATTTTATGGCTATTGCGATATAGGGTACGCGCACTGATATTTTAGGTCACAGCTCCGTGATCCGACCTGATATCAAGTTGAAACTTGGTACACAAGTAGAGAACACCTTTTTACGTCACATATATACGGAGTTTGGCATTTCAAATAAACAGCTCCAAAGTTATCGCAAAAAAACTAATTTTGACTTTTGACCTTGACCTGACCTTGTAAACTGACCTGAGACAGACAGAATTATATCTTCACATTGCCCAGCTATTTAGCTATTTATCCGTAGAAAGCTTTAACCCGCGCACGACCGTCGGTCCGTCCCGAACACCGGCGACTGGGGGGGGGCAGTTGACTGCCCCCCCCTCTAACTCACGAACGGTTGGTCGCACGATAAAAATAAGCATACCGTTGGAAAGCCCGTCACGAGTAGAGCTCGAAACTGGTCTCATTTTTAGTTTTAGATAATATGTAAGCCAATTTATGCCCTATATATGTTTTCTCATAGCCGACTGCATGAGACCGAGAAATGGCCTGAATCTCAAGGGCTGTGACTAATAACGCATAGGTAAAGGCACCAGCGCACAAGTAAATGTCCGCGGATGCCGATACACGTCTAATTTCCTTAGATTTGTTAAATATATACGCCGAAACGTTGAGTTAAAGACACCGTAATTCTCCCGTCAGGCGTCACCGTGCGCCGCTGCCGTATGCGGTACCAAATTGACGAGAACTAATTTTAGCGTTCCTTTATTTTCGCGAAAAAAGACAATCTATGTAAATTTTATTGATCTTTGTGGTTCTTGTCATGGTTTCTCATGCTTAACTTTGGGAAAAATTGATTAGTTGCCAATCTACAAAGTTGGCGGAGCTTTATTCGCGAGAGCCTGTTTGTTTGCAAAATATGCTACTTTTTCAAACTTTTTGAGGTTCCTGGTATTACTTACATCCGTGCAAGCTAGTTGTGCCATTTTCTACCCATTCTGAGTAATTTATCGTCGATTTTGACGGTGGTACATTTTGGCCCACTTCAGTTATTCGTGACCTGACCTCAGGTCAATGGCTGGAAGTCACTGATACTTTGCCCAATGACGGTAACTAGATGTCTGCTTCGCTCCACACTCAAAATGTGATGAAATATTCCGTCAGTTTCAGAAAAACGGCGATATGTCTTAAAAATGGGCTTGACCTTAGGTCAATGACCCGGAAAATTCCGAAAAATCCGAGATAGCAGATTTGTTGCATCTATCACGATCACTAATCCCTGAAAGCATTATTGAGATATCTTGTTTTGCGAAAAAGTTAGAGGACGCTAAACTTTTTTGGACTTAGGTCTGTTTGACCTGGTCTAGGTCAGGCACCTGACCTGACCTGAGGTCAAAATTTTGACACGAGATGTAAAATTGATGGAGCAAAAGGTACACAAAGTTTTGTGACTCTGTGTTTGTTGGTTCTCTCGCAATCACAGAAAAACCTCAGGGGGGGGCAGTCAACTGCCCCCCCAGTCGGGGACGGGTTAAGTTCTATCTTAAAAACACTGTTTTTGGCAAACATTTTCCTTTTCCCCTCAACATGCGCAAAATGGCCTGAGGTGCCTCCCAAAAACGTTGCTTGGCTCCGCCCCTGAGGAAAACAGAATTTTGAAATTTTGTCACAGCACGTAGAACGAATAGCTAGGAAAAGTCACCAAGTTTCGTGAAGCTGCGCCAAAAAGCCTGGAATTGGCAAGCAAAAAACCAGAGGGTGGCCAATTTAGCCCCCATTGTCGGGAATAGGGTTAAAGGTGCAGTCGGGAGCAACGTAACACGCAAAAACAGTCAATGCAATCTTCTACTGCCAATATACTATAAGAACATACGAACATCTAACATGGTAACGAAAAATAGTCCTACCACAGTCAAAATCCACCTTAAGTGAACTAATGTAATTTACCAGTTTTCATGCCCGGATGCAGGATGTGGACTGCAATAGATAAGATACATTGGCATGACGGTGACGTCAGTATCATGACTATTAACCATGCACCTGAGAGCCTTTTCACCCAGGGAACAAACACATGATATAAGAACATAAGGAAGACATCACCAGACAGACCGTAACCGACACCACCATCATCCAGTCATGTAATGATCACCGTCTCGTAGCCGTTCTCGAGGCCCTATACATTCGCGACCGTAACCCGAGCCTCAGCAAACAACAGAAATCACGCATACTGCTTTTCCTGTGTTGGACCTGATTTTTCTTTCCTCTCAGTGTGAGATCAGTAATGCTATTTGCAAGCGCACTGATTGTGGGTGTTGTGAGAGTCGATTCTTCGTTTCGCTGCGCATTTTGCATTTACCTGACGATGCAGAATGAATCTCCGAAACGTAATTTTTAATGGGCGTTTTTGGACCTAATATTCGCATCAGGCATGACGAAGCTTGGAAGTCTGATTTATAACTTACCTCTCAAAACCAGAAATCCGATCAGAGGTGTAGAGAAAAACTAGAAGAAGCTGGTACGAGCACATTTTGCCGTGTTCTTTAACCCGCGCATGACCGTCGGTCAGCAAAGATCACCCCCGACTAGGGGGGGGAAGTTGGCCGCGCCCCACTGTAACTCACGAACGATTGGTCGCACGATAAAAATAAGCACCCCGTTGGAAAGCTTGTGCGGAGTAGAGCTTGAAACTGGTTTCATTCTTAGTTTGAGATAATGTGTAAGCAATTTATGTCCTATATATATGTTTTCTCATAGCCGACTGCATGGGACCAAAAAACGGCCTAAATTTCAAGGGCTGTGACTAATAGCTAATAGGCAAGGGCACCAGCGCACAAGTAGAGGTCCGCAAATGCCGATACACTTCTAATTTCTCAGATTTGTTCAATATATGCGCCAAAACGTTGAGTTCAAGACATGACAATTTTCGCGCCGGCTGTCGGCGGGCGCCACAGCCGTACGCATTAAGATATTAACGGGAACTAATTTTAGCGTCCCTTTATTTTCGCAACATAAGCCTATCGATGTAAACTGTATTCATTATAGTGGTTCTTGTGATGGTTTCTCATGCCTACATTTTGAAAAAAGTCATTGGTTGCCAATCTGCACAATTGGCGGAACTTTATTCGCGAGAGCCTGTTCATTTCCAAAATATGCAGTTTTCTCAAACTTTTTGAGATTCCTGGTATTACCTACGTCTGTGCTAACCGGTTCTGCCATTTTCTGCCCATTTTGAGTAATTCATCGCTGATTTTATTGGTGGCACATTTTAGCCCACAACAGTTATTCATGGCCTGACCTCAGGTCAGTTGCTGGAAATCATTGACACTTTGCCAAATGACGGTAACTAGATGCCTGCTTCACTCCACGTTAAAAATGTTACGAAAAATTCCGTCAATTCCCCCAGAAAACCACGACGTGTCTTACAAATGAGCTTGACCCTAGGCCAATGACCCAGAAAATTCCGAAAAATCTGAGATAGGAGATTTGTTGCATCTATCACGATCACTACTCTCTGAAAGTATTATCGTGATACCTTGTTTTGTGAAAAGTTACATGGCGCTAAAGTTTTTTGGACATAGTTCCCTTTGACCTGACTTAGGTCAGGCACCTGACTTGACCTGAGATAAAAACTTTGACACAAGGTGTAGAAATAATGAAGCAAAAGGTACACAAAGTTTCGTGGCTCTGTGTTTTCTTTGTTCTCTCGCATTCCCAGAAAAACCTCATGGGGGCGGTAAACTGCACCCCAAGTCGGGGGCCGGTTAACAAGGAACGTATATAAATATATATTTTTTTACTTCTCCAGGCTGTAAAATAAAGAGCCCCAATCCGACCAGAAATCTGCACTTCGGGGTGGTCAGGCTGCTTTTAGCCCCGAATTCACCCCGAATCAAAAACGCAACATTCTGCCCCTGCCTGCCTCCTCCAGGAGGTCTCCCTCGAGCCGGCTATTAATATCCCGGTATCAGGCTCGCCGAACACGACGATCGCCGCCCCGGATGACGCTCGCCCAGATTCTTGGTGGAGGTGATGCACTTCTAGACTCGGCTGCCCTGATCGTCCTCCGTGACGCCTCCTGAAGGCACCGAAAATAATACCTCCGGAACAGAAGTGGCCTCCAGCGGTTTTTCCAAAGACGACGCAGCGTCCGAAACTCGCTCTGTCGTTCCAATGTGGCCTGGAGGTACAAACCGGTGTTAGCTTACATCGCCAGGGATATTAGGCTCTGTGTTCTCCTTATACTTCGATCCTATGTCGATGTATCTGTATACGCTCATCCGTTCCACGGAATCATCCTTTCATGCCATCTCGTTGCCGTACTGCGCAGTCTAAAATGTACACTTGCACATGTGTTCCCGGGGATTGCGACTAACCGCAACATTATATCATATTTGCAATGCCGGCCGCCAGATGGTCTAGGTCTTCTAGGGGCGCGGGATGCCAAGCCCTGTTGGTATTCTCACGCCTCTCTAGAACGAGAACAATTTCAACAGGTGGCAACGTGATTAAGCGACAATCCTACGGCAATTGCATTCTTATGTGGGACCTTTCAACAGCCATGGAAGTAAATGGTAAGGTGCTTGACATGATGACGTGTTTTTCATGGATGTGTGTTTTTCATTTTGAAGTTTCGTCGTGACTGATTACAGGGGCACGGGCACCGTGTTGTCCCTGTACCTTATACCCTGTACCAACCTTGCACCAAATTGGTGAAACCTCTGAGACGTCGCCTTTTGCGGTGGAAAGCATCGGGGAGGATGTCCCAGTACAGTAGGTACATGTCAGGCGGACGATTTATTTGCCAGGCACGCATATTTTAGACTATTGTGGTGGATTACCATGAGTTTTGTTTGGTGCTGCTCTTACTGAAAATTATCCTTGAAAACTCCTAATGCTCTCGATCCAGGGCAGTCGTGCAGAAATTTTGGTAATACCAGAGAACTTCACCTCGCCGAGATGATTTTCTTACTCGAAAGTGCTGCCAGTGGAAAGAGCATAGACGAATCATTATTTTATGTATAATTTTATTTTATTTATTATTTTGCACTCCGGCTTAATTATCAATGGCTTCCATGTTTGTCTTCTTATTCCATTGATTATATTTCACTATTTTTTGTTATTTATTTATATTTCATTGCTGCGCAACTTAGATTACCACACAAAAACATTCAGCGAAAGACCGTCAGGTGTAATCATGATCTCAAAGTTGCAAGATAGCCATCTTGTCTGCAGTGCCGTTGAGTGGAATTGTAACATGGCTTGTTCATGCGAACTGCAGTCGGTCATGAAGTATTTCGAAACATACGCTAGTTCTGGAGAATGCTTAGGCGTAAACTCCGATACTTTTGGTGAAACTGACTTATTTCTGTCTCGCTCTTTTACAAATCATGCTTTCGCAGATTCGTAGGTTCGCACTTGGCTCCATGAAACTAACCAAAAAAGCGAAAAACCCTGCGAAAAAATATGTTTGCTAATTTTGTTGTCTATAAAGACGTTTGGGGAGCACAATATACACACATGGCGAATGATTATGTAAGGTTCTTTGTTTGCAACCAGCCTTGCAACAGCCTAGCAGCATTCATGTCCGGATACTTTAACGTTCCTACGCATCTATTCAGCCTAGGCTGCAACTGATGTTATCATTACGCGGCCTCGCGGGAAAATTACATAGCAAATAAAACCACGCGAACATCGCCTCTCGCCTGGCGGATTTCTTCAGAACCGGTTCTGCAGCCCGGCTCAGAAAGCCCGGGGCCAGCCCCCGGGCAGCCGCACGACTCGGGAGGCCCGAGGCCAGCCCATTGACGGCGTTTGGCGCTGCGTGCAAATCTTCCGTTCCTCTTCCGCCGCCCACCAGCGAGCGCTGATTGGCAGTGCGCGGCCGTGCGGCCGCCCATTACCCTCCGTACAGGAACCGCCTCGGGCGCTGACCTACGCGGAACCGTGTGTGTATATTTGGGGCCGGCGCCTGGCCTGCGCAGACAGTCACCATGCGCTGGTTCATTCCGCTGCTGCTGGCGTTGCTGCTGCTGACCCTGCTGGCCGACGGCCTGCCAGCGCGTGAGTCGCCGCTGTGCTGGTCGCCTGATCGCACGGCTCAGTTTCGTGACTCTTCTCCAGTTTTCCGCTGAACGCTCGACTTCCGGTTCGTAACGACTTCCGGCTAGTAACAGCATTCCCTTCCTCAGCTGCTGCGAGCTGCCCGTCATGCATTCTCCCAGGAATGAGCTGCTGTTTTCTCCTGCCGTGCGGTCCTCTCCAGCTCGGCTGCTGCCTCCTGCTGCGGCCATGCGCTCGTCTGCCGGCCGACTCTTGGCTTCTCGCTGTGCGATCCCCTCCCTCTCTGTCACGTGTTACGTTCTCCTGGTCACGGACTCTCCTCCCACTCGGATACTGCGCGTTCCGTGCCGTGCGCTCTTTCCAGGTCTCCTGTTGTTCGTTGCCTTGGTTTCGTTCCTCCTGCCATCGACCGTACAGTTTCCTACGGCAGGACAGTCGCACTGCGCAGGTGAAACAGGCAATGTCGTGTCCGACATCCAGCCCGGGAATGTTTGCCGGGTATTTGGGTGCACAGTGTGAGCTCGGAATCGTTAGTGAAATGCTCGTTCCTCGGAAGTGGATAATGACAGGGCAGGAAACGTTGTCGAGACGGCCGAATGACCGTCCCCTGTCGTTCGTCCTCAGCTCAGCGACCAGGGCGCGGAGGAGGCCGAGGAGGCGGCGGTGGAGTGGAGGTGGAGGAGGCAGCGGAGGAGGCGGACGCGGCGGACGAGGCGGACGCGGAGGAGAAGGCGGACGCGGCGGACGAGGCGGACGTGGTGGAGGAGGCGGAGGCGGCGGAGGAGGCGGAGGCGGCGGAGGAAGCGGAGGCGGACGTGGATGATACGGGCTCAAACAGCGAAGAATCTGATAAGTTGTTTGGCGCCTGTTTTCGAGGTCCATTAGAAATATGCTGGCAATAAATATGTGAAAAGACAACCGTTCGTGTACTCCGCCCTGCTGATACCGATAAACTGAACAGAAGGAGTGGGAGGCTAAGTCCTCTGTGAGAAAAAAAGTATGCGTTTCGTGGGTATAAGAACATTCGGTTACGCCTCTCGAACAACCACTTCATCTCTCTAAAACCATTAGATTCATATCCCTAAAGCGTAAAGGTTTAAGCAAATATGTGGAAAATTATCTTCTAATGGAGCCTCATATCATGAGTAGGGGTGTCGTTTTGTGCAGATGAATGGGGGCCGAGCCGAGGGTCCGATCAGCTTATTTCCCCCAAGATGTGGGTTTGTCATCGGATTTAGCCCATCTTATTACCAACGGAAAATACAAGTTTTTTATTACTATTTATCAACTAAAAAATGCATTTTTACGTATCTATAAATATATACATATATCTTTATATATATCGTACACTTCAAATACAAATGAGCTACGAATGACCCTGCAGTCGGTGCGCCCCTAAGCCCCAATAACCAACCAACCATCAAATACAGTTAAGTGGGGTGCACCTGAGCTTCCCTCCAGGTGCACCTTTTGCTTGCCCAGGTGCACATCAGGCTGGCTACCATACTTTACGCAACTTATAATCTAAATGTGCGTGATTTCTGTAGCAAGTGCTAGCTCACCTTCAGGAGGATCCGTTGGAGTGTTTGCCTCGCAGTCATGTATGTTTTAAAGCCTGAAGTTTTGAGGAGCTTTGTTTTATTGCGCATGGAGCTCAAGTAACCTCCGTGAGAAGACTGGGCTGTGACGCTGATTTGCACATGGATGAAGGTCAAGCAGCTACTGGTGCTTCTCAGAGCTGAATAACACCAAGTACACCATTCACAACACTGAGCACAGGTGTTCTAACTGACTGTTTTGTCCCAGATAGGTATATTGCAGAAAAAGATCCCAAAAGAAGGTGATGCACTTCTTGGTGCCTATGTGCACTAGAAGGAATCATGCATAACCCAAATGTGATGATGCACCAGCTTCCGAAAGATAAAGGGACTGCAGCTAAGGCCCCTTTTCTCTTTTACTTTTACTATGCTGCGGGTGTCTAAACTGTCCACATTCAAGCATCAAGTCGGTCTTCCATTGCCTTTTCCTTGTTTTGTTTTCACGTTGGCTGAATCCGCCCCTCCTTTTTGGTTTGGCAGTTCCAGAGTTTTTGAAGCAACCTCACGAGACTTGGTGACTTTTCATGTCTATTTCGTCCACGTTTTATGACAATTTTTCAGGATTTTTTCCCTTAGGGACGAAGCAAGACTAAGTTTTTGGAAGGCGCCTCAGCCCATTTTTGGCACTGCTGGAGGTAAAAGAAGAATAGTTGACAAAAAGAGTTTTTTCCGAATTAGAGTTTAAAACTTTAGATGACGGTGTAGTCAACTGTCTGGGAAACACCAAAAACAAGTTTTTGTTAGTCTGGGGTAACTTAACAAGGTCATGCTAGGGCAACAGTTCCAAGCTGGTTTAACACAGATGTCTTTGACGCTTATCTTCAAAATGTAAAATTCAGAGGACGTATGACTTAAAGAAGTTCCCTCTACTTGTGTATCAAGTTTCAGGTCGACGTTAGGCTGGGTCACGGGGTTATGACCTAGAATGTCCGTTCGCATACCCTACGTCACGACGGCCGTGAGCTGGAATGTTAGATATACAGTAGATTGAAATGATCGGGAACATATTTTCAAACATGAAATGAGCCCAACGTCATTTTATGTGACTCTTAGGTCATCTGAGGTCAAATCAATGCCAAATATGGAAAGTTGGCCTAATGAATATGTGGCCACGACAGCTCGCCCCCCCCCCGCCCTTTTCATGTCTCTGGCTCCGCCTATGCCAACATTATACTATCAGCACAATGTGATCTGTGCTTCATGACTAACAAAAATGAATAAAAAATGTATGAGTTTTATGTAATAAAGAGGAAAAGACATTCCTCCGATTTCTGAAATCCTGTGAACGCCTCAGCGTTTTCTCAAAATCCCAAGCTTATGGAACAACGGGAAAAGTCCCATCGATAAGCTGTGAACTCTTGTCAGATACATCAAAATCGGTCCATATAAACAGCGGAGTTATAACGAGAAAAAATCCCAGTTTGACTTTATCGCCGATTTGTATCAAGCCCTTTGAAGATTTAAAAAAAAAATGTTAGGTAAAATGCAGTTTACATGGTGCCAGATCGATTTTATTGTAATGTTTATTGCAATGAAATCGGATGTAAAGTTTTCGAAATCTTAAGGACAAGGCGAATCCCTCTGCTGTGAATCGACTGTACCTTTAGACCCTCCGAGGAAAGGACTGGAGAGGAAAGAACATGCGACTGAACTCAACTGGCACCGTCATGCACAAATTGATTTTTTTTTAACCCTATTCTCGGCAGGGGGGCGGAATCCGCCCCCCCTCGGGTTTTTTGCTTGCCAATTTCAGGCTTTTTAACGCAGCTTCACGAAACTTGGGGACTTTTCCTAGCTATTCCTTCTACGCGCCGTGACAAAATTTCGAAATTCTATTTTGCTCACGGGCGGAGACAGGCAACGTTTTTGGGAGGCACCTCAGGTCATTTTTGGTCATGTTGAGGGTAAAAGGAAAATGTCTGCCAAAAACAGAGTAATTAAGATGGAACTTAAAACTTTATATGAATATATAGCTACATAGTTGGGCAATGCGCAGATGTAATTTTGTTTATCTGGGGTCACTTTACAAGGTCAGGTCAAGGTCAAAAGTCAAAATTTGTTTTTTCGCAATAATTTCGGCGCCGTTTTTTCAAATGCCAAACTCGGGATACGTATGACGTAGAAAGCCCTCTACTTGTGTACCAAGTTTCAGCTTGATATCAGGTCGGGTCACGGAGCTATGACCTAAAATGTCAGTGCACGTACCCTATATCGCAAAAGCCAAAAAATGAATTTTTTGGAATAGAGTGAATTGAATCAATTAAAAACGTTTACGGATAATATTGAATGCACACGACATCATTCCAGGTGACCCTAAGGTCACTGGAGGTCATTTAAGGTCAAAGGTCACAAGTTGATCTGAGAAACGTGTGACCATGACAGTTCCCCCTTTTTCATGTCCCTGGCACCGCCTATGCTAACATTATACAAACATTGTAATGCGATTTGTACTTCTTTAGCATAACATAACTAGCAGAAGCTAAAAAGTGTTTTGGCCTCTTTTGTTCATTCCGTTATTAGAAAACTAGTCCCCCTATTTTTGAAACCCTGTGAACGCCCATGAATTTTCTCCAAATTTCAAATTTGCATGCCCATGGTAAAAGCCCTATCCATAATCTCTCGATTGATGTCAGTTTCATCGAAATCGGTCCATAAACAACGGAGTTATAAGAAGTCAAAAAGTACCCCCCATTTTGACATTTTTGCCCCCCTATATCCACAAATTTCAAAATTTTGAAAATTTCTTGTTATAAAAATGTAGTTCACGTCACGGCAAATCGATTGCCGCTTGTTGCGATGAAATCGGATAAGTAGTTCTTGAGATCTCAGGGGGGGGGCCGAATCCGCCCCCCCTGCCGGGAATCGGCCATACCGTCTAGCCCTCCGGGAATAGGGTTAAGCGGGAATTTAAGCCAGACGGATGCTGGTCTGCCGTATTGATTGGCATGGTAGAGCATGGTTTTTGGGCTGGAATGTATGTATTGTGTTATATGCCATGATCCTGCTAGGATATCCTACAGGTGATGTGGGCCGGTAACTCTCAGCCGCCGTGCGTCAGCCATCATCGTGTTCCGAGCGCCGTCGCTGAGGTGCCGGGCGCCGGCCACCTTCTGCTGGTGCGTGCGTCCCTCCGGTACCTCGCATCCGCCGCAATGGTGCCAGACATCTGCGCGCCGTCCCATCGGTGCCGCGCGCCGGCCGCCCGCTGTGCGACGCGGCACTCCCGAGCCATTTCTGTGTTGTGAGTCATGGCGGCTCTTCTGCAGTGGCTGACTCGCCTTGCCCATGCCCCTATGAACCCTCCTAGTACTAGAGGGCGCCGAATGGCCTCGAAGTCGGTGCACCCCTCAGCCCCAACAATTAATCAGTCAATCGTACCAGGGAGGATATTTGAACACCCCTCAGATTGCCCGTCATGGCGAAAAAACGGAAAAAACGCAGAGCCACCAAGTTTACAGTGCCTTTTCCACCAATTATTGCACACATCCTATCAAAATTTTGGCCCCGGATCAGGTCAGGCCACTGACCTAGGTCGGATCAAAGAGATCAACCTTAAAAAATCGACCCCTATAGTTATTGATGGGGGCTGGACTGAGTGTGCTTAAACTTGCAGGGGCCGCAGCATATGACAGGAGGCACAATTTTTATGTTTACTTTTTTTAATTCCAGGTCAGTGACCTGACGTCAGGCCAATTTTATCCCCTTTTTGAGACTTTGTGTAAATTTCAGGGATTTTTACGGGATTGCGATGACGAGATATTATCAGTAGTGTATCCCCTCACGTATATCCCCTCACATGCACTACTATCGTATCACCCGAGCACCCTTGGCCTTGGCTCGGGTCATGACCCACCAATATGGATGCATGTTATAAACCCCAAAGTTTTGCCCAAAATTTGTAATTTGAAGGTCTACAGAGTTAAAATAGACGCTGAATTCGAATTCAGGGGCCAAAATAATCTTATCCACACTGCAAGGCAAAACGGGGCAGTTTGAGGTCGTTCGAGGTCAATGACCCTTTTTTACCTGAGCGATGCTCTAAAATAGTTTCTGTGGCCTTGAATGGGTCATTCCAATGTGTAAAAACAATTCTAGAGATAAACTGTAACAAGAAGGTTCCAGTTAATGACAATTCCTGCGTGGCCATATGCATCTTACTCATTACTCCCCACGGCAGGCGCCTGAAGTGGCGCTGAGGCCGTCGGCTGGTGACCTCATGTGACTTTTGTTGGCCTCCATTGACCCTTCTTAAACCCTGAAAAATATTCCACTTGCCACGTAGACCCTGCCAAAACTCTGAATTTTTCGACCCCATCATTTTAGAATTTGACCTTAGTTGACCCCAGCTGCCCCTTGGTTCAGCCTGAAATCATGCTTGGGTATCTGTATTGTGGTTGGGTATCTCATCAGCATCCCCTTAAATGCAAATTAGCCATAAAAATATGCTCATCAGTAAGAGAAAAAAGAGGGCCTATATTTTACAAATTTGGAAAGATGAAGTGACCTGACCTGACTCTCGCTTAATGTCAAAAAGAGGTAAATTTACTTAGAAAAGATTGTGTGGTGTGTTATAAGCTATCGTATAAGGCATACTTCGGAGCCAACTATGGAGTAGTTGTTGAGCTTTAAGAAACAAAAGAAAAGGAAGTTTTTGCTCTGCTTCCTTTCAGTTCTGGGCAATTCTCAAAACTGTTACCGGTTTCTTGCTCTACTCTTCACATGCTCTACGATGATGTATCTTGCGTTTTCCTCCGATGCATAGTTCGCGAGTTAGAGGGAGGGCGGTATTCAAACACCCCCTGGTACGGGGAAGGTGGATCTGACCACTGGTATGGGACGGGTTGATATGTTCTTCCCAGCCTCCCGAGCAATCGACGTGCGCCTCCTCTGCACTATAGGAAATTATTAATAAGGGCGATTATGTCACTCGGTTGCCGGGAGCTTTACTTAGAATGACCTTTACAGGATGCGTAGAGTTTCAGAAAATACCGCTGTGGCGGCATATTACACATTCCTTTGTCAAACTGACCTCAGATGTCAAGAGAATACGCTTGTGGCATCATTCTGAGATGCTTTTGTCGATTGAGACGCAAAAAATGCCTCAACTCGCGATTCCAAAACTGCACATTTTCCCAATGTCCTGCATGTTCAACGCGGAAAGCCGTCAGACTGGTCACGTCACGCCGGAGGTGTTGCCAGGAACTTTGACGGAAGTTGCGCGCTCGTATCAAATAGTGGGAATATCGGCCACACCAGTACAACACTATCCAGACGCCTCACAATGCACTCACCGGCCGGCGGCCCCAGCACGCACAAGGAAACAGAACACAAAACCTACCTGACCCGCCAAATTCTCACTCAGATCCCAAAAATCAATAAAAAATCTTCAAAAGTGCGAGTGCTTTGTCTGTATTAACCCGCGCACGACAGTCGGTCGGTTTCGAACACGGGCGACTGGGGGGAGGGGGCGGTTGGCCGTACCCCCTCTAACTCACGAACGGTTGGTCGCACGACAAAAATAAGCACACCTGTGGAAAGCTTGCGAAGAGTAGGGCTCGAAATTGGTCCCATTTTTAGTTTTAGATTATAAGTAAGCAATTCACGCCCTATATATCTTTTCTCATAGCCGGCTGCATGAGACCGAAAAACGGCTTGAATCTCAAGGGCTGTGACGCAATAAGGGTAATAACGGGTAATAACGTGAAGGTAAAGGCACCAGCGCACAACTAAAGGTCCGCGGATGCCGATACACGTCTAATTTCCCAGATTTGTTCAATATATGCGCCGAAACGTTGAGTTCAAGACACGGCAATTTTCGTGCCGGCTGTCGGCGGGCGCCGCAGCCGTAGACATTAAGATATTAACGGGAACTAATTTTAGCGTCCTTTTATTTTCGCGACATAAGCCTATCGATGTAAGTTGTATTCATTATAGTGGTTCTTCTGATGGTTTTTATGCTTAAATTTGGGAAGAATTCATTAGTCATGAATCTGCACAAATGGCGGAGCTTTATTCGCCAGAGCCTGTTTATTTCCAAAATATGCTACTTTTTCAAACTTTTTGAGGTTCCTGGTATTACTTACGTCTGTGCAAGCTAATTCTGCCATTTTCTACCCATTCTGAGTAATTCATCGTCGATTTTGACGGTGGTACATTTTGGCTCACAACAGTTATTCGTGCCCTGACCTCAGGTCAATGGCTGGAAGTCATTGATACTTTGCCCAATGACTGTAACTAGATGTCCGCTTCACTCCACACTAAAAATGTTGTGAAATATTCCGTCAATTTCCGAAAAAAACGACGACATGTCTTAAAAATGGGCTTGGTCTTACGTCAATGACCCGGAAAATTCCGAAAAATCTGAGATGGCAGATTTGTTGCATCTATCACGATCACTAATTCCTGAAAGTATTATTGAGATATCTTGTTTTGCGAAAACGTTAGAGAGCGCTAAACTCTTTTTGACATAGGTCTGTTTGACTTGACCTAGGTCAGGCACCTAACATGACCTGAGGACAAAATTTTGACACGAGATGTAAAATTGATAACGCAAAAGGTGCACCAAGTTTCCTGGCTCTGTGTTTGTTCGTTCTCTCGCAATCCCAGAAAAACCTCAGAGGGGGGCAGGAACGCCCCCCTCCAGTCGGGAACGGTTAATGCATATTTGGTGTATGCCCAAGTGTGTTAATGTGCGCATAGTGTATGTTTTGTGCAAAGTTTTATGCATCGTTTTAAGAACCATCGTCAAGTGTGGTTACCATGTGAAATATCCTGGGAGGTATAATATTGAATTCTGTCAGTGCACTATTGGAATGTAAATCTGTCATATAGTCTACCAAATGATGCTTTATTTGCCTATTGTCTTTTATGAGCATTGGTGCGATTTTAAACGAACACGATTACGAAGCCAAAAACTAGGGATGCACCGGATCGGGATTTTTGTGATCCGGCCGGATACCGGATATGCCGGATCGGGGTGCCGGATATCCGGCCGGATATCCGGCCGGATACCGGATATTATGCTTACATGTTTTTATTTCCTATTTCTATTGAGATAATGAAACCGAAAAGACTAAATAGAAAGGAAAAATGTGGGAAACTGAAAAAAAATTAGTAAAAAATGCCCACAGCTTGTGAGTCGATATCTTCAAGGCCAAATGGGGTGGAAAAGGTCAACTTTGGACACTTTATCGGCCTGTACAGGCCATTCCGTACAACTTTTCGAACGAAACGGGCTGTTTGTTGGGCCGTTAAAACGTGGAATACGATAACTTTCATTCATTTGGCGTCTTGACTGGGGATTTTGGGTCGAGGTCATGTCAGGCCAATGACCTGTGACGTCATTTTTTCATCTTTTACGGATCAGATTTCGAACAACACGGGACAGTTTGGGAGTAAATGAGGGCGCGACATGTATCTTTTGACGTATTTTCAGTGAAGGTAGCCAACATCGGTACTTCTGGTCATTTCCAGCGTTTACATTTCTGTATATATGTATAGCTATGTATGTATATACATGTCAGTATCAATATGCCAAACGTGTTTTAGAAGAGTCTTTGAATGCGTATTTCACACAAATCGATGCATTGCAAAACAAATCTGGACCAGGTCACAAAAACCAGCCCTTGACCTTTGATGACTTTGACCTGAAATGACTCTGGCATATATATATGCGTCTGCATGTGCGTACACGTGTCTTTATTAGGGTCTTTGAATGCATATTTCATACAAATCGACATGTCGCAGAACAAATTTGAACAAGGTTACAAGATATTTGACCTTGGCCTTTAACGACCTTGACCTTAATTACCATAAATGTCACAAAGTAACAGCAACCAGCTCAAATGCGTTCTCGAGATATTCAAGAAGAGCAGGTGGGGGGGGGGGGGCACAAAAAGATCCCCATTCCAGTGCGCGTGTTAAAAGACAGCTGTAGCTGATTCGAGCTGTAAAGACAAAGGGTGTCATAACGCGTTCCGGCTGGAAGGTTTGGAATCTCCAGAACGTACGTGACAAAAAAAATACTGGTGGCAAACAAGGTTCGGTACCGAAAGAGCAAGAGGTCATCCCAGGTCACCCAAAACAAGAGGTCGCCCGGAAGACCCGCATCCGGAAACTGTCCCGCGGATCACATGAAGTCGGAAAGAACGGGGCATTGCCATGGACGACGAAAGCTACTTCACCTACCACGAGAGGTATATGTCAGGAAACCTTGGGTACTCTGTTGGAGCACGTCCAGCAGAAGTCCAGCAGAAGTACAACTGAGGCCAGAGAGCAAGTTTCCCCGTAATCTTTTCGTGTGGCCCGCCATCTCTCTCAGGGATGTGACAAAGCCGGCTATCATGCCGGGTATGGGTAATGTTGATGGTAAGGTGTACCTTGAGAAGTGCGTAGGAGATGTGCTCATCCCATATTTGGATGAGGACTGTTTCGAGAGGGACATGTTGATCTGGCCAGACTTGGCCAGCGCTCATTATGCGAAGAAAACGCTCAAGTTGCTGGAAGAGACCAGAGTGCCGCATGTAGTGCGTGACAGCAGTCCCCCTGTGTGCATCAGGTGTGTCCTGCTGAGCACATCTGGGGCATGATTAAGCAGAGGATGTATCAGGGAGACTGATACGTAACATCCAAAGTCGCCCTAAAGAGCTGGATGAGCCAGGTGATCGTTGCTCTGGACCTAGAGATACCGCGTTAAATGCTGGTACGCGTACCCAGGCGCGTGCGTGTTGCCGACAGATGATGGAGATGATCCATTAAGCAAAAACTGACCGCAATGGTTATGACTACATTTCTGCAAAGTTTAATGTTCATACGGTAATAAATGTGCTTACGGTATGACTTTAAATACTGTCTCATTTTCCAGTGCCCACAATTTATATTTTTCCTTAATGCATTTGTGTCAGAATTTGAGAAAGATAAGAAATATTTCGAAAAAAGGAAGATAATAAATCATAAGATGGGCTGTTAACCGCATGCTAGCTATTGTTTCACAGTTTTGAATTTGAGTCCCATTCTTGCAAAGATATGTCCGAACCCTTCCGGACCAATACAAGAAAGAATTAATCCCAAGGTCTCCAGACCGACTTGGAACTGCCAGTTACATCGACAATCTAACACAACAAGCCACGTTTCCCCTGAAACGGTTTTGGACGCAGACATTAGAGCAACGTCTTGATTGTACACCGGGAGGTTAAATATCCGGCAGTGTCCGGCCGGATCACAGAAATATCCGGCCGGATACCGGATACCGGATAATCTCTAATATCCGGCCGGATATCCGGCCGGACCGGATATCCGGTGCATCCCTACCAAAAACCTACTGAAGGACACTGAAAAAATATCCAAGAGACCATAAATGCTCAGGCTGCAGTGACATTGACAATGGATATATATTTATTAATATATAGATATAGATATATCCCATATCCGATATCCATACAACTACATTATCACTATGTTGTATTCTTTCATTAGATCGACTTCTTTTACTTATAAAAGTGATTTAAGACTTGTTTTCAAACACAATCGTTGGTAAGCCCCAGAAGAGCATTGGTAGCGCTTAAATCAGTATTGGTGGGTAGCACTGCCTAGCGCACCCCTAGCAATGCCAAGTCTATCGAAACTGTCCCCCTAAACAGTGTGCCTGTCTTACCACAAAACCTGACACTATTTCTTTTTCTAAGTGGCTTAGATCACTTTAGACTTTGTGCTATACCTTCTGTCTATCTATTTTCTATTGCAGCAGTCCTTTTCGGTATTATTGCTTATTTCCCTCGTTAAAACCCGCAGAAAATATTGTGGTGACCCAGACAATATTGCGGGGGGAGGGTGGCACGGCCCTTAGAAAAGAATACAAATCGACATCTCTGATCAAAAGCACTTTAACCCTACTCCCGGCACGGGGGCTGAATCCGTCCCCTTGGGGTTTTTGCTTGCCAATTCCAGGCTTTTCAACGCAATTTCACGACACTTGGTGACTTTTCTTAGCTATTATTTCTAGGCGCTGTGACAAAATTTCACAATTTCATTTTGCTCAGGGGCGGAGCCAGGCAACGTTCTTGGGAGGCACCTCAGGCCATTTTTGGCCACGTTGAGTGTAAAAGGAAAATGTCTGCCAAAAACAGCGTTCCCAGAATAAAACATAAAACTTTATATGGATGTATAGCCAAATAGTTGGCCAATGTGCACACAAAATGATGTTTATCTGAGGTCACTTTACAAGGTCAAGTCAAGGTCAAAAGTTAAAATTTGTCTTTTTGCAAAAATTTCGGCGCCGTATTTTCAAATGCCAAACTCGGCATATATGTGACGTAGAACGGTGCCCTCTACTTGTGTATGACGTTTCAGCTTGATATCAGGTCGGGTCACAGAGCTATGACCCAAAATGTCAATGCGTGTACCCTATATCGCAGTAGCCATAAAATGAAATTGTTGAAATAGTGTGAAATTAAATGATTAAAAACGTTGACAGAATATATTGAATGCACATGATGTCATTCCAAGTGACCCCAAGGTCGCTGGAGGTCATTTAAGGACGTGTGACCATGACATTGTCTCCCTTTTCATGTCGCTGGCACCACCTATGCTAACATTATACAAACATTGTGATGCGCTTTGTACTTCTTTAGCATAACAAGACTAGCAGAAGCCAAAAAAGTGTTTTTGGCTCTTTTCCTCATTTAGTTGTTAGAAAACTAATCCTCTTATTTCTGAAACCCTGTAAAAGCCCATGAATTTTCTGAATTTTTTTCAGATTCGTGTATTCATGGTAAAAGCCCGCTCTCGATTCATGCCAGTTTCATCGAAATCGATCCATAAACAATGGAGTTATAAGAAGTCCAAAAGTATCCCTTATTTCGACATTTTTGCCCCCCTGTATCCACACATTTCAAAATTTTGTTGTTTTTTTTAAATGTATTTCACGTCATGGTAAATCGATTTCCGGTTGTTGCGATGAAATCGGACGAGTAGTTCTAGAGATCTCAGGGGGGGGGCGAATCCGCCCCCTCCCCCTGCCGGGAATCGACCATACCGTATAGCCTTCCGGGAATAGTGTTAAACAACTTCGTGGCAGCTAAGAATGAAGCTAGACAGTATGGCAAGACTAGGATTTCGGCCGGCAGTATAGCTATGGAGTCTAGGTAATACAAATGCTGGTGTTGTGCAGGTGAACATTTGCCTGAAACCAGCCAAGTACACCTTGCTAAGGATGCAGGAGATTTATTCATTTCATTTACTCATTCATGACATTCATCGTCGCTGTCCCCTTTATTTTGGGTGCCTCTTCAAAGAGCACAGGGTATCCGGTTGCAATACACGGAAATCATGTGAGATATGGAAAGACGACATCTCACGGTGTTACACGAGTATCGTCCGACGTCACCTTCACATACATTATGCGGCCGAGACGACAGTTAAGATAGGTGCCGTGGACATCGCCACTCACACCCCAGTCTTCAGAGAGGTGTACCTATCATTCCCGTCGAGGCTCGAGTTTTCCTTACCCTAGCTCTGCCGATTTCTGCACTCAGTTTAGTGGGTGCCCTTGATATGTGCCTGCTCAGATCTCAGCTTTCATTTGTTATAGTGGATTTAGAAGTGGCAAGGCCGGCTAGTTACATATCTAGTTACATAGATCATCTACATGCATGTAGATGTGGATGAAACCCGGATTATATTTCTTCCACCGGATTGCACTTTAAACAAGTTTCAAGCGACGTATGACTACATCCGGAAGTCCGGGGACTCAGAAGCTTAGCCGCACCTTCACCGCGTTGAATTGTGGGACATACACGCAGTCTTCGGTTTCATGACAGGGAGCAACGTTCGGAGGTCATGGAAGCGTGGAAGATCATCAAGGGGCAGCCAGGCGAACCGTTTGCTGTTGAGGCGACGTTGGGCTGGGATCAAAATGGCCATGTAAAGTGCAAGAAGAACCCCACCATCAAAGTACACGGGGTGGAGATAGGGAAGTGGAGGTACACCAAACATTCATCAACACGTGCAACGAAAAATTCGTGGACAGTTCCGACCTGGAAGAAAGGGCATGTCCAGGGAAAACCACTTTGACTAAAACGGGAGATTCAAACTAGACGGAAATATCGCAAGCATGGTCGTCTTTATAACTTCACTATGACATTTTTATAAAAAGAAATTTTCAAAATTTCGAAATGTGTGGATACAGGGGGCAAAAATGTCAAAATGGGAGGCACTTTTGGACTTTTTATAACTCCGTTGTTTATGGACCGATTTCAATGAAATTGGCATGAATCGAGAGATTATGGATAGGGCTTTTACCATGGTTCCACAAATCTGAAATCTTGAGAAAATTCATGGGCGTTCACAGGGTTTCAAAAATAGGAGGATTAGTTTCCGAACAACTGAATGAACAAAAAAGCTAAAAACACTTTTTTGGCTTCTGCTAGTCATGTTATGCTAAAGAAGTACAAATCGCATTACAATGTTTGTATAATGTTAGCATAGACGGTACCAGAGGCATAAAAAAGGGGGAACTGTCATGGTCACACGTTCTTCAGATCAACTTGTTGCCTTTGACCTTAAATGACCTCTAGTGACCTTGGGGTCACCTGGAATGATTTCGTGTGCATTTGATATTATCTGTGAACGTTTTCAATCATTTGAATTCAATTTATTTCGAAAATTTCAGTTATGGTCATTGCGATATAGGGTACGCACACTGACATTTTAGGTCATAGCTCCCTGACCTGACCTGATATCAAGCTGAAACTTGATCCCCAAGTAGAGGGCACCCTTCTACGTCACAAATATTTCGGGTTTGGCATTTAAAAAAACGGCGCCGAAATTATTGCAAAAAAACAAATGTTGATTTTGACCTTGACCTGACCTTGTATAAGTAACCCCAGATAAACAAAATTTTGTATGCACATTGCCCAACTATTAAGCTATACATCCGTATAAAGTTTTAAGTTCTTTCTTAAAAATTCTGTTTTTTGCAGACATTTTTCTTTTACCCTCAACAACTCCAAAAATTACATGAGGTGCCTCCCAAAAACGTTGCCCGGCTCCGCTCCTGAGCAAAGCAGAATTTTGAAATTTTCTCATGGCGCCTAGAAAAAATAGAAAAGTCACCAAGTTTCGTGAAGTTGCGTTAAAAAAGCCTGGAATTGGCAAGCAAAAAACCCGAGGTGGGCGGATTTAGGCCCCCCTGCCGGGAATAGGGTTAGATATTTGTTCATGGTGGATCACATGTTCTTGATCATGATGCCTTTAAGTAACCTAAACTGACATCTGTGCGTGGATCGTATAGTGATTTTTGTGTGGGCATTAGGTTTTTTGTGATGTTTTGATTTTTGTTTTTGTGATTTGTTTTTGTGATGATTTTTGTGATTATTTTTTGTGATTTTTTTTTATTTTGTGTGGGCATCTGAGTGGGCATTAGGACAATCAAGTAAATTTTGTGTTCTGTTTCCGTGTGTGTGCTGGGGCTGCCGGACTGTAAGCGCATTATAATACGTCTGGATAGTGCTGTATTAGTGTGGCCGATATGTCCACCATTTGATAGGAGCGCGCAACACTCGTCAAAGTTGCTCGCAACATCTCCAGCGTGACGTCACCAATTCGGCAGCTTTCTGCCTTTAACATGGGGGACAATGAAAAATACGAGATTTTGGAATGGCGAGTTCGAGCGTTTTTTCTTTACATTTCAGTCGATGAGAAACATCTAAGTGTGATGCCATAAACATGTTCTCTTCAAATCTGGGGTCAATTTGACAAACGATGGCCTAATATTCCGTCACAGGGGTATTTTCTGCAACCTCACATATCTTGCAGTAAGGGTCATTTTCAGTGAAATTCCCTGTAACCACGAGACGTTACAGACTTTCTTAATCATTTTCTGTCGCCCAATGTCGGCGAAGGTCGGATGGTTGGAAGGCTGGGTAGAGCGTATTACTGGGCATGTTGGCGAGGCGAGGCAGCTTTCATTTTGAACGCATGAAAATCTCGCTTCTGCGAGACATTACGAAAAGGCGTTTTACCCCTAACCAGGGGTAAGCCGCCTTCTGCCTGAGCCCCAACTGCGCCATTCAATTAAGCCGGGACTCCCTTTGAACGATATCGTGCTGTCCTTGCGGCTGCCGTACACTTACTCCCCGAGGTATGGACCGTGCGGTGTTAAATATAAAGTGACTGAATTTTTTAGACCAAAAAGCGGGGCGGGGATTTTCGCGCCATTTTCGCTGTTTACTGGAATCTGTAAAGAAACAATAAACATTCAGCTTTGTTACACACCAGTCTGTGCCGGCAAAACTCAATGCAATCAGGCACAAAACTGGCTTTAACCCCGACCCGGAAGGGGAGGTAGCTGAATCCCCCTCGGAGTTTTTCCTTGCCTTTTCCAAGGTGTTGTCGCAACTTCACGAAACTTGTTCCCTTTCCCCACCTTCGTTTTCTTTCTACGTGTTGTGCCAAACATTCGTAATTTTATTTCGTTCGGGAGTGGAGACAGGCCACGGTTTTGGGAGGCGTCCGGCCTATTTGGTTCTGTTGCAGGTAAAAGAAAAATAGCCATCAAAAAAGAACTTTCGAACTGAACATAAAACTTTCAAAACATGTATACGTAAACAGAGGGAAAATTATCAAACAGTTTTCTTAATATTAGATCAGTACATTGGAGCAGGCTAAGGTCAAAACTTGAAATTCGGTCTTATGTCAAAAATCTTGGCGCTAAGTCTCTTCGGAATACACGTAACTGTCCGGAACACATATAACTGAGAACAGTGCCTTCTGCTTTTGTACCGGGTTTCAGGTTGATATTAGGTTGGGTCACGGAGCTGTGACCTGAAATGTCAATGCACTTGCGCCTCTATCAGGACGATCATAAACTGGCATTTTGGAAAAAGAATCATTTCAGGTGATTTGAGACGTGTTTATATCAAACAATATCATATTAAGAATGTCAAATGTGCTCAGGCTCATTCCATGTTACTCTGAGGTGATTGGATCGTCATTTAACCCCACCTGGGGTGTTTTTGTACCCGCGGCCGTCTGGGGGTGTCCAAAAGGTCAACCCCTGCTATCTCGGAATCTAATCGTAGTTGGCAACCCTGAGTCTTGCAATTCAGAAAGAACTATGTTAGCCCTGGTCACGTGAATAATGACGTCCAGGTCACGTAAACGCATAACACAGCGTCGGAAAAACTGACATCGATTTGTATATCATATCGTTGGCAATAGTAGTCTTCAAGCCTTCAGTTTAGTATGAAGCAAAATGTTGCGATCTCCGGCATCAGAAGCGCGTCAAAATGTTAAGAAATGCCGGCTCAAGGCCGACCTAGAACAGGTGAAATATTCGTGTCACTTTACATACGAAAGGTCGATATTTACTCTCTGCTGTTTTGATCCATGTAACAAAAAGGACAGATGTGAAATCTTCTGATGGCTATTTTTACATTACTTGAATTTCATCCGGTCAAGTTCAGTCTAAGTCAGGTCAGCCAAGGTTACATTACTTTTCCTGCCAAAGAGCAGTGATTACTCGCTGGAATTCATAACTGCGTCAAGCGCAGAGCTGAAATGGCGTCTCGTGATAACTGAATCTGCTCTGTCCTCTCTTTATCGGGTCAGGGTTAAGCCAGGTCGGGATAAACAGCCAGTTCTATTTTTCTGACTAGGAACAATAATTGCTCTCTGCTACTACTAAACAATCTTCATTCTTTTTTTTCTCCATTTGCTACTGAACGACATCCATTTCTTTCAGTTGAATATTACACGTCATTTCGTTTCGATATCCACATATGACGTGACCTGACATGGCCTCACGTTACATATGGTGCCCCTTGCTAAGGGGCGCATATGGATTTGTTTGTCTGGTTTTAACAATGGGAAAGGTCAGCGACACAGCGTCCATCACACACACAACGCAGATCAGTCCAATTGTCGTCATGCATGTGATCTAGCACGACCTCTGATGTTGACATGTGAGGTCGTATGCTCTTCTTGGAGACCGTGTCCTTTGTAAATCCAAATAATCCACGCATTATACTCGCGAATATTATCAAGCAAAACAAAGCACCTTCGTGCCACTGTCAGGAAAGGCGAAAACTTGCATGCAGGAGCTCACTTATGACGTCAGATCTTCATTGCATGACCTAGCATGGAAATGGTCGTGATATCAAAATATGCGAAATTAATTACAGGTGTTGAAAATTAAGAAATTAAGATTAAAAAATTCAGAACAGGTGCTGAAATTTCAGTTGGGCTGACTCTAACTGTACAAGAAGTTATTCATGAAAAAACGAGGGGGAGGGCCCCCCTCGCCCAGGCGGTGCCGGGTTAAGGTCCAAGGTCGCACGTTGGCGTGGTGAATATGTGGCCTTGACTGTTCCCTTTTCATGTCCCTGGCGCTACCTGTGCTGTCACTATTCAAACAACAGTCGCGTTTATACGAGCGTTTAGAAACTTGCCAGATTCCCGGCCAAGTTGGCCAGATTGGCCAGCATTAAAATACACGCTGATTTAAATTACAATTGACTCTGGAAAGGCGTATGTCAACATCATGGGACGGGGTGAATGGATTGCAATGCAAAGAAGCCTGAAACAAAAAGAGGAAAAACCTCGACTTTCTCTACTACATGTCATGCGTAATAATTTCCTCTCGTGTTCTGCATTTCATATGGCAGCTCCCGGCCCACCTGGTCGCGTCTCGCCAGTTGCGGCCGCTGGCCAAATCCAGTGGTTCACAAAGGCTACGTACCTTGACAAGGCTGAAAGGTTTTAGAACGAAGGCGCTGATTGGTCGAAGACTGATAAGGTGGAAGCGTAGGAAGAGTGGCGAGAGACCGAAAAATTCCTTCACTCGTTGTGCACGTGGTCCTTGTTTAAGATCGAAGCGTCTGTGTTTGAAGCGATTTGTGGTTTTCAAAACCTAAAGAAGGTAAGTGGGTTGGTATGCAGATTAAGTCAGCTGTAATTTCATGCAAACCAGCATAGGTCGCAGTGGTGTTTAAACTGTCATGTCCAACAACAAGTGAAGAGAATATGAAGGAAACCTAGAACCTCGCGGATGCTTAAACTGGCGAGAAAGATGCACACTGGCCAATCTGGCCGGGAATCTGGCAGCTTTTTAAATGCCCGTATAAACGCGCCTAATGTAGCACATTTTGCACTTCTTCATTGAGACATGACTAGCAAAAACTAAAAAAGTGCTTGTAACTTGTTCGATAATTCAGATTTTGAACAAGCAGTCCTCCCGTTTTCAAAACCCTGTGAACACCTATAAATTTTCTGAAAAATTTGAGACGAATGAATGAATGGCAAAAACCCAAAAGTGGCGTCTTCATTCATGCCAATTTTATCAAAATGAGTCCATAAACAGCGGTGTTATGACGAACCCAAATATCCCTCATTTGCACTCTTCTGACAAACCTGTCAAAGACTTTGAAAAATAATTTTAATAAAACATGTAGTTTTTGTCATGCAAAACGATTGCTTTTTGTTGCGATGAAATTGGATGTGTAATTCTTAAGATTTCAGGCGTGGGAGGACACGAATCCTTCCCCCCGCCGGAAATCGGCTATACCGTTTAGCCCTCCGAGAATAGGGTTAAATAGGAGATATCTAAGAGGAACTAAAGCGAGAGAGAGAGTCATGCATCACGTTAGCGGTAAGACGTCTCGTGGGCGTATAAGTAACGAGGTCTACTTCGTTGCTGCGTGCATCTTTGCTTTCTTTGTATGCATTGGCAATACAAAACCACATTTACCAGTGCATTATATCATTACTTTGCATCCGACGAACTGCAAGTTTAAACATCACGCGCACCTATAATATAGTTCGCTGCCGTTACTGAGTGGTTAGCAAAGAAAAAATAAAAACAAAACTCTAAAAACGTTTATGTCATAACAGCGATGTGGAAGGCACAGCTTACAAGCCAACGCTTTGGAAATGCTAATACGTAGGTTGTACATAATTCCGAATTGCAAATGTGCAAAAAATGCTAAAGCTACCAGGCTTCAGAAGGTGTTCTGGTCGGCCGGGCTGGGCCGGGTCGGCCGCTCAGTTTTACTTCTGCTAGTTGAAGTGTGGCTTGGCCTTCGGCCTCCCTGGCTACCACTAGTTTTCGACGTAAATTTAATGCTGCACTATGTTAACAGTTCAAAAATATGAATGTTTTGCTGTAGATCTGTCTGGTTATCAAATGTTATATCGCAGTAAGTTTAGGTAATTGTTACAAATACCAGCTTGTCATGTAGCAACGTAATTGCATCATGGCATCTGTTGTAGTTTGTTATATTATTATCATGGCAATTTTCTCTGTCACCACATAATTTGTTTTTTCCCTTTTTACTTTCTAATCGTATTTTTGAGATGAGGTGACTATCTGAATAGCGCTGTGGTAAAATCTCCGCAGAAAAACTGCCAAAACTAAAAATATTTTGAGTGAGATCAACTAGTTTGGATGATAAGAATTAACTGACGGAAACGGCGTGAGTTCTATCGGCGTGCAGAAAAATAAAAATAAGCAAAAGTACACAACACCGCACCTACCAAACTGCCCGTGTACCTACAGGCTGTGCAACCATGTGAGGTAAGCCACCGCATAGTTACCCCATTTCCATATTGTCGTCTTACGCCAGGTGCTAAGTCAGAAATTTTACAGTCCACAAAACATACAAAGGCAGGGTGGGCTGACGCACCGTGCGCGTCAAGAGGAAGTGATGCTTAGTGCCTTGATTACTTTCGCCAAGTCGGACAGCAGGGGTAGCTCATGGGAACACACCCCGCACCCTTCCTTTACCCGGCCCGGTGAAGGCTCCTGTTTTCTTGGCTAGCCAAAAAACGAAAAGGCTTAGAGTGTATGGGTCGGAGTCCACGCAGCGCGCTCTGCTTAGCGAGGGCTTCGATCGCTCACATCAGCGAATTAAGCAACTGAGATATGTTCACATAAAACTGGTTCTTGAAGAAACTGTTAAATTATACGTAAGCTATAGTTAACCGAGATAACTATACTTCAGGGATCATCAGCAGACAAATAATAAAAATGCCATAATGTCAAATACACAGCGGCATCAGAAAATATACGTTGCAGGCCACGCTGGAAAGTCATATTCAGGCGAGCACGACAACTCGCCATTTGAGAAAAACAGGTTGAAGACAACAGAAGTAAGCCATTCGTCAGATGTATGACGCGTAAACAGACACGTGATAAACAAGCGAAAATATGGTGGCGTAAGACAAGATGGGGATGTACCAGATATCTATATCTTTCTTAAACACTTCTGCGTTATTGATTTCAAGTGATTCAGAGGGAGCAGCCTCCGACTGGATTATTGGGTCTTATCTTCATGGCGGCCTCTTTGAGAGAGTATCTGGAGCCCTTCCATTTCTTCCAAACAATGCCTAATCCATGACGTGTAGGATTCTTTATGAAGTACTTTCCATTGAGGAATGCTGCGAAGCACTGCCGGAACCACCACCCACCACCAAATATTTTAGCGCAGCTCTGCTCGTCCGTGTCGTGGTCCAGGTCAAATGTGGAGAACTTTGCGCCGTTGTGGTACCCCAGGCTATCGCTCGCGTTTCCGCTGTACTTGCCCAGAGTGAGCCTGTACCCGTCCTCTTCCGACGATACCTTGAACAAATCGTATTTCGCGTACCTTCTGCTGCCATCAAAGTCTTCCAGTTCGACGCGCAGTTCAAAGTGCCTGTCCAGTAGCGATGTGAAGCGCCACAGGTACTCGTTGCCCAGCCAAAAGGAGCCATCCAGAGAGCCGAAGCCCCACTTGTACTCCTGCCAGCTGACGTTGAAGTGTGTTCGGGGCCAAGTGCCGTCGCGACGGTGAATGACCGTCCAGCCGCCACCGGCAGTTGTGAGGTCGCAGTACACTGGGATCGGCCGGCTCATGGCTGGCCTCACCAGGTGAAGACCGCTACGGGATCTCAGCGGCAGGTCACTGCAGTCGCGCTGAGTGAGTGGCACAGTTCGTTCAGGTGCTTGGTGATACGTATACCTAGATTTACATCGAGCCATCGCCAATGACCAGAGGGTCGTGAGAAGGAGCAGCTCTATTCCGTACTGCAAGAAAGACTGCATTGTCCAGGAGGCAGTTATAATTTCAGGAGCTACAGGCGATAATAAAAGCTGAATACAATCCGCGACAAATTAATTTATAAATGGTTGATCTTCATTAAAAAAGGAATAAAAACGTCATGAAATCGGGAAACCAAAGCAATTAGTGTTTTTGTGAAACAAATCTAAAACGGGGACGCAAAAACAAAAATGTGTGCTTTCGTACGGTGGATAACCTTTGAGTTTTGATAAGTTTTCACACCGCGTGCATGTCACGTGACAACAACATTAGAGGATTTCGGTATCGGAAAGCTTAGAAAATGAAGTCGGAGTTTTTCAGGAAAGCTTTAGCTTGCCAAGCGACTATCATCGCACAGCAAGACAAAAATAACGCTCAAGCACCGATCAGGGAATAATGGTCGGAGACAAGGAAACTGCAGAGCATAGCCACACCGAACATTTTAGGGGATGGAGTGGAATGGCAGATGTGATTCCATAAGATAGATATAAGATGCTGTTGTTAAAAAAGAAAAAGAAAACGAGACGACGATGAGAACATCATAAGCTGCAGGGGTCCAAGTCACATGCTACGGATTTCGTCGGCAACAGTGAAAAGGAGCGTAACGGAATAAGTGTGTAAGCGTAGTCTTTTCCTTAACACGCCGAGTCACCTGCAGCTCTGTTTTCAGGTTTAGACGGTGCACTGACTCGCGCTTCGTTCCGCCCGCGCGGCCCGACCTCAGTATCAGCCGTCCGGTTCCCCACGACCCAGCGACCTGACCTCGATACAGCACATCACGTGACAACAGTCTGGACCAATCCGGACGCACGTGTCCAGAGTAACGTCACGCCGGTCAAGGTGACCCGACACCCGCCGGACGCCGGCACGGACCGGCCCGGCGCCGGCCAGGGCGGCCGACCCCGCATTCACAAGGGGGATGGACAGCACGTTTCCAAGCAGTGTTTTGCTCGAATTTTGGCGTTCTCTGCCCACTGCCTGTTATTAGGAGGCTACGAGTGCTGGCACAGCTGCAATATTTACATCCGAAATTCGCCTCCCGTATCCCAAACAGCTACTCTCATTTCCGAGTTGCCCTTGTCTAGATAACGGTCCAAATATTCTTCCTATCTTCATGACGAAAACTAACAGCATGGAAAACAAAACTGCGTGCAGTGATATGACACTGCATTTCACCACGCTATGCCGTGGCTGAGCGGGTTATGATGGACGAAGCGCTCGGACTCGAAACACGGGCGAGGCTTGTGACCGGCCGTTATCGGATCTCCGGGCCGGAACCTCCGAGGCGACCAGCCCGCCCTGTCTGGCCCATGGTTCTCGGACCGGCACCATCTCCGGCGTCGCCACCGACGATCGGCGGCCAGTCCGGCGCGCCCAACGGGTCAGGAACGTCAGCATCCGGCCGGGCCGGCACGGAACCGCGTCACTTTCCGGCTCCGGTAAGCAGTGTCGACGGTTTGCTCTCCGATGGTTGGATTTCCTCTTTCCGGACTGGCGGCCGCTGGCATCCGCCGATTTGATATTCGCCGTCCGTTGCGGGCGGACTCCTCGTTGCAATGGCTTCACTACGGCCCGGGATTTTACGCGCTGTTGCTTCCCGACTTCTGGGTCTTCACCGTCGCCGCCAGCTACCTGACAGAGCATGCAGCTGGGCAGGCGGCCGCACTGGGGCTCGGCCACTTCCGCGTCGTTCTCCGCGCGTCGCGGACGACGAGCTGGTGTGACTCGCCCGCCGCTCCTCGGCGGGCCCACCCGGCCCGGCACGCCTGGCGGCGTCGGTCGCTTCGCCCAGCCTGGCCGGACGCCTGACCGAACGCCTGACCGGCCGGGAGTCGGCCGACGCCGCTCTGTCCAGGGAGGAGGCCGACGCCGCTCTGTCCCGGCCGAAAGCCGAGGCCGAAGCGTCCGCGGCGGAGGCCCGGGCTGACGGAGGTGACGGCGGAGCTCCCGCGGACCCGGCCGCCCTCCGCCCCGCAGCCCGGTCCCGGAGGGCAGCCCGGAGGGGACACCAGACAGTCCGGCTCCGGGGCCGCCTCCCTCCCCGGCGCCGACGGAGCGGGAGGCGCGGGAGGCCCTCCCGTCGGCCCGGGAGGTGCTGGCCGCCGAGCAGGTCCCCCTGACCGCCGAGCGGGGGACGAGCAGTGTGTGGGAGGAGACGGACACTGAACGTTAGGAGTTGTCAGCGGACATCGACCGTGGCGCTGACTATCGGTCACTTATGGAACTACCAATGATCGCAGATATTCTATAAGGACATTTGTTGTTTCGAGAGTTTGGGGACGTAACAAAAGACATGTTCTTTGAATAAATTATATTGACACTAATGCAAAACAATAGTGGAAAACCACTTAAACCGTCTGTAGAAAGTTGGAACTGTTGGAACTCTTGTAATCGACCATTCGAATGGGGAACACATTTGCCGCAAGTTGTTCAGTGTTAATACACACCTTCACCCTTTTGCGAAAATATTCCCAACAAAAAAAAAAAAAAAAAAAAAATTTTGAAAACGCGGTTTTCAAAAAAAAAAAAAAATTTTTTTGAAAAGAGGGGGGGGTTTTGGGAAAAAAAAGGGCGCCTTTAAAAAAAAAAAAAAAAAAAAAAAAAATGTTCAACTCTAATATTGAACATCGGAATATTGTGATTGCATCGGACGCAAAAGACAAGGAATTTGGAACAGATCGGATTGAATCCGATCTGTCCGGATCGTCATCTTCCTCGGAGTCCGAGATTTTTCTTCCATTTTTCCTTTCAGGGCCTCTTTTGACGTTTTTCAGACTTATCGAGTTCTCAAATATGGTTCCTGAGGCCATAGCAGGCTTTCCATATTGCTGCAGTAGGCCCCGAAACAACCCTTGAGACTAAAGGAGGGATCCCGGATGTTATAGAAGGCCCCTTGTGTCATGGGACGCCACCTTGAAGCTATAGAATACTCCCTTGAGGTTATAAGAGACCCTAAATGCCATTAGGAGGAGGCCCCATTATCACGAGCACGACCGTCGGTCGGTTACGATCATGCCCGACTGTGGGGGTAGTTCTGCCATTTTGTACCCATTCCGAGTAATTCATCGTCGATTTTGACGGTGGTACATTTTGGCTCACTATAGTTATTCTTGACCTGATCTCAGGTCAATGGCTGAAAGTCATTGATACTTTGTCCAATGACGACTAGATGTCTGCTTCACTCCACACTAAAAATGTTATGAAATATTCCGTCAGTTTCCGAAACAACGACGACATGTCTTAAAAATGGACTTGACCATAGGTCAATGACCCGGAAAAGCCCGAAAAATCTTAGATACAGGATTTGTTGCATCTATCAAGATCACTAATCCCTGAAAGTATTATTGTGATGTCTTGTTTTCCGAAAACGTTACAGGGCGCTGAACTTTCTGAATGTAGGTTCGTTTGACCTGACTTAGGTCAAGCACCTGACCCGGCCTGAGGTGAAAACTTTGACAAAACGTGTAAAAATGATAACGAAAAATGTATACAAAGTTTCGTGGCTTTGTGTTTCTTCGTTCTCTCGCAATCCCAGAAAAACCTCGGGGGGTCCTAAGGGGGGCGGTCAACTGGGGGGCGGTCAACGCCCCCCAGTTGACCACTGTGGGGGTCACTTGTGTGTGTGGGGGGGGGGACAGTGGGCGCCCCCCACTGGGTGGCGGTCAAATGCCCCCAGTGGGGGCGGGTTAAGTTATTTGTCAGGCCTGAGTGGTTGCTTTCTGAAGCTGCTGAGCCTTCTGTGAGGATTCTACTTTGCTTTGCTGGAGTGACCAGAAGTTTTTTTGACATTCTTCATCGTTTCATTGGTTTTCTTTTCCGTTTGCTTTGTGCTTGTATTAGTGTGGACAATGTGATGGATGCACGTTTCTTGCATAGACATTGTTGATCCTTGCAGCTATAGAGAAGGGGGTTGATGCAACTCCCCTTAGGCTTTCCGAGGATAATCTCCGAACGGTTTGTTTGGTCTAGCTGAAACTAAGTCTACCTTTTGGAGTACACTTAGTTTCTCCTCATGCCATGGTGAAAACTTTCTTCTGCGTTGCCGTGGTAACGAGCTATGATGCCACAACGGGAACCATGGCAGCCGTTTTCGCAAGCCGACGCGGCCGGTTTACAACGGTCTCAGTTTTGTCTCACTGTAAGACGATGGAGTGCACAAATACAATAAAATATATATCAATCCGACTCCAAACTGCATGTTCTACGAGACTATGTTTGTATTTAATAGGCTTATGCTCACTGCCGGGATCATCGAGGATCATCGAGGATTATCAACCTAACTAAACTGAGGTGACGACCTACGGCGAGAAACACGTTTTATCTCCGGGAATGCCATAGGAAATAGCTATCGCAAAACAACCTAAATCTTCGGATGGCTTGGCGTGTATGAAATCCAATGATATAAATGCGCTGCAGTTATCTGTTATGTCACTAAAAGAGGGCGCAATGCAGAGAAAGCATGATTTGCTAAGACGGGCGCAGCGACGTCGGCCGCGGAGTGATGATTACATTACCACGGAATGCCTAAAATTACATCTGTGTTGGATATCAGTTCGAAAAACACTTTCAACGCACCTACTTACGATTTTTAGCTAATCCCAGGTCATTCCAGATTACTGGTTTTACATAACTTTGCAGACCTGTGACCTTCCTATTTGACCTTATTACAAGGTGTCTATTGGATCTATTTCCATCAGTATCTATTATTATCTGCAAAAATGCTTTTCGAGCTCAGAGAACGCATAAAGCCGACGACCCCGATGGACAGGGGTTGACCTAGCATAGCTTGAATCGGATTCCATGGATAAAATACAGTCGTGTTGTGTACAGATGGACCAATAATGGATTGGCGGGCACCACGATATCCATTTCGTTTTATCATTATTTATTCTTTGGCGTTCGTTTGCGCCTAAACTCTAAAAAGTGCCACCTTTCTGCGAATCTTTTTACCTTTTGACCCGACCTGAAGAGTCATCCAATGACCTGGGACCTAAAAAGAGAAACCAGTCGCGAGATGTCGTCATGCGCAACACGCCGGTTATTTTTTCTGCGACGCTCTACGACGCTTGGTGTGGAAACGGCTGTACCCCCGTCCCGACACATTCGCGTGATGCGGAAGGCCCTATACAGACGAGGGCCTATTTTTGCACGTGCCAATGCCCGTGCATTGCCTCTTTTTTCAACTGTTTAACTATTGAAATATCAAGCTTTTTAACTATTAAAGCTTCTTTAAAAAAATATCATCGGGAAAGGCCTTTGGCGGAAATATGAAGATGAACTGACTGGTTGTCATTTCTTACAACAGGAGCAGTAAGCAGCTGATCACGTTCCGGTCCATCGCACTCTAAACGAGGATGACATCAAGATGGACTTTCCAGCTGCGGACTGGGAGTCAGTTTACACCGCCGGCTGCGCCAACACAGAATGGAAGGCTTGGCTACACGTCTGGGACACCATCGTAGATGTCCACTGCCCACCTTCACCAAGCCAGTCAAATGTATGCCAGCTCCATGGCCACACGACAACTCGGAGCTGCGCGCGGCGCTACTCTGCCGGGACCGGGCACACAGTAGAGCCGACCGGTCCGGACCACCAGAAAACTGGACAACGTATCACGACCTGCGGCGCAGAGCCAGCCAGCTCACTGGCAGACGCCAGGAGCGCCTACTTCAGCTCCCGCCCAGAGGAATCAATAAACGTATGGCCTGAGGTTAGAAAATATCTCCTGCAGAAGACGGCCCCATCGACATCATCCCAGTGCAGGCCGTCGAGCGAGGAGAAGGCCGCCTTCGCTGACCAGCTCAATCAACACTTCGCCACCACTGCCAGTCGTGTGGCTGCCACCATGCGGTCAGATCCGGAACTACCCGACACTAGCGCCAGAGCGGCGGTGAGCGACAGTACTGCGCGGCCGCGGCCGCCACGTGCTGTCGGCTCGGTGGTCGGCTTTCAAGCTGAAGCCGGCTACGTCACCTGAACTATCTCGCGCATTCAGTACCATAAAGAACAGCAAGGTTCGTGGTTGTGATGGCGCGTCGTCAAACGTTAATAATTGTTTTCCTTGTCGTGGGACATCATCTTCTGCATGTTATAAACAACAGTCTTGTGCCCTGTATCGTCCCCAAAGACTGGAAAATGGCTGCTATTGCAGCGCTGCATAAAAAGGGAGCCACTGACAATCAAAGAAACTTCAGGCCCATTCCGCTTTTAAGCAACGTCTCCAAACTCTGTGAGAAAATTGACGTGTCACAGCTGACCTAATATTTGCTGGCAAACCACCTTTTCAATGAGACTCAACACGCCTACTTGCCCGATCACTGTACCGAGACAGCACTAGCAACAGCAGTGGCGCATGTCACCAACCATATTGATGCAAAGCAGGTTGAGTCACTAGCGTCGGTTGACCTCTCGAGCGCGTTTGATTGCGTCAGCCATCACATATTACTCCGAAAATTTGGATGGTATGGTATTGACCACACCTAGTTCAGGGACTATCAGTCCAACAGGCATTAGGGCGAGCGAGGCGGTAAATTCGTGTAACATGTCGCTACGGGTGTGCCGCAGGGAAGCCTGACTGGGCCAGTTCTGTTCTTACTTTACACGAACGGCATTCCTTTCCATCTGGGCTGCAAGATCATCAGCTATGATGACGACAGTCAAATTTTGGTTCCCAGCGAAATTTCCGACATCCCTTTGATGACAGCTCGCCTGCCACTCAACATGTCGCGCCTCGAGGCATGGTACCGGGCAAATGACTTAAAATTAAACGCATCCAAAACTTAGTATCTCATATCTTGTAGCCAGTGAATGCAACGGCGGCTCCCCAACGTCATCTGGCTCCGCCCTGAGCAAAATGCAACTTCGAAATTTTGTCACAGTACGTAGAAAAAATAGCAAGGAAAAGTCACCGGGTTTCGTGAAGCTGCGTCAAAAACCCTGGAATTGGCAAGCGAAAAACCCGAGGGGGCTGATTCAGTCCCCCTCCCCCTGCCGGGAATAGGGTTAAGGCCATTGTTGTCGGGAAAATCTAATAGATAATCTAATAAATAATCTAATAAAAAAAATCTAATAAAATCGGGAAAAAAAGAATGTAATATCTGGGTGTCATCAGCGTAAGACAAACGTGTGTGAACAAGCAAGGGAGGTCGTCCACAAAGATAAGGAAGATCACACGGACCAATCAGAAAACCCTGGGCTACGCCTTGAGTGAGAGGAAGAGTGAGGGATCCAGCAGAGACAACCTGTCGTCGTCCACTCAGGTAAATGCTAAACCAGTCTGAGGAAAAACCATATCACCCCAGTTTGGTCAAGAGGGCCTCCTGGTTAACGTTGTCGGACGCTTTGCTGAGATCGATGGTCGTGAGAGAGGCAACACGACCAGCGTCCACCTCTTCCGACATTCAGGTTTCAATGTCGAGCAAGGTATCCTTCGCTGAGTGGCATGGGCGTAAGCGTATTGAGATGTAGAAAAGAAATGCATTTGCAATAAATAGGAAGTTACCTGTGCGCAAACAACCTTTTCTGTAAACCTGCGTAAAACAGGTTAAATTGGATATAGGCCGAAAATTGCTTACGTCGGTCCGGTCGCCTCTTTTGTGAACAGGCACACACGAGCAATTTTCCAATCATTAGGCAAAGTATTTGGCAGGATGGAATGATTTATAATATGGAGAAGATGTGGACCGTTGGCGGAAAACGATCATTTGACTGCGATCAGAGAGACACCATCGACGCCAGCTGCCCTAGACGAAGCCCATGCGCTTGATGGCCAGAGAGAGCTCGGACAGGATGATAGGACGGAGGAGGCACGCCGGGTATAGCAGGCGAGCCAGCCGCTTCGGTCGCGAAACGCTGACCGACACTCGCGAAATGGTCGTTAAACACGTCAGCCATCTCGGGTGTGATTACAAGACTGGTTTCAGTACATTTTCGTGACAGCAAACCATACCATCTGTTCTTCTTCCGAAAATCGGAACGTTCAGTCACGAGGTCACCGCCCGAGAGGCGAACACGCAACAACGAGCACTTCACCTCGTTTCGGCACCTCCCATACACGTCTCGGGACGCAGGCGAACGTAGGCTGGCCAACGTCCTATCGGTGATGCATGCCCTCGGTGATTTCCGCGTTGCATCGCGGCCACGGACAGCTGGGCCGCCGCCGGGTGACGGTGACGAGCGGGCAGGTCGATAGCGGCGTTCCAGTTAGTCATGAAGGCGGCTACCTTGTCATCGGACGTGCTGGCGGTGTAGAAGGACTGCCGATCCGCCAGCAGGAGGCTCAAACAGAAGGCTGGCCAGTCCATGCGGTGTCATGGCCGTTCTGTTACTGTAGTTGGCTTTAACCGTTGTCTGCGCGCGCAAGTGGCCAGAAAAATTGGTTGATTGGCTGTGGGCTCCTCCAGTACTGTAACGGGGAGATGCTGTTCATGACTGTTGGCTTTTATCAGGTCTGGTAACGATAGGTTTCTTTAACCAGTTCAACAAAGCTGAGGTCATTCATAACAGTGGAGAAACTGCGCACCCTAAGACCGTCGGGGCTGAGGAGAGTAATATTAAAATCTCCTCGGACATTCAAAGGTTTCCCTGCAGCTACCCCATCCTCGAACTGCCCGCGCAGGTTGCTGATGCCATTGGCCATGGCCTCCGTTGGTGGGCGATAGACGACACCTGTCACCGCCGTGCTGTGGCCCGACCCCGTGTCGGACAGCCATAGCGTCTCAGCTGACTCGTCAGTGCCGATGATGCCCGGTCTTGTTGCGCGGAGGTGGTCGTCGACGATGACCACGAATCCACCCACAGGGAACCGAGCTACGCCGTGTGAGGTACGGTCGCACCGATGCATGCTGCGGCCCGGAAAGACGAGCACTTTGTCGCTTATTTGAGGTGTCATCCGTATTTCAGACATGCTTAACCCTATTCCCGGAGGGCTAGACGGTATGGTCGATTCCCGGCAGGGGGGGCGGATTCGACCCCCACCTGAGATCTCCAGAACTACTTGTCTGATTTCATCGCAACAAACGGCAATCGATTCGCCGTGACGTGAACCACATTTTTATAAAAAGAAATTTTCAAAATTTCGAAATTTGTGGCTGCAAGGGGGAAAAAAGATCAAAATGGGGGGTACTTTTGGACTTCTTATAACTCCGTTGTTTATGGACCGATTTCGATGAAACTGGCATCAATCGAGAGATTATGAATAGGGCTTTTACCATGGGTCCGCAAATCTGAAATTTCCAACTTTCGTAAAGCTGCGTTAAAAAGCCTGGAATTGGCAAGCAAAAAACCCGACGGGGGCCGATTCAGTCCCCCTCTGCCGGGAATAGGTTTAATGACAGCTCATCTGGCACTTAACCTGTCGCCTTGAGGCACGACATGCTGAGTGCCCGATGGGCTGCCATTAAAGAGATGGCAGAAGTTTTGGTGGAAGCCAAAATTTGGCTGTCGTCAGCATAGCTGATGATCTTGCAGTTTAGGTGAGAAGGAATGTCGTTCGTGTAAAGTAAGAACAAAACTGGCCCAGCCAGGCTTCCCTACGGTACACCTGCAGCGACATGCTGCACGAATTTACCGCCTCGCACGCGCTGGTGCCTGTTTGAGAAATAGCTCCTAACGAGGTGGGGTAAGTAATATACTACCAAGGCTTTTGGGGTAAGATGTGATGGCTGTTGCAATCGAACGAGCTCGAGAGGTCACTCGAGCGCGTTCGGCCATGCGTTCGGATGATGCATGCGGTGTCATGCGCGAGATAGTTCAGGCAGCGTAGCCGGCCTCGGTTTCAAAACGGAGCCGACAACACGCGGCGGCCGTGTTTGCGCAGTATTGTTCCTCACCGCCGCTCTGGCGCCAGTGTCGGGTAGTTCCGGAACTGGCCGCTTGGTGGCGGCCACACGACTGGCAGTGGTGGCGATTTAGCTCGTCAGCGAAGGCGGCCTTCTCCTCGCTCGACAGCCTGCACTGGGATGATGTCGATGTGGCGTTCTTCTGCAGGAGATACTTTCTAACCTCAGGCCATACGTTTATTGATTCCTCTAGGCGGGAGCTGCAGTAGGCGCTCTTGGCGTCTGCAATGAGCTGGCTGGCTCTGCGCCGCAGGTCGCGATACGTTGCCCAGTTTTCTGGTTGTCTGGACCGGTCGGCTCTGCTGTGTGCCCGGTCCCGGCAGAGTAGCGTTGCGCGCAGCTCCGGGTTGTCGTGTGGCCATGGAGCTGGCGTAGATCTGACTGGCTCGGTGAAGGTGAGGCAGTGGACGTCTACGATGGTGTTCCAAATGTGTAGCCAAGCCTTCCATTTTGTATTGACGCAGCCGGCCGTGTAAACTGACTCCCAGTCCGCAGCTGGAAAGTCCATCTTGATGTCATCCTCGTTTAGAGTTCGGTGGACCGGAACGTGATCAGCTGCTTACTACTCCTGTTGTAAGAAATGACAACCAGTCAGTTCATCTTCATATTTCCTCCAGAGACCTTCCTCGGTGATAGTTTTTTTCGAAGAAAGTTTCATAGCTCAATAGTTTAATAGTTAAATAGTTTGAAAAAGACGCAGTGCACGGGCATTGGCACATGCAAAAATTAACCCTCGTCCGATTAGGGCCTTCCGCATCACGCGGACGTAAAGCGGGAGGGCGGTTGGTTGGTACGACCCTTCGGCCGTTTCAACACCAAGCGCCCTAGAACGTCGCAGAAAAAAAACAGCGTGTTGCGCGTGACATGGTCTCGCAACTCGTACCTCTTTTTAAGGTCCCAGATCAACGGATGATCCTTTAGGTCGGGTAAAAGGTAAAAAATTCGCAGAAGGTGGTACTTTTTAGAGTTTAAGCGCAAATGAACGCCAAAGAATAAATAAAAGTGAAACGAAACGGACATCGTAGTGTTTGTCAGTCAATTATTGGTTCATCTGTAAACAACATGACTGTATTTTATCCATGGTGTCCGATTCAGGCCATGCGATGTCAATCCTTATCCAGCGGGGTCGTCGGTCTAATGCGTTCTCGGAGCTGCAGAAACATTTTTGCAGATACAAATACATACTGAAGGCAAATGTAGCATACATGATAACAAGAGATAACAACAATAAATAACAACAGATAGCATGCCAGCACTATTATCGAATTACATATAAAGGTCATCTAAGGTCATTTAAGGTCATCTTAGGTCATGCAAGGCTTTCTGAATCCCATAATCTAGAATGTGAAAAATCCACTTGATTTTCCAAACGTCCCAGTACGGAAATCCGCTACTGTGGTTGTCACGTGGCGTGCACACGGTGCGAAAAATTATCAAAACTCAAAGGTCATCAACCCTACGAAAGGATACATTTTGTTTTTGCGTCGCCGTTCTAAATTTGTCCAAGAGAAACACTGATTCCGTTGATTACCTCATTTCATGACGTCTTTTCTTCGTTTTTTAATGAAGTTTAATCATTTCTAAATTAGTCTGCGGTGGATTGTATGCAGCTTTCATTATTGGCTGTGGCTGCTGGCATTATAACTGCCTCCTGAACAATGCAGTCTTTCTTGCAGTACGGAGTAGAGCTGCTCCTTCTCACGACCCTCTGGTCATTGGCGATGGCTCGATGTAAATCTAGGTATACGTATCACCAAGCACCTGAACGAACTGTGCCACTCACTCAGCGCGACTGCAGTGACCTGCCGCTGAGATCCCGTAGCGGTCTTCACCTGGTGAGGCCAGCCATGAGCAGGCCGATCCCAGTGTACTGCGACCTCACAACTGCCGGTGGCGGCTGGACGGTCATTCACCGTCATGACGGCACTTGGCCCCGAACCAGTTTCCACGTCGGCTGGCAGGAGTACAAGTGGGGCTTCGGCTCTCTGGATGGCTCATTTTGGCTGGGCAACGAGTACCTGTGGCGCTTCACATCGCTACTGGACAGGCATTTTGAACTGCGCGTCGAACTGGAAGACTTTGATGGCACCAGAAGGTACGCGAAATATGATTTGTTCAAGGTATCGTCGGAAGAGGACGGGTACAGGCTCACTCTGGGCAGGTACAGCGGAAACGCGAGCGATAGCCTGGGGTACCACAACGGCGCAAAGTTCTCCACATTTGACCTGGACCACGACACGGACAAGCGGAACTGCGCAAAAACATTTGGTGGTGGGTGGTGGTTCCGGAAGTGCTTCGCAGCATTCCTCAATGGAAACTACTACGTAAAGAATCCTGCACCACATGGAAAAGGCATTGTTTGGGCAAAATGGAAGGGCTACAGATACTCTTTCAAAGATGCCGTCATGAAGATAAGGCCCACCAATTCAATCGGAGGCTGCTTTCTCTGAAGGACTTGAAATCAATAACGCAGAAGTGTTTAAGAAAGATATAAATATTTGGTACATCCCCATCTTGTGTTACGGCACCACATCTTCGTTTGGTAATCACGTGTCGGTTTACGCGTCATAAATCTGGTGAATGGCTTATTTTTGCTGTCTTCAAGCTTTCTAAAATGGCGAGCTGCTATCGTTCTCGTCCAAATACAAATTTTCAAACAGTTTGGTCCATGACGTATGCTTTCTGATGTCACTAGGTAGTAGATGCTTTGGCATTTCTATGATTGATCACTTTCTATTGATGATCCCTGAAGAATTGCCATCTCGATTAGCTCCAGATTAAATATAATTTAACAGTTTCTGCAAGGACCAGTTTTATATGAACTTATCCGAGCTGCCTGATTCGATAATGTTCGCGATCGAAGCCCTCACTTAGCAGAGCGTGTTGCATGGACTTCGAGCCGTATACTCGAAGCTTTTTCGTTTTTGGCTAGCCACAGAAAGCCGGACCTTCACCAGAGTGGGTAGGGGAGGGGTGCTCTCATGAGCGTCCTCCCTCCCTGCCACCCGGCCTGGCCAATATGATATAATAACAAGAACATAATGAAAATAAATATAAAGGAGCCAAAATACCAAAGCTGAAGGCCACGGTTGGGTCAAATTTAACCCATGTTATGGCGTGATACTCCATACATGTTTCCTTGTCTATTTCGTGGATATTCGAAAAAAGGCACTTTCTAAATTCCTTGGGCACAAATTAGCCTTGAAATGGAACAATCTATTGTGCACATGCAACACTGCAGCATTTTTAGGCATCAAACTCGGAGTAATACGAGCACGCTGATGGTCTCCATCTGACACCTCTAAATGACCCTACAAGTTAGTTTGTTGCATGTTGCACAATAATGAAAAGACCGATATCTCCATGTCCGTCATCCAGAACGTCAGACAGACGTGATCTCTTTACTCACTGAACTGAAATCTGCATAAAACCACCCAGGATCAAACCACAAAAAAACAGTGCAAATTTTCAGGAAACTGCTGAGCAAGCTGTACATGCAGTTTGTTTCAAGAAAATTGGATAATCCATCTGGTCGTATCCAAAAAACAGTTCATTCAGTTCCTTTTCTGAAATGTATTCTCAAGGGACCCGGAAAATGAGAACTGCACATTTAACCTAGGACGACCTAGCATGAGGTCATACCTGCTTCGTGTCAAGCTCTCAGGCCAAGCTGATATGCAATGCAAGCCGCAGTCACCATACATTGTTAAGACATGGAAAATACGGCAGTGAAGTTGTAGGAATGGTTTTGTTCTGTTCCTCTGCGCTTCAACTCATCCTCGACTGTCTGTTTACGCACTAGGGGTTCCTATCCCGGTCGGTTGACATACTAAAGCATTTTATACAAAAATATCATGCATTTAATGGTACCGTGGCTCTTCTGACAACAGGTGGCGCGCCGGCAAGATGACACTCAAAACACACGCATAGATAAGAGACTAGCCCGTATCTCACGGATGGCTATGTACAAATAATAATATGCTACCAGGTGACGGCCTCAGGCCATCCTGGCTATTCCACGATGGAATCCCACTCGAGTGCCCTCATACGTTCGGTTGAAAGGCAGTGAAGTCTCCAGGAGGACTGTGGACGACGTCGCTGCGAGAAGAAAAGGTAAGGGAAGAAAACTCTCCGCTCAGCTTTTCCTCTTTCTCTCTGGAGCGTCAGTGCCGGGTGATTATATGCCACTGCCGGGGCGAAGTCTAGACCATGGTGTATACAAGTCTCGCTCCTCATCAGAGGGGGGTCAATGTGTCGCCGACAGCAGCTGCCTCGGCCCAGCCGGCGGAGAGGCACGTCTCATGAGGTGCAATGTACAACGAGTCGCAGGGCCGAGGAGACCGCACACGCGGCATCTGCCGCCTCCTGCGCGGTCGAGCCCTCTGGACGGCTGTCGGTCGAACACGGCGACCTCGCCACATCGTGTTTGTGCGCTGGCGACCTCCTCTTTTTCGTCGAGCGTACGATGTCGAGAGGCTCAGTCTGTTCCACGAAAACAAAATTGGACGTCGAATCGCAAAACACGGTCGCTTTCATGACGTCAGTAAGAGGTGACCCAAGATGTCCACGTTGGCAGTTTTTTGTCCGTATGTGGAAAAACGATGTCAGAAAAGGCGCTGGAAGTTTCAAGACGTCGCATTCATTCGTCTGGGAGATACCTAAGAAATGCTCCGGGGGATGGGGTAAACGCCCCCCTCCCCAGTCAATGGCGTGTTAATGTATGTTTTTATAAGTAAACGATAGTATAGTTTAATGCAGTCCGCTGGTCATCCCATTAAAAACGCAATGTTTCTCTGATGCGTCCTACAGCCACAACATGCATAAGGCTATTGGACTCATCAATGTTTTTACCGTCAGCAACCTTCGTAGTTGCTGTCACTGCTCCCCGGCCGAGACGCCTTAATTCCAAATGTTTAGTTCGTGATGGCTCCGCAGGTAACATAGGAAATGCAACAGGAATAAAGTAATAACTGTTTTTCAACATTTTCTACTCCAATTACTTGTGAATACATGCGTTCGTTAGGAATATTTGGCAATTCTTTGTGTTTTACTTTGCAGAGGTTAGATATAAGAGCGAGGATGCAGGTTAAATGTAGATACCGACATCACACGATTCCTATAAAAGCGATTATAATTCAGAAAAAGCTCAAACGTAGTACGACCGTACCCATCCTCGACTCCAAGACATTTGCCAACATTCGGCACTGGAAACATTCAAACTAGCCCTTCATGCTACCAGGGCCGGGAGCACCACCCGCAATATATGAGCTAGGGTGTCTATTCGGAGTTTTCATAATTGTCACACATTCCAAGGCATCAGAAATAAAACAAGGATCCGACTTCAACCTCCAAGGTGCAGCGAGTCTGGCGATATGTTATTTGTGAGAATCAAATTTGTTAGCAGGCCTGATATTGGCCACATACTGAACATTGTGACCAATGGGATTTTCGCTTTTGCCAGCCACGGCGAAGCTGTGCTTCCATACCGAACTGAAGGGGCAGGCTTAACACTATTCCCAGAGGGCTAGCGGTATGGCCGATTCCCGGCAGGGGAGCGGATTCGTCTCCCCCCCAGATCTCGAGAACTACACATCGGATTCCATCGCAACAACCGGCGTTCGATATACCATGACATAAACTACATTTTTATAAAAAAGGTTTCAAAATTTTGAAAAGGTTGGATATAGGAAAACAAAGTCAACGTTAGGGTTATTTTTGAACTTCTTATAACTCTGTTGTCAGGGGGCGAGTTTGATGAAACTGGCATGAATCGAGAGATAATGGATGGGACTTTTACCATTGGTCCATGCATTTCAAATTTTGAGAAAATCCATAGGCGTTCACAGGATTTCAAAAATAAGAGGAATAAATTTTTCAACAGCTAAATAAACAAATAAGACTTAAACACTTTTATGACTTCTCCTAGTCATTTTATGCCAAAAAAGTACAAATCGCACTATAATGTTTGTATAATGTTGGCATAGGCGGTGCCAGGGACATGAAAAAGGGCAACTGTCATGGTCACATGTTCACTTTTTTTTTAGGTCTCATGGTCACTCTTGACCATTGACTTAAAATGCCCTTCAGTGACCTTGGAGTCACTTGGAATAATCTCGTGTGCATTTAATATTATCTGTAAACGTTTTTAATCATTTGAATTCCAATTTTCGGCTATTGTGCTATAGGGTACGCACACTGACATTTTAGGCCATAGCTCCGTGACCCGACCTTATATTAAGCTGAAACGTGGTACACAAGTAGAGAATACCATTCTACGCCACATATATTTTGGGTTTAGGGATTTTTTTTATTTATTTTTTTTATTTATTTATTATTATATATTTATTATTATATATTGTTATTATATAATGTATTATATGTATAATGTATTATGTAATGTATAAATATATTATATTATTATTATATAATATATAATATATATTTATTATTATTATTTTTATTATTACATTTAGATATAGGATTTCAAAAAATAGCGCTGAAATTATTACTATAAAAGCAAGCATTTACTTTTGGTCTTGACCTGACCTTGTAAAGTAACCTCAAATGAACAAAATTGCATTGGCACGTTGCCGAATTATTTAGCTAGACATTCATGTCAAATCCTAAGTTCTTTCTTCAAAACGCTATTTTTAGTCATTTTCCTTTTATTCTCAACATGGCCGAAAACTGCCTGGGGTGCCTCCCAAAAACGTTGCCTGGCTCCGCCCATGAGTAAAATGGAATTTTGAAATTTTATCCCAGTACGTAGAAGGAATAGCTGGGAAAGGTCGCTAAGTTTCGTGGAGCTGCGACATAAACGCTGGAATTGGCAAGCAAAAAAACCCGTGGGGGATGATTCAACCCCCCTGCCCGGAACCGGATTAACCTTAATCCCGGCAGGGGGGCCGAATCCGCCCCTCCTCGGGTTTTTTGCTTGCCAATTCCAGGATTTGTAACGAAGCTTCAGGAAACTTGGTCACTTTTCCTAGCTATTCTTTCTACATGCCTTCACAGAATTTCAAAATTCTATTTTGCTCAGGGGCGGAGTCAGGTAACGTTTTTGGGAGGCACCTTAGGCCATTTTTGGCCATGTTGAGGGTAAAAGGAAAATGTTTGCCAAAAACAGAGTTTGTAAGATAAGACTTAAAATTTTATATGGATGTATAGCTAAATAGTTGGGCAATGTGCACACAAAATGTTGTTTATCTGAGGTCATTTTATAAGGTCAGGCCAAGGTCAAAAGTCAAAATTAGTTTTTTTGCAATAATTTCGACGCCGTCCAAACCCGGAATACATATGACGTAAAAGGGTGCCTTCTACTTGCGTACCAAGTTTCACCTTGATATCAGGTCAGGTCACGGAGCTATGACTTAAAATGTCAGTGCGCGTAACCTATATAGCAATAGCCAAAAAATGAATTTTTTGAAATAGAGTGAATTCAAATGATTGAAAACGTTCACGGATAATATTAAATGCACACGAGATCATTCCAAGTGACCCCAAGGTCACTGGAGGTCATTTAAGATCAAAGGTCACAAGTTGATCTGAGAAACGGGCGGCCATGACAGTTCCCCTTTTTAATGTCCCTGGCACCGCCTATGCTAACATTACACAAACATTGTAATGCGATTTGTACTTCTTTAGTATAACATGACTAGCAGAAGCCAAAAAAGGTGTTTACGTCTTTTGTTCATTCAGTTGTTAGAAAACTAATCCTTCTAATTTTGAAATCCTGTGAATGCCCATGAATTTTCTCAAAATTTCAGATTTGTGGACCCATGGTAGAAGCCCTATCCATAATCTCTCGATTCATGCCAGTTTCATCGAAATCGGTCGATAAACAACGGAGTTATAAGAAGTCCAAAAGTACCCCCATTTTGACATTTTTGCCCCCCTGTATCCACAAATTTCAAAATTTTTAGAATTTCTTTTTGTAAAAATGTAGTTCACGTCACGGCAAATCGATTGCCGTTTGTTGCGATGAAATCGAACGAGTAGTTCTCGAGATCTCAGGGTCGGGCCGAATCCGCCCCCTGCCGGAAATCGACCATACCGTCTAGCCCTCCGGGAATAGGGTTAAACTGCATGGCCACGCGTACTTCTACGAACAATTCCCAGCGCTAGGCAATGGAAAGCGGGACTGTTCTTGTAATCAATGTATGCTACTACGTGATTCGTCCAATGGTGCACCGAAACCGAAGTAGCCTTGATTTGTGCGGCACCTGAGCCTTTTTCTGCGTCAAGATGTAAGGAGCACCTACGGTAAGAAGATACCACAAATGGAAAAGAACGTCGTAACGCAATGAAATTGCACAGTTCATCCAGCAGCTGACCTGGAAAGCTTTCTTTTCAGCGTGAGTATAGGACATTGTTGTAAGCAGGTTAACCCTCGCCCGGGCGCGTTGTTTTACCACGTTTACCACGTTTGTTTTACCACGTTGTTTTACCACGTTTCGCTATGCGGAGGACATCGGTTCGGCCCCGTGGCGTTTGGTTGAGCTGACCCTAATTGAGCTGAAGCCACGAAACAGAAACGAGTGTGTTGCTCGTCCTGAGAGAAAGCCGACAGAATCCGGTTTTGCGGTTTTACATCTTACGGTGGCCTCCCAGATCAGGTCAATGGCCGAAATATGCGAAAATCGCGAGACCTTTCGTTTCGTCGGCCATGGAGTAACACGACGTGCAAAAAGCGGGCTCGTACAATAACCAGAGGGCTCCTCGAAGCCTTGAAAATCCAATGGTACCCTTCAGCATTATTTCCGGTCAGTGACGCAGGTCAGATCATGTCAAACTCCGTGACCGGCTGCAACGTCATGGAATTTAGAGCCACCTGGCGGCCAAGAGGTGGACATGAATGAGTGGAAACTGTGTAAAATAGATGCTGAATTTGAAACCAGCACTTCAAAATGCCTCAGAGACCACCTGACGTCGAAAAACGTCATCCGAAGTAATCCAGGTTTAGTGGCTGGTTGACCTTGAAACGCTCACAGAACTTGTGGAAAGGGGAGCAGTGGTCATTTCTCATCTCGCTTGACCCCAGCTTTCATATCGAGTCATTTCCAGCTACATGCTGCGGGAATCCGCGAATTCAGCGCAAAATGGTCGTAGGTGTCCCTCTTTATGACGTCGGAACTCCGTGACCTGGCATGACATCGAATTTATTTTTACCAGAAAATGCGAAATTAATGCTCCAGAGTACTGACAATTTGAGGGAAATCAAATCAACCATGTAGAAATTATTACAAGCACAGAGGGTTGGATGTGACTGACACCCCCCCCGCGCTTGGGGAGTGTTGTGTAAATGGCGCGTTTGGCAGTGTAAGCACGTGACATGTCACAGTGAGAACTGCATGGTTTTCAACACCGTACAAACGGCGTGACGTGCCTAAGAAATCCCAACAGTATTGTCCCTTTGGTGCAGTTGAGATCCGTCATTTTTGGCCGAAAAGTCTTGGAATTTCGCAGCAAAAGATTTTAGGGGAGGCTTGCTGAAACACGGAAAGTAGATATGGTAAAGGCAAGGTTCGCGCCATCCATTCAGTCAACCCGGAATCGCCTGACGTTTTGTACCCGCCACCGCCTGGAGCGTCACAGGTGATGTAAGCACATAACACGACGTTGGAAAAACTGAAATCGGTTTGTACATCACACCAACAACCGAAGTCTTGAGCCGTCAGTTAGGTAACAAACGAAATGTCACGATCCTTTGCATCAGAAGCATGCCAAAATGTTACGAAATGTCGGGTTAGGGTCAGCCTAAGTCAGGTGAAATATTGGTCTCACTTTGCATGCGAAAGAACGATACTTTCTCGACACCGTTTTGATCCACGTAGGAAAAAAACAAAAATGAAACCTTCTGATGGCCAGTTTTCCATTACCTGACCTTCACCCGGCCAATGTCAGTCTAGGTCAGGTCAGATGAGGTTGCGTTACTCTTCCTGCCAAAGCGCAGTAATGACTCTCTGGGATTCTTAACTGTGGCAAGAACCGAATTAAAATGACATCTCGTGATGACTGAATCTGCTCTGTCTGCATCTTACCGCGTCAAGGTCAAGCCAGGTGAGGATAGTCATTTTCCTTTCCCTTAGTAGGAGTAATAATTGTTCTCTGCTGCTACTGAACGATCTTCATTTGTTTGTTTGTTTTTTATTTGCTAATGAACGGCATTAATCTGTTGCAGCGGAATGTTGAATTTCATTTCGCTTTGACATCTACCTATGACGTGATCTGACATGACCTCATATTGCATTTGGAGAATCTTGCTAAGAGGTGCATATAGATTTGCCTGTCTGGCTTAAACGATAGAGGTCAGCGGCATCCACTTCTATCACCCACAATGCACATCAGTCCAATTGTCGTCATGCATGTGACCCGGCATAACCTCTACAGTTGAAGTATGACGGTCGTATATCCTTTTGTGGACCGTATGCTATGTAAGTCCAAATAATTCATGCAATATATTTGCGAATGTTATCAAAAAAACGAAGCGCATTCGCGCCACCGCCAGAAAAGGCGGAAACATGCATGAAAGAGTTCACTTATGGCGTCATATCTCCATGACCTGACCTAACATGAAAATGGTTTGATGTCAGAATATGTAGAAGTGATTGATAAACACGTACTGCAAATTTGGCCAGGCTAACTCTAACGGTTCAGAAGTTATTCACGAAACAGTCGGGGTGACCTGTCTGACACACCCCGGGCAATGCCGGGTTAAGCAAACCAGAAAAAATAATTTATGGATATTTCTCCACGTTTTCTGTTCTATTTCCTACGAAACATGCTTACCTTATGGCAATAAAGCTATTCCCGCATGAGGATTTAATGTGATATCAAAGATCATCGGGCATAAACAATGGACAGCACATTGTCAAGATAAATACGATTACCCAACAGTCAGCCTAAAGTTTATCGGAATTCAAGACATAACGTCGCCCATTTAGGCAACGGAAAAAAACATTTGCAGTTTTCTGAAAATTTTACAATCTTACTGTCATTGTCAATAATTGTTCACAACATATTCCATGTGAAAACCAACACACACCAAGAGAGTTCATGTTCAGAATAGAGCTTTAGAGCTGTCACTTTGTTGGATTCGGAAGGCCTGCCCCGCCCCGCCCCGCTCAGTTAAGTATGTCTGGAAGCCCATGCCCGCCCCACAAGAAAATTTTTGAAACAAAAGCCCATGTAAGCCCACAGTAAAAACTAAGGGTTTCAAACTTAATGCTATGTAACAGTAGCAGATGCTGCTGATTTATATACGTTGGCTTTAAGGAGGTGCTTAAGCTCTAAGCCAGAACCAGACCGAAAATTTTCAGCGCATTTTTTGCGCAGTTTCAGTAGTCAAATGGTCCTTTCCCCGTCCCCGAAGTGAAAGAGTGTCAGGGAAACCAACCCCAGTAGAAAGCCTTGTCACCTCCGTTCGGATGTTATAAAAAAAAAAACACACTAGAGAGTAAAAATCGTGGCACCCTTCCTGGCACTCCTGGTTTGAGAAGTTGGCGATTTATTAGAAAGAGCCCATTTAAAAGAGTCAAAATCGCTTTGAAATACCCCTGTAGGGGTCAAGTGACCCTTCGATGGAAATACCTGACACTCTTAAAAGGGCGATGACATCCCACATAACACCCCGACGGCGTTTTTAGTTTCCTCGTTGCATAGCCGCTGTCGGTAGGTTCCTCGTGACGTCATTTTCCACCCATTGGCCGCAATCGTTTCCGTTTGCAGCTGACGTATACAGCGAGTCGGTTATGGCCAAATATCTCTCTCTACGTTTGCAGCTGCGGCCGTAGGTCTCTGCTGCGTCGCGGGCTGTGACGTCGACCCACGTCACAGTGGGCCTAGTGACGTCTGTGGATGACTGGAGATTAATCTCTAGCAGGTGTGGACTTCAGGTGACTTCAGGTGACTGGAACTGGAGCTCGCAAGAACGACTCACGACCGGAAACATCACTATAACTATCACGCAGGCAGTGAGAAATCTACCGCAGACCAATCTAACTTCGGCGTCAAACAGCAGCAAGATCTCAGGTGTCTGAAGCGTCCTTGAGGGCATGCGTGCTCCATACCATCCTGGCCGCACGCGCCGAGTGCCTTGTTTTTGCCCAAATTCCCACAGTGATTACGATATTTTTGTGTTGATGACGTATTAGCAAAAAGCAAACTGGGAACACAAATTCAGATCAGACACCGGGAAAAGAAGCACCGACACTGGCAAGCGCACACGCATCATACGAACATATTTACCAGTCTCGTATGCATGTAAAGCAAAACTGAACTACGATCGAAGCCACATACGCTTGATGCATTCCTGGAGGCAGTTCAGGGCAAACCTGGTATTTTCTTCCCTGATGTTCCTGGGGGGACTGGCAGTTCGTTGAAATCGACACGCTTTTCAGCAACGATACGTTTTCAGGGCAGTAATACCTTAGCCAACGCCAACAGCGGTACTGTCCCAACTCTTCTTAACGGTGGTACAAGGACGCATCTCACATTTAAAATAGCTTTGTATTTTCAAAGGATGATGCTCCATTACCATGCACTATATGTGATGTGTTTCATTAGTAGAAGCTTCCTCAATGGCCAAACTCGTAATGACCGGTTTTTAAATTTCAGGGTAAGGGACGCATTAGGAGTACGCAGAAGACACCAAACTTCAGCACTGCAACGTCATCACTACAAAAGTTACGAGTACGTGCAAACAAAACGAGGGAATGGGAAACTCTTGCCCGTCCCCCTCCCACCCACTAACATCACCACCAGCGCGACTGTTAAACCCTAACCCACACAAGTTCGTACAAGTGGCCAACCTTCCCATCGACTCCCTTTACAGTGTGGCGTCTGCCAAAGACACGATTCGGGTTTGAGTGGACAGTCCGGAACCCGGCCTCCTGAAGCCGCCTAAAAACCTCGTAATACCGCCTCAGAGTCTTCATATCCATGTGCACTTCCATGCCAAGCTGCCAAACCTCGTTCAGACCCTCCATGTCGCTCTCCAGCCAGTCCCATTCGCTGCCCTCGATGTCCACCTTCAGGTAGTGGATCGGCGAGCGCGAGTGGCCCAGCATGGCCCTCATGTCGGTCAGCGTCATCATGCTCCAGCCCTTCTTCCCCTTCCCCGTCTTCCCGCCCAGGCCGATCTTGTAGAAGCGGGCGCCGAACTCGGTGACGCTTCGGTTGTACGACGTCATGGACGGGTCGAAGGCGTGCACCTGGCAGCCGTAGGCGGTGACGTCCCGGTCGTAGCTCCACTCGTTGGAGATGCCGACCGAGTAGACGAGGCAGCTGCCCGGCGGCGGCGCCACGCCGCGGTCCAGGCACACGAACTTGTCGCCGTCCACGTGGTTGTTGGCGTTCTTGCCGCCGAAGAGGCTGAGGCGGCGGCAGCAGCGCTGCGGCTCCTCGATGTAGCGGAACAGGGCCGCCGCCAGCGCCGCGTCGTCGGCTGGAGGCGGCGGCAGCAACCACTCGGACGGCGCCTCGACGGCTGCGGTCGGCACCCTGGCGGCACGCCGAGGTACGACTTAAGCCGCGACCTGTCTGGTAACATGACAGTTTGTATCAAACGATATTCGAGACAGAAACGGCGAAGGGAGCAACGTGCGAGGTCTGTACAACAGGCCTTTTTGGTCTGAACTCGTTCGGGAAAAAGAAGACCGGAATGTTGGCGGAGACAATGAACTCTTAGAGAGATCAGGCTGTTGCATGATGAAAGGCACTGCCCTGACGCTCTATGCCGTATGAACCCTAACCTTTTGAAGTGACGAAGTTCACATCATGGCTCTCAAAGCTGCCGGATCCGAAAAAGTAAACCTGCAGTCGTGCTGAATTTCCCCATATTCCGTATATTCTTCTCAAGAGTTTTATCTGAAGACTTTCCAGAGCAAAAAAAAGTTCTAACTCTGGTTCTCAGAGTTGTCCCTGAAGGGAATCAGACAAAGACGTCTGAAAACTCATTACCGTTTCCGCGGTATTAATCGTATGCTATATCTAACACAGCATATGATGTGTAATATATAATCAATGCCCATGCTACGTATGCTATGTGTATCTTTTCCTATATAACCAGTCCCCATGCTAAATGCACCTTTTTACACCAGTAATATACGATATAATATAGCATGACATAATATGATATATGGTATCATAATATAATATAATACAATATGAGCAATTTCGGTGTGGTATACTTCTTCTTAATACTTCTTAATACTTCTTAATTACTTTCTTAATACTTCTTCAATACTTCTTTTTCCTAACCCCAAAACAGTATTTATGAAAAAAGTCCTGAGCTCTAGCATTAGCCTGACATCAGCCGGATTTGGGAATTCCAAGAATTTTGTTCCGAAACAGGTTACAGGCCAATGAACTTAAGCATAACCATAAAATTTTTATTGACTTTGTGACCCTATGGTCCAATAACATAAACCTAAAATTTCCAGACCATGCGTAAAAATATTCAAAACTCAAGTGTGCAAAATTTCAGAGCGGTCGCAGCAATTGTCATCTCACGAGGAGCGCATCCTCCCCCCCCCGTTTTAGCGAGGGTTAAACAACAACGAAGTTTCGGAGCGGGAGAGATCAGCAGAAAGTCTGCATTAAATGTGTCACCATTAGTGTCTTATCGATAGCAAAGTCCAATTTTCCTGCGGGCAAGCTTCGGCGGCACCAAAACTGACCGCCTATCTACAGACAACTGCAAAAAAACTGAGAAACTAGCCACATGTGGCTGATCTCGGCTTTTCCAACGACGGTTTTAAAGAGGTGAAGGTCTTGTTCAGTGCGGACGTGACGGACGTTATGGTCCAACATTCCGATTGCTAAAGCTAGACAAGACATTCGGATTGCTAAAGCTAGACAGCCGGTGGCAGTGAAGGCTGCCTTGGGCTGTCATGACCCTAGGATACCGAGTCGTGGAGGGTCATCATGTCGGAAAGCTTCCCACAAACCTTAGCCAATGCGAGCCACGCTCGCAATGTAACGTCGGATGAAGAGCAAGTTCAATGTCTCCGCACGTGGTACCTAACGACCACCGTAAAAATGGCACCTAGTTTAATTGACCCTCAAGTCCAATTTTCCAAAATTTCGGACAAATCTGAAAAAGGAAATCGTTGCATCTTTCAATGAGACAAACGGATACGTTTGACAAAATGTTGTAATTTTTTGGAGGACGGTTCTACTCGATCTGTCTCAGATCAGCGACCCGTGGCGACGCAGACTTAACCCGCGCAGTGGAGGGGGGTTCCGCACTCACTACTGGAAGGGGGCACAAAAGTGCCCCTCTCTCACCTCAGATACACAAAGAGCTAGAAACATAACATTTCAGGGACAGGATGGGATCATAACGATCTACATTGTGTGCAATTTTCATCACCCTAGCTCAATATCTTCGGGATAAAATGGGGTCAAAAAGGTCAACCTTGGACATTTTCTAGGCTCGTGCGGACCATTCCGTACGACTTTTCAAACGAAACGGCAAAAGTGTGTCTGTTTGAGCATTAAAACGTGGAATACAACAATTTCCATTCATTTAGAGTATTGACTGAGGCTATCAAGTCCAGGTCATCTCAGGTTATTAACCTATGCGTCATTTTTTTCATCTTTTGCAAATCAGATTTCGAGCAACAAGGGACAGACTGAGTGTAAATAAGGGTGCTACACGCATCTTTTGACGTGTTTTCAGTGAAGGTAGACAATAACGGTACATTTGATCACTTCCAGCGTTTATATTTTTGTATGAATGTATATGTGCATATGTATATACATGTATCAATGTCCCAAACGTGTTTTAGTATGGTCTTTGAATGCACATTCCATACAAATCGACATACTGCGAAGCAGATCTGGACCAGATTACAAAATAGTTGACCTTGAACTTTGATGACCTTGATCCTTATCGACCTTGGCTTTAGTCTTCGTTCATCCATTACTTATGCCCGAATGACGTCGCGTAATTGTGTTCAAACGGTAATCTTAGGTAGAACATTAGTCCCTTCACAAAGTTCCCATCTGTCAGCGACAACCGTTGTTTTCATTATGTTTGTTTGATTTCAAATGCTTGAAACTTCAAAAAAGACATTCGGCCAATTTTCGATTTTCTGCGTCATTCAACGAGTTATTCCGTTGCCATAAATTTCACAAAGTACCAGCAACCAGCTCCGATCCGTTCTCGAGATTTCCAAGAAAAACAGGTGGCGGGCACAAAAGACTTTCATTTTGCATTTCCAGCGCGTGTGTTAACCTGATGTGCGTGTGTAGCAGTCTTACCTGCACGACGAGCGACCGTGTCCCGGTGACGCGCCACGTAGCGCATTTCCTTCTACTGAAATGGCGTCAGCAGTGACACCTAGCGGCAGATTGTGGCATTTTGATTGGCTTCGCTGCTTGTGTAGGCGTCGCTATAGTACCACGGAATCGTTCACGGCCCATTGCTTAAATCGCGTGCGCATTTCAGAGAAACCAAAATATTCGGCGAACCTGCAGGTTATGAGCGAAGTTTTGTCAATGAATTGAGTACAATATTTTTCCACAAGCTCTCATGAGAACCCAGATGCTTTTCCGTAAATCAGTCGGTATTTTTAGCAGTTCCTGAAAGACCGTACTAGACTCGCCCGGAGCGAGAAGAATCTCCTCCACTGCTCGAGGCAGTCTTAACATTTCCTTGTGCTTTTTTTCGAAATCAAGCTGTCATCCCACAGATAATAACTTCATGAGTGGAAATTTTCCAAAGCACGGGGTACTCACCACAACATAATGGAGTTGGACGCTGCAGTAACGCGTGCAATGCAATTACAGGAAATAGGACACCACAGCAGTCCCAAATTGTTACTCATCTTTCAGACAAGAAGAAACTGGCTTTGTGGCAATGATGAGCACGTCGCCAATGAAAGGTTCATGTACAAGAATGCAAGTAATTTTCCGTGGAACCATTTGGCAAACATATTGGAGATTCGCCTTACCTCGGTGTTTTAGTATGGGAGAAACAACAGATTCTTCAGGAACGAGAACTTCAGGACGAGACCTCGGCTGAATGCCCGTGGAAAGAGTCAACCCAGCGTCCTGTGTTGGCCCCGCCTGCTGTTCTAGCCCAAAGACGTAGGACCAACATAGACCCAGGTCGGCATCGCTGATCTAAAAAAACTTCTCCACGGTCGCAAAACGTCATGAGACAAGTAAGGTACACCTAAATGCTGTCTTCAAGCTGCATCACTTTGGGCAAATAAAAGAGGTGGCCAATCTCGCTGATGCCACTAGTGAACACAGACACGAGAAGAGGTGGCAAAAAACGCTCCATAACGCGTCGCCTCATTGACGTATGATGTTGAGGATGATATGATATATGATATGATATGATATGATATGATATATGATATGATATGATATGATATATGATATGACGTATGATATGACGTCGCCTCATTGCTGTTTGGCTCTGCTGGTCAAACAGCCTTTTATTGCGAGGCCGCAATCAGACGAAAGAAGGGGGGGGGGACAAAAAGACACCCTTCCACTGCGCGTGTTGAGAAACTTGCACAAAGTGCAAAAAGGATTATTAATCTTCGCGGGGTTGGGGTGAGGGGCATGCAAATCTCTGCTGCAATTTTCGGACGCCGGCAAAAAAAGAAGAAAGGAAAATGCAAAGAGATATGAAACTGGGAGTGCCTTTTCATACATTTTTACATCTTTTGTCAATTTTTAAGCTAAACGTCGCCTTAAGTTATTGAAGTAGGACAAGTCAAGTAAAACCATGTTCGAAAAATAATAAAAGTGGCTTAACGTTCTGTGTAATGTACCAATTGCCATGAAACTTCGCATACTGATAAAACGTGGAAAGAAAACAGTTCTACTATATTCAATTTTTTCAGAAATCTTGAGGTCATGACCATAAATCAACTGAACTTTCTGCCTTATTTACGCTTGCTTTTGGGATTGCGGGGCTGGTCCGGCTGTTTTCAAGTTTGGATATACATTAGCGCTCCTCACGTCATTTACCCACGCAACTAAATCCCTTGACCCATGACCAGGGGTCAGGTCACGTTTCATACCGAATTCCCAGGCTCGCCACTGAGTACAATCTTTTGAACCACATTGTTGAAACGCCTGTTGGTGGCCATGTGCTTCGGGAACACTAATATATGATAAGAGCTTATTTGCCAGTTGTGTCCCGAACTTATTTAACCGAGCCTGATCTCATTTTGCCTTTCGAAACATTATGCTTGTTTTCATTGCGGACACAGTTTGTACGATCCCAACTGACAACAACGATACCCGTGCCTCCTTCTTTACAGTTTGTACTGCCCCAAACGTGCTATTTGTCGTCGCCAAAATACGAACCCTTGCTGTCGCGAAAATAACTTCCCGCAAAAGGTTTGACTTTTAAATCGCGGGAGTGCCAGCCAGTATCTGAGTATCAACGCAAAAAATGCCTTGGGCAACGGATTTGATGACAGCGAAGGGTTACTACACGATCCGATGTTACACAGTATTATCCTATACCACGTTGCATCAATGATAATGTGACAGATTACACGAGACACCCGAAACGCCCGACATAAAGACGTCTATACGTTGACCTAGGTTGACGTTGCTTGACTTAAATATCACAGCTACAGACTTTATATACGTCATCACCGAAACACCCATAAACATTAAAAAAAAACACGAGACTCTTGCCCTAACCATAATACGATGTTTTGACTTTTATTCTCAGCGCTACTTGAAATGGTCAAATTTGGCCTGAAACACCCCTCTTCCGCATGTCATAGGTAAATCAGACATTCTTTTTAGAGTGAAATCCCTTTTGAGCCATGCAGAAGCCTTGGTTATTAAAGTTTTCTGTCAAAAATGTCAAAAAGATAATTCGACCTCACATGACGTCAGGTGGCTTTAAAATTCACCTCATTAAAAGAACACATTTTTATTACTGTTCAGCCAGGAGCGTTCCCAGCTGTTTTTACCTTTGCCCTGGAACTTATAGTCCTCGAAATCATGACCTCCCTCCCCCGGCCCGGCGGCGGTGGATGCGGAGACTGACTCGGCCAGCGTTAAAAAACATCGTAAGGTCAGCTTCCCTGCATTTCTTTGGTATTCCACTGTATTCCAAAATCGGAGTGAGATTCTCACCAGGCGGTGGCCCGAGGAAGGTTAACCATTTTTCATGCCATAGGCTTCGCTGGGACAGTTTTGGTAACATTATGTGAAACGAGTGTAACAATGTACCGTTATCGTTAATGGTCAGCCCACGAACCAAAAACAGGAAGCGGCTACGGCGAGTGGAAAAAAACAACCATTGCTCCGTTTCCTCCTTCGTTTCTTCCTGGATCCGCCCCCTCAGATACATTCGGAAGAAGCGGCACGACATGCATGTTGCACGAATGACATTACTGATTTAAAAACAAGCAAGTAACTAACTGATACTTGTGGCCCGCAGACAGCGCATCACATTTTTTTTTTATTTGACTTCACCCTTGAACCTTGTTTATGTAGCATCTACAACAAACGTCCTTCGCATGAATGCTATCGCATATAACACTTCCATATCCACCCATGCCCTGTTTTCGGCACACAGGGTTAACACGAGGCACTGCATTACTCCGTATGATATCTCCTTCACTTCTGTCTGACAATGTCCCGATATTCACACATTATGTGGATCGTGAGCTGGCAGGGACGAAGCCACTCTGCTCTGCACTACTCAGCACTCTGGCGGTTTTTTCCTTCAGCCAAAGAAAGTCTTGAAAGGTCTCACAACTGTCCGCCTTAAGGAGAACACGTTCCGCTGAGTCGACGCCTACAGGGGCGGCGTTATGTTACGTCACGTAACGGGAGGTACAGGCATGCGAATAACTGAGTGGTCAGGACGTTGACTGGATCATTTTCCGTCACTGCGAGAATGAACAACCTGTTACGATGTATGCCCATGCGTGATTCCTGGCATTGCTCCTGCCTGCTAAACAACCGCGTTATCCTGTATGCCCCTGTATGTTTCCTGGAGTCGCTCCTGCCGGTTAACGCAGGTCGCGGCCGGCGGACGACCGAGCTGCGGCAGCGAGATAAAATGAAAACAAATTCACTCCCGGGTGGAGTTTAACCATATTCCCGGAAAGTGGGAGGGGGCTGAATCCCCCCTCGGGTTTTTTGCTTGCCGATTCCGGGGTTTTTGACGCAGCTTCACGAAACTTGGTCACTTTTCCTAGCTCTTCTTTATTTCTTTTAGCTATACCCAATTTTATAATTCTATTTTGCCCAGAAGCGGAGCCAGGTAACGTTTTTGGGAGCCACCTCAGGCCATTTTTGGCCCTGTTGAAGGTAAAAGAAAAATGGCTGTCAAGAGCATCGTTTTTAAGCTAGAACTCAAAACCTTATACAGCTGTATGGTGAAATCGTTGGGCAACACACAAATACAATTTTGTTCATATGAAGTCACTTCACAAGGTTCAGGTCAAGGCCAATATTCGAAATAAGGTTTCATAGCAAAAACTTTGGCGCTATGTTTTCGAATGCCAACCCCGGGATATACATGACGTAGAAAAGTGCTCTCTACTCGGGTACTAAGTTTCAGCTTGACATTAAGTCGGGTCACAGAGCTAAGATCCAAAATGTCAGTGCGCTTACCCCATATCACAATAGCCGCAAAAATGGAATTTTGGAACTAGAGTGAATCCAAATGATTGCAAACGTTTCCGGATAATGTGAAATGCATGCGAGATCATTTTAAGTGACTCTAAGGTCATTGCAAATCATTTAACGTCAAATGTCGTTAGCTGATCTGAACTAATCCCCCAACGGATTTAGGCTACTTGATTTTGACCAACGGAAATTTAGCAGATTTTGTTACTTTTCGTCAAATTAAAAATCACATATATCCCCATCTATATAATTAAAGAAATAAATAAAAAAGTCAATAAATAAATAAATAAATATATGCATGGATATATATACGTCGACCATAGAAGGATAGGTAGATAACCATTTTATGCTTTATTCTATGCTTTCCGCCTATCTCTTGTCTCTTGTGGCTGTTCCTTATGCTATTTTTGTCCGAAAATATTGGGTGCCCAAATCGACATTGCAGGGGCCCAAATCAACATTGCGGGTTAGAGCCCTCACAAAAAATAATAACACAAATCAATACCCATGATTCAAACCTGTTACCTTTTACTCCAATATCAGCAGATCTGTTGATTCTATCCAGGTCAAAGCAATGAGGACTGTAGTTTGGTATTCTGATGACAATGGGAAATCGGATTTTTGTTATAATTAGACGTTGGACTACAACCTGGACATTAATCTGAGACAACTGGGTTTGATTCGATAGCCAAACTAAATTACTTCTCATTCTGAGACATTTTCCAGTTGTCACATTCACCTCGTGCTCACCACCTCGCACACAACTTATCAGCACCTCTTTGAGTTAGGCTTAATGACCTTCATGCTTTTCATGGTCTATGCACATGACACCATAAATCACGCAACCTCTTGCTTTAATGCAAGTCCAGCGGTCTATGCAAATGAAATAGAAACGAAAACACTACACAAATAGTCCATACAAATGAAATTTGTCTCCGAACAGTTGCACATTAATGCCAGTGACACAAAACAGAGATCTACAGTTCGCTTTTACTAAAAGACAAGCTCCATATCACAGAAAAGTATTCTTTGACATTCCTTGTTTGAAACTGCTCTATGTAGCACCCTTTTTTTAACACAGTCATTCCAATTCTGTTAAAAAGGTGCATTACTTGGCATCACCACCACAATGGACTATGCAGCAAAAAGTCAGGTTTTGCTTTGTATAACATAAAGTAAGCACACAAAAGCGACAGTAAAATATCAGACTTCAAATGCTACAATGTGCTTTAGCACAAAGCACAAGGTCAGTGCACTCCCACAATGATGGTATCATGGCTGAACGCGACATCGACACCATCGGCACCACCGACACTAGGAGAAACCTAACCACCTGGTTCCTTAAAAACTGCTTTTCAACTATGACGCTGCTACTAAAACCATTTGGCCAAATTTCAAAGCAGGTCAATCACACAAAACAAAATGCTCCGATATCAACAAAAACAGCAACGTGAAATGTTCGCAAATGGTCAAATGCATGTATCTATGAGCTATTTTGTTTTTTCTTCGGGAGGGGGAGGCATAAACAAAATGCAGCTCCACTTCCATCTTCCTCTGCTATCACATCCACCATGATGTAGTCCTTTCTTAGTTTTTCCACTGCCACACTGCACTTGGAGAAAAAAAAAAAAAAACTACTGTCTTCTTCATTTCACCAAGCATGTACCACTTCATTACATCGCTACACTTTAACACGCCCCCAACGGGGGGGGGCGGTTGGCCCCCCCCCCCCTGAGGTTTTACTAGGATTGCGAGAGAACAAACAAACGCAGCGCCATGAAACTTCGTGTTACTTTTTCTTCATCATTTTTACACATTGGGTCAAAGGTTTTACCTCAGGTCGAGTCAGATGTCTGACCTAGGTCAGGTCAAACGGACCTATGTCCTAAAAAAGTTTAGCTCCCTATGCTTTTTCGAAAAACAAGATATCACAATAATAATTTCAGGGATAAAAGACCTCGATAGATGCAACAAATCTGCCACCTTTGATTTTTGGGGGGAAATTTCCTGGCCATTGACCTAAGGTCAAGCCCATTTTTAAAACATGTCGTTTTTCGGAAACTGGCGGAATTTTTCTTACTATTTTTAGTGTGGAGCGATGCAGACATCTAGTTACCGCCATTAGGCAAAGTATCAATGACTACCAACCATTGGCCTGAGGTAAGGTCATGAACAACTGTTGTAAGCCAAAATGTACGATCGTCAAAATCAGCGATGATTTACTCAGAGTGGGTAGAAAATTGCAGAACTGGCTTGCGCAGACATAAGCCATACCAAGAACCTCAAAAAGATTTTAAAAAATTGCATATTTTGGAAATAAACAGGCCTTCCCGAATAAAGCTCCTACCATTGTGTATATTTGTAACCAATGAATTTTTCCAAAATTTAAGCATGAAAAAAACATCACAAGAACTACTAAGATCAATAAAACCTACATGGATAGCCTTATGTCGCGAAAATAAAGGAACGCTAAAATTCGTTCCCGTTAATGTCTTACTGCGTACGGCTGCGGCGCCAGCAAACAGCCGGCGTGAAAATTGCCGTGTCTTTAACTCAGCGTTTCGGCGTATATATTGAACAAATCCGAGAACTCAGACGTGTACCGGCATCTGCGGACCTTTGCCTGTGCGCTGGTGCCTTTAACCATGCGTTATCAGTCACAGCCCTTGGGATTCAGGCCGTTTCTCGGTCTTATGCAGTCGACCATATGCAGTCGGCCAAGAAAAAACATATATAGGGTGTAAATTGCTTACATATTATCTAAAACAAAGAATGAGACCAGTTTCGAACTCTGCTTGTCACAAGCTTTCCAACGGTGGGCTTATTTTCATCGTGCAATCAACCGTTTGAGAGTTAGAGGGTGGCGGCCAACCGTCCCCCCCCCACCCAGTCGGGCGTGATCGCCGCCAGCCCACAGGTGGGCACAGGTTAAAATACTATCCAACTTCTTTCTAACAAATGGATGGTGCTCTTCTGACATGACAGGTATGCATAATACACACTGCTTTTTCCCCAACAAGAAAATGCAGAGTCTGAAATGTACTGCAGTGCAGAGACTGCATTGAAGACAATGGATGATATTGTAACATGCTGTTTTGGTTTGCCATAAAATTCCTGGGTGCTTATACCATCCATCTAAAATAAAAGAATAAAGAAATAAATAAAAATTAAGCACACTGAAACCACACAAGCAATTAAATACAAAATGCTTAGTAGAAAGTCTTGAAATATGAGGCTTTCGTGTAGTCAGAAATGAAGCAGAATGACAAGAAATTAATGGCGCAGACTATGAAAGAACATTAAAATTTTTAGCAAACACGGGCATAACAATCCCAAGTGCCGACAACAATGGAAAGCAAGCCATCAAAACACAGAATGTTAGATTTACTAGCAAGTAGGGGAATGTGGGTTACCATTATCTGGGCTATCAGTGATTTCCTTATTTACTTACTATTCCCATAGTTACTATTAGAGGTTTAGACAGGACGGCCAACCATGCAGCCGACTAGCCTATGGTGAATGGGGCGGGGTGGCTGCAAAAATCCAGCCAGCATGGCTGCAGCTGTGTACATGGCTGTTGTCTGGTTGAGACAACATGAAATTCAGCAGGTGTTCCTATACCTTAAACTTTACTTACACTTTCTACCATACCCTGTATGTAATCACAACATTCTATTGCATAAAATAATAAATACAAACACCACATATGCCATAAATCATTACTTTTACAGCTTATCTGAGGAACAAGAAAGCTGTAATGCAGCTGATGCATGAGGACATGCAATCAACTATGAAAAGAATCAAATGAAAAGGCACAAACTAGCTACATTCTACTAATAAGCAAATTGCATTATCACCAGATCCTGGAAAAGTACCTTGAAGCTTCAGTTTTGAGATGAAAATTTGGGTAGATACCTAGCTACCTAGGTAGTTCATTCTGTGCAGCAAAACAAATTCCAGGCTTCATCTACATAGGGATCTTCACCAGGGCCTATTTTAACATGTTAACTGGGGGGGCAAATGCCCCCCCAGTCGGGCACTTTGCCCCCCCAGTCAAGATCCTTCGCCCATGCAAGGAAAAAAACAGCCAGGTGTACTAGCGTACCCAGGAAGGTATTCTATAACGCGCTGCGCTCGCAAAGCAGCGTCTTATCAACGAAGGATGTGTTGAATCATTGAGTAATGTGGGAGCACACTTAGAAGCATCACTTTATAATACATATTGCAGGCACACCTAGTGACCGCTGGCGAGCGTGTTCCGCAATTAGTACGCCGGCACCCGATGCCGCGATTGTCTGATGGGCGGCCAAGGCGTTTCATTGCATCGTGAGCACGTTAAAAATGATGATAACCATCTTTGATGTGTTCAAGCGCAAGAAAACTGAAGGGCGAGCTGGTGCGCAGGGCGGTTTCGCTATGGTGAGATAATGTTTATATGAATGCGGTAACAGTCAAGCAGTGCTGTAGTCATCATCAATCATCCTGATCCGAAAACCCTGCTAAAATCCCAGTACCTGATTGGTAGAACTTCATTGAACTAGGCGGTTAAACCCGAGTTTTACGCGAGGAAAACAGAAAATTAATCAGTCATATATTAAAACCGTCAATCCTGCTGCTCCTAGTGCATGGGTTTGAGCATCCCATGAACATGCTTCATCTGCTTAACGAACATGGCATGGCCCAGACTGCAGATAATGACGAATGTTGATGATATCTCATTGAGGCGGGCCTAAGGCGAATATTTCAATCTGAGGTGACTTTTTTATTTTGGGGCCGATAACCTGGAAATGGAGAAGTTTGTTCTGCCTGTGTTAGGACAGCTTTTACACTTCTGCGCAGTGTTGAAAAACATATGGCCAAAATTCGGTGAGAAAATGTATTTTGGCGATAGATTAGATTAACAGAAACTATCCCGGACAGGCAACCTACTGTCTCATTTAGGGAAGAATCGAAGCTGCCGCAACATCTCGCCAATACTCTGCCCATCGTTTGCAGACTGTGACTTATATATTTGAAGTACCACGCCTTGCCATGCCACGGCAACCCACGGTGCCGGTCTGGCAATTTCCCGCGCGTTCTTAGACGTCAGGATATTTAAGGACCACCTGCGTCAATGCAGAAAGTACCTTTTATAATGGAAGTCTGTGCCACTATGGCTGCACCACGAGAAAAAAGCCGAATTTTGGTTGACCGGTGCTCAGAACTGCCTTTGCGGGGAGAAGTGCTGCAGCAATATTTTCAGTCCCACCGTGTGCATAGGCTTACCCAGAGGTAGGTCAAAACACAGATCGTCCGCGAAATGATGGTGTGGAACAAAGCCCGTATTCTCACTGCACCGGAGCGGAACGTGATAAAGAAGCTCAACAGGAAGCTTGACCAGTACCAAAGGCAAATTCTGGAGGTTCAGCCCGGAAATTGACAAGAAGAATGGATTTAGGGACAACCTTAACAATGTTTTTGACCTTGCCCTTGTCGGCACCATTAAGATCATCAAAACCAAGAGGATAAAGACATTCTCTAGGCCCAAAGGGATCCAGGTCGCCGAGGCGTCATGGTGGTATTCGATAAGTTCCCTTCTGAGAAGGAGGAGCGAGCTCTTCAACGACAACAGTAGGCCGAAGCTTTAAAGGGCCCGCCGTTAGATTAAACAGCAGACCGAGCATGAGGCAACTGCCCAGCTGGAATACTCGCCTACCGACAACACATAATTGACAGATCAGGATGACCCGCAGCCCTTGGCCATGCCTTCGAAGCGGCCCTGCAGGAGAGCCAAGAGCATCGCCACTCCTGGTCAGGCAGCAGCCCTCGATCGGACCAAGCTCAATGATCGTTCTGCAATTCACTTCCTATCGGCGACGGCTTCGGTCCTCGGCCACGATTCCTCTGAACTGGCGATCACAGAAGCTCGGGCAGGCGCGCACGTAGATCGCAGAGGAAAGCCATTGCGGACGAAATCTAGCATTCTTTCTCCGCGCCACCCAACCTGGTGGTCCACTGGGATGGCAAACTGTTACTGACGATGAAAAGGAAAAGGTGGATCGATTCTGTCATTGTAGCCGGTCCAAGAAGTGCCGCCAAGCTCTTCGGTGTTTGGAAGTTGCAAGTAAAGCCGGAGCAACGCCAGCCGACGTTGTCGCGCTTTGTCTGGAAGACTGGGAGGTTTCGGACAACGTCGTCGGCATGAGCTTCGACACCACCTCCAGCAATACTGGACAAGTTGTGGGAGCAAACACGCTTCTTCAGCAGAAGCTTGAGTGACGGCCTTTTCACTTTGCTTGTCGTCATCATATCGTCGAACTGGTGGCAGAGGCGGCTTTCTCCGCGCGCTTCGGTCCGTCCTCGGGACCGCGATCTCCTTGTTCAAGAGCTTCAAGAAGAGATGGAGACTCATTGATTGGAACAAGTTTGAACCTATGGTGTATGAAGACCTGGAGCCAGCAGTGGCCGAGACTATGTTGTATGAGTTTTTCTCTTCCAATGATCGTTTCGTCGCCTTCTGCCGTGAGAAGCTCGCCGAAATCCAGCCTAGCGATGATCATCGTTGGTTCTTTGAGGTCTCGATTATCCCCTTTGGTCAAGAGCCTCCACGGCGAATCAAGTTCCCCAGCCGGGTGCTCTCCAACGTGCCAGATAGATGGTTCCATCGCGCCAGATGGATGGGGCGCATAATCTGCGGGATCAAGATCTTCTGGCTTTGCCATCAGTTCTCCGTGACTCTCAGTGAATTGGGAGCACTCAAGCGCTTCGTCTCTTTCATGGTTGTTTTGTACGTCAGTGCATGGTTCTGTTCTTCATCGGCGGTCAGCGCTTCCGTGCACGACCTGGCCGTTCTGCCAAGCCTGATGTGAATGCTGAAATTTCGAAGGGGATCTCCAAGGAATTTGCCGATCACCTATTATCTATTATGACATTATAGTCGACATATGATTTATTATAACAATCACCTATTATGGCGCCCCAGCGAAGAACTGGCTGGTGTGTCGTTCTTCGACGAGGGCGTGCCGTGTGAGATGAAGACGAGGATGATCGCGGCACTCCAGAAACAGGGATCGGAGAGTCCTTCCAGCGAGCGCAGAAAAGGAGGTTCTCGTCCCAGGAAGATCATCGTCGACTTCATTACCGCAAAGTCGGTGGGAAATCTGAAAGCCTACGGCATCAACATGGACTTCCTTGCAGCCGATCCCGCTGATTGGGAGACAGCACCTGGCTTCACGAACGCTAAGGAAGTCCTGTGCGGGATCGCGGTAGTTAACGACTTCGCCGAACGAGCTCTCTTACTCTAGACTCTACTTAGACTCTTATCCAAGTATACAACAAGGTACTGACGAAGGATAAAGGGCACAAGCAGTACCTGCTGCAAGTCGTCGAATAGCATCGTCGCCAGAACCCCGAGACCACTAAGAGGACTGAAGTATCATTCCCACCTAAGCCACACTGCTGCCGACAGGGCCAGTGACCAATGACCTGAGACAGAATGCGAAGTGTCTTTCGATCCAGTGTGTCAAAAGGAGTACTATGATGTGCATTTTACGCATATCGTGCGCTTCTTTTAAAAAACTGAAGCACAAAACACGTTTGGGGGCATTTCAGACATCCCTGAGCGAATATCCCAGGGATCACAAGTCCAGGGAGAATGAGTTCTTGCTGGGGATAAATGAAATGGTGTCCTTTGAATTTAATGGGCTCGGAATGCACAAAAGCCAGCGCGAATTTCATCGAAATAAAATAAAATCCAGCACAAACGACATACAGTCTTCGTGTGAAAGTGCTTAAGAGTGCTGGACCAAAGCCATATTTTGCACACATGGTTTCCTCCAAAAGACATATCAGTTAATGACAGAGCGCTGTGGAAGTGTTCATCGTAATTCGCCCTTATATATGTATATATATATATATATATATATATATATATGTCCTTTCCTTAGGAATATATATATATGAAGTGGACAAAATTCAATAAGAACACAAATGCCGGGGGGGGGGGGTGGTCTCAACCAATGCGTCTCGTTCGCAGAATTGCCCCCGCAGTCATTTTTCCTTAAAATAGGCCCTGATCTTCACATGACAATCCAACACATTGCAGATGGGAAGGCCATGGTCCTGCTTGCCTAGTGCCTGCCAACTATTCACTTGGCAAACATCAGGACCCCAGACCCTTAGGACAAGTAAATAACTGTTCCAATTACCTGCGCAGGCATCCACCTAGCATACCTTGACTTGTGCCTCCTACACCATGTGATTTTCCCAAGCCTTATACGTACCTTACGCCTAGTTTGTTTGTTTGTTTGTGAGTTAGGGCACACAGTCTCTTGGGCTCAGGTGTCCAAAGTCTTGGGTCAAGCCCTGTGTCTCGTTGGGCGTCATTTAGTCGTCTGAACACATCTTCTTGAGCTGAGGTGTCCAAAGTCTTGTGTCAGTTTTGTCTTTTGCGCCGCTATTAAACGTCATTTAATTTCTAAACTACAGCCATCCCAGTGTTACGACTGTTCAATTCAAACGCATCATGTCTTATTGCTAAGGACGTTTGACTTCAAAAGTTTAAAAGTCTTGTTAAGAATTCAGGAACTGCAAGGAGTAGACGCATGTACTCATGCTTTAATTTTCCCCGTCTGTGTTAATATTTTTATCCTTATTTTTTTGTAATCGGTGACACGAAGGACCAAATGGTAGAACCGGACAATTAATGGCATGCTGACACTTTGTGTACAAAAGATCGCCTGGAATAGACATATTGGCCATTGCTGGGCAGCCAGTGCAGTAATAGCCGCGTCATATCAACTCTGTGTGCAACTTTCCCCGCATTCAAAGAAGAAAAAAACAGATGGATGTGCGATCCTATCACAAAAGGCTCGTGAATGTACTGACTTGACCTAAGGTCGTTAACCTTGAATTGCTTTAAAAAAATCGAAATATAAAACTGCATGTCTTATCAGATGTTATTACCCATACAAGTCCAGCGAAATCAGTTCGCCAGTAAAAGTATAAGGGATACATTTTTTTATGTTGACACCTGGTCTGACCCAGGTAAATACTCCTGCATGACCTTACATCGCAAATCTGACAGAAGGTGCCAACAAATTCAGGAATAGATACACGAAATTTCAGTGGGCTCCGTTTTCGTTTTGTTTTTTGCTATCGCCGAAAAACCGAATTGGACAATCAACTTTCCTTGGCTCGGCGTGGGTTAATGATCATCTGATACGCATACTGGGCACCGCAGGAAGTCAGGCGATTTCCTGCAGTCGTGGCAAACGCGCCATCATAGAGCTAGACAATAGCTAGCATTCCCATGTCCTACTGCGAGTTTAGATTGCTTTCATCGGACAGATATCTTAATTATATATATTTATATTATTATAAGTATGGTTCACTTCGAAAGTGACCTTTGCGGTGTTCTCGCGTAAAGTTGATTAACTGAAATGTGCAAACACTACGGCCCTGATGATCAGCATAATCTTGAAGCAGACAATGGCCTCAGAGTATCGCACAAAGTCGCCGTTGATGGTCGAGTGGGAGGTTCTACGTGCTGTTCCAAATGTGAGTTTGACTTAAGTTTTGTTTCTGGCGAGGCGAGTCTGGTTTTGCGTTTGTTTCTGCGTCTCCTGTCGCGCAGACCTGTGATTTGGCGCGCGTGCATACCCGTGCGTGATTTGGTTAGCAAACTCTGTAATATATGCTACGTGATGTCGCAGCGTGTTGTTACCGATTTGGAACAGGTCAAAGTTAATGTGGATAGAAGGCGAGAAGTTCGTGGATTGAGTTTACCCACGGAGTAGCGTACACTGAATTATATTTACTACAGTTACTCGCGTGATATGGATGGGAAACCTGCGACAGGAGAGAAATTTTATTTCAGTGGGGGATAAATGCGTGGGCGGATCTCCTACTCCAAAATCGAGGGTTTTCGGAACCCCACGTGCGGGAGGAAACAGTACGGATTACCTGCCTGATGAGAGTTCTTGGTTCAGGTCTAACCCCTGGGTCAGGAATACGTCAAAAGAAGCAACTCTCAGAGGAGGCGTAAGATGCCGCCAGATTGAGGGTAGATGTTATCCTCATTTCGGGAGTGGAAAACGGTTGTTGATCCTCTCAACCCGTAAAGAGGGTCAACTCTCTAAGCGGAAGAAAAACTGTTCTCAGTGTGAGGCCGGCCGCCGAGCTGGCTGGCTGCTACGCAACAGAGCCGGGACGAGACGCCCTGTTGTGTGGCTGAGCCCGGGCGCAAACAGTCTTAAACGCTCGAAACGAGCACGACGGAACACAGTCACAGAGCAAGTGGCGCCATCCTCACTTGTTTCACATTCCTTGATCCGTCTCGGACGGCGCGGCGCCGCGCCGCTCGGACCGCGCGTGGCGCGTGGTCGGCTCGAGCGGTAACTTTCAATGCCCCGCCTGGCGTCCGCGCCAACACAGAATCTCGTTGATTTCGATGGAATACTTTGCCGGTTGCCGTAGTCATTTACCTGTCTACGTGCAATTGCGTTCGTGGTTACATTCATGGTCCACCTTACCGCTGCTATACATTTTAAAATATTTATAAACATATCCCTTCTCTCAATTAACGCGCCGGCGGTTCCGCATAAGTTTACACGCTTTGCGCGCCACCGGCCAGTGAAACCAGCTGCAGTGGGCTGCAGTTCCGGGAGGGAAGTAAGTCACCTCCTTCTCCCAGCAATGCAAGCGCGGATGAACATAGTCGTCAGTCGACAGAGCAGTCAGCAGCTGGCCACCTTGAGAACCGATGTAAACGGGGCCAGAGCGGTTTCTGATCATTGCAGGAGGTTCAAATTGCGCCGTGGTATGTGAAAATGTACGAACGTCCCCCAAAATTGCCGCGCGATAAGATAAACGTCTTGGCCTTTGCGTCTGCAAAAGCATCGGGGTCAAGCCGAGCACGTACGGAAATTGGGTTAATAGGAATTTTCGAAATTTTCGAATTTTCGAAAAAATCGGCTTGTCGGTTTGTTCCAGGACTGTGCCGCCTTGGCAATGTAGCTTGATGCAGTAGGCACATGTTTTTACCTATAGGTCCTATGCGTGTATGTTTCTTCAAGGGAAGCTTCAGATAACTAAGCAAGGTCAGCGATATACGTGCGCGAATTACTTTTGTTATTTGTTCATTTTTTTTTATTTTTTTTTTTATACATTTGATCTGCGATTACTGATATGTTTGCGATGAGTCCGTGTTAACCAGGACATGTATGGAATTCGACCACTGCACCTTTGCGCAGTTCACGGGAACGGGTCATTTTATGGCTGAAGTTTAACGGGCCGCTAAAGGTGCACCACGACCGTGCGGTAATCAGCGTGACGCCATGTTGGCCAGTTACCAGCTGGCTCACGAGCCAGATATCGAGCGTCGGGGCGACTCAAACCCGTTTGGCCTGGAAGGAGAAACCAACGCTCTGCCAACTGAGCTACCGACCACGGTAATAGTGTGATTTCGGATTATGAGATGTGGGCGTGACCAAGGCGGCTTATATGAACATCAAAAAGTTATTGGGTAAGTTAGGATGCTTCTGAACGAAAGTCTTGGGACTATCGAACGCTACATTCGCTCAGTCTTTTTTACCTATTGACCGATCTTTCCATAGAGACAGGCATAGATACCCACACTTGAGAAAAAGGGATGCCCGTAACCCAACACATCTGCCCTAGATCACCCTCAAATGCAACACCCAGCTTATCATCAAGGACCGTCCAACGCGAACACGACTGACGCGGCATACCCGACTCTCGACCGGTAGGTGACGGCGGTGAAGACGAAGACGGCCAGGCAGGCGGCGAGCGCCACCTCCAGCCGCCGCTGCCCGGGCCCGGCCATGCTGTCGGCGCCGACGCCGCCTCGACGAAACCCGGGCCGCCGCCGGCCGCCGCCGCTCTGGTCCCGGCGTCAGTCGGCGTCCGCTCGCCTCGGCGGCTGCCGGCGGGGTCGGCCCGGAGCGGCTGCTTCTGGAATATTGTGACCAGCGCCGTGGCTCTAGCACCAGGCGACGCTGCCGTCAGCGCTGTGTTGCTTTAACTGCCTCAGAATATAGTGAACATCAGTTTCATGCAAATGATTCCATTTTGGCGGAATGTAGATGTTTATGACGACAAGTCATGACTCACATGCGCAAGACACACTTATGCAACAGCTGAATGTCACACCTACGCAGTACAAAAACATCCACATAAGCCACGAAGGACAATCGCTAAGGTCAAACCTTCACGAAGGTATTTTAACCCCATTCCCGTATGGGGGGGGGGGAATAGGGTTAAAGTTTTAGAAGCCCCATCCGAGTTCATGTCTGTGATTTCCAGGGTTTTTGAAGCGGCCTCCTGGAACGTAATTTCTCTTCCTATGTAGTTTTTCACGAATTACGCCGAACTCCTATAATTTCAGTTCACCTAAGGGTGGAGCCAGGCCACATTTCTGAAAGGCTCATCAGGCCATTTTTGGGAATGCTGAAAGTAAAAAAATGGCTGGCAAAATATTTTTTAGACAGAGGTTGAAACTTTACATGAGTGCATAGATAAATAACTTGCGCAAGTACCCAGAATTGCTTGTTGACCCGAGGTCATTTCAAAAGGTCAGGCCAAGGCCAATCCTCAACTTAAGTTTGAGGTTTCTAGTCGACACCAGGTCGGGCCAGGGAGCTATAACCTAAAATGTCCCCTCGATCTCGACGACCGTAAACAGGACGTTTAGGAATATGGTACATCAAACGACTGGAATCGTTCTCAAGCACAACGGGATGAACTCGAGATCATTCTACGCGACTCTGAAGTCATCTGAGGCCCCTTAAGCCCAAAGCTCGTGAGCTGACCTGATGAACATGACAGTTCCTCTTTTCCATGTTCCTGGCGCCGCCTACGCCAACTGTACAAACAATGCTCGATTTGTATGTCTGAAGCATAACATGGTGTTTTCTAGCATCTCAAACATGCAACAGGTCAGCGTCTACAGGGTTCCTTTTTGTCGGCTCAGCTCCGTCACTGCCCGCCTCCGTCGCTCCAAACACATGAGAACGGGTGGTAACTTCCTTGAAGATATGTCGCCGGATCAGCTGTGCTGCCTGACTAGTAGGCAACTGTGTCGACTGGAGCTTACGACGCCCGCTCAAGCGTGTCGTTGACACACACTGACGGTGCGCCTGCTGTCGGGTGCAAACAACGAATGTTGACGTATCTGATTGGCGCCAGACGAGGCTTGCCGAAAAGGGAAGAAAGGTGGGCCTCACCTCTGTCGTGCACAACGCGCAGGCGCGGTGCCGTGCCGTACCATACCGGCTATTGGCATCAGAGAAATGGCGAGCCCCCTGCGACAACATCGCCCCGAATCCAGGGAAAATGACGCATCTTCGAATCTTCACGTGAAAAGAGAGATCTTCCGTCATATTACGCATCTTCTTAGGCATTTCACATTTTGAGAATGAATATGAATTACATAAACGCATATTGCGTCCTGAAGAAAGCAAGGAATCCGAAGCGTTGACCATATCTTGTTCTAAACATTTTATTAAGGCAGGACTGAATTGGCATTACGCTGACAATTTCTAAAAACACGAAAAGAAATTAACCTTATATTAATAATTAAATTAATCCTATATTTCACGAATGTTTCACCAATACTTCATCCTCGCGCCTATTATCTCCAGTCCCACACCAGTAATTATGTAGTGCACGGACCAGTAGTAACCTGTAGTCGTAGTAATGGCTAAGTCGTTGGTTGTCGCGGTCGTTTTACTTTGTATTTGTTATATGGCAGTGTTTTACTGTGATGGGTGCACGCTTCTTGCACGGACATGCTAATTATCGTATCCATCGATGTCGCTTTTGTCTTTTTGAAAAACTACCTCTGAAGAAGGTCCGTGGCCCGAAATACAGCATTCATTTGTTTACGTGTGCTTTTATGGATATTACGGACTTAAAGCTAATCCTGTCTTACCTTATTACAACAATCATACTCACTCTCGCAGCAGAGAATATTATTTAACAGTTTATAAACAAAACGTGTTTGTTTTCAACCACTGCAAAATCAGAAGTCCTTGAGGGCACAGTTGACTTCATCCATCAAACAGCATGACTCAAATAAAAACGGAAATGCCATCTGCTGAACTGGCTGGACTGACTGGTCCTTGCACCGTTCAGCAGCGACTGCGGTCAGGTCTGCCATCGGAGTCTACCCTCATGCGCATGCCATGCATGTTGCCTGCACATCAGGCTTCTGGCCGCATCATCAAGCCTCGTCCCGAAACGTGTCTGAATGCCAGAATGTGTGCCATCTTTTAATTGCCATTCTCGGCGTATTTTCACGAAGTGCGGTAAAAGGCTCACTAACAAAACAAGTAAAAGCTCCTCTCGATGTCGCTCACACCGCCAGTGGCACTTTCCATCAATCCGAACATTCCTAGTTCCCCGTAAGAATCGATTCCTTTTTCCGCGGGCTGCCTCTAACAACGAGACTGGAAAAAGCGACACATGCACGGCGCTTGAACGAGCAAAACATTTGTCGGAACAAACGCTTGTCGGAACAAACAAACGCTTGTCCGTGCGAAACATTTCCGATGCGTCGTTCCACAGTGCGGGGGAGTTCGCATGCACGTGCGACGGCGGCGAGGGACCCCCGCAGCCTGCGCGCCTGCAAGCTGACGCCGTGTGGCGACATGCACCGGCACTTGATAATGCGTCTCCGGATGTCGCCGGCGGCGGCGCAGCGCGAGCTGCATTTGCGTGAGCCGATCCAACGGCGGCGCCCGCCTCCTCCGACGGCGTCATCAGTTTTTGCTGGCCGACGGCCGCAGCGGCGGCCGGTTCAACGGCCCGCAGCAGACCATGCACCGTTCAGCGGCCGGCCCCAGCGCGGCTAGTCGCGTCGCCAAGTGGCCCACTGGCCGCCTGACCCTTGCAAAGTCATCACCATAATTCGATGCCTCGTGACTGCAGCGTTATGAGCCTGCAAAAAGCGTTACCGTCGAACCCGCCCTGATGCCCTGTTTCACTGCTCTTTGCAAATTCTGGTGTCGCGGTCAGTGGACCAGCAGTGTCCGCGGGGAACGAAGTGGAGCAGAGCCTGCCACGAGAAGCCGTTCGGCGCCACGCGGAAGCACAGAATTGCCCAGGCTGAGACGAAACGACCCGATAGCAAACAAACAGTACGGCCCAGTGGCACGAAACTCTGCGACCCATGTCCGATGCGGGCCGGTGGAGGCGGTGGTGTAGTGACCCGCAACTGAAAAGGCAAAGGCGGATAGCAAAACCATATTCAGCGGACAAACGCCGGCTGCCAAAATTACATTCGACAAATAAACGCCCTCTTGGCGGTTTCCAGTCACAAGTAGCGGAAGCGATAATGAATTTGTACATGCCTCAATACACCTTTTGCGAACATTACAATGGAGTCACACTCAAAACTTATCCAATTACACTGTAAGTTAAAATTTACAAAGACCGCATGCCGATGTTTATGCCATTGACGAGTATATTCGGCTAACAAAACTGGATTCAGTTAACATAGAAGCTTCCAGAACAACAGCGACGGTAAAAATGTCGCGTTTGAAAGCTTACTACAGGATAAATAAAGAAGGAAAATGGAATATTTCAAACCATCCTCGGTTACCAACTTAATAGAGGGAAATGAGGTCGAAATTTGTTCCTTATTTGTGAGTTAAATGCTACTGCTCTCATACAACTATAAAACCACATGTAGATGAACAAATCCAAAGGCCTGTCAACGCTTACCGATTCATTTCATTGGTGTTCTTTGGATCGTACCTTCTTGTTTTGTTTTCGATCATACGTAAAACTTAGCGGTGCATGAACACTCCCGCGAGCGGCCTGCCAAAATCAACATGCTCATGTGGGGGCATCAGTTGACCAATTTGACCACGCCCCGAGATCTCGAGAACTAACGGGGCTAAATCCACCAAATTTGAAGCGCAGGTGCAACCCTAATGGACCTCTCTTGTGTAGGAGTTTCATGTTTCTGGAGTTGGACCGCCAAGGTCGAATGAGGCCGAAGTGGGTCAAATTGGTGCTGCTCGCCAGATTTTCGTTCGTACCGAGAAAACCGTTCGTCACAGCGCCAAGGTGCATGAACCATGTTTGTAGGTCATATAGAACTGTAAAAGATGGTATGTAATTTGAGATGCTTGCGTTAGCACTAATAGTTGTGCTTAGATTAGTGATTCATCACAACTTAAGCCGTGTGGTTAAAATTTCACAAGTGTCATATGTCTTGTTTCGTGATATATCAGGGTAAATTTCTACGCTGAATTCGAACTTGGCGCCCACAAATACCTCACCGTTCAATTTTTTCCATTAAGGCCACCGAAAGTTACATGAGGTCAACCTACGTCACTGGCCTAGTGACATCTAAAATATTAAAATCGCGAAAATGTGCTCCATAGAGTCAACTACCGTTATCCGCTGCAGTCTTACCTCTAGATTTAACTTTGGCAAGCAAAATCTTGATTAAGTCCTCCGTCTTCATCACAATAGTACGCGGGCATGGAATGGTAGGCCGAGGGCAAAGCCCATATGGCCCATTTCTTTTTTGATACCTTTTTATCCCAACGTGTACCATACCTAAGTAATTTTGGGCCTTAAACTCGAAATCAGCCTAAAAAGCACTCTAGAAAACAAACTGTTACAGAAACAGGTGTACCAAGGCCAACAAAGTTCACCTCCGGTCAGTGACCTGAGACGACTTGGGGGGATCAATACCATTGAAATGTTTGGTAAGTCATCCCTGGCATTGTTTTTTGCAATTTTAGTCCTAAATTAGGCAATGAACAACAACGTGGTAGCATTTCATTGCTTGGCCTCTGCAGAAAACAGGTGTGCGCACTCATTTTTGGTTATTTCTCAGTGATCTGATCTGATATCGATCTGAAACTTGGTACGCTAGTAGAAGATGGAACGACCTTTTACATACCTATCGACTTTTTGGCTGGGACAATTTGAACAGAAAATCTATGCTCGAAAATAATTTTAGAGCTTTTACCTCGATCGGAGCTCGTGACCTGACCAAAGATAGATCAGACTGCTTTATATTTTGTTAAGTTAGTTATCTGTGCTCCCTTAAAAAGTTGTGAAAGCCTGTCTTTAATACTATACTCGTGACAACAGTTTGAAGCTATCCATAAAAATGACCATTTCTGAAAAGCATGACCTAACGTTGGTACGCTCTGACTTGGTGATTCTGAAAGACCTTGATATTTTTATTATGACTACGCTCCACCGTTTGGGACCTATTTTGGAAAACCTTAGGGGAGGGCCAATTGGAGCCCCAGTCCCATCCGGGCGCATAGTAATAAAACTGCTCGTAATTTCGACAACAAGCTGACCAGGAGATCAGGCTAGATGTCGCTGACTGGGCGTCAAAGAATGAAATTTTAGTCGTGCAGAAGTTTGAAGTGAGGCGCATTAACGATAATAATGAATAATACGAAATGATAATAATGCTGGCAAACACACGCATATCAAGATGAAGCTCAGACTAGGTTTGGTTCAGTCGACACACATTCGTTTCAGCCCCACTTATGTTAGACCTTGGCCTGCAGGTAAGCAGGTCTCAACGACAATGGAGCCGATGCCAATGGACTGCAATCGAAAACCAGTACACGAAATCGATGTTAGCTCTCGCCGGACGGGAGGGATTTTCAGTCGCCCATACGACGGGAGGGGGGCAGGCACGCCTCTTCGCTATTTGGCTCCGTCCTGACACTATAGTGCGAGGAACAGAAACAATAGCTCGCCTATCGACCACGTATTGGGTACTTACAGACTTTGTGCTTCCTCCTCGGCACATCGGGGACCTACCACGTAACGGGCTCCTGCCGCGGTGCACCAGCCATCGACAACTCTTCCAATCGGCTGCCGCAGCCCACATAAAAACGACGTCCACTCTGCGCATGCGCCGGCCGGCAGGGCGATGCGATGCCAAGGCACTTCTCGTTTACCAAACGTCTAGCGGAGTTATTGCGTTTTTGTTTGGGGTTCCGTACCACGGCTGGAGAATTTGGATATTGTTTTGAGGAGCTTTCGGGAAAAAACGGGCCAAAATTTGTGTTTGCGATTTTGCTGTATGTGTCATTTCGTTTGTTCATTATGTCACAACCCCGACCGCCCCACTTATTCGGTGGTTAATTCTCGCTCGGGCGGGGGCAGGAAAGCCCGTCCCTCTAAGGTTTTCCGAACGCAGCGAAAAACGGCGCCACGCAGCGCCGCTCAACTTGCGGCGTTCTTTTTTGTCCATTTTGCATCCCGAGTGCAAATTTTAATTCCCAAGCAGGTCAGGTTTCTGATCAACGTCGAGTCAGAAAGGTCAACTTTCGAAAAATTGTAACCATAATAACTTTTTTTACGGTTGGGCAGATTTGTGTGAAACTCGCAGGAGCAACAGCATCTAACAAACGTAGCAATTTGTGTCTTCCAGATTTTTTCGAAAAGTGGAAGATCAGTGACCTGGGATCATGTTATTTTTGGCACCTTTAAGATTTGGCCTAAGCTTCAGCGAATTTTTGCGGGGTTTCATGCTCATATACCGTCAAAAACGTGGCCAACAACATGTGCTACCCTCTTCTTGCCAGAATACGGGTGACCTTGACTTAGGTCATGACTCGCGATATGGGTGCCTGTTGCCCGCAGCACGCAATTTGATTTTATGGCAAAAGCTCGTATGGCAGAAGTTCGTCGGACGAAATTTCGTTGGACAAATCCGACGGACAGAAATTAGTCGGGCTGGAGTTCGCCGTGTAAAAGTTCGTCTGGGGTGAAAGTTCGTCGAGGACAAAAGTTCGTCTTGCAAAAGTTCGTTTAGGGCAAAAGTTCGTCCTACAGCAAAGGTTCGTCTGGGACAAAAGTTCTTCCCTCTTCTGTCTAAGAGTTAAAAGCCTTCTCGCTTCAAGGGTCTAAGACAAAAGTCCGTATGAGATATTATCTCGTACAGGGCAAAAGACTTTCTAGGACAAATGTCAGTCATGCAGAAGTTTGTCTAGAACAAGAGTTCGTCAGGGGAAAAAGCTCGTTTAAAACAAGTTTGTCTCGCTAATGGAAAATGTTCGTACTGCAAAAGGTTGGGATAGAAAAAGTTCGTAAGCAAAAGGCTTGTAAGAAAAAGTTCGTAAGCAAAAGGCTTGTAAGAAAAAATGTTCGTCATGGAAAATGTTCGTTACCAAGGGTTCGTAAACTTAGGGCTCATATCGGAAAAGGAACGGATTTATAATGCTAACCCAACCTAATCTAACCTAACTCAATCTTACCTAATCAAACCTAACCTAACCTAACCTTTTGTCCCATACGACTTTCTTGTCTCAGACGAACTTCTGCCCTAAATGAATTTCTGCGAGACGAACTTTTGTCCTAAATAAACTCTTGTCCTACTCAAACTTATGACCTATACGGACTTTTGTTGGACGAACTTTTGTCCGACTAACGTTTGTCCTTGCGAACTAATACCCGATGAACTATTGCCTTACAAACCACCGTCCGACGAACTTCTGCCCGAAAACCCGCGGACAGACAGCGTCGTGGAAAGTTCCAAATATTTTCTTAGTTTAAATAACAGAGATGTAATAAATAAGTCAGCATTTCTGCTTAGTACTGGCTATGTAATAGCGATAGATCCAGCCTTACTGCGAAAAAAAAAACGTTTGCTCCTGAGCCTGAGAGCAAACAGAACCGAGTAAAACCAGCACCTGCTATTGTTGCAGCTTATTTGGGGAGAACATAGTGTAACAGGGGTAAGCCCAAAAGTAAACGTCCAAATGAGCAATCTTTTTTTAGAATTGACTAGAGCATTAAAAAAACATGGAAAAAGGAAATAACCGGGATCCAATGGTTGCGCGGCTTCCTTCTTCAGACACTTTACGGACAGGATCGACCCGTGTTGCGCAGTTTTTACTTACCCGTTTGAAATGTAAAAAGCTCAGATCACACAATGAAGGCATTATCATAGTGATTTCAAGAGCAGCCATATCTTTTGATGGCGTAAAAGCGTGGCGTTTGATAACACTGCGCAGTGTTAATGTCAGAATAATTCGTCGGTGCTGTCTACGAGATTAGGAAAGGAAATGATTAAGTTAGTGAACTCGGGGCAGGCAGCCTTGATCAAAGGAAGGGACATTGGAGCTGCGACGTGTCTGAGATCGTGGTCTCGGCGCCTGGGGCGGTCTCCCGGAGGGCTCGACGTACCGGCATCGGGCGGGACGCATAAACAACAATGTTTTCGACTTCCCGCGCGAGCGGAGCGCCGTGCCCTCTGGACGGGTTGACGACCTCGGAGAATGCGGAATTCGCCGCTCCGACCAAACTGCGCCCGAATTTTCGCTTTCGTGAGGGTCAGTTCCCAAACGCAGCACCCGAGGCGCACGAGCTGGGGGGCCCCAGAATGCAAGTGTGCGTGAGTGAGTGGATCGAGTAGCAAAAATGCACGATGTGTGTGATAGAGATTGGCAAGGGGTACGGACAAACGGTTGTTGCATGGACTTGGTTGGGCATAAGCGGTGCGAAGCACTGGTTGATGGCGTCATTGCCGGCGCTTTCACACAAGAATAGACAGCTCCGCGATACTCTTAGATCACCTAGAGACAATTATTGATACATTCGCGAATACATTAATATGTTTAAATACACTACTCATGCTTTGAGCAGTTGTTCCAAGTAATATTAACTCGTGTAAAAGATACTAAAAAACTCAATAGGGGTTGAAATTGCCCCCCACCACCACCACCATCCCACCAGGACGAGGTGGGCTAACCTGTTTGCAATCGAGTTTTCCTCCAGGCCTTATTCAAATATGAAACAGCGGGGTTTGATATGAACGACCGGCAAAAAAAACATCCAAGCGTTATAGTCGTAGAGCGTTTGGCCGAAGCCATCAGTGTTGAGCCATTTTACTCCAAAGTTGGGCCTCGCGTGTGGTAGCGATAGCAAGCGATAGCGAACAAAGATCAAGATGAACAAAGGATGCGATCACAGCGCGAAACCTACGCTCCACGTCGGGCTGAAACATGAAAAGAGCCGTTGCTGCTACACTGAATACGCATCCACCCATTCCCCAAATCCGCATCCTCTGTGCGGCTCGTTGCCGCTCGATCAAAACCGCTGCTCCTGCTCTGATGCAGTACCAACCTCTGGTGTCGTTTGCAGTCGTCCCGGACGTTGCGTTCGTGACTGTGGTGAACGTGTGGTGGGTACCGGCCGGCCGGCCTGCCTTCCGTGCAGCGGTGTCTCGAAGGGGCGCGTCCAGCGACGTGCAGCGGACGGCCGGCGGTCATCTCAGCACGGAACTCGAGTGGGGCCGGACCACGTGACCGTGGTGGCGAGTGGTAACCTCGGAACACTCTGACCCTTTGTTGGCCGGCAGAGGTCATCCAGTGCGGCCTGTATGACTTGTGATTGGCAGACTATGCCTGACTAAGCAGACATGTGCTTGATTCTGATCCGGATCTGATCCGAATTAAGAATGACATGTTTTTGTGTGTGAATTGGGTGACTTTCAAAGCAGGTCATGTCCGTTACTTCTGGTTCTCATTGGATCTTATGAGAACTAACATAAAGGGCGCTTTTAAAGCGCCGAAAACGACTTCTGGGGACGAATAAGGATTCAAACCATTATTGGTATACAAATCACCGTTACCGATTACATCATGACACCTCCAAGCTTGACACAAGGTGAAAAGCTCGGCCACCTCCATTCATGTTTTTTACCCTACAAAATCTTGACCCAAATAAAGACGGCAGTGCAGAGGCCACCGACACCACTACTTACATGCTTAGTAGACTTGATCGTAAAATGCTTAGATATTTGCCACATGAGATGAGACCCTTAGCCACAACTTTATGTGTTCATAACGTGCCTTCGATAAAGATGTCAAATGTCAAGGACCCGGCAAGGGACCAATTTCGAATTTTCAGAGAATGCGTACAACGATTCATCACTCATCTGTGCAGAGCTCCAGAATGAAAACAGTAGTGGTTCTCGGGCAACTTGAGAAAACCCTTAGGGATAGGGTGCATTCCACGTACTCTTTTCTGTGTTTTTTTTTTTATTGCACCGTGTTCCTTTCATACAGTTTTTGAAAGGAACGTCGATACGAGGTGTTTTTAGAGAACGTTGACTGGAACATTATCCCTGCACCACATAAACTAAAACTAATCAAGCACATTGTGGCGTTTTGTCGCTTTTTGTTGTCGGGGAAGAGAGCCCATTTAAAAAAAAAAATGGTCTATCTTCCGCCCGAAGTGTCTCAGTTTTGCCGAAGACGACTTGCGGGGGGATAACCGCCAGTTGCCCCCTCCCCCCGATAGATACACGATTGCCTCAGGCCGTTGCACATATTCTGGTGTATTGGTTTTGTGCTTTTCATGAGTTGTTGTCTGCCCTCAAAAGTAAATGTGGCACCCGTGTAATCAAATAATGGTAAAATTCGTACATACTTTTGCTGCATGAAGTCTGGAAATCGTGCTCTTTGTTCATTGGCTAAATTTTTACCATATTTTAGCCCATATATGACGATTTGTTGTTATAATTAAACGCGATAATGAAACACTGAAACATTTTCTGTACCATGCCGACCATTACAAAATGATCATTTCACATTGGGGTGCTTTTAGTTCAATTAGGGGTGCATTTGTTATCATTTAGGGTGCCCAGGCACCCCCAAAAGAATACACTTCTTTCCTAGTGGTCCGGATTAGTTAATGGTTAAGGATATATGTATCACAAAAGTAATGGAGGGTATTAGGATTCTTGTCGTAAACCGGCCATAAGTTCCGTTGTTTATGGTGCTAGCAGCTATTTGCCGCGACGTAGAAACACCTGTAATAACTTTGAACTTGTTTATATATATATATATATATATATATATATATATATATATATATTAATATCATTTTTTAAAACAGGAAAAAAGCATATTTACCATCAGTAGAAGAGGACGTTGGGCAGGTGTCTTGGTTCCGCCACTGCGCTAACCCTCTCAGCCGTCAAACTGGTAACATCAGTTATGTTGTGAATGGGGTACTGCGTAGAGGCTATGAGAGGGAGCGCGTCTTGATCACGTGACGTGTTCTGCCGGAGGGCTGTGAAGGCGTCGCGGAGACTGACCAAGCCGTGGCCGGCCCGCAATCCCTTCCCTATAGGTAGTTTTCACCTGACTGGATCTGAACATTCGATTCGAGCAATACTACGGCTGAGCGATTTCTTAGCAATAGCGTTGGAAATAACTTACACACGAATGAACAGTTCATGCTGTGCACAGAAGAAATCTTTATGGTAATTACATGGCTAACGCCATTGTCAGGGCAGATTAATGGTAATGACACGAGGTTAGACGGACAAATCCTTATATACGTCCAAGTCTAAAGCGTATTTTGTTTTCCATTTATATTTTTAGTAGTATTATTTTATGACTTTTTATTTATATTATACATAAATTCGGGCTTATATATTATATGCGCCCGAAAATATTTTGGTATCCATACACACACATTACCAAGGCCGGAACTTTGCATCTCTCGGGTGGGTGGGGCAGGGGCATCCCCCAATGCTCAGCTGACCTCCCAATGCTGACCTCCCCCAATGCTGGGCTGGGCTCAGTTCGCAATGATATCACTTCGCAATGATAAGAACTCAAACATCGCCAGACGAGTGGAGGTTGATACCATCCCAAAGCATTATTTCAGGGACCAAGGCCAAACAGCGCCTGACAGCGCCGTGAAACTCGAGAAAAAGAGTGAAACGCCGTGAAAAGAGTGACAGCGCCGTGAAAAAGAGTGACCCTACCTTGTCTCATGGTGCCAAGCCATGACGTCACATCTGAAAGCTTGCAGAACGATTTTGCGTCAAATGTCGGTTTTTACTGTTGTAGGGCAACCAACATGCAAAAACGGCGGACGACGGACGTGAAATCGGCTCAGAATGATAGTCCACGTGAAAGAAAGTCAGTTTAGATAGCTCAATGATCTTTTCATTGTCAAATGAAGTCAATGGCAGAAGATGACCTTTTTGGCCTTAGAACGTTTCCATGCAGTATTTTTTTTTTTTTGAGGAACAATTCGAAGCTTATTTGGCCCCAAATATGTCGATTTTAAGTGAGGAAAATCGATTTATAGCTCCCAAGCATGAAGTCTGACGTGACCTAGGTCACTGGCGGACCTGACGTGGTCGACACGGTGTCACTGGATTCCTTGGGCATACGGCTATCGATTTCATTGTGCCCCAAGGCGCTATCTCAATTAGGGGCCAAATGGCGAGGGGGTGCCCCCTCCGCGTCATCTGTGCGAGAGATAATCCCTCCCGTCCGGCGAGGGTTAAACAAACGTAGGCATTAGTGCCGTAAATGTTGGAAAACCTGGGTATTCATACCTTACCCATATCAGACATTACCTGACATCACTGGCACGGATCCACTCATGCCACCGATGTCTTCCATTGCATGGCTTTATTTAACTGCAACTTTCATTAAACTTTGCCACGTTTGAACCGTTCGCGCAGATTACCAGTGGCTCATGGGCGCCAAATGACCCTGCAGTCAGTGCGCCCCTAAGTCCCAATATCCAACCAACCAACTACCAGTGGCTCATGACATGCATGACTTTCCGTATGCATCATTTCAACGAAATGAATGCAACGGGTGACCATGTCGTGCTTTCATGAGATAACCATGCAATAGTAGTATATGGTGAGACCGCAGAGGTGTAGGAGCGTTTTATAACGGGGGAAGAGGTAAAAGTTAAAATTATTTCTGCTGATCGGGGGTCGAAGGGAGGAGGTGGTTCAGCGGGACCGAAATGTTTCGTTCGATGTAGAATAAATATATGTCCGGTATTGTGTAAAATACTGATCATTTCTTAGAATAACAACAATGTAAAATCTCCTTCCAGGGGCTTGCCTGAAATGAGACTTGATTCTGAAAGGGCTTGGCCTTGGAAGTCTGCGGTCGGAATCCAGTGGAGGGGACGAAATCCATCCCCGCCCCGACCCCATGTTTGTCGCAGATCGCCTGTTCTTGCATACTTTAATCTGACATCTAGTGGGTCGTCAAAAAAAGGAAAACAAAACAAAAATCGGATGCGCATTGTTGGGGATATGGCTCCATAAAGACAATCGTACAGCGGCAAAACCAGCCGATAGCCCCCTCCCCCGCCCCGTCCGTCATGGGTTACCAACGGCAATATTAGATGATGCACGGGCGATCTGACGTTAAATGTCGTGTTCTGTTTGATAGCCCTCGTGGATCACCCCTGAAATAGGAATAAGTGCGGTTTTGTATGCTTTCGACCAACTATAGCAACTGCTCGGGAAAAAGTCTCAAATCTGCCAGATCGAAGAAATTTTGAAGATCTGACCCGGTCTGACCTCGAAGGTGTTGCCCTATGGCCGCGAAATTTGGACAAATGTAGGCGCCCACGGCCCTCCAGTCATCCTGAAAGTTTCGGGCCATTAGCTGATTTCTGAGGTTAAGGGTGGGGGGAGCGTGGAGGGAGAGGCGTGGAGAATTTCGCGCCTCTGCACTACGTGTAATTTTCAAAGGCTCTTCACTGCGCGTATCGAAAACGTAAACACAAGTTGTTTATCAAGATATAGATGTCTGATGTGTCCAGCATTTTCAACGTTATGGACATTTCGCAGGACAGGAATTTAATATTTTTTACGGCCTGCTAGGAACTGGAACTCTGTCTCTTCCCGACGGAGCCTAAATGCCGGTTAATGACCTCTTAACTGAAATATCGCTGACTGTGCCAGTTTAGCTTAGGACAGGTTTTATGCCTTACCTGCGTTGACATCACCATTTGAAAATGATGGGTCATTTCCAGTCGTTTGATATGATCACGTTGTGCAACGCATGTGTTCCCGTGTGTTTCTGGTACGAACCACACAGTCTGCATCCCACTGTTCCCATGCCACGCATGTGCTGACAAACAAAAACAGAGAAGAAAGAAACAAAGCGGCTATCCATAGACGCGAATCCGCAGTTCCGTATTACTCACTTCAGGTTAAACGATAATATCACTCGGCCAACCAATAACACTGCGCATTGCACGGCTGTGTTCGAGTTGCTCGATATCTGGACGCTACGCCAATCAATGGGACGCCGGTCCTTTCCTCCCCCTCACGGCGCGCGAAAAACATCCGCTCATTGGTCGGCGTATTAACAGCTGTCCGATTCACTACGAAAGGCAGCCTCTAAACATGCCCCCGACACAACCGACCACCTGTCAGCGAAGGGTCGTAACTGGCAGGGACGCACCCAGCAGGAGGCGGTGAAAGCTCTGGCGAATGAAGCAAAAGCCGTTATTTTGAAAAATTTCGCTGTCCTAAGACAATGCGGATGAGTGCATCTGTATAGAATGATGTGAAGCATTGTCAACGACCATGCTAATTCCTTGTGACGATGTATTTCCTACGGTTCAGGAATACGCTCCATATTGTCAAGGAGCCTAGTACCTACCATTACTTTTGTGGAGAGCCGTACATTAGGGTGTGTGGCTAATGACGGATCCCAGCAAGCGTATGATATTTTCACGCGGGCGCACCAGGAAATAAAATATCTCAAATAATTTTTTTGAAAACCAGAAACTTGGAGTCGCGCCGGGCAACTGATGTTCGGTTCATTGGCGGGCTATGCCCACCTGGCGGACGTTTGAGGAACTATTGACGTGTGGTTCATTGTTTACTTCTATAACGTTTTTATCCGAGCGGAATCACAAAAAGGACATTTTCTGATTTTTCATTTTTCAGATTGAGCAGATGATCCCAATGGGTGCATTTCCGAGGCAAATTAACCACAAACTAGCATCTTTAGTGGTATAGGTCGTTACGAAACCAGCTGAGCCGTTTGCGGTTTTGTCCAAGACATCATTATCGCGGCACATTCCATTTACGCCACGAGGAGCCCACACATCACTCAGACAAAATCGCGTTTTGACATTACCTGAGGCAGCAGGTGACGGTGACTCAACCTGGCGCAGATGAAACCATGCCTGACGCTTTTCCCAACAAAAGCGTTGGCTGCCTCTGTGGCGCTTTCACGGCTCGTTCCACAGACTGCGTGTTGACGGGGAATAGGCCCACTTCCAGAGGAGACCGCAGTATATTTAAGACCTCTCTCCCATGTCTCTTGTCAGTGGCGGCTCTGATGGTTTCGCTGTTGCAGTCGACGATTTGTTCATAATTTTGCACTGCGAAGTGGACTGCTCGCAGCGTATATTGCCTCACTTCCTCATGTTCATCTCGGCCTTGCCTGAACCCATGATCTGTTGCACGGCTCTCTCCCTGACGCCTGGGTCTGGATCGGCAGCCATCGCCAGTGGAACAGCCTCGGGTTGGCATCAGCAGGCGTTCCGCAGAATTGTTGGTACTTCCTGGAGATGACGAGGGAGAGGTACTGCAGGGTACGAGCAGCGAGAGTCAGCAACCTCGGGAAATACGAGGAGAAAAAGTGCCTTAATTTTCCGACTGCAGCCCGGCGTTGTTTAGTAAACTCTTACCCGACAATAAGCGAGTAGTGTGGTGAACGGTGGTGACGTGAATGTTTGGGAAACAAGGTCTACTATCAGTCTGATAACATGTGGCGATATAATCAGCCACGTACCTAAAACAACGACAAACGATTACATTAGCTCTCAAGCTTTGTCATTTAAGCGAACAGGTACCTTCTTTTTCAAGGCGTATTAACACGCACATTGTGAGGAGGCGCCTTTGTGCCCCACTTGTTTTTCTTGAAAGTCTGAAAGAACGGATCGGAGCTGGTCGCTGCTGCTTTGTGACATTTACGGCAACAATGACTCGTCGATTGACGCAGGCATCGAAGATCCGTCAGAAATTTCTTGGCGCTCCAAGCTTTTGAAGTCAGACAAACAACGAAAAGAACGGTTGTCTCTGACAAATGGGAATTTTACGAAAGGACTAACGTTCTACGTCATATTTCCTTTGAACATTATCAGCCAGCACCAATCGGGGATAACGGATGGATGTGGCAAGACCAAAGCCAGGGTCAGCAAGGGTTAGAACCACAAAAAGGTCAAGTTCAAACAGCTTGTAACCTGATCCAGAACTACTTTGCAACATGTCGGTTTGTATGGAATATGCATTCAAATACCCTAATAAAAACACGCTTGCGCACACTAACACGCTTCCATATACCAGCGTCAATAAAGATCAAGATGACCAAATGTCAAGGTCAAGTATCTTGTGACCTGACGCAGATTTGTTTTACGACGCGTCGGTTTGTATGAAATATCCTTTCAAAGGCCCGAATAAAGAGACGTCTGACAAGTTGAAACGCTTATATATATATATATATATATATATATATATATATATATATATATATATTTATATATATATATATCGTTTCTACGTTTCTCAGCACTTAAGTCATGTAAATGAGTTTATTATAATGAAGTAACTTCAACGCAGACAGTTGATATACAACTTACTTTGGGCCAAAAACTTCATCCAAGGTCAATGACCCTACTTCACTTGTTTTGACCTTGCGGAAGTCAGTAAATGCTGGAAGTGATCAAATGTACCCATGTTAGCTATCTTAACTGAAAATGCGCTTGAACACGCGTTTATCGCCCTCATTTACACGCAGGCTACACGAGTAGTCCCTGTTGCTCGAAATCTGGTCTGCAAAAATGAAAAATAACGTCATATGTCAATGACCTCGCATGACCTTGACCCGAAATCCTCAGTGAAGATGTCAAATGAATAGAGAATGTGTAACACACATTTTAACACTCAATCACTCTAACCCTTCTTCCCGTTTCGTTCGAAAAGTCGCATGGAATGGCTTGTACGGGCCGAGAAAGTGTCCAAAACAAACCTTTTCGCCCCATTTTCGCACACTACATTTAAGATATTGGCCTAGGATCATCAAAATTGCTCTCTATGTACATCTTTATGAAAGCCCATGCCCTTAAAAGTTCTTAAAATTTCTTGGCTTTGGTTTTCTCCGTTTCCAAGATCGGAGGAATTCACTTCTATGCTTCACCTTCCAGTGCGCATTAGCGCGGGACGCCCTTCCACTATGCATCTTCACACGCGCACTAAAAGGGGTCTTTTCGTGCCCCCACATGTTTTTCTTCAATGTCTCGAGAACGAATCGGAGCTGGTTGCTGCTACTTTGCGACATTTTTTGCAATTGAATAACTCGTCGAATGACACAGAAAAATTGGAAATCGGACGGAAATTTTTGAACTTTCAAGCATTTGAACTCAGGCACACATGACAAAAACGACGGTTGTCCTGGGTCACAAATGGGAACTTTGTGAAAGAACTAGCATTCTACTTAAGACTACCGTTGAAACACAATCAGGCGACGTCCTTCGGGCATAAGTGGTGGGTTACCAAGACCATTGCCAGGGTCAATAAGCGTCAAGGCCATCAAAGTCAGGGCCAAACAGCTTATGATCTGATCCAGATTTGCTTTGCAATATGCCAGTTTGTATGAAATATGCATTCAAAAACCCTAATAAAAACCACGTGTGCGCACACCGATACGCTTACATATACCAAGGTCAGTGAAGACCAAGGTCATTAAAGGTCAAGGTCAACTATCTTGTGACGTGGCCCGGATTTGTTCTGCGACATGTCGATTTGTATGAAATGTGCATTCAAACACCCTAATAAAAAAACGTCTGGGCACATGGATATGCATACATATATACCAGAGTCATTTCAAGTCAGTCATCAAAAGTCAAGGACAACTTTTTGTGACCTGGTCCAGATTTGCTTTGCAATATGTCAATTTGTATAAAATATGCGTTCAAAGACCCTACTAAAACACATTTGGCACATTGATACTCACATGTTGTACACATATAAATATACATACATACATAAATAGAAACGCTGGAAGTGACCAGATGTACCGATATTGGCTACCTTCACTGGAAGTACGCCAAAAGATAAATATTGTGCCCTCATTTGCTCTCAAACTGTCCCGTACTGTTCAAAATCTGGTTTGCAAAAGATGAAAAAAATGACGCCATAGGTCAATGACTTGACATGATCTCGTTCCAAAATCCTCAGTCAAGACGCTTAATGAATGTAAGTTGTCTTATCCACGTTTTAACGCCAAAACAAACACACTTTCCCGTTTCGTTTGAAAAGTTGAACGTAATGGCCTGTACGGGCCGAGAAAGTGTCCAAAGTAGACCTTTTCCACCCTATTTGACCTTGAAGATATTGACCTAGGGTCATAAAAATTGCACACAATGTAATCGTTGTAGCCCCATTTTGTACATAAAATTTCATGTCTCCAGCTCTTTCCGTTTCCGAGACTAAATGGGGGCATATTTGTGCCCCCTTCCAGTTCACGTTAGTGCGAGACCCCCTTTCACTGCTCGGGTTAACCGGCATTTAGTTATATACCCGGATTTAAAGAGTACCGAAGTTATGCAGATGTTCTTAATATGTATGTATCTAGCATCTGTATATGTATGTATAATAGTATGTATTTATCTAGCGTTACACACAAGCTGCAGCTTTCGCAGGAAAAAAGTTAGGCAAACAATAGACCAAAAATAGTGGGCGTTTCATAGCGTGGCTTGGATGCATTTGATCTCATGTGGCGTCGTTCAGTGGTCCGATCTTTCGTCTTGCGACATGCTCTGCGACGGCTTCCCTTTGAACAGCAACGACCAGGTCGTATAACGTTCTCTGGTCGTCACCCAGATCACTCAAAACAGCCTCAGCCGTGTTTTGTACCTCTTCTTTTGCCGATCAACCGCAGCTATTAGTAGGTCTTCGACGGATCTTGCGGCGGCCTTTTCTACCGGGCCGGCGAAGGATCAGCTTTTGGAAACATCACGGAGGTTAAGCTCGTTTGCATGAGCCTGGCTTATGAGCCAGTGCACTAGCCTCTGTTGCGTCATTCCAAACAAACGGCAAATGTCCCCTTAGTCCAGTATTTGATGTATTTGCCCCTGGCGTACTTTGTTTTGTTAGATTTTGCCTTCCGTTTGGCATTTTGTACTCACTTTATGGTATCGTGTTCTTATTGTCTTCGTTGTCGATTTCTTCGCCCTTTTCGCATTGTACGCAACTGCAGGGATTATTAGCCCTCACGTTCCGTGTGTATCGGAGATGACGCTATTGAAGAAACTGTGCTCCTGAACGAGGTGGTCAGCTGCCCGCGAACATTCTGCTGGTGGCGCCACCTATATTGCTTTGGTAACGCCACGTAGCGGTTTTTAAGTTCAGTAACGACGCCGCTGTTCCCGAAGGAAACGTGGCTGATGGCAGGCGGGCGGCTAGTGCGTAATCGGCAGGGGTTTCGTGTTGACGTCTCTCGCCACGGATGGCGACGTCTGCTGTTACGGGAGAAAATGGCGTGCTTTCGCTAGCCGCTACGTAATATCGGGCGTTTTTCGACGTTTTGTGGAGAACCACGGTGCTGATGTTGTAAAGTAACATTCGCATTGGGGGCTAGCTGTGAGTTTGTAACTGCCAACGTGTTTTCTTGCGGTGTCGAAAGCGTTTAGGGAGTGAAAATTGGCCCCACCCGCACGTGCGCCGCCTGGCGGCCGTGACGCGGCCGGTCGGGTATAAAAGACCGTCTGGCGGTCTTTATATGGGGGAAACAGGGGGCAGCACTCGAACGACCCGACTACGAGGAGACGGACTGGCCACTTGGCTGTCACTGGTGGCCGGTCTTATACGGTTCTGGAGACAGCTCAGTCGACCGGCTGAGTGAGCTGGCCGGTTCTCTGCCAGTCGGTCCAGACTCGTGGCCTGTCGCTGCAGCTGAAAAGCAGCATCGCACTCGGACGACAGCTGGAGCTGCAAAGCCCTGCGGCGGCCTGTGTGTCGGCCGCGGCGTTTGGCGCTGGGGAGGGCGGGAAACGTCATTAAAGCGCGATTTGCAGCAGCATGGTTCGACTTTCTGGAAGCTCGATTTCGTCGTGGAGCTCACAATACCCGTTTTCTATGTCTCTCTCTCTGCATTCTATTGATTTGCAATGCTGCAAAAGTGTTCCATTTTTCACGGCAGTGTGGCTGGATTTGAATGGCGGGCGGGCGGTCTTTGATGAAGACGCCCCGACCATGTGATCTTGGCTTTCCTTCGTCGTTCGTCATCAGCAAACAGTAAGCATTGCAGTTGGCAGATGTCGTCCACGATCAGCACTGTTACCGTAGAAGATCTACGACAGTCTGTGCATTGTCCACTAGACTAGAAGCGTCGGGCATCTTATTCATTGTTTCCTATTCTGTTCCTTATTTTTTCTTATTCAAGGCCCCATTAATTCAAGGTCGGCTCGCTTTCATGCACGCATGCTAAGCGTACCGTGGCTGGCAGCTTTCGCAAGTCGTGTGTGTGAGTGACTAAGAACTAACGGCGATTTGCAAATCACACACTCAGACCCACAACGCAACGTGTATAAGTCACAAAGTTATGATTTTGCTCTGTAAGCATCGGTTTTCTGATGTCGAAGTCGGCTCGAGCGGCGGCAGCGTTTACATGTGCACCGAACCGCGATATCATCTGATTAATTCCGTTTGCTTTGTCATGCCTTATTAGGTGACGAGTGTTACATGACAATAATTCAGTCCGCTAAACTGGTGAGCCTCGTTCAGGAAGCACACGCAGACCCACATTTGTCAGCAGGCGTCACTGTCGCCCTGAGAAGGCGAATGCGTTTGTTCCGGAAAGATATTCTGATATGCCGACAAGTATAACATTTTGACAAGTATAACATTTCCACAAGTGTAACATTTCCACAAGTGTAACATTTCGACAAGTGTAACCTTTCGACAAGTGTAACATAAATTGTTGGGTGCCACAAATCTTGGTCAAGGGTTTCTGATACAAGATCGGGCACGGCGATTCGGTTAGGTCATCGTCGATAAAAGTCTAGCCTGGTTGCGTCCTGAACTACACCGCCAGGTAAAGTTCAGGACGGCACCGGGCATGGTGCCATGCTAGTGCATCAGAAACACTTGGCTGAGCTTTGTGGCACCTGATAATTCATGATAATTCATGTTAATTCATGTCACCTGTCAAAGTGTTATACTTGTCAAAATGGTGCCGAGTCTGACACAACATCAACAGGAAAGCGAAAGTTAACGTCGCACGGGATATGGAATCCAAGCGAATGCACACAACACGCCATCCTGGCCAAGGCGTAATGCTTTGTGCACTAACAGCAATGCAGATAATAATCTTTGTGACACGCAATCCCTAAGCTGCGACACGCAATCCCTCAGTGCAGAGCGGAAAATCACGTGATGACAGTGACCAAAAACAGAGCTCGTTTCACGCACGCATGGTGACTAACAGAGCACCCAGCTGCCGTCCCGAGCGAGCATTCTTGGGATGTCGTCACGCGACGTCCACCTTCTGGAGAGACACCCCAGCACGTCACAGTGTCAGGTGCTTCTGCGGACACACAGAACAGAACAGAACAGAACAGGTATGAAGTTCACACAACTTCACTTCTGGGAGATGGCTGGAAAAGGTGGCGTCACCGGCCAATTATGTTCGCTTTTAGGAGACGGCTGGCAAAAGGTGGCGCCACAAGCCAATTCATCAATGACTGCGTCACTAGCTGCAGTGCAATGCAATGCGACCTTGCACTGTTGCGGACCAGCTTTTGTATTACGTTGCAGACGCCACAAGTGGTTCTTCATTAGCGCAGAACAAAAACTGCTATCACAGTTCAGGTATGGTTCAATGGCACACACTTCAGGTATCGGATAGTCTAAGAACTGCGCAGACAAATGGAAATCTCACGAAATTCACCGGGTCCTACCATCCGCAGGGAAATAAAACAAAAACTGTTAAATGGAGCCGAGCCTATAGACTGACTCCTATCGGCCTGTAAGGGGCCCCCTGACGGCCTGCAGAGCCCCTGCCAGCCTGTAGGAATCCCCTGCCAGTCTGCGTGGGTCCCCTGCCAGCCTGTAGGGGCCTCTGTCTGTCTGTAGGAATCCTTGCCGGCCTACAGGGGCCCCATGCCAGCCTGTACTGGGCCCCCTGCCGGTCTTTTGGGCCCCCACTGGCCTTTGGGGACCACCTTCTGGCCTGTAGGGTCCACTGTCCACCTGTGGGCCCATGCCAGCATTCAGAGGGCCCCTGATGACCTGTGGAGAGACCTCTGCTGTTCTTTGGGGAGCCTTGCCGGCTTGTTAGGGCCCCTTGCCGGACGGGAGACCTCCTGCTTTCCTGTAGCTGGCCCCCTGTCGGCATGAAGGGACCGCCTGCTGTCATGCAGGGCTCTTGCCCCGGTGCGTAGGGCCCCCTGCCTGCCAGTGAAGGGGCTCCATTACGGCCTGTGGAGGGCCCACTGGCCAGTAGAAGAGCTCCCTGACGGTCTGCAGAGGGGCCCCTAATAATTGTGGAGGCCCCGGGAAAAAATTGTTTTTGCCACCATCACTGACATTCAGAGAACAAGGTGGTTGCACTTAATAACGTTAAGGAACGGCATCGGCCAATGTCGTAAAATTTGCATTGACTGTATTTATTCAGGGGGCGCACTCATAGGATAGGAGCTCGCCATTGGTCACGCACCCCAAAATCTTGGGCTGGCTGTGCCCTTGTTACGAGGCCCCTGTTAAATTCTATGTTAATTCCCGTCCAATCGGAACCCCGACATGGGCGGCCGAAGCCGGGGGGAGAGGGAGAGTTTCGACCCCCTCCATCTCGCGAACGGAGCGTCGGGGGAAAATAAAACTTATACTGTCGGAGAGCTCGCCATAACTACGTCCCAAAACACTAATTTTTTGCTGAAAATTTAGGAAAATGTTACAGCTTTTTGACATATATATGTAAAAAATGTTTTTTTTTCAAGAAGACCTGTAGCTCCACTCCTAATAAAGCTAGAGTAATTCCGAGCACATCAGTGAAACGCTCATAGAATGTACATTACAATGACGTATAATATATTAATTGGCATATCGATATAACGACATTTTTTACTTCGCTATATCTGTAACGTCGCTGGCGAGCTGTTGTCCATGTTTGCTTCGAAAACGACAGAAATGATTTGAACAAGAATTTTTTTAAGCCAACAGACCAGAACGTCAGTGACTCGACGTGACCTAACCTTTAAAAAACTGATTCAGAATGCCGCAGGACATGCACAAAAGAAGTGAGGAGAGGTACTGAGAATCTCAGAGCGCTGCGCGCGTTGTTTTTTTCTTTGCTATCACCAAACTTCTTAACCTTATTCCCCGAGGGCTAGACGGTATGATCGATTCCCGGCAGGGGCGGGCGGAGATCTCGAGAACTACTTATCCGATTTCATCGCAACAAACGGCAATCGATTTGCTATGACGTCAACTACATTAAAAAAGGAATTTAGAAAATTTTGGAATGTGTGGATACAGGGGGCAAAGTGTCAAAACCAGGGGTATTTTTGAACTTCTTATAACTCCGTTGTGTATGGACCGATTTCAATGAAACTGGCATGAATCGAAAGATTATGTAGGGATTTTACCATGGGTACACAAATCTGAAATTTTGAGAAAATCCATAGGCGTTCACAGGGTTTCAAAAATAGGAGGATTAGTTTTCTCACAAATGAATGAACAAAAAAAGGCAAAAACATTGTTTTAGCTTCTGCTAGTCATGTTATCCTAAAGGAGTACAAATCGCATCACAGTGTTTGTATAAGGTTAGCATAGGCGGTGCCAGGGACATGAAAAGGGGAAACTGTCATGATCACACGTTCTTCAGATCAACTTGTGACCTTTGACCTTAAATGGCCTCCAGTTACCTTGAGGTCACTTGGAATGATCTCGTATGCATCTAATATTATTTGCAAGCGTTTTCAGTCATTTGAATTCACTACTTCAAAAATTTCATTTCATGGCTTTTGCGATATAAGGTACGCAACAGTGACATTTTAGGTCATAGCCCCGTGACCCGACCTGATATCAAGCTGAAACTTGATACACAAGTAGAGGGCAACCTTCTACGTCATATGCATTCTGTGTTTGGCATTTGAAAAAAAAACGGCGCCGAAATTATCGCAAAAAACAAATTTTGAGTTTTGGCCTTGACCTGATCTTGTAAAGTTACCTCAGATAAACAAAATTACATCTGCACATGACCCAACTATTAAGCTATACATACATATAAAGTTTTAAGTTCTATCTTAAAAACTCTGTTTTTGACAGACATTTTCCTTTTACCCTCAACATGGCCAAAAATGGCCTGAGGTGCCTCCCAAAAACGTTGCCTGCTCCGCCCCTGAGCAAAATGGAATTTTGCAATTCTGTCACGGCGCGTAGAAAGAATAGCTAGGAAAAGTGATTAAGTTTCGTGAAGCTGCGTTAAAAAGCCTGAAATTGGCGAGCAAAAAACCGAGGGGGCGGGGCGGATTCAGCCCCCCCTGCCGGGAATAGGGTTATGGGGAGGTAAATCGAAACGCCTCCCCCGCTTGGGGGCGGTTTAATATTTTGGTCCAGGGGTCCACATGAAGTGAGAAGCCCACCACTGGGCGAGGACCTGCGAATTTTTTGGCTGAGTTCGCTCTTGATGCAACTCATCAATGAGGACGCCACTGCATGCAGTGCCGCTAAACGGTACCATGCACTGCGGCTTGTCGTTAATATTACGCTGTTGGCGTTAGACTGTCAAAACAGATCGCAAGCCTCTTTTGAGGATGGGCTTTACCTAAACCGGTTTGCTTTACCTAAACCGGTGACGATAATTATTTTGCGTCCAAATCAAAGTTCATTCGGGGTTGCACAACTTTAAAGAACTCACTTTACCCCGGAGAAGTGAAAAGTTTTCTACATCCGAAATATTTCCAAGCATATGTCCAAGCCGCCCTGTATAAAAAATAGGTGACATCAAGTGTGAGTTAAGAATCATATCGCTGAATCGGATGCACCTTTATTACATGTCTGTGTTGGATGTATCCCTTCTCTGACCAGGAATGTGACGACATCTCGCACATTAATATAGGAAATACCCGTTTGCTGGAGACGAAAGCCGAGGGCATCTTCATTGACGAAAAAACCCTGCTTGGGAGAAAAGTCATATTGCGCCTCCATATGAATGTGTTTGAAATGATACGTTTGGACAACGCGATATTATGGATTATGTTAAAACGAAGACTTTCAAATTTTGCACGAAATAATTGCGTACCTTCTCAGGTGGGGGTTAATCTGATCCCTCCTATGTTTCTTTTCTGAAATTTAGAAAGTTAGAAAGAAAGTTTTCTGAAATTTAGAAAGTAACGAAATCTGATACAGCTATACAGAATTTCAGAGCAGGTTACGTGGCGTTCAAAACTGCCAAGACCATTAAGCTAGCGTGGGTCAAGGTCAGGCCAGAACTCGTCACATTTTATGCTTCACTTCAGACGGCTGCCACAGAGTTCTGAAGACAGACATTTTGTGGGTTATCACTTCTTTATGGGACAGCAGTAACGTGGTTGAACTTGGCAAACACTTGACTGCAAACACATGCTTTCTAAGGTGTTGTTTGATGTCGATTTTGACTTCAGCGTCCGGAGTTACCCAGGTAATACACACTTTGGTCGAAATCGATGTCAAGGAGAAATGCATCAGATGGGTTTTGCTTCTCGTATCGCATTCCGCGCCATGACCGCGCATTATTTTGGGGAAGCAGGAGCACATAATGGAGTTGGTGTTTACTAGTGCTTAGTACTTGGTGGGGCGGTAAAATGAAGTCCGATGATTAATTAATGAATAATTGATGAATAATTGATTAATTACCCTGTGGAGCATGTTTCGCTATTTTCGCTTTTGAAGTCGCTTAAGGTCAGAGGCCGAGGTCAACCTCAAGTGACCTTCGGCGACTTTTGAGGGCGATCTGTGACATGTTAGGTGTTTTTTGGTGCCAAATTCGAATGAAGTGCCAAGGTTGACCACTAAAAACCATAAAACAAAGCCTATTCCATTTCGTGAAATTAAGCCATATGGCGTTAGTTGAGCTCAAATATTAATCAGTAAGCAAAAGTACTCAGCCAAGTGTGGCAAATAACATATTTTCTACTGCAGTTTTGGGTGCTCTATATTTCTTCCCCGCTTCCTTTCTTATTTTTGGGTCACTGTTGACGTCACAGGTCAGGTTGAACACCCAAGGGTGAACCTTTTCACCAGATTTACCTAATCGCAAGAAGTAGCAGACCGAGGGGGCTTCATTTCATATTATGAGTGACACTTGACCCAAGGTCATTAAAGGCCGAGGCAAAAGACGGTGACACGGGGACTCCTAAAAACACACTAACAAATAGCTTTAGACACAAAAATCATGCAAATGGTTCCAGTTACTGTATAAATGCAACTTAATTGCGTAATTGCATAATATAACTTCAACACAACATCGATTAATGATTAACGATTCGAAAGCGACTGGCGCCTTACGAATGACAGATGTTCAGACTTTCATTAGTAATTTTATTTTTTGATGACCTCGGAATGACCTTTGGCCTGACTAATTCACATGAAACATTTTTGGTTTAACCATGAAAGAGAGAGGCTGATTCCCAAAATCCATATGTGTGACTTGCCGTATCATATACAGATGACAAATGCCCGTAGGCAGATCCAGTTACTAGAAGAGCGGGGCGATTTTATACGTGGTGAACTGCAATTAATTCGTTCTCATATTAAAACATGTTGAGTCAACATTGATTCCAGCGTGATGGAACGATTGTCTGGGAATAAGTTTTGTGGTGTGAAATGATTTTCCAGCTGTTATCCTCGTCATGAAACATTCCTGGAAAAAACAACATCATGAAAATTGCTAACATTATTTCGTTGCAACCTTGGGCTCATCGCTTTCTGTCTTCATACACTGGACTCTCCAAGTGGTACTTGGCAAATTAAGAAAGACGCTGGTGGCCCTATGATAGTTACACAGCACTGGGGAGGCACATTTTGCGCCCCTTCTATCACGTCCACTGAACCGATCTACTACAGTACCCAAATTTTGGATTATAAATTAAATTAATAATTATTGGAATGATTAATTAAATTAAATATAAATTAAATATAAATATTGGATTATAGTGTTTATGACGAACTAACACATCATATCGCGAGGTCTACTAAGGACGGGTCAATCGAGGCCAATTTTCTCGAGCATTTGAAAAATGCCGCATTTTGTGAAAATGGAAGACAACACAACCTTCTGATTGATTCGTAGGTAAAACGTGCTGGAACGAACATTTGGTACACAACCAGGCCTAGATTTGGAGACCTTTTTTACGCATATTTTTTTAACGTGACATGGAGATTTCAACATCCTACATGGAAAAGTGCTGGTGGAGTTTGTAGGGGGCATGCTAGACCATTTTGCGGTCGTTTCAGAAGAGTGCTTGCAGGGCTGGAAAGACGTTTTTGGTGTTGAAGAACACCATTAAACATGCGTTCCAAAAATATCTTACAAAAATTTTAGGAATTTTACATCATGTGCCTTTATCAAAAAACTACATTTTAACTATGTTGACAAATTCCTAAATCTGCAAGCAAATGACTCTGTCTCCATACCGTAACAAGAAGGCATGATGTCATAACTGACTTACTTCAAAAATCAACTTCGACCAGTATCACGTTTTGCAGAATTTTGTATTTGATAACAAGAATTTTACTTCGACACCATTAACAATTTCCAACCCTGCATACTTGCTGTTTCATTATCGTTGCAATGATCCAGTATTTAAAAGTATTGTGATTTAATTGGGTGGCAATGATGATTAAAATACCATCCAAATAGTCCGTTTTCCGAGATGGACAGAAACATCCTATTAAGTTAAGCACTGTAAGTAATCTAAGGTTAAACACTGTAAGTTATCTAACGACTTGCCTTTAAACTAGGAAATCTCTGAATGCTCGTCAGAACTGTCCTTACGACGTGAATTGGTGCTACTTGCGGAAAATCGAAAGGATTTCACTCATAGCGGGCTTGATAAAGCTGATGAATATTCCATATTACTGTTTGAAACATTACAACAAAGGATGTAGGATACCGGCCATCATGCAAGGAAAAATACGAAGGAAACTAAAAAACACGGCAAAGCCATTAAACAATGCTGTTTTTATGACGACGTATGGATATGAACTCGGTGACATCGACTCGACGTTTTGCACTGAAGTGTTCAAGATTGGTATTACGAGAGATATTGAAAATATTGGAAAGCTGTGTCTTGGGTTACGGAATTATAGTGCGACGTCCAACGTCACCCCCTCCCCGTCCTGCAAGTTACAAATTTCACCGTGGTTGCCTTGTCAACAAGGAATCGCAGCAACATTTACATCACTTTAAATGGCAGCACAACTATATACATCGTGATGTTCAATGTGTTCGGGGATCTGAGGACCAGCGGCGCAGTGTTTGACGGCAGTACAGGACGGACAAATTTTGGGTCAGTCACCCCGGGGGAGATCTAGTTTGTCGACGACTAGATAACACGACACCGTGGCTTTCTTTAACGTGTCATCTGCAAATCACAGCTGCACGCTGCAGCTTTGGCATTTCTCTCGCGTAAATGCTGCTGCTGTATAGTTTAACAGTGGGGTCGATGATGGCTGGCAACCTTTGCGGCGGGGCAAGTGAAATGTCAGCGTTCCTATTGTTTCAGCTGGGTGCTGGGACAGCTCGTCTTTCCGGAAGCCCCCGTCAGGGTCGAGAGACATTTCATGACGACTGGCCCATGACTCTCCACCTCAGACGACATTTCGCCCTGTTTAATGCCAACGGTAAAATCCAGGACAGTCTGCTCGTCCACGACCAGGGTGGTTAATTGGAAACTGCAGCCATGCTGGATGAATCCATGCGCTGACTGTACCACGGCCCTGGAAAGCGAGGAACGGCAGCTGCGAGCCACATAAACCAGAAACGGCGAGCCAGATAAACCGGGGACGGGGTCATCTGCAGACTCTGAGCTCCTGACCTCGGCATCACCATTGCGGATTGTCAGATGCGTTCACAGGCAGGCGGCAGACAGATGGGGCGTGTTTCGCATGTTGTGCGAGGTCGGCCCAACCGCTGCTGGTCGTCAGCAACCCCTTCTTCGAGCATTGAACTGACAATTGAGTGATTCTTTAGTCCGCGAGCACTCAACGCAGCACGGAAAGAAGCCGTACCATTCTTACATATTTTTGCGAATTATGCATGAAGTCGCATGTATGCTTCCCACAACATGCCAGCGCCACAGACTGGTCCGTTTGTCTTCATGTTTCCATTCCCCAATCAGCTCCTATTGTGTTGTGGAAAAAGCAGGCACAGTGCGCTCTTACCGCGCCGCGTTTTCTTTCTTCACGTGCAAAGCGTGGGAAAGGCGCAGAAAGATAGCCACGTCATCATGTCTTGGGGATGGGCTACAGAAGTCAAATGAGTTTATTCCCGCGAGGAGTGGGAGCCTATTCAGCGTTTTCACGGGTGATTTCGACCAGCGGTAATTATGTTGTCTAGCGCGAGTATGAAGGATAGCATTCCGTGTCTTTTGCGACTTGTTATTTTCCCGAAAGCCTCGGCCACTCAAAACTACTTGCTCACGCCTGTGCCTCTGCATTCACGACAGCCGGATTAGTTCACTTCAAGGGAAGTCCAGCTCCGTCGGACACAGCCGTCGTCGAGGGTGGCTCAGTTACAGCTGAAATATTGTTAGTTGACTGATATTGTTATTTCTGTTGCGATCGGTGTATTTTCTCTTACGCGGATGATATCAACTCTCGTCCCAACGACATTCTGCCGTGGGCAGCCGGAGCTCCGGGGGGGGGGGGGGGGGCGTTTCAGCGCCCCGTTCTGTCTCGCGAACGGGAAGTCGGAAAATAGCAAACCTCATGTCATCGGAAAAATCACCAGGAGCATAACATTTTGGCCAATTTACGTAAGATATAGAACTTTCTGCGAAGAGGTATGGTGCCCATGATAAAGCTAGCGCAATTCTGAACGTGCCAATGGAAATCTGATAAAACGAGCATTACGATGGCATATCATTCATAGCATGTATCTAATCACTTCACATCAATGAGCTGACATAATGCCATTTTTCATTTTGCGTGCGTCCCATCCTCTGGACCCCATCATCCAGACGGTCCTGTCGCGCCCAATCAGCCCGGCCGCTTCTGTGACGTTTTGTATGACGTCATGGGAGACCATATAGCCTCTATCGAGGCATCTCCGGTAGCACGAATTTTTAAAGCATTATGCTGTATGGGAGGTGATCTTTGTTGTCCGGTCGCGATCGAACTTTTCTAGAAATCGGCGCTTAAGCTAAAACGGCAGTCTGAAAAATGCCATCACTTTTGAGTCATAATTGTGGGAAAAAATAAGTACGCGAGGATTGGCACGGAGGTTTTCACCCGAATACTGAGTTTGAGGCCGACAGTAGGTGCCATCTCAAGTTTTCTCGACTTCTAGTGGCGAAATGATGGACGACACAACAAGTTTTGTAGTTACGTTTGCGAAAATAAATCAGCGACAACCGAAAAATTTCGGAGTTTCCTTGTCATTTTCAATCGTGGTATTACATCAAAGTTTCCATCATTCATAAGGGCGATTCCAAAACTCCTTGGTCGGTTTGCAGTATTTTTATCAGATTAATGCATTCCATGGAACATAACAGGCATCCGTTAGCTGACTGACATACTTAGTCGCTCGTCCTCCTGGTCAAAATGACCACCCATGCCAAATTGTGCCTGAAAAAGTGCAGGCAAAGGACCAGACAACTTGGTCTCTAATTTGAGTTATAACGACCCCCCCCCCCACCATATCACTTGTGTCTAAACCCAGCACCGCTTGGCGTGTTTTTATACCCACGACCGCCTGAGGCGTGTCAAAAGGAGCACCCCTGTTATCTCAGGGTTAACCGTCGAATCTGAACCGATCTACCATCAGTCGCCGACTCATACCATGAATCGCCGACTCAGGGCTAAAATATCACAAAAAATTATAATATAAAAATCACCAACTTAACATGCCAAGGATCGTTAAAATCGAGGCGTTTTGATAAATGTGACAACAAGGACGGGAGTGAGACCTTTTGATGATCAGTTTTGCATTACCTGCATCCAGCCAAGGTCATTCTAGGTCAGGTCAGATAAGGGTGCATTGCTCATCCAGATAAAGAGCAATAATTACTCGCTGGGACTCTTAACTGCGTCAAGGATAAAACTGAAATGACATCTCGAAATAATTAGGTCTACTCTGTATGGTCCTGATCGGGTCAAGGTCAAGGCAGGTCAGAACAGATAATCAGTTCTCATTATCCTACTGAGAACAATAATTGCTCTCTGCTGCTTTTGAACGATCTTCCACAGACAATGTTGTATTTCATTTCGTTTTGACATCAACCTATGACGTGACCTGACATGACCTCGCATTGCCTGTGGCGAACTTTACTAAGAGGCGCATGTAGATTTACTTGACTGACTTGACCGATGGGGAAGGTCAGCGGCAACCACTTCTATCACCCAGAATTCAAATCAGTCAACCTTTGTTCATCATGCATGTGGCCTAGCATAACCTTTAACGTTGCACCGCCTGGGGGTGTTATATAGGGCAACCCTCTCGTCTGAACCGCTAAAGCCAGTTTAAACAAACTTTCAGGACCTATTCACCAATCAAGTCTACATATTTTGAAATCAGCACCATTTCCATGCTAGTTTTGGTCTTGTAGATCTGACGTCATAAGTGAACCCTGGCACGCATGTTTTTGCCTCTTCGGGCAGTTGAGCGAACATGTTTCGTTTTTGATAATACTCATGGATATAATGCGTGGATTATTTGGATTTAGATAGGACACGGCTCCCGAAAGGATATACAATCGTGATACGTCAACATCAGAGATCATGCTAGGTCACAAGCATGGCGACAATTGGACTGATTTGCATTGCAAGTCATAGAAGTGGTTGTATTCGTCATTCAAGCACACAAGCAAATCTATATCCGCCTCTTAGCAAGGTTTACCAAATGCAAGGGGAGGTCATGTCAGGTCTCGACGTAGTTTGATGTCTAAACGAATGGTGTACAAAACTGTCTGTGAAAGATCGTTCAGTAGCAGCAAAGAACAATTTTTGTTCATAGTCAGCAACGAAAAATGACTTTTTCCAGACCTGGCTTGACCTTGACCCGGTAAGGAGCAGACAGAGCAGGTTAATTTATCACGAGAGGTCATGTCATTTCTTTACTTACGCAGCTAAGAAACCTAGCGAACAGTTATCACTCTTTGTCAGGAAACGTAATGCAACCTTATCTGACCTGACCTGTTGACCTTGACTGGACGAGAAGCAGGTAGTGCAAAACTGATCATGAAAAGGTTTCTCTTCCGTCTTTTTGTCACATGGATCAAAATGACTGCGAGTTGGTATCGATCATTGGTAGAATAAGACCAGTATTTTACCTGACCTAGGCTGACCTTGACCAGACATTTCTGCTACATTTTGGCATGTTTCTGATGCAGCAGATCGTGACCTTTCGTTTGATACCCGATTGGAGACTCTAAGAGCAGCATTGCCGATGATATGATGTACGAACTTGTGTCAATTTTTCCGACATCGTATTATGTGTTCTGCGTGGCCTGTGACATCATCAGTCAAGTAACCAGGGCTTACATGGCACTGTCTGAATTGTAAGACTCAGGAATATCTATTGGTCGTAGACTGGTTCAGTTCCGACGGTTAGATCATGAGATAACATGACGAACTCTTTTTGACACCCCCAGGCGGTCGCGGGCATAAAAACATGTCAAGCGGTGCCGGTTTAATGTTGACGTGTCATGGTTGTAAATCCAAATAATCCATGCATTATATTCGTGAATATTATCAAGAAAAACGAAGCATTTTCGCACCACAACCAGAAGAGAAGAAAACCGGCAAGCAAGGGTTTACTTATGACGTCATATTGCCACGACCTGACCTAGCATGGAAATTGTTTTGATACCAAATATGTAAAATTAAATGATGAAGAGATACTGAAAGTTTGGTTGAGCTGGCTACAGCGGTTCAGAAATTATCCATCAAAAACCAAGGGGTTGCCCTATTTGGCACCCCCAGGCGGTGCCGGGTTGTCATAAGTTCCCGCGCTATAAAGCGCATTGTCCCTGTTCTGCGTGCAGCCCACAGGTAATCCTGACTGGCTCCAATTACTGGCTCCAATTTGGTTCGCGCCAGTGGGAAATCTGCTTTCGGGCGCAGCAGGCGCGGACGACACCGGACTACGAACCACGACAGGACGGCGGCGGGGGAGGGTGGGGTGTCACCCTGCCCTTCCCGGCCCGGCCAGACAGGCGTGACCTCTGGCTGCCCCGGACCTGTGACCGCAGCCGTCGACAGGTGATCCCCGAGGTCAGCGTCGGCGGACGGCGTTCCCATTGCCCGGCCAGGAGCCGCCCCGCCGCGCTCCTGCACGGCCTCCGTCCGTCCGCAGGCACACGGTATGTTGTGCTGTGTTGTGTTGTGCTGTGGTCGTCACGGAATACTAGTTCACGATTTGAACCGTAATCGGTTGCATGTTTTTGTCGTGGAAAGTTACGACAACCTCAAATCGGATGGTAGTTTTCATGTGTTCGCAATACTGGTCTGCGACATATCTAGCTGCAACGACAAGAGGCGAAATTCACCCTATGGAATCCACCCACTAACTATCCTTGACCTTACCTGAGACCTCTTATGACTTTCTTGGCCCGATGCCAAATCTTTAGGTCTTCCCAACTCAGGTTTTTGCGGGCCACGTCGGGAGCACAAGACAGAAACGACGCAAACGTACGTGGAAGTAGGCATGGGGTCGCCACATGCAGAGCCCACGTGCACATCATAGCAGTGTCATGAGTAGCAGACCGGCGTGTTTCCGACTATTGCAGATCTCGGTTCCCTGGGTGGGGAAGTTGCAGCTGGGGAGTGTCCATGATGACCGGCCCACGTGCTGCACTGGCGGCAATTACGTGTGAGTAGCATGCTCGGGTACTCCGAAACAATTTAATGCGGGCGTTTCTAGTAGCTGTATCTTGAGCCGCACATGTTTTTCCTATTGCATCGTGACCCGTTCAGACTTTTGTGTGAGTCAATGTGGTGTACTGTGACGATATTCCAGCCAGCTCAGGAGAGGTTAAGTTGGCTCTCCGTATGTTTCAGATACACTTGGCATTGCTTTGTTTTGCTGCTGCACGACAAATGCGTTATATGGTATACAGAATACTGAAAACAACGTCATACACCATGAAAAGTTCAAGAAGAAGATGCTGATCTGGCTTGATGGCTGTGAGTTGCGTTTGAGCCACAGTTTTCTCTGCACGTGGAAGATGGTAAATGGATCGTGAGGCCAAACGTTAAGGATAACTGGAACAATAGCATTAGCTCACCTACGCAAAAACGCATCGAGATTTCGGATTAATTCAATAATCGATTTCAGTCTCTTCACCATGCTTTCCGTGTTGCCTCGGAGAAGGTCAAACAATGAAGTGTACGGACTTAGTGATGGTTTGCTGAAAGTTAGTCATTTTATATGCCGCAAGGTGTTGATGACTGTTGATGATTTGCCCCAAACACTAATAACGCGTTTACTGGCGATTTCAGGTAGACCGCAGTCGGTTGGCAGGGACTGCAATGTGCTCTCTCAAGCATTTGGTTACAGCTCACTTCCAGAAACACTCTGTAAGCCAACTCCCCTAGAACCGAGTTTGTTCTGGTTCCGGGACATAGATGTATTTTGTGATCGTGATGCATCAGCAAAGACGCAGTACCAACGACGCAAAAAGATATGCGGCTACCAGAAATGATTAATAGCAAACAAAACCTTTGGGCAAAACCAAACAAAACAAAACAAAAGCTTTTCCCGTTTTGAAATATACTGCCTAGCAATTAACTTTTGCCGGACGTAAGGATTTTCACCTATGCACCCGACAAGACGGGCTGGTTGTCATCTTTCCCTGCCCTTTTTGCTCCCCATTAGGGCAGAGCGAAGCAACAAAAACGGGCGTGTAAAAACAAAAACAAAAACGTGCGCCCCTATTTTCTGATTCCGTTAATAACTCGTTTCACCCCCTTGGATCACCTGGCGACCTCTCAGGTCACTACGAAATAAAGTCTCAACCCATTTGCAATCTTTGCAGTCATCGGAGTAGTATTATAGCAAAACGGTTTGCAACCTTCACTTCTGTAACGACTTGCTTGTTAAACTGGTCAGTGGTTCTAGTCAGTGAGGGTGGTTTCCCTTCGGGTGAAGCTGATGTGAGTGTAAAATGTCATTATCATGTTTTAGGAAGCTGGTAATATCAAAACGATTGCTTGTTACCACCAAATAGAATTCTGGTTATTGTTAGAGGAGTGAAAAGATGTCATCATTAGAATCAGCGCCCAAATCACTCTTAAACCTATAAGCCCTCGGAGTGGGAGGGGCACCACACTTGAAGTTTTTCTGGGCTGATTTCCAAATTATTCGCTGTATTGGCTTCAAACGTTTAGAAGCTGTTTGCAATTAAGTGGCCCGTCGGACGGTACGCCAATTTTCAACAGCGACCAAAAATGACGTCACACAGCGATGACGTAATTTGACTTTCGGCTGCCGGTGACCGGGCGTCCGTATTTGGTCTCTTTGGGTCAAAGAAAGGCTGATTGGTTCATCAGAAGAAAATTCGACACCCCAAATCGCTCCTTTTGGTGGACTTGCGGCATTCTATGAACAAACGCGTACAACACCAAAATACAGGCTTTTGCACATTTAACCTCGTTTTACTTCATTCGACCTCCAGGTCCAAAAGTCAGGTATAAGCTATCACAGGACTCGGTTTCAGTACCACGAATTACCACTATAGTGATGGACCAAGACGTCCTGTTTTTTAGTCCTTTGTAAATAGTTACCAAAGTGAAGGACAGACATATTTGTTAAGCTCTTGGCTAAGCGCATGCGTGAAATTAAACCTGCCGTGTTTAGGTAGGTCAAAAAATGAACAGTTTAGTGGGATTATTCGTGTATAACGGGACGACGATTTGCGACTTTGTAAAATTTATTAAAATTGTTGTTCATGCTTATGGGCCAGTCCATGGCAACTCGCACAACATTGGGCACTTTTTGATCCGACCCCTATCGATTTTGATGAAATTTGGTAGGCTCGTAGTTTGTATGGAAAGACAGGCATCCGCTAATTTTTAGTCCTTGGTGACATGTGAAGTCCAAGTCGCAGCTCATGAAAGGTAACTGGTTTTTCCAGGCATTTCATGATTAAAATATCAATAGCTCCGTAATGGATCGCCACAGAAGAGTGCGATTAGCTCAGTCCGATGCATAAAGGTTCCAGCTTTCATAAATGGGGAATTTTCCCGTTAACCTCGCGACGACGTTTGACTGGACTATGTGAAATGAAAAAAATCAATATTTGCAGAACAGATGTTATGACGTGTTTCAGATCATTTAATTCAGTAGTTCAACGATACGAAAAACGTCATAAGACCTATTTTGCACAGTCCATTAAATCAGGAAGTGTCGGAGATATGGGTATGGTACAGTGGTGGTTCCAATTCCCCCTCCCCCTACGCGCGTCGGACTCCGGGGACCCCCGCGAAGGCTGACCCTATTCCCGGAGGGCCAGACGGCATGGCCGATTCCCGACAGAGCGGGAGGACGGTTTCGGCTCCTGAGATCTCGGTAACTACACATCCGGTTTCATCGCAACGAACGGCAATCGATTTGCCATGACGTGAACTACATTTCATTAAAAAGAAATTTCCAAATTTTGAAACAGATGGATACAGGACGGGAGTCAAAATGGGAGATATTTTTGAACCTGTTATACCTCTGTTGTTTATGAGCCGATTTTGACGAAATCGGCATGAATCGAAAAATTATAAATGGGACTTTTGCCATTCGTCCATAGATTTTAAAATTTTGGAATACTCATAGGCGTTCACAGGGTCTCAAAAATAGGGGGACTAGTTTTTCAAAAACTGAATTGATAAAAAAAGCTAAAAGCATTTTTTTAGCTCTTACTAGTCATGTTATGCTGGAGAAGTACCAGTCGTATTACAATGTTTGTATAATATTAGCATAGGCTGTGCCAGGGACATGAAAAAGGGGGACTGCCATGGCCACATGTTCATCAGGTCATCTTACGCCCTTTGACCTTAAATGACCTCCAGTGACATTGGAACCACTTGGAATGGTCTGGTGTGCATTTGGTATTGTTTAAAAACGTTTCCGAACATTTTAATTCACTTTTGTTTCTAAAATTTCATTTCACGGCTGTTGTGATATAGGGTACGTGCAATGACGCTTTAGGTCACTGCACCGTGACCCAACCTGATATCAATCTGAAACTTGATACACAAATAGAGGACACCCTTGTACGTCACATGTATTCCGGGTTTAGCATTTGATAAAAATAGCGCCAAAACTGTTACTACAAGGCCAGATTTTGACTTTTGACCTTGACCTGATCTTGTGAAGTGACCTCAGATGAACAAAGTTGTATTTGAATGTTGCCCAACCATTCACCTCTACATTCATGTAAAGTTTTGAGTCCTATCTTAAAAACCCTTTTTTAGCAGACATTTTCTTTTTGCCTTCGACAGGGCTAAAAATTGCCTGAGACGCCTCCCAGAAACGCTGGCAACGTTTTTGGCTCCGCCTTTGAGCAAAAACAAAACCAAAATTCTGTTACAGTACATAAAAAGAATAGCTAGGAAAAGTGACGAAATTTTGCAAAGCTACGTCGAAAACCCTGGAATTTGCAAGCGAAAAACCTGACGGGGTGAGGATTCAACCCCCAACCCTGCCGGGAATGGGATTAAAGGGATTTTTAGGTCAGAAATCACGTCTCCAGGACACTAGCCTTCGAAGCCCGACATGATTTCCAGCAAAGACCAGGACGACTTTGCATCAGAAACGGCCCCTTGTCTTATGAGGCTCATGAAAAAGAGAACGAAATGTAGCTCAGATCCAAAATGGCTTCAAGCCCTCGAACATGTAACCTAATCTAACAAAACCAAATAAGAACCGTTCTTGGAAAAGATGCAGGAAAGATTGGTCAGCTGTTGCAAATGTCGGACTCTTGGCACAGGCTGTTCGTCAGTATTGTAAAAAAAACGCCACGGAGAAGGCAGGACCCCCCGTCCAGCAGAGCTAGCTCAAACCCCGACGTCCGCTGTTTCGTCGACCCCAGGGCTGACTGTTGGACTGCCGATCTGTCGCGGATAACGCGTGCTCCCTTTCACCTCCCTTGACGTCAGTGCGAAAGGAGACCTTTTGTCCGAAGCAGCCGTCTTATCATGGATGACCACCACAGCTGGTGGACCCTCCGTCGGCTACCGGATAACAGTCTCAGCGTGACACAGTGACCACCATGGTGCCCACGGCTCACCCTGCCGTGCCTGAACTCGCCCTGTGCCCGACTTCCGGCAGACAGGTGTCCAAAGCTGAACGGCGACTTCCCGCTCCGCGAAGACAGACAAAGATTCTACCGGTGCCGTGACGGCTTCTTCACCGTCGAAGACTGCGGCGAGAGCTACCACTTCGATCCCGTTCGACATTACTGCATTCCTCTGCAGAAATCCGGTAAACGCGGTGTCACGCTGTGTCAACAATCTTGTCATGCGGGCTTCTAATGTCTTGAAATGCATGCCTGAAGCAGCCAGTCCCGCTGTTCATATGGCGTCTCTGAAGATCGTTTCAGAAATCAGTACTCGTTGTTACGTTGACCTTGATGAATGTGCTTTTCGCATGGCGGAAGAAAAGAGGACTGTGTCTTTTCACGATGAAAAATCCGTCAGTTTTTTGAAAGGCGTATTTTTATGTGATCAAGCTGTGTGAACACGCTGACAGAATCACTTCCGGAGCCGCAAAAGCAACCAAAACAGAAAAGAATGTAGACGCAAAGTCCTCGTTCACCCAGTCGCTATTCAAAAACGCATTGCCCGAATGGTCAGCTCCAGATCTGAGGCATACCGCGTTCGGACCATGACTTAGTGGAGAACCCTCCACTGGTTTTGCTGTTAACGGCATGCTTCGTTATTTTACTCAGGATCGGTGAAGAGTCAGCCGTCGTCAGATGCGTCGAAGGCAAAACGGAAGGATTCTGGGCCCAGCCCAGACAACACCGGGAAGGCAGCTAGTCCGCCAGGCGCTAACGTCGCCACAGCCGGAGCAGGCAAGTTCAGAGTCCGCCTGGCAGCTGGTGTCACGCGCGCGTGGGACGTCGCCAGTCCCCATCCTTAAGCGTGTCGAAGCAGTCCTACACGGCCCGTCATCGGCGGAATCCTTTTTCCAGGCGGAAGCAGTCGCTACGCCGAGCTGACCTGCGTCGACGGCGTGCCAGCGTCCGAGTGGAACACCAGCGGCACAGTGGGCGGCTGCTGGAAGGAGGCCCTGCGACGCGGAGCCGTCCAGCTGCTCATCGGACCGTCCGGCTGCGCGTACCGGGACCGGCCTGTGAGCCGCACCGGCGCCAAGCCGTGCACGCCGTCGTCCGTCCACGTGCTCGAGTCGAAGCGCCTGCGGGAGGAACTGCTCTCTTTGAACTCCAGTGAGGCTTTGCAGTCTTTGACGCTTTAGCAACGCGTGATTTTATGCTGCATTAAGCTTGCAGTTCTGCTTGAAAGATCTTCATAGAAACCTTTACGGTAAATTTCGTCGTTAAAGCCTTAAAAGTTGATTGCTGGTTCTAAAGAACAAACAGTTAAGCTGCTTCTACATGGACACTCATGAATACTGGGTATTTGGAAAAAATTGTTTGTCATCTGAATGCTGGTTGACAGGATGTTATATTTTAACCCGCGCACTCCTGGGTGTCCGAATTGCCCTTCGCTTACCCAGGGGAGGGTTTTTTTCGAGAACCCTGTCATGATCTCGAGAACTAAGAGAGCTACGGAGACGAGAGTGACGCCAATCGAAAATTCATGAAATCTTATAAAGAAAGAGTGCATACTTCTTGACTGAGCTCGCAGTTCAGGGCCAAGACGACAGAGGAGATTATGTCATTACGTCCACACTGTAGGCAATAAAAACAAATATGATGGTGTTATAAACTGATCTTAGTACTAAAGAGTCCAAAAAAAGGACCAGAAACGTTTTTTGTAGCCAGAAAATAATTTTCGACCCCCATCCCCAGATCATGTCAGGTCAGATCAACGCCAATTATATTTATGTCGAAACTGACACGGAAGTAAAGTTATTTCAGTTATACGTTTCAGAATCGCCGTAACGAATGATTCGTCAGACTTGGAAGCTTTTACCGGAAAAGATTAATTAATTTCCAGCAAAAATACCAAAAACGGCATCTCAGTACAGTTAACGTGAATTCGGACCAAACAAAATCTGGTAAAGCTGAGAAGGCACACTTTGTAGGGAATGAGCTTGGGATCACAACAGCACTTTTCCCAATATGCATTTTCAGCAGTCGCTGGCACAGGCTTAAGCTTTTTCGACATGCCTTACTTAAAGGTAAAATACGGTAGTGGCACCTTTCCAGCTCTGTTCGTTTTTGCGCTACGTTTAGAAAACCTGGGGGTGGGGGTCACCGATAACCCTCCCCCACCTCCGTGAGGAAAGGCTGGAAACGTCACAGATATTTAGATATGCCCCCATTTTTAAAATGTCGATTTTCAAACAACGCGCCAAGCATCCATTTGCGGGTACGCTAGGACTTCGCGTTACTTTGAGTTTGATCTTACGTTCCGGGAAATAAACTGGATTCAGGAAAGGATTTTGCCGCCTTCTGCTGTAGTTTTCGGTATAGCTTGCTCAGTCTCCTCGTTTGCAGCACACTGAGGGCGTCCCGTTTTTTTTTCACGAGGAAAAAAATCGCCTAAAGAAAGGGGGCCTTAAACTTCAGGTATGAGTCGAAACTATGGCGTCTGATCCCCCCGCATGTAAGTTCCCTGCTGGCCTGGACATACCTGATCCTATGCTCTCGACTGACAGGGGCTCCGTTTTCGTTCACTGGAAAGTCAGCTACCGGCATCGACTGGAACACCGTTCGCATTGCCGTGAAGAGTTCTACGGCCAGAACGTTCTCCTTAGCAGACTGCTTGAACAGCTGCATGAAGACCGGGAGCGAATTTGCCCGGGCGGACGGGTAAGACCTGCGGTGTCGAAACCACCAGTGTTACCACTGGTAGTGACATGTAAGAGTGAAACTCTGACGTAATGAAGTGCAGACCTGAATATTCTTTAATTGGATGGTGTACTGATGGCATTTTGTTCATACTGGTAACACGGGAAACATTGAAAACGAAAGAATGAGTACTATGTTAGCCACGCATGGCCCTTCCCCAGAGACAGCTTTTATACTATTCCTATAGTTTGTCTGCTGGTGTTACCAGAGGCAGTTTAACTAACTCTCTCTGAGAAAGAAGTCAGCCCGAAACATAGCATGCCTTCTATTTGAGTGTTGTCATTTTGATTTCGGAAATAGGTAACCGTCCTTATTTTTGCATTTTGGTAAGGCGCTTTTAGTTTTGGTAATACCATCAGCAGGTTGTTCAGATAATCATATTTTATCTCAGCTGGGAGTAATTACCTGTCCTATTCATATATGTTAGATGATTGTCCTGAGAAAGCTGTAAATATGGCATTGTTATGTAAATCACGGTGAATGTAAGGTTTCGTCATACAGCTCATGTCGCTGGCGGTATGGGTGAAGTCAAGCCAGGCCAAAAAGGGAAAACGTACACCTCGCTTCTTAAATGAATGGATTTAGTTAATATGGAATTGGTTTAAGATGACCATTGCCTCCTAAAACGCACCATAACTCATTTCAGATCGTATGAATACCCCAGACATGGTCACATCGGCAGCTTTGGTATTTTTATTTCATCTTTGTAAGGTTTTTGATTGGCCTCACTGAGCCCGTCTTAATGTGAAATCAGCCAGCACAATGAACGCCAATAGGTTCTGTCGGTCTCCGATGAGTGGCTGAATTTAACAAGGTATTGATGCTGGTGGTGTTTGACCTAACAAGCGTGGATTGGTATGGCCAGACCTGGTGTATTTTTTGATAAATGCTCAGGTTTGAAATGTAATGTAATTGGATCACGTGGCCGTGAAAGGGCACACGTGCGCACCCGCTGAAGGGCACAGGTGCTGAAATAAAAATGCGTGGAACATAAAAAATTGCACTGGTCGCTTTTAAAATGTTCAAAATAGCCAAACAGGTCGAATCAGATCAACAACGTTTCACGGCATTGGAAACTGATGATTTTAAAGATATTCCAGTCATGCTGGGTGCAAGTTAAGAAATTTTGCTTCCACGAGAAATTTGGTAACTTGAGTGGAATAATGCCATGTATGGAAACTTCCTAGGCGTAGATTGGTGGAATGTCAATCAGTGGATCGGCATAATTGCAATACGCACGGACATTTTCTTGTTCGTGGAACTGTGGAATTTCTCCGCCTGTGGATCAGTTGAATGCCCGTATTCGTGGATCCGCGGAATGTCCGAAAATTTGCGGAATGTGCAAAAAACTCCATGGACCAGCGGAGTTTTCCTGAGGCCCGCGAACAGGTGAAACTCGGATCAGCCGAATTTCCTCAGCCACGGACCGGCGGAATTTTGCTGCGCATGTGGCCGCAGCTTATTGGACTGGCACAGTGCAATCCTCCATTTCGCCGCAGCTCGGGCTGCCACTGCGGCACAGTCTCTGGACCGGCCCCAGTGCTCCACGCGGACGTGGACTTCAGCAAGGCGGTGCCAGCATCCGTCAATCCGGGAATCACCGTCAAACTGCGCATCAGCGACTCCGCCTGCCCCCGCCGCCCGTTCTCCAGGCTGGTCAGCGTCGGTGACGCCGTCCTCGCTGACTGCGCGAAGCTGCCGTCCGCCGGAAATAATTCAAAGTGAGGCTCCTCGTGTGAGGTGCCCGCGCCTTGCCTTTCGTTGACGTATTGGCCAGGGAAGATCCAGGATGGCTGGGGGTCTTCGCTGCTGGGCGAAGGTCTGATCGCGAGCAGCTGGTGTTCTTCAACGTTTTCCTCGTTCATGATGTACGCATTCATTCTCGTCATATGCAGCTGACCTAATGAGGCATGTTTTTTCCCCTTTTGGTGCAATCTTATTTGCGTTGCCTAAACATTAATCTCGCGGATTCTTTCTTTTCTTACTTTTAGGTTTATTATTTATATTTTTGTTGACTATATTATTTATATTATTATTATTCTTTCAGGTTTATTTTGTCGCAGCTCATGTCGGCATTTTTTTGCATGAGTTTTGCGGTGAGTGCACAACCCCAGGTTGATGAGCACGATGAAGACACGGCGTTGGTAAAGTGCCTCCCTCCTTCCAGACGAAATCGTAACTGTGCGTTGGCACTGGCAAGCGCGAGACGCCTAGCATTGGCACAGTGTTCAATGTACTACAAGAAGCCGTCATCGGCGCTGCGCTTGTCACAGAATTATACGTCAAATGACACGAGGGTGATGTCAGCAGACTCCAGTGGCTTTAGAGGTAAAAAATTTTTTCTGCTCTCAGAGAATGTATGGCCAATGTGATGATAACCATGAGGTTTGCGGAAATCTTGAGTGTATAAACGTGCTGTGTATATCAAACGTAACATGGACTGATGATATTTTATGGGCCTTGATATCCTATTTGTAAACGACTATGAAACCGCGACCATGACGTCAAGACAAGTTGCAGAAGGCAATGCGCTCTTGTCCTCCATCGTTTCTGGCAATCTCCAGGATGCAGTTTCGAACAAGGAATCGTGCGGCGAAATGAATGACTATTGCAATTTACCTCTCACTGACGCAGCTGCCGTGTCGGCAGAATGCGGCTTCTGGTGGGTACCCGAAGTCCCCTTAAAGCTGGTCTGGAGGCCAGCTGGACGTGTGGTCACCCTGGAGGATTGTGTGCTGCTCTGCAAGGATCGCTTCGTCCTGGCTGGACCGTGCGTACATCCCTGACACTGCTGGTGTTCGTCGCACTTCATGTTTGCAACCCGGCTCCGACTCGTTCCGAAACCAAGGTCGTCTTCTCAGAATAATTTCCCGTGATGAAAATTAATGAACCAAAGGAAATGCAGCAGCTTTCAAAAGGATGTTGTAACGCTTCGTGTCATTTATAAGGCGCTTCACGATCTAAAACGCGACCAAAATGAAGATGTTTGAATTTGGCCGACTTTCGTTTAAACTGAATACTGACAGTGGGATGGCAGATGCTGGTTCTTTCCTGAAGACATCCAGTCATGTACCTCCTATTATATGATTATCCTCGTGGTCACTCAGAAACCACAGGCATCTAAGTTCATGATTTTGACTTAAGACAACCTTAGCTCAAGTAAGCACTAAAGTATGGGGACCCTGACACCGTGGGTGACACCCTTGCCTGAGATTTAGTAAGACCGTAAGATACTTCAAACATTTCTTATCTGACGACCACCAACGCCGTTTCGCCCTCCTGTACTGAGGCCATATACCTCTCCATTCGTACTGGCGAGGGTTAACACGTCTGCCCGCTTTTCAGGACTACCTGCGCGTGCGGCAGCGTCAATAGCACCTACCCTGATTTCGACGTCAAATCCTGGGTGAAAGCCCAGAACACCAAGCCACTGCAACCTGGAGAAGGGTTTCTCCTGCACGACCGAGACGCAGTGATCGCTGGTATGTGCCATCAGGTCGTCAGGTCGAGCATCACCAGGTCATCAGATCAGGTGCCATCAGACATTCAGGTCACGGCGTCAGCCACTATCGATAATGCATGACACGTAACTATTTTGCCAGCACGTTCCGTCCCCTGCCGCCACTCAGTCCCTTCCTCTCTTGTTTTCCTCTCTCGTCTCTTGTCCTTTCTTGTCTGTGCGCGCTGACAGCTTCGCCGTCACTGGAGAGTCATGACTAATGTTTCATCTTGCCGAGTTTTGGCCGCATGTGCGTTACAGCCCTAGCTTTCCCCCGGCTTGGGGAAGACATTTGCGTTCAAACACAGCGCTGGACTACACAGAACTTGTTCGCTCCTAAGGCAAGTAACCGTAGCTACTGACGAATATCATTCCAGATTGATCACACGCTAAGAATGTTTCCTTTCGATTCGCTCGTAACGCAGGCGATATAAAAACAGTGAATTACAATGGTCATCCAGAAATATACTCCGCTTTGCTCCCAAGAATCAGTGAACATGGACGGTTGAATATTTCCTCCACTTTCTTGAGATAAGACTTCTTTTTCTAAGCATGATTTGCCTCTCTAGGGATCCTCTTTTATTGTACTGTTTGTTTCGTATCTAGACAGTATCACGGATATCAGCTCAAAGTCTCGCCTAATCAGTGCCCACTATGAAGATCCACTCTATTTGCGATTTATATTAGGTATCCCAGTGCAGCTGATGCGATTTTCAGTTTCAGTGGCCCACAGTTTTCACAAAACACGATCGCGAAGCCTAAAATTCGACTTCTTGCACACAGAAACCCGGAACCGGATGGAGACCTTCGCATTCTCCGCCTTTGCGCATATCTTTTTTTTGTTATTCGACAATACTGTTCACTGCGCAATATTCTACAGCATCATATTCCAGACATCATACAGTAGAACCAGTTTAGCCATGCTGATCATCAAAAGTGTCGGAAACCATTCCGTGGCATGTACTGTACTTCATGTACTTTACATGTACTTCATGGTGTAATTTGAAGCAAATGCGCCTTGAAGTACTTGTGCCATGTTTCAAACGTCTTCGATGCCGGGTATAGCAGAGTGTATGCTTGATGTCTAAGATAATCAGTTTGACTTCCAGCAGCCGGTTTCACCAAAAAACATTCCTTTGCAAATGATATTTTTCAGAATTGTCGTTCTCCGGTTTCATCACTTCGCGAAAGAAAAATTAACCCCATCGAAAATGTCGGCATTTTTCCGCCAGCGATGGCGATTTGCGCTTCACCAATATAGTTTTGTGGTCAAGCGCTACAAAATTCACAGTCTGTGGCCAAGACCAAGTCGAGGCCACAGTCTGTGAACTTTGCAATGCGAGATCACAAAACAATTTAGTATCTGACTCTAGCACGGGACACATGAAAAATGAAAGCCTGACAATTGGAAACACAATTTGTCACAACTTAGCAAAACAATTATTCAAATATTTAACTATTCAGGCGATTCAGGCCTTCTGTCCTGCCAACACCCAATTCCCATTGCATATTCAGGAAGTTCACTGTGACCAGCGCAGTGATCTTGCAAAACCTCAGTTATGGCGTTATCTTGGGCAGAGTTCCTAAGTTGAACTTTTAATATCAACTTTAACATGCAATTAATGCGTGAAGAGAGTTACGTGAATCACTTTTTTGCCGCTCTTTGACTCATGTACATATCTGCGAATGATGAAATACATGCTTACTGCACATGTTTCTGGTTAAAGTTCATGAAGGTCTTTGTGGAGGAATGGGATTTCCCCACTCTTAGAAGAGGGTAACGACTGCCGTAATGCAAAGATTCGCTGACTGAATCAATGGTCTGAATGCATTCATTGAGTCCTGAAGCCACTAAAAGCTTAAACTGAGTCATGCGATCTGGCGCTTCGCTATTAGATTTGTCACATGACCTACTGACCACAAACTGCGGTTTGCGGCTACCGTCCACAGACAAACCTGTTAGTGACTTCTTCGTCATAGCACGTGAAGCAATGGCGAACGATCTTCAGTCACACACTAAATTTGTTTTTGACAGTCATGACGATGGTTCTACGTCAACTAACGTCGCATTGTCCAGAAGTACAACGCAGATGGATGCACGTGCGATAATGCATTTGTTTTTTGCGACAGTTGGATCTTCTTAGTTGGCTGAAATTAAAGGAACAATTTTTTTTCCTGAAAGGTATCATGCACATACGGCATGCTAGGTTGACGAGGCTGGAAAGGAAATGGGAGATGAGTGAAATGAATGAAAGGTGTGTGTGTGTGTTGAGCTAAGCGTGATACAAGGTTTCGAACGGTGTCTTTCACTTCTTTGTGGCCTTAACAGGTCTCATGATGTGTCGGCTATCGCTGAAATCCGGAGAGGGCAGGTTTTCACGGATCGACAGGAGCCAACAGTTCGCCAGGGAGCACAGTGTGAAATACAGCGAAGATTCAACTACAATCAGTTGTTGTGCCTCGTCATACTAAAGGGAACTAACAAACTTAATTGCCTTGGGAAGCATTGAGTGACTTTATATGGTCAAATCGGACTGAAACTGTTTCAAATGGCGCTGGTTGCAGGGTTTTGGAGTTGCACTACAGAACCTGACAAATGGACGCATTATCCTGTGAAATCCTTCAAACATTGTCTGGAAAAATGCAGAAACACTTCTAAGCCGTACGCAGCATTCGGAAAGTGAGTATGATCACTCATCATCCACATCAGTGTATTCAGTGGTAAGTGGTTTCCCATGCTTTTTTCGTAGTGTTGATAATTTTCGGGCTGTTGTTGTTAGAACGCTTCCTTTCCAGCTGCCTTGGCCCTTTCCGTGATAAGAGGAAGTGTTTCAGTTCTGGGGATTTTTTTTGTTAAATGGACCAGAAAGCTTCGCTGGTCTGGAAAATGTGATGACGTTTTCAGTACTTCTTTTTTCTGGCAAATCACTGGCAGCTCCACAAAATGCGGCTTATGCAAAGTTATGGTTTCTTACTAAATCAAAAATAAACTGTCATTCTGCGTTCAATGACAAAAGAACTTGACTAGTTCATCATGCGTCAAGTAAGTGGTGACCACGGCGTGTGCCTGACGGAAAACGACGGCCCCTTGAGCGACGTTTAAGACCCGCCAGACCAATGGTTCACTGTTTCGGAATTCACACTGTGAATCGGCGAATGCTCCTGACAGAGGCGATTTTCAAAACGTTCCGTGTAACCTGACGTCTACTCGCGGGCCATGGCTCGTGCCTGTAGGCCTGCCTATTTGATTTCCTGACTTTGCACGAGTGTCTGCTTTTGCGGCTTGTGTGGATCTCCGAGTTCTTGTGGATCTTCCCGTGTTCCAGGAGCGGCTGCAGGTGCGGGAGTCCGGCTGAAGCTAGTCCAGGATTTCACAGTCTTCCCATGGCCGAATGTCAGAAAGCGAAGGGAGCGGGCAAAGCATTTTCCATGGTTTTCGCCGAAATTGCGAGTTTTCATGGAAGGATTTCGAAAGGTGCGCATGGCATGGCATGGTATGGTATGCAGTGGTAGGAAAAGTGACGAAGTTTCACGAGGATGCTGTAAAAAAATTGGAAATGGTAGGCGCAGAAAAACGGAGAGGGCTTTTGGAGCCCTTCTCCATATGGGAAAAGAGTTAGCCCCATTTCCATGCGGTAGATTTCGCTTGTAATCTATGTGGCGAGCCAATTGATTTCCGCCGACCGAGATCTTCGAGGAAACAGGGCTTAAACGAAAGCACGTGATCTGAAACAACTTTTTATTTGTGCAAAACTACCAGAAAGTGTCAGTGGCGCTGCCAGAAGAAAAACCTGGCAAAAAACCTGGCCCTTTTTTGTTTTCTGGCAACGAACGCTGCAAACAAATACTTTGAATCTGATACCATGTTTTAGGCATTTACTTAGTCTCAAAACATTCTTGGACGCATTTTTTTTTGGAGCTGTTGCGGATTGCGGGTTTGAATACAGGGAGCGGCTGCCTGGAACTTTCGGCTTATTTTCTACTCAGTTTTGCAGGTGCAGGATTAGGTAGACCAGTTCCAATACTTCCGCATAGGACGATGGGTGCAATCTCCTAGAAATATCAATGGCAGGATCACGAAACCAAAATAGGGAATGTTAACCTACTGAAATTGTCATTGATGTACGGAAAGACCGGTCTAAAATTCTTATTTACTTGTTCCCCCTTCGTTTTTCCTGGATCCGTTCATGCCAGTGCAGGCATCAATATATGGTGTACATGCATTTTCCAAAAACATCAGTAATGTAAACCAGTGATGTCAAACCAGTGATGTAAGTCTTTGGTCCGGATGGACCGATGCGTCACCCCCCCCCCAAAAAAAATTCTGTTCATTTGTCTGCCCTTGATCCCTTGTCATGTTATCACTGCGATCTATCTCCTTGTTATCAGTATTATGGCACCTAAAAACGTTTACTTGTCCAGCCAAATCTTGTTCTCAGCGGGTATAGCCGGCCTATCCATGCCGTTGCTTAACCCATTCTGATGCATTACCCCTTACGCATTAACTGCACCCGCCCGGAGCAGTCACCATACATTTTGTATACTGCAGTAGAAATAATAGCAAATAGATACAAACTTATTACCTCACGTTTTGCCTTCCCGGCGTCAGTAGACGTAACTTAGGTCAAATCAGTAAATGTGCTGACCTAATTTTTGTCGGCGTCCAAATTGCCGCTCGCGTTCAAAGCGAGAAACGGTGTTCACCGGAAGCTAATGGCGCGTGAAAACGCGACTGACACGCCTCTGTGTTGACAGCACTGGAGGAGAGCCTATGGGCTGGCGAAAGACCGGTCGGCATAAGGTGGCGCTCAGAGCCGCGCGGCCACCGCCACCCTCAAGACTGCAGCGAGGCCTGTCTCAGTGGTGGATCGGTGGGATGGGTGTTGTTCGGGGTGTAAGTAGAAATACTGTCGCAGTGTTCGAATTGGCCAAGGGCGGTCCTGTGACTTGTGGGCCACGGAATGTGGTGACGTCATTCAGCGGCTTCTACCAGGTGTTGTTGGGTCTGATTTCCGGGCAGGTAGGAATCCGAGAATCAGGGCTGTCGAGTGCTGTTTTTTCCACGGACTGGTAGAGGAAGCTCTGTTATTTCAGGTGAAAGTAAACGGAAGCAGACAGTCACGCGCTGACGGTAAAAATGTGGCGGCTTGAAATAATTTACCTGCTCTATCTGACTCTGACATGGCAGCCGACCCGCAAACAGCCGCGGCTGTGACTTGCCCTTCCTTGTTCAGAGGCTTCTTCAGAGCCCCATAATAAAGGAGACTCGGGGCTAGAGAGACGCAAGGAGAACGAGGAAACTAACGGGTCGAGAGAGGTGCAAAGGAAATGAGGAAGCTAACGGGGCTAAAGAGATCCAATTTTGCACGGGGTAAACGTCGCCGTGGGGGCCACTTCACTTCCTCGTCACTTTTTGTCATTTCACGCTCGAGCCACCTTCGCATCGGTCAGCATCTTCACCCTCCTCCCTTACATACGCTTCCAACTGTTGATTTCCTGATCCGATATGCGTGAAATTTGGTGCAAATCGTCATGGTCATCTTACCTTATTAGTTCGAGACTGCGGATATTTTTTTGTTTAACATTTCTGAGAGTCCCTCTTAAAAAGAACACTAGATACTATGTAGTTTATTGTTGTCATTTTATGCCCTAGTATGTTGTATCCTGACAGTTTGCACGCTGGTGACAAGGTAAGCGCTTCCGTCTCAGGGCGTTAAGAGGAAAATGGCATTCACGGTCTCTGCGAATATGCAGCACCAAAGGAGCTGATTTTGCAACGATAAATTATGTGCTGGTAAAAGTGACGCAAGGTCGTCCTGGAGAGTGAGGTTAAATGCGTTCGTGATTTAACTTCTGGTCCTCCAACCTGTTTGTGATGTACAAAGAGCAGCACAAATCTACATTTTTTAGCATGACTATGAAAATGTGCGGCTTTTTTATATGAGGAGAGACTTGGGTTTACACGCAAAAATGTATGTATCATGAAAACATAAAACAAAAACACGAAGTTAAACAGTTTATCCTTGAAAGAAAAGCGATATACACTACCACATACCACATCTTATAGAATAATATAATGAAAAATCATATACACTGCCACATACCACATTGTATAAAACGATATAAAAAAGGATGAACACTACCACATAAATAGTACATTGTCCTGGAATTACCATAGTAGTAACATGGGCAGGATTGTAAGTAGAAACGCATGGATTCTATATAGATCCAGATTTTTCCTGGACCAAAATTTTATGTTTCTTCTATACAAGCAATTATGTTACCATGCTTAAACTGCTGTTGTCTCACTTGCGGTAATAAATTTGCTACATATTTAAATCAAACTGAACTTCTTCGAAAACGTGCCGTTAGAATCATCACTGGACATAATAGACTGCCGTCATCTGAACCACTATTCAAAAACCAAAATGTTCTTAAAATGAAGGTTTTGTTTCAATAGCAAGTCATTTCCCTGTGCAGAGAAAAATCAAAGAAACTCTACCAGCAGATGTTTATTAATTATTTACTCTTGCAAACCATTCTCGTGGAACTCCCAGGCTCACTTTTCATCTGACTGAAGCATTTACTTCAAAACTATATAGAACCCGCACTGTTACATGGACTGGCCCTCGTCTTTGGAATTCAATTATAACGTCCAAATATCCTCCATAAATGATGTACCTGCTCCAAAATGCAGCATAAAACACGACTTTACATAGCTCGTCATTGGTACCTATAAGGAAAAATAATATACGCTATCACACACCATATAAAAGTTTTTCATTTCTAGTTCTTATGTATGTAGCTGCTAGTAGAAATATCATGATATATATTACCTTTAGCACGTTTCGTAATAATTCCTGTTTTTTTTTTTTTATTGCACTCTGTAAAGGCTTCAACCGGGACACTGGATTCCATTACATATATGAATTCATCATGTTTCATTTTCACCCCCGATTAATTGCTGGCTCCATGACCTCGCCAGGCAACAAGCATTGTGCTTAGCCTTGGCCATTCATTTGACGTAGCATGAACTTGCCTGACTGTCTTGACCGTGCGAGCGCTAGTCTGAATGACGCCAGGCCATTTTATGATCTCAGACGTGTTTCAGTGCTTCGTTTTGTTCTGTGGCACCGCGATTTTCCGAAGAAAAGAGACACGTTTTGCCTGCTGTCGTCCTTGACTTGAACTGACCTGATCTGCCCTTAGTTTACATGTCCATGTCGTTCGAGAACACATTGGCATAATTGTCACGATCAAGTGACGTTTGTTTGACATTTGTACCTTTACCCAATCACGAGATACGAACGTTGTGAGATCTGACCTTAGTTGACCAGATGTGACCTTAAATGACATATGCACGTCTTTGTCTGATAAACGTTGCCACACGTGACCAAACTTTCGCAATAATGATTCCGAAACCTATGCTTGAAATAAGTTTATTTTAGTGCCATTTTCGACATAAATCATTGTATTATTGCGTAGCTGTTGACCTAACCTAACGACATGGGGAGAAGGAAATTACTTTTTGGCGAGTAAAAAACGTTTCTGGTTCTTTCTGGACTGTTCAGCACTCCAGATTAGTCTTAGGATCGCCACATTTGCTTTTACTGCCCACGCGTTTTGGGCGCCATGACACGACCCTGTTTGAATTTTTTACCCTAAAATACTCACTCAGAGTGAATAAATGCACGCTCATTCTTCATGACATCGGAGGAGATTTTGACCTGTGCCACTCTTATCTCCATTCCACCCTTTGCTCCCGAGATCACCAGGGGTTCTTGAGACCCGGTACCCCGCCCCTTCTTCCTCTGTAGCCGGAGGGCGACTCGGAGATTCGGGAGTGTGCGAGTTAATTGTGCGTGGAATGTTATGATTCTGTACAGAAGTTAAAACAACTGTCCAGTTATGGACCATAACTGAGGACCATAAGCGTAACTTACGGCGTAGGGTTACTGGCGTACCTGTCGATGAAGTGCTAGCCCACGACTGCAAGTCAGCCAACGCACCTACCAGAGCGTATGGCATAGCAGCGGCCCATGCAGCACAACTTTTTGACAAGCTGAGGATTTTCCGTATTTTGCAATTATCAACAGGTACAAAAAGTATCGACATGCGACATTACCTTCAAAATCGGGTCATATTTTCAATTTTCACTGGCATAGTAACACCTGATTATACTAGCTATCCTTACTAACGGCGACACTTTTTCCATCTGTTTCTGGTTCCTGAAAGGCCCGCTGCAAAAACATTTCCTTTTCGCCAACTCTGCTATGCCTTGACTACGAGCGGTTGGCCATTGCCGTCCCACTGCGTCTCTGTGCAGGCCTGATCGAGTTCCATTTTTTCATTGTAGTGTAATAACACGTATCAATGCATGCCATCCGTGAAATGCAAGGCCAGGACCGACATTTCATAGCGCAGTAGTGTAGTTGTTCCGAACGTTTTGCACGCTTCACACAGTCTCAAATCACGTGAGTTGCGATTGCGCTTATTGCAACAGTGTACTGAAAGTCCCGATGCTCTTGTCTCCAGAATGGGCTGCGAATGCGGGTCACCGGGTCATCTCTCGGGACAGAAGGGCTTGCAATGGACGCTCGAATCCCAAGACGGATCAGATCACAATCCAGCCCGCGGATTTCTGCTGTTGAAAGTGAAGGACAAAGTCACAGGTGAGCGTTTACGTTTGATCAGTTCCACGCGGACAAAAGCAGTTGCATGTTTTCCTTGTCGTGACTTGGTAATTCAAAAGAATAATCCCAGCATTCATCCATACTTGGCTCCAACTGTTTTAGTGCGGCAAAGTGTTCCATAATCCCGTGGAATTCGCTCGGGTGATCATTTTAGATATGAGACTCACTTCATCGTTTAAGGTCAGAAAAGGTAAATACGAGCAGTTATAAATCTCGGTATAACGGACTTATTTAAGACGATGGATTAGGATGGCCCATGTTCGGGGAAGTCAGGTAAGGGATCCTCCTTACTGGTCTCTGTGTAGACTGAAATGGGCATTGTAAGCTCATAACACTGGCACTGAGCCAAAACGAAGGCGTGAATTCGAGTCGGCCAAGCGAACAAACGAAAAATCGAGGCCAGGAGCGAACTTTGTTAATTGCCGGAACCTCTTTCGAAGACGGCCAGTGGTTTAATGGTTCGTTAAATGCAAGCGACATGCGCGGCATGCCAGCAGTAATGCACGAAGTGTTGGCCGGCCTCTTCACGCTCCCCGACTTTGTTACATTACTGTAGGCTGGTTACTACAATGTAGCCTGCCACGTGTTAGTTAACGGCCAGTATCTTTTACACAGTGGTCGTCCGGTACGGTGCTGACTGTCGCCATTGGAGTGCGGAACGTTTGCTTGTTTGTGCTAGGACTATATCTTGTCGACAGAATCACTTTCTGAGGGCCATTTCTTCGGCTTTACGGAGTGTGTGGCAACCCACAGAGCTGAGGTGTAACCCTGACGTGCGACAGCTGAGCATGATTCGCTGAGGATCAGTAGGCTGCTGAGCACATGGACTCAGTGGACGAACTGTTCAAGAATCATTGCCCATTCCTAACGGGGCTGCAATCTTTCTTTTTTTATTTAAGGGAACGTGGAATATGTGTGGGAAAATGCATTACCGAATACCCCGTAATGTATGTATGTATGTATGGATGGATGGATTAAAGGCGTCGACGGCGCAGGGGCTATTCTGTCCTCTCGTCAAGGTTACAAAAACGATAACACACAGTCACTTGTCAGGCGAAGTAAAACGCACTCATTTCAACACAAACGTCAGTGACAGTGTCAGGCGTTTCAAATGTTTTAAAAATGATGCGCATCGGGTGGCATTCGAGGCTGCCGGAGACAGGCGACTCCACGCCACTGCGACTCGGTGGGAGAAGAACCGTTGAGCCGCCCCAAGCGGCACGCGAGGCAGATGTATGGCACCCGTGCCAACAGCAACCGCGTGGGTGCGGCGGCAGCAGACCTGGCCACGCGTGGGAAATAGAGCACGTATGGCGAACGGGCACGTGGCTGAGCACAAAGCATTGTAGCCCTTCATGCCACTCGTCCTCATCAGGTCCTCCACACGACTCCACCCCAAGGCTTCCAGAGCCGGAGTAATGTGATTTCCTCGTCGGGTTTCAGTCACTAGTCCCGCAGCAAAATTAATCACCCTTTGCACCCTGCTCAGTTGGCAACCGGCGGCTCTCCCCACGCAGTGGTACAAAAAAGGAGGTGAGGGAAGACGTGGGAGTGGACGAGGAGCTTCATGACGTCGGGAGTGAAGTAGAAACGAATTTTGAATGGTGAGACAAGGATGCTGTCACAACGCCGAACCATGGTGGATGTACTTTTCCCAAGTGTGATATCGGTCGGTGATTACACCCAGTACCTTCACAGATTTTTTTGGAATCATGACGGAACCCGAAATGTCGATGTGAGAACTTTTCGTCTTCTTTTATGGAGACTCTGGTGCCAATGAACATAAAGTCCATTTTTCCTGGGTTGATTTTTAGACTGTTGGATTAAAACCAGTCTTGAAGGCACGAGATGGAATCTTCGATTCGGGTCTTGAGATATGATAGATTGTGGGTGTCGGGTGCGGCGTGGTCGAGAAGCTGGGTGTCATCGGCATAGGAAAGGAGTCGGCCATAAGGAATGAAACTGGACAGGTCGCTGATGAAGATTAGAAATAGAACTGGGCCAACAATGGATCCTTGGGCCTCTCCATGGGACAAGGGTAAGGTAGCCGAGCCACCAGCGACCACCTGCCTCCGGCCACTCAGGTAATTGGCGAACTAGTCCGACTCAACATCGTACCTTGTTCAGAATGGGCGCCGTGATGAACACTGTCGAAGGCCTTGCTCATGTCAATTGTCGTAAGAGATACGACGTGGCCGGCGTCAATGATCTTTGCTGACCATTCGACCGCGTCAAGCACGGCGTCCTCCGTAGAGTGACTGGGTCGGTAGGCATACTGAGACGGTGACAGTACGTGGTTACTAAACACGCAGACAGTTGGGTGCACACGACTTTTTCAGTAATTTTTGACATGACTGGTAAGATAGAAATGGGTCGGAAGTTGTTCAGATCGGATCCGTAGCCTGACTTGTACACTGGTATGACACGGGCAGTTTTCCAGGCGTCAGGAAAAGTTCGAGTTCTGATCGAGCAGTTAACTGCGGTCAGAATGTGAGGCCCACTAACAGAAAACGTTTCTTCAAGGCAAACAGAAGAATGCAGTGAGTGCCAACAGCCTTGGTCTGACTGAGGGGCGCGACAGCCGCGGATAGCTCCGGTAGCGTCACCGGGCGTGGGGTGAGCGCTGCCGCACAGACACGGTGGGGTCGAAGCTTCGGCCGCAATCCGGGGCCCACAGCAAAGTGCACGTTCAAGTCGTCGCTCTGTCGGCTATGTCAGCATACATACATACATACATACATACTAACATACATATACATACCCATTCACTGTGGTGATGTGTTCTGTTTTTGCGCTGTAGGAGGTCCTGCTGGTAATGGAGAACGTGGTCCAGCATTCTCAAATCCAATGGAGAGACTTTCCCGTCCACTCGTAAATATTGATCTGGCGGTTTGAATCAGGTTCATTTGGCGATTTTCCTACAGAAAAAACTGCGGTGTATCCTCCTGTATCTCTAGATATGCGTTTTTTTGTGCGGCGGAGAAGTCACGCATTTTCACTGCGATGTCCATGATGTAAGCAAACAGCGGCGACCACCAGCCTTCGGCCTGACATGCATTCGACAGTAGCGTATATTTCATCGGACCAGTGAACGACACCAATGTTGTGGTTATGCTTTTTGTCCTTTTCGAACCCTCCACCGTGCAGGTGGAGGCCCTCCCAACCGGACATCACCGGTGCAGCACTTTTGCCTGCGGCGCCTATTCTCGAGGCCTCCATGGCTTTCTGAAGCGGTTTCAGAGGCCTTCCTAAAACAGCCTCTGGTGCCTCCTAAAAGCGGCCACTGATACTTCTCCGGAAACACCTCCGAGGCCTCTGCGAACAGACCAATGAAACGTTTTGACAGGATCTCTTAAATCTTTCCCATGGGGCCTCTGGGGATTCCTCGAAGAAACCACCGACCCAGAGCGGTTTACGACGCCTTTCCGAGGGGCCTCAGAAGCGTCCGAGACTCCGAGGCCTCATGGAGGGCCTTGGAGCGTTTGAGAGATCCCTTCGAGAGTCCCCTTGGAGGCCAGAATCCATCTGCAGCGGGCCCTCGGTTATTCTATCGCCAGTCAGCAGAAGTTTCAAGAAAAAACTTTCACGAAGGGACCTCCGCGCGATGGGATCCGCTGGTCCCATCGTGAGGGGAGGTATAGCGTAAGGCCCACCCTTTACCCATCCTCCCGGCCGGCCACGTCGCTGATCACAGACCATGGGGGATTACCGAAAGAGAGCACGAAATGACTCCTTACATATCACACAAGCTTTTAAAAATACATGCAGTTTACAGGGACCATTTGCGCTTAGCGTCCTGTGTATGGGGCGCGGGTAACGGCATATGGATCAAATGACAGTGGATTCGCAAGAGGTCCATAGCAGAGTGTGAGTTCGTTTCCTTGAACTCTATGCTTTCCCCATATCTAGAAATCACCGATCTCTAGGTATGTCATGATGCCAAAAGACACCTAATTTCCATGCCTTATGGACCACCAGTTATGTAGCTTCGAGCGTAAGTTCTGAGATGATTTTACTGTTTCTGGCAATCCTCTGGTTTCTGTGCGGAATCGTGTTCATGCTACTCATTTCGCACCTATTTTATAGTTCTTAAATTGGTAAAAGGGGGTTCTTATTGGTGCTACTTACGGGGCGCCGAGCATAAATGAGGTGAGGCAAACCTAATTCAATCTTTCCTTACTCAACTCTCGAGGGATGAAAAGATTTTCCCCTGCCCAACCAAGATGTGGAGGGAGTGGTTGCCACCTCATCCCATTTCTTCCGTAATCAAGAAGTAGCTTTGTAACGAAAACATGCGTATGGACCGTTGCTTTCCTTCTTGAATTTTCTTTCCTTGCGTTTCAAATTAATTCGAGCAGCAGAGGCGTTGGTAACATCGTCTCTCGACCCATTTTCCTCAGCCCGCGCACCACTGGGGTCGAGCAGAACGCGTCCCACTGACGGGGACAGATTTCCCCTCCCCCACCCCACACCCTGCTGAACTTGAAGAGTTACGATCCAGTTCCGTTGTATTTGGCGGTAAGCGACAGAGCTCAACAACACGGGCTCAGATGAGTAAAATTTATTGACATAATTGTTACTTGTGATGTCATAGGTCATTCCAGCAGTAACAGGTAGACGTATTTGCAGCATTTCCGGTTTTAGTCGAACATCATAACCTTGAAGCACCGTAGACACCACATTGGGGTGCCGTCATGCGCCTTACATCCTGAGTTGGGAGAAAAAGACATCCAGGAGTGGAAATAAGATCGAGGTCGTGTTGCACATGACAAAATCTCGCTACTAGTATCTCTTTTTAATGTATCAGGTTAATGGATGACCTGCTAGGTTTGGGTCAAAGGTAAAAAATTGGCAGAAAGTGGTACTGTATCGAGTTTAAGCGCAAATAACCGTCAAAGAATAAATGATGATGAAAAGAAACGGACATCATCATATTGTTGGCCAAACAATTATGAGTGTATCTGTATGCCACGTGATTGTATTTTACCCATGGAGTCCAACCTAGGTCATGCTAGGTCAATCCTGGTCAAGCGGGGTCGTCGGCTTAGATGCATTCTCAGAGCTGCAGAAGCATTTCTGTAGACAATAATAGATTCTGAAGTCAAGTGTAATATATTAATTAAGAAGCGCTATTGCCCAACAACATAAAACGGTCATCTTAGGTCATCCAAGGTCATCTTAGGCCATCCAGGATTATCTAAAGCTAATAACCTACAATGACCTCGGATCAGCTAAAATCGTCACTTAGATGCCTTAAAAGCGTTTTTCGAGTTAATATCCAACACAGAATCTAATTTCAGGCATGGCGTGGTATTCTAGACTCATCACTCCGCGGCCGACGCCGCTACGCCCGTTGGAGCAAAAGTCAGGCTTTCGCTTCATTGCACCCTCTTTTGATGAAAATAAAGATAAATTGCGCCAAATTTATATCATTTGATTCCCAATACATTTAGCAACCGGAATATATAGGCTCTTTTGCGACATTTATTTCCTATCGCATTCTCAAACATAAAAAGTAACGTCTTTCCCGCCGTAGCTCATAACCTCAGTTTACACCCCCGACAATCCCGGCATTGAGCATAAACCTATTAAATCTATGTATAGCCTTATGTAATGTGCAATTTGGACGAGATTCATGTATATTTTACTGTATTTGTGCATTCCAATCATCTCACAGAGAGACGAAACTGAGACCGTTGTAAACTGGCCGCGCCGGTTAGCGTAAACGGCTGACATGGTTCCCGTCATGACGCCATAGCTCGTTACCATGGCAACGTAGAAGAAAATAATTGCACCATAAGACACGGAAAGTGCGCCCCAGCAGGTACAGCAAGCTCCGGATGGATCAAACAGGCCGTTCGGAAGTTATCCTCGGAAAACCTCAAGAGGGGTTGCATCAACCCCATTCTTATGCGTCATCAACCCAGGGTTAAGGACTCCCAAGTCCCGCTTTGATGAATAGACACCTACTATGGAGAAAATGAAAAGAAATTTATCGTACCTTCCTTCAACATGCACTGACGCAGGAGTGCCTACGTGACCGAGGCGGGACTTGCCGTATGCTACAACGCCACCAGAACACAAAAGTCGTTTCAGAGCAAATGAATCCCGTGCATGCCGCAAACGATAACTTTACCTATTCGTCTTCACCTGCTGCAGTTGAGGACGTTTGGGGCATTATTAGAGAACGTGATGGCTTATTAGGGAAAATTAGTGATGACTGAAAGGTTAAGTCGGACGAGGTCTAAAACGCAGGTTGTGTAAAAGCATAAAATTCCCGAGCTATGAGGCTGCGCGAAGAATTCTGAAGGACGTTGGCTCGCAAGTGCCCCGTTGCTGTCCGCCCGAAGACCTCACGCCATGCGTGTTTTTATTGTATTCGAGAATATGAGGTCCATACTCGCCACCCTGAAACCCCGAAGTCGCTGGAGCATTCTGACTGCAGCGCACAACACATGTCGGCATGACTATTCCATTCCTTGCGCTGCTTCGAGACACAAAACGACATCATTGAACGGCGATGGTTTTCGTCTACGGGAAGCAACGTGATTGTGCGCCTTCTGTAGACTTCTCTTTGCCTCGATTGATTGCAGGGCTTTCGCCAAAGCGGTTCCGGTGGAAGCGCGGCACCATGGGAGAAACGCAGCGTGCCAGAACATCCCTGTACAATTTCGAGGAAAACGGTGAGCAAAACGATTAAAAGTCGACGTCACTGCAGGGCGGGAAACATCCGTCCTCAGAACAATGTTCCCGGAGGCCGTTTGTTCGCTTCTGCTTTCGTTTGTTGGGGCTGCTGTGCTCTCGCTGTCCCTGCTGTGATGTCAGTATTAATGGAAATTGACTGCCGTGCCTGTACTGTTGGACGGAATGGTTCCTACAGCAGTTTTTGCGAGCTTTCGTCCGTGCCTGTCCTTGATGAGTTAGCTCCTCCTGAGACGTATAGCCGCTGGTTATTACGTATATAGAAAACACATACTGTTTTTTTCCGAACACCAATTCGCTGGCGAATGCTTTCTAATGTCGTGCCGAAATGGACCATTTTTCTCACATTAAATGGTTGTCATTTACATTCGTCGAAAAGCAGTGAACAACTGATGAACTACAGAGAAGAAAAAAGGTCCACATTGCCCGTTTTCACCAAGGCAAAGAAGTCGAAGTGCCTGACGAACAACCGCTCCGCGCAGGCGAATTAGGAATCTAGAGAGAAAGAGAGGTACATCAATATAATCTGGGCCTCGTGTTCCCTAATGCGATTTGCCTTCTGTTGTCCCCTTTCTAGGCCCGCCTGTTCGGACTTCTTCAAACAGTTCGGCACACGGCGTCCGACAATGCCCATTGTCACAACAAGGAATTAGGAGAAAATTAGTTGATTATCTTGTTGATTACCAGAACAGTCGGAAGGGGTGAAGGCTACGTCGAAGTGTCTATCAAAAGCAAAGTGACTAGATAACTGCCGTGTGAAATGTTGTCTTCCTTTTCACAGGAAGGGTGCTGAAAGAATATTTTAACAACATGCATGGGGACAGTTCGTTCAAGAACCTGCTGAAAATCGTACATCTCAACTCACCCGAAGGTAACAAGCATGTGGTTCAAGGCGTCGGTTTGTCGACAAGATGGAAGCCAATAATGTGTGCGGTTGGTTTTGGTATTGGTAAAATGATATTGGTGCTGGTAAAATGATAACCCCCCATTTTACACTGTATTTAGCCGTGTATGAACACTAATTGCCAGGCGATATGGGTGCGTAAAAATGCGTCATGGCTCCTTTCCGAGGTCTGTGCCGAATTCAGCTAACCATTTTTCGTGTTCAGTCTCCTGTTCAGTCATTTCGTACGTCAACATCTTTCACATTTTCAGCCCGAGTGCTGCAAGAATCAAGTGTGAGCGCGATGAGCTTCGCTCGAAACACACTCTTCAGTCGCGACGGAAGACTGAAATATGGTTCTCTCGAGGGTGAGGGCTTCTTTGGGAGCGATGCACTGATCTGTTCTGTTCCCGTTCGTCAGGAGTGTTCGTTTGTATTCTTTTGAAGGGGCATTCCCCCCCCCCCACGTGGGCCTTGGCTCCTCCAGAACTGGTTACGTCCCTCAGTATTTTCTTCTTTAAGGAGGGGAAAAGGCAATAAGGGCAAAGCCTCCGCAGTAGATTAGAGCCTAAGTATTTAGATAAGAAGTGGGGATGGATTTTGTGGTAAGGCACTGTTCGGGGTCGCAATCATGAACTGTTTGCTGTGTGATCATTAGCCATACCTGGCTCTTCTGGGTCATGGATGTAATGGCCTGGCTAGCCATGCCATTTTGACCCTTCAGAGCTGGTGGGAGACGTACCAGTAACGACCCGAATGGCGTCACCTGAGATTACGACACCCGCTTCTTCACATTTGCACGTCATCATTAGCGTAACGGTGGAATCTCGGCCGTTTGTGTTGCCATACCTGCCATCTGTTCGGAGGACCAGCCGCAAAACTGTACAGATGAAATCTACGCCCCAGACTTCTTCAGGACCTGACGCATTTATTTCCTAAAGTATTCAGAGGCATTATTTCCCAAAACACGGTCGGTTCCCCCGCCCGCCGCCCGCCGTCTCGTGTTACCTGCTGTGGGCGACGCTGCGCGGCCAAAGGAAACGCGGCGCCGGGCGTCGATGTTTTTGCATTTCAGCATTGCGAGTGCGCATGCTTAAACCATCCGACTAAAACTTTTAACGATGAGTTTCTTAATGTACAGACCAGATACCAACTGTTCATGCCCTGGTCATATTCAGTGGTTTCGCGAACCATCCTGATATATATATATATATATATATATATATATATATATATATATATATATGTGTGTGTGTGTATATAATTTACAGGTGTGTGTGTGTGTGTGCGTATACGTGTGCGCATGCGCGTGCCCGTATGCGTATAAGTGCGAGCACGCATACGCAGTAATTCCCAGGATATCTTTCAAAGGCCTTGGCGGATTATTTTCAGTAAGGCAAAATTTATTATATTAGAAGGCAATCCGGCATTTAATGAATTTCTTCTCCGTCTGTTCTAGTCTCTGCCTGTAGTCTCCTCTGTTCTAGTCTAGTCTCCGTCTGTTCTAGTATCCGTATGGAGTGCTTACAGACGTTTAATGGGTCATAAAGGGCATCTCCAAAATTCAGAATATTTCTTTTCCCCCAAAGTACGGATATCTCTGACGTGTCAGATTATCTAGATCCATTTCCAAGATTGTAAAGTTTTTCTAATATGGCTTTTCTAGAATTGCGAAACACGAATCGTTGTCACATGCGTTTGGTGATGGTTTGTGTGAGGCATGCTGGTATTTAGAGCTTCATCATACGAACTGCGTGATGATACATGACGTCATTTGTGTGTAGAGATTAGGTTTCTGTCCTACATGAGGAGTGCTTCGTTAATCTGAAGCTTTCTTTTCGTCGACAGCAGTTGGATTTTGAAGGTTCCATTTCCGTGGTTTACGTCTTAAGCGTTAGCTTGGACTGTCTTCCAGAAAAACTGTACGATTAATATCCGAGACATCAGGATTCAGGGGCCGAATATGACCCAGGAATTGAGCTTTATCAGAGGCGCAAGACAAGGCTTAAGATACATTTCGGGCGTAGGATTTCTTCGTTATCAAGGCGTGCAATAACAACTGCCTCCGTTACAGGCAAAAGGGAAACAGGCAAATACACCAAATCGATGGTGGCAATGGAAGGACAGAAACCACTTGCCCGGAAGATCAACGGCAAGAGCGTTATCAGGGCCAACCAAACAAACGGTAGGCTGTTGACCCTGGCCCGGTGGAGGCTGTTTCTGTCTGTCCGGGCGAGGAGGAATTCACGAGTCCCTCGCACAAGAAATCTGGCGAATTAAGTCAGACAGATAATATCACAAAGCTGTGTGGAACAGCCATTCTGTCGAACAGAATCTAGGCGAGTAATATTTCGTATATTCGGCCTTTGACATACTCGGGTGGAATTACGAAAACCAGCGTTTTTTTCGTATTTCGACCTATATGCTTTCCTGAGTGTTTTGGGTGCCATTGTACTAAAAGACAACGTGCCTGGTGGCAAGATGCGCCTTAATGTACAGCGATTTACACCAGCTACACATGCAACGATAGCAATTTTTATGACATTGTTTGCGTACACTCATTCTTAACTAGCGGGTACGATCCAGATCTTGGCGAAGTGCTCTGGTTGAGGTTTCTGGAGCATCGCGATTTGCAACATTGTGCAGTAAAACGCAAGCTTATGCTATATCATGCATTGCTCCCGGTTTTTGAAAATGTTTCCCGTCACTACAAAACAGTTAGGTCTGGATGTGATGTGATATATCTGTGTGTATTATTTTTAGCCGGTTGCATGCGGGAGCGAAATCGCGACATTAATTTGTTCCTCCTTAAAAGTAACTTAAAGTCTGGATTGTGCCAACGGCGTTAAAACGGACTTTCAAGCACAACTGGGAAAGCAACAGACGTTACGCATGCTTTGACATTTGTGTTTATCCAATGTAAATTGCTTCTCTGGAAGGTGGTGAATACCATAGAATGACTGTCTGCTTCGGCGGTCGGAAATTCTAAATCCGTGTCGTTAGCTGACGTTTTGCAATGTTGCAAAGTGTTTCAAAATCCGCTAATGTTGAACGCTCCAGCCTGGGAAACAGAGCAACGTGATGAAATTAGTCCACGGACGGTTGACGTCACGAGGTCAAATTAGGTCATGACAAGGCCTTTGACCTTTGCATGCTTCCGGTGTATAATTTCGCAAGACACTCGTAAGGGCATTGTTTCGCTGTATCCGCAACACCTTGATTCCTAGAGCTAGACCTGTCTCAGAAAGAGGCCAAATCGACCAGACGCAAAGCTAGTCACTCACCGCGTTTATCTGACGGCAGGTCACTTATGACCAGCTTGGTCTGATACTGCGTCTTTGTGTCTTTTTTGGGCTTCTTGTAAACCATGTCAAAACCAGAAAAAAGAAAGCCAGAGTCCTGCCAGTAGCTGAAACTATTGAAATAACTAAAAACTTCATCTCTAAAAATGTAACTGTGTTTTTTTGCTTTAGAATACTAAAACCTTAGTGCTGCTGACGTTTTTTGCTTTTTTTCGGAAAAGCCCATTGGGTTGGCCAAAACAGCCCCAGCAGCAGGTGGGTTGACGCCAACAAAAGACAAAAACGCCGATAGCACAAATTAGACACATAACACAATGTATGCGAGAGGCAGAAGGTCGATGTTTGTCCTTCGTGGCGGGGCATTGACGTATGTCTCGCTATATTTGGCTTCATGACAACTTGGTCCGGAGTAGAAGCCTTCGTTTGAACACTGTTTAGGTCGGCATCAGTCCAGATGGTCGACAGATCTCAGGGGTCGTCAAATCCACCGCATGAAACAAAGTGCTTCCATTTTGCTTTCCATTTTGATTGGGCGACTTCGGCGAACACCGTCACTTTTTCATGTTTCACCTGACCTGTCACGTCATCAGTGACCCAAAAGTACACAAATGTATATATTACAGCATCGCAAGGTTCGACGCCATCGATTGCCGTTCAGATCATCCGAATCGGAAAACTGGTTCTTGAAACAGACCGAAGGGGCGTTAAACGCCCCCCCCCCCCCGGCCAGTTGAAAGTGGTGAAATACCCCAGTCAATGCCGGGTTAATAAGCAATACGAATGTCTCTTGTCATAGATGATGTCTGCTTGGTTTTTACATGTCATTTCATTTCAGAATAGGGGCGACTAATTTCAAAGATCTAGATAACGGACGCATGGGCTCCTGCACTGAACTTAGGCTTAATAAGAAGTACCGAAATGGAGTTGAAATCACCCAGCAGCAAACGGCAAACAAGGGCGCACAGTGTTTTGTTTCCTACGTCGTGGACCTGTTTCAGGCGACGAGAGCCAGTATCGTGCAGCCACATATCGCATATCTGAGACGTGGAAAGAGGACGGCTCCCGCAACAGTCGAGTTCAATACCAGGGAGCGGTGTTTCCTAGTAAGTATACATCGTGGCATCTGGCAGTATGCCAGATGCCAGTTACCTGTTCTTTTGTGCCCCTCTTTCGGGCGACTTAATGCCATGGCAAAAACACTTAGTCGTTTCGTTCTGCATCAACTTGAACAGTACTTTGGATGCAAAGGCGTGGATTTAGCGTTCTTGTTATTTTGGTGTCATCACCGGTACGCGTTTTGCATGCTGAAATGTCGGAGTAATAGCGCCTGTCACTTGCTTTGCTAACCGTGGTTGCTGAATGGTGAAGTAAGACAAGGACGTCGTTTTGCATGTTTTTAGAGGCTTTGGGCCAGCCAAATGTTGGCTGGCTCCAATGCGTTGGTATCTCAACTCGGGGAACATATGATCCGGTGAACGGTGCAACTGCGGATGTTCCCAAATTGATCTCACAAATTGGCTATTCATTGGTTTCCCTTGTTTATCAATTAGCTGCCATGACTGTAGCACTTACACCCAGGGGTGTCGATTTGTATTCTTTTGAGGGGGCCATGGCCCACCCGATGTTGATTTGGGCTCATTCAGTGTTGGTTTACCCCCCCCCCCCCATATCTCCTGCCGCTTTTGAAGGAAAATGAGTAATAATAACGGAAAGAACGGCCATAGTAGACAAAGAGATAGGCAGGAAGTAAAGAATAAAATTTAAAGCGAGGCATGTATCTATTTTTCTATCTTTTTTGTATACATATGCCTGTATAAATGGGGCTAAATGTAACTTTTCATTTGATTCATGGCAACAAAAAAATGTAAATTTCCGTTGGTCAAAATAAAGTAGGTTAAATTCGTTGAGAAACCTACATTTTGGGGAGCCTGGATTGTCGGGCCCTCGGCTCGGCCCCCCAATCACCTACAGAAATCTGCACCCCTGCCTATGCCAAAGCTGAGAATTCATGTTCGGATAATACGAATGTTCGGCCGGAATATTCGGATTCGGCAAATGTCCAAATCTTGATTTCAAGACTCGAACATTCAGCGAATATTTTCGCACATGAATATCGCAGAATATTCGAATCTCAACCGAGCATTGGGATGAATTTTACACTTCGTCGCCTGGGCTGAAAATACATTTGACTTAAGTCATACGGAAAATTAACTGGGGCACGCGGCTAGCATTTCTTGGCTTCTAGACATTAGCAGAGCCGAAAACAATAGGCCGAAAGCAACAATAGCCGAAAACAACAAACAAAACAACCGAGGCATGTTGCGTCCCGCATCTCACTGCGGCACTGGTCTGCGCCTCAGGTCGCAGCATCGCGGAAGAATTCAGTCAGTATTTTGACGCATGTTCCGTTCTGGCCATGACCGAATGACTACTTGACAGAATGAGTCGGTAAGTCAAGATCAACTGTGCCGGTATGATAAGCCTGTTTTCATCCTATCGTGTGCACTGTCACTGTTGTTAACTGAGGCGAACATAGGGAAATGGCTGGCCTTTTTATGCAACATTGGACATGTGGGCTCAACGAGCCTGCGCACCCATAAAACACTCCTGGGATGTTTGCCTCGTACCAAAAACATGAAGGCAAACAGCAAGTTAGTACAAACGTATTGAGGCAGCGAAATACTACGTTCGAGGCGAAGAGAAAAGATATCACTTCATCTGCGTCTCCGCTCCGTTCTTGATGACCATTCTCGACTAAGGGCTCACCCATAGTTTGGTTGCAGGAGTGATTAACACCAATTTTGGGGGGAATTTCGTTTAGTGATTCGGACTGGTGTTTATCCACAGATAAAAGTGAGTGCATCAGTTTTGGATGGATATTCGTTTTCTTAATTTGATTTAAACATTAGCTACGCCGCCATGCAATCACCGCAACGTAAATAATAAAAAAAGTATTTTTTGCGTAATCTCTCATTCCTTCAACCAATTACGCAATTCCGCGTAAACGGCTCGATTCTGCGACGGAAGGTAAACGTGCCGACATGAACGATGCGGTCACATTTTTATGTACCCCTCTGAAGGCCAGTGAATAACTTGCAAATAGCTTGCTACCTTGGTAACGGGCAATATTAGTAACGAGCAATACTGGAAGCCGAGCGAAATGGATCAGTGGCATAGGGCTGGACGGGGAATGCTACCAATGTCGGCTGTCGTTTTTCCAAGTTCGATTTATTTTATCCGCTGTTTCCGTGTTAATCATTTCCGAAATCCAAAGCGCTGCCATCGTGAAGGTTTGATTGGTTGCGCTCGGAATGCGAGGCAGCTTGACTGTCAATCAGCGCGCTCTCTGCCGCTGACGTCACGCCCCTTCCCCTCCTGGCGGCAACGCCCGGCCGCCGTCCTGCTGGCGCTCGGCACCGGCAGTAACTGTCATGTTCTGATGCCTGTTCATCGGTTGCGAATCATTCTTATTTCTACACATTGTTCCGATCGTACCTGCCGTGGCGAAATGACACCAATGACGAAAGATCTGGACGTTCTGTCGCAACATTCGAATGGACCCATCCCGTTATTCGAATCTAAAAATATATCCCGATTCTCATCTCTAACTTACATGGTGACTTTACGTCGTGACTCGAGCTGGTAATACGAGGTGGAGAAGGTCGTTTAGGGTCTGCAGGCGATGGGATTAACTAAATAGTAAAAACAGCGGTTCTGAGGGGCAGATTTGGCCAATTCGCGGGTTCGCCTTATGCGCGGAGGGAGGGGTTTCAGTACATAACTGCGATAATTGGCAGGGGTCACTGTACAACATTACGCGTATAAGCACATCAGTATTTTGCAGTTTCTTGATTCCTTATGGTAACTAAGTCTCTCTAGACCGTAGCCCATGCTAACCACAGATATCCGTACACGTACCAGCAATGCTTAACACCGTTCGCTCGTCACGTAGTTCCCTTCCGTTCCGTCGCTCCGTTCAGCGCTGTTATTTCTGTCCCAGCCTTGTATTTACGAAAGGCGTACCAATACAGCACCGCCATTTTGTGATCGGCTGATGTGGTGCATGGCGTTTCTAGGATGACGTAATGCAAACAACGGTTACTGATTGGTGGTTATAATCGTGGGGAAACGGCTTCCGGGGACAAAGGTGTAGGGATCGTTTTTTTTCGAATGGAAGTACCGGCATGAGTATGGTACAGATGTATGGGCGTTTTATCATTTACAAACCCGTGAAATTACATCGCAAAACTACCTGCTTTGTAACATTTTGAAACTGCTGCCACTGGGTGCGCTTGGTTGGCTGACGGACTGTTGGCGTTGTCAGCGCCTGAGCTATGCACAGTAAGTTTGAGACTGGTTAGAATCCAGGGCGTTAAGCGGCTTTGCTACCACCCGGAAATGCTGCCCTGCCGATAATGTTGTTTCTAACAGCATTCAGCCAATTTCTTTTCGATTCTACTTTACTCTGGGATTGCTTTTACAAAGCCACACATCGTAGTACCTAACCCAAGGTTGTCTGGCGACCTAAGGAGACCGCTTAACGCAAGGCAACTAAAGAAACACAGAAACCAACCAAAGACAACAGGTACTGGAGACTTTCAAGGTTCCAGGACAGCGCCTGGAGGAAAATTTGTACCACAATCTCCATGTGACAAAACTATGCATCAGATCTGGACTACATGTTGCAATGTTGTAATATTGATATAAAATGCTAAAATATGTGTTGAACCGTGCCGGCAGCTCAACTGGTAGGGCGCTGGTCTCCCCGTCCTGGCAAGACGTTTTCAAATCGCACCGGCGTTCGACATTTGGCCCGCGGGTCAGCTGGCAGCTAGCCAAAGAGGGTCAGGCTGACTACCACACGGTCGTGATGCACACCAGGCGACACGTTAAACTGCGTCACAAAATTAAGCCGTTACCTAGAATTGCTCGATCTGGTGCAGGGGTCAATGTCTGTGCAGCAAGCTATGCTCAGTACGGGCTCCGGTTCGTAACATCACCACAGTAATCACTGGGAGCAAATTTGTGATAAAAAATATGAAAGCTTCAAACAACCGGCGGGCTGGCGTTTTCGCGGCAACGTTCTAGTTGGCATGGAACACTCAGTCCAATCATCAAAGAACTAGAAAAGAAAACTATCATCATTGATATCCATCATCAATATTCGTACAGTGCAAAACAAGAAAAGAAGTTGGTGGTATACTGTTGGAACATCCATTGGTATGAGGCTACAAGGACTAGGTAGAACGCTCCGGTCCGAAAATGTGTGACAACGGGAATTTGACAGCAGCGACGACCGTGACGTGTTTGAAGATCTGGCGACCGGTCGACCGCCGTACAACACACAAGTAGATGGTGCTAAATATCGCAAACCTTCAGTCCGATATAGATGGTAGAGGTCCTGAGAGTGATTCATGCTACTTCCTCTGTATATTAGACCCATAACAACGTGGCTGCTTGGCGAATCGCCGATACAAGGCGGGTAGCAGTGGCTGCATATCGACTGGCCGGTGGTCGTGAAGATCACGTTGAAGTGCCGTAATACTGAAACCTATGAGGATCGGTTCCGACAGGCACGGTCTCAAATTGATTTAGGATGAATTCTCCGTCTATCAAAACCGTTCTCGCGAAGTTTTATGCCCAATCAGCGATGTAGGAGCAGGTAGGCGGGGGAGCCGAACTGCCAAGTCAACAAGCGTGGTCGACGCCCTTGGCACGTCGGTTATCAATCATTAGCGGCATTTTCAGCCTTTCAGACCGCTTTTCAGAAATTCTGATGGGGCCATTCTACTTAAAATTATTTCGTTTTGTCCTGGACATACACGTCGATCCTTTTGTAAGCAGTCTTTATCTCATAGATTCAAAAACCAGACAGCAGCACGCTATACGCCATTTCACCATTGCCAATATAAAGCGGTGCGTGAATAGGTCATTAGCTTGATCTCAATCGCGTCATCACAATGGTTTTTCTTCTACAGAAGACCCTCGATTTGTCACACTTTTCGCCGAATGTTATGAATATGGTTCACCTAGCGGCACTGCAGCACGATTGATGTACTTGGGGCGTTAATGCGTTCTCAGCCGTCTTTGTCTGATTCTCTTCGGTGCCGATTCTAGGAACAAGAATTGAAGGCATTTGGTAGCCTAAGACAGTCCGGGTAAATCAGGGATTTTTGAAGGAAAACCTCTAAGATTTAGAGGAATTTAGAAAACATTGAAATCTGAAGGTTCTCTGATACGGGAACTCTAAAGCCATGACGTAAATTTTGTTACAAAGTGTATGGTAAGTGGTCTGATAAGTGAAGCCGAAATGATTTGCAAACATTTCAAAGCCGACCGTGGGGCAGTTAGAAAACTGAAAGGAATATTAAAGAAAATGAAACATGTTGAGGACTGTCGTTTTCAACAACGTGTAAAAGAATCCCTGCTCCCAAAATACCGATATCGATAAAAAGTGCACGCATGGTAGCGCTGCGTGTGATTTCTAGGTTGGTGGCAGGACTAGTGTGGGCAGTCTATGTCCGTCTCACCCATCCGTCCCATCTTGCTGCGCTCTTGTCGAAATATTCCAGCAGTGCACAGATTCGTCATGCGACCAGTCTGAATAGCACGTAACGGTGAGTACATGACGTTGTACATGCTCCAATGAACCAATCATGTCTTTCTGAACATGCTTTTACGTCTCTTTCAGTAAATGCGATGCCGTTTGCGAAATGCTTCAGAGGTGAAGCGAACGAAAGTTTATGGCAACCTTCGGAACCGGATGCAGAATCACTGAGCAAGTGCATTTGCGCCTGCAGAAGCACCAAGCCGATTAACAAGCAACAGGAACAAAAATCCAGGGCACTATTCATCGCAGCAATAATGCAACGGTATGTGTCGTTAATTCGCATAACCCGCCAAACTAAAGGCTAGTTGATACCTGAATTGGTTTGCTGCACCGCCAGCGTGTTGCGTGATGCAGTAGCTTGGTGATGCGTTACTTATCGATACTTAATGATACACTTATGATGCTTATCGCGCCATCGAGCTAGCGCGTCATGATCGCATCGCCGATATGCCCGCGTCATCAAGTAATATATTGGGCTGACCCTAGATTGCCTTGACCGAAGCAAGAAAGGTACCCTACATGCATAGGATTTGATAAGACTGAGTACCGTAAAAAAACGTGAAATGCTTGACATCCAATGATGACCGTCACATGATCATGATTCTTCCACATGTCCCCGTGAAAGAAGTCATTGGCCAGGGCCTGGCAAGGCATTTGCCTTACATGTTTTGCGAAGTTTGCAAAAAGATATTCGTTATTCAGCTATATAAAGTTTCGGAGCTTTCAGAGCAGTCGTTTTGGGGCAGCGTGCGAAAAATAATCAGGGAAGATACACACCCGCCACCCCCCGCCCCCAACCCCGCAACCCATACAGGGAATAATTAACAATGCGAACCGCATGCATGTATGTGAAATTTCTTTGTAGAATGAAAAATGTTTTGTCATTTTTTGTGATAATCCAAATGCTCAATCTTTCTTACTTTTCTTTTTGGCGCACCTCCGCAGTCACGCGAAGGAAACGTGCTCGAAAAACACAGATAGGCTCGACATGGACTAATTATCAACCTGGACGTAACACAGTGCTGCGCATACGGAGAGGTGAAGAAGCAACTGCTATCAGTAAGCAGGTTCAGGAAGTGTCAGAACTGACCAGTTATTTGTGTTCAAATTATAGGTCCATATTTATGTTACTGACGGTTCGGACGATGCTGCTACCAGCTGCCATTTTACGGAGATAAGAATAACATAATTATAGCCCGAGCAGCAGCAGCTTAAAAAAAATAACGAATGCACAAGTGAACCCAATCCCTTAGCACGCAATGTGTTAATACGGTCGTCCAACCGTCCGCATCAATTGTACGTCACAATTAGTAAGCACGAACTCAAAATCACACAATACAAATTGAAAAAAAAAACAAGGGATGAGTTCGCCATCAGACTAGCCAGGGGTAACCATGGTGAACACATCACCAGGCCAGCCTGAGATGCATCACAGATGGCAGCACAGTCGAAAGCACGATCACCCTCCCCGCTAAGAACGGCGCAGGTCCATCGCAGAATATTTTTCCTCTTCCGCTGATACCTTCACCTGGTGCCACAGATTCCTGTCACGGTTAATTTTCTTCAGAAAATGTTTAACCTATTTGAATCTACGGAGACAATGGCCACTCATTCCATGGAAACAAAGACTGGAAACCTGCAGTGCGTCTGCGTCTACGGTTGGCCAAGAAAAGCCAAGGAAATGATAAAACGCTACGAGAAACAGCTGAATTTACTTCATCTCAGTGCTCGCTCATTCTTTCATACTTTCGACGATGTGATCCATTTAATGATGATAACTGGTGAGCTATGACATTCTGAATACATTAAAAACATGGTAAGCCAAATGATTGGAAAACTATTGTAATTTAGCTGACTGAAAACCACTGTTTTGTACAAGAGCCTAAAGGATTGACGGTGGGTCTCCCATATTCATTTTAAACAATCTAAACGTAAAGTGGCTTGATATTCCTTTATCTGCGACAGCCGAAGTAATTTGTGTAGAGCTTTACATTTTCTGCAGCAGCAGAATCATAGTCTGCATTGTCTTTGTCTGCGTCCGGGTCCGGTGATCATCTTCTCATATCCGACCTGAGGTGGGGCCAACAAAGGTCATTGGAATTACTGCACAAAAGAGCTGCAGTGGGATGGAGAAAACCAACACAGAATTAACTTCCTCATTTGTTTCTTGGCGCAGAGGAAAGTGCTTCTGCTCAACCTCCTCGCAAGAAATGGGAGACTTGGTGTCCAGTGTGCCGATGCCCGCCACGTGCCCCGAGAGCAGTGTCCGAGCAGTTTTCGTCTCCGTCCAGTCAGCTCCGGCGAAGCGACTCTGCGATGCCAAAACTGCAAACGGTAAATACATGGACGTGCTACAGGCGGTGCTGTTTCTCGCCACTCAGTCAACTATTTGCCAACGTCTTAGGAACGTTTGAAAGGTCACATCTGCGTTCCTGCTGAATTACACCAAACATGCTCAGCGTTAAGACTACGCTTAAACCCAGGGCAGTAGTTATAATTAGTAGGAAAATGCGTTGTTGTTGATATTTTAATGCTCTTATGATTTACGCAACTAACAGGAGGGAAGTCGCGAAACATCCCATGGGAGAAAAGTAGGTATTGTTTCTGTTTTGATTTAAAAGCTGAATTATTGTGCGGACGTGACCCAAGGTTTCTGCCTTCATGTTATCAGTTCATGTTTCAAACAGTCGGCCAGTTACATGCGGCAGCCTTTCATCTTGCGACTTGGTTCTCAGACTGATGCTCACTGGCCAGGTGGCAAACTTCGTAAAGTGACGCAGTTATATTTCCGGAATGAAATAAGAATAAAAAAAGGAAATACTGTACTGCAGTGAAAATTGGGGTAAATAATAAAATGCATTTGCACCAATTATGCTCGTTTCTGCTGTATGCCACTACAATGACGTAACTTTACCGCAACTGATTTTATACAGGGGTTATAGAAAGTCCACAATCGAACAAAATGGAACTTTCCCGACAAAAAAAAACTTTTCTAAAAAACAAAATTCGAATGTAATCACGCGCCACGAAACTATCGGCAACCTCCTCACGACGTCCGTTTCACTGCAGACACTGAAATGCATGCCTGAAACGCAACAAGTTAAATCAAAAGCGCAATAATATCAAGCTATCCTGGTCGCAGGCAGCAAAAAAAGGGCAACTTAAAATAGATCTAATGAGGGCATGAATTTGATGAAGTAGACGTCATCAGCGAATTGCCGATGGCCCCGTGATGTACGTCTAATCAGTCAACTTGAATCAGTGAACTTGTTCTGAAGCATGTTTTGACATGTTTAAAACAGAACTGCGTTACTATCCCTGCAATTTGGTGTTATCCGGTCTGTGGCTGTTTTACAGCTAAGATACGTGATAATCATATTACGGTTTTAAGCAAAGGCCATGCACTGAGCAGTTTTGGGACGTTTCCGTAGGTTTCAAGACTAGTGACGAAAGAAACGCAGTTCACGAGATATTTGCCAATTAATTACATTGAAACATTTAAAAGTCTGTTTTTCATCGCTTGTATCACTGCGTTCGCTCGTCGCTCACTGCGTCCAAAGAAGAGCAAAATAACGATGCCTTATGATTTTGTGATGCTTTCCACCGCAGACCTCGTTCAGGGAACGGAACATGTTTACTCGGCGTCCGAGAGCAGAGACAGAGCAGTTGGGTTCAGTGCACTTTGACCTCGTGAAAGCGATCTGTTTGGCAGGTGCATTCCGCGGCGCTGCCATCATAGGACCCGGCCAGCACGGAAAGTTTCGGCGAGTCGAGCAGACCCGGTTCTACGGACGCTCGACAACAGGATTTAACCTTGAGAAGCTCATGCACAAAGGTAGGTGCTTTCTTAAGGGAAAGCCTCACCTTCTGTTCTACATCCAGCTACCAAGTTGTACCGTAGTAGGTTAGGTCAGATCCACATTGAGTTTGCAAGGAACAGTTGGTGGTTGTGAGTTTCCGGGTGCCAGTCAAATTGTTGCAACCAGGTACAGGACGGACGCATCAAAATCATGCTAACACTGGCTACATCTCTTACCAAATGAGGCTTTAAAAGCCATGATGCGTTTTTGGCACACGCGGTGGCCGGAGGCCGCGGCCCAAGCCGGAGTTGCCCGGTAGGAAAAATGCCTGAGAACTGGTGCCCGCGAGAAGGGGAACGGCTGGTGCTCGGGAGGCAGCGAGAACTGGTGCCCGAGAGGAGGGGGAACTGGTGCTCGGAAGGAAGGAGAGCTGGTGCCCGGGAAGAGGTAGTGATGCTCTAAAACTTAGGATCCACCAAGTCGGAAACTCAGCACACTTCGTTGTCAATGCAGTCTTTGTTCCGGAAAGTTGCCTTGATCACTCAGGGACAGTGACTCGAAATGTATATGCTCTCAAAAGGAATTCAACAGCACATCACATTGCACCCTGTGTGCGCGGAAGACCAATGTGGGTTTGCAGTTCGCGGGCAAAGAGCAAAGTGGTTATTTCCCATGTTTTCACCCTGTGTATAGTGCGTGGAGACAGTCACCGAGATCCAGTCATCAAAGCGAAATGCAGAATAAAATCGAACGCATTTAGAAAGGGGGTCTGTAACGTGCAGGATCACCCAGCAAGGAACGCGTTACCGTGATATTGTGCCTCAAAGCTCAAAACCAATCAAACATCCCAAAGGTTAGCCTGTTTCGAAACCGATACTTTTGGAAACCGGGCAGTTCAGTATTCATAAACCTTGCCTAACCCTATTCCCGGAGGGCTAGACGGTATGGTCGATTCCCCACAGGGGGGGCGGATTCGGCCCTCCCTGAGATCTCGAGAACTACTTGTCCGATTTCATCGCAACAAACGGCGATCGATTTGCCGTGACGTGAACTACATTTTTATAAAAAGAAATTTCCAAAACTACGAAATTTGTGGATACAGGGGGGCAAAAATGTCAAAATGGGGGGTACTTTTGGACTTCTTATAACTCCGTTGTTGATGGACCGACTTCGATGAAACTGGCATCAATCGAGAGATTATGGATAGGGCTTTTACCATGGGTCCGTAAATCTGAAATTTTGACAAATTCATGGGCGTTGACAGGGTTTCAAAAATAGGAGGATTAGTTTTCTAACAACTGAATGAACAAAAGAGGCAAGCACCCTTTTTTGGCTTCTGCTAGTCATGTTATACTAAAGAAGTACAAATCGCATTACAATGTTAATATAATGTTAGCATAGGCGGTGCCAGGGACATGAAAAAGGGGGAACTGTCACGGTCACACGTTTCTCAGATCAACTTGTGACCTTTGACCTTAAACGACCTCCAGTAACCTTGGGGTCACTTGGAATGATCTCGTGTGCATTCAATATTATCTGTCAACGTTTTCAATCATTTGAATTCACTCTATTTCAAAAATTTCATTTTATGGCTACTGCGATATAGGGTACGCGCACTGACATTTTAGGTCATATCTCCGTGACCCGACCTGATATCAAGCTGAAACTTGATACATAAGTAGAGCGCACCCTTCTACATCATATATATTCCGGGTTTGGTATTCGAAAAAAATGGCACCGAAATTATAGCGAAAAAAATAAATTTTGACTTTTGACCTTGACCTGACCTTGTAAAATGACCTCAGATAAACACAATTACATCTACATATTGCCCAACTATTTAGCTATACATCCATATAACGTTTTAAGCTCTATCTTAAAAACTCTGTTTTTGGCAGACATTTTGCTTTTACCCTCAACATGGTCAAAAATGGCATGAGGTGCCTCCCAAAAACGTGTCCTGGCTCCGCCCCTGAGCAAAATAGAATTTTGAAATTTTGTCACAGCACGTAGAAAGAAAAGCTAGGAAAAGTCACCAAGTTTCGTGAGGCCGCATTGAAAAGCCTGGAATTGGCAAGCGAAAAACCCGAAGGGGGGCGGATTCCGCCCCCCCCCCTTCCGGGAATAGGGTTAACCTGAGACCTAATGTTTCAGATTAAATTGTTATACGTTTTTAATATTGCGTATTAAGGCCACGTTTTCAACAAACATGGTTTCAATGTCAAAGTATCTTCAAACGCATCATTTGCGCACTCAGGTACTGAACAATGCAGGGGAACGCACAATGTACCTTGTTTGTACTTTCACTAATTGTTGTCACCTGAAAGGACGCGGTGTAACTCATCTTTCTCTCTACTCTGGAACACAAAAACAGAAATTAGATTACAGTGAGGCAGGAACGAAGACTGATGGCTTGAGCGTTGACGATTTGCAATGCGTGCAGAAGAGCCTGTATCATTTCAAATATTGTGACTGCATAGGACCGAGTTCCTGATAGTCTGATCTTATACTGACGTGGTATACATTACATTATATGTCAATGGCGTAACCAGAAACCACGCATGGTGGCAATGTTTATTACCCTCCTGCAGGGATGTTTTACATCTGGAAATGGCCTAAAACGAGGTGAAAATAATTGTTCCCGTCCAGTATGCATTTCTGTATAAGTGCTAACTACTAGTGGCGTTTTGCGCGTTTGTCATTCCTGTTCGTGATGTTAACAGCGACGCCGTGGTGCCTGCCGCGATCCGTGGGCCCCAGGAAGATTTTCCCTGGATCCACCCGTGGCCAAGTTCACTATAGGTTATCCCGGCAATGACCGAGGTAATGCGCCCCATTGACCGCGGAGGGGGGGGGGGCGGACCGAAGTTTGCGTGATAATATGTTTCTGGCAGCCTCATCTCATGTTCTAATTGCCGCCTGACCCAAGATCATGCAAGGTCGAGGTCACAGGCTGGATTTAATTTGACCTCCGTAATGACGTGTCATGCGATGCGTGTTTCCAGGTCCAGTTGACACGGAGATTCCAAAAAGACACTTTCAGATAGCTTTAGCGCAAAAAAGGCCATGAGATGGCTCCAGTTGCTGTGCACTTGCAACATGGTAACGTTTTGTAGTTTCAGATTGGGAGTACCATGAGCACGCTAGTGACCTCCATCTGACGTCTCTGGATGGCCCTCCAAATCAGTTCGTCCCATGTTATACGTTTCCACGAAATGCTGCACGACATTGCAAAGGCCGATATCTTCACACCGGTCTTCCGCAATGTTGAACAGACGCCACTTGTTTTAGTCTGATCGCATTCCAAAATTAGTTTACCCAGTTCCTTTTCTAAAATGTATTTTTATTGGACCCGGAAAACGCAACATATATATCTGACCTAGGATGACCTAGCATAAGGGCAGAGGACCTCCATATTGAACTGTCAGGTCATGCCTGTACGCAGTGGAAGCTGTTTCACCATACATTATAAGCATAGGTGGGCACTGTTCCGTTACTCCGTTACTCCGTTACTAACGAAGTTACTTTTTTGAGTAACGGAGTAACGGACCCGTTACTTTTATTTTACTGTAACGGACTGAGTAACGGAAGTTACTTTTGTGGTCCGTTACTCCGTTACTTTTTGGTCCGTTACTCCGTTACTCCGTCACTCCGTTACTTTTTAAACTCCTTACAGACACCGCCCGGCTTTATTTGCATCGGCACACCCATTGGCTACTTGAATAGCCAACACCCAATAGCGTGCGGCGATACAAGCGCGGCTGGGCGCGCACTCAGCTGACAATCGCGGAGTAGACTTGTTGACAATATTCGTCAGCTGATAAACGTTGACGGCAAGCTGGCGGCAATGGTTCAGTATAAAGGCCAGTTGACTTTGGTCTCTTTTGGGACAAAAGTATTGAATTATGCGTAAGTATGATATGACTTAAAATGATAAATTAACCAGTCGTCATTTTTCAGGCTAAAAGATATCAAAGTTATTGTCATTTATACTGGAACAGCCAGCTGACGGCAGTTTTCAATGTTGTCTCAAATTAGTCACGGATTGCTTACCACCGCCACACGGTTCCCCGCCAAGATCACTCAAGGCTGTTGAGCACATGATTACTGCCGCCATGGCCTTGGATCTGTGATGTCCATGGGGTGATGGAGTGGTGATTGATTCTTGACTGGCCTGAAATTTTAACTACCTGACACTAAAATGTCCCATCAAGGCGTCTTTACGCCTGTACGTCTTTACTTCTGTTGAGAACAGAATGTGCACAATAAGTTGTCAGTAGTGAAACAAAATTATGAAGTTTGTCGACTATTGCTTGGACTATTTGCCTTAACCATATTTTCTGCAGGCAGTGAGATTCTTATTACCCTGGGGGGGGCAGATCTGCGGTAATCTACCTTTCGGCCGACGCTTACGCGTAATTTTTGGAGACGCGGAAGTGGCAACACAGGTTGTGTGAACAATTTAGCCCATGCAGGTATTTTTCTAAGCACTGGCCCCTACTGAATGTGTAAACTGACTTGGTTAGGTAACTCTTGAATTTTGATTCAGTTGACACATGTTTGCCTTCAGCCGATACGAGCTAACCAAACCAAAAAACAGGCAAATTGAACCTAACAAAAAATTAGTTTTACATACCCATCTAGGGCAATACCTGGAACCATACAGTAGGTTTTAGGTTAGGTTAGGTTAAATCATTTTGAACTTGGAGGACAGGCTACATTGTCCATGCGGTTCGAGTTACCACTCCTGCGTTCCCGAAAAAAAATATCAACTGGCCGAAACACCTTTCGGCTGACACATTATTTTTGTAGACGCAGAAGTGAGGACCCAAACTCAAACATGATATGAGCCGTTGCCACTTTTGCACCTTGGAAAAATATGCATTGGCCGAAAGGTGAATATTACCAATTCTGCCCCCTCCCCTCCCCGCCCTTCCAGAGATCTCGAGATGCATTCGTCCAATGTTGATGGGATGAATGCCATGTAATATGTTTCAACGAGATCTCCAATTCCGGACCCCAAAAATTCAAAAATTCAGAAAATAGGGCGTGGGGGCAAACAAACTCCAAAATCTCGGGATTTTCGAAAGGCTACTGCGTCCGTGTTTACCAACCAATTTTCATGGGAATAACACGGTTCAGCTTGGAATGTCCAAGTCTTTTATATACCGAAAGCTAAAATTTAAAATAGAAAACCATAGGCAGTTCCAGGGAGGGCAAGAAGGGTGATTTTTGAAATAAGAAATTTCCTTCGTTTTTGTTTGTTTTGGGTGATATAAACATCAGATGTCCAACTAGCAAGCCAGTTTAAGTTTATATGTAGCGCAGAGGTGGATCCAGGTAAACAAAATTGGGAGGGCACCATAACCACAATAGTGTGCTCTCCCATTTTTTCAGTACCTGGGTGTGCGTTCGCCTGAAAATGTGTGTGCATACGCATTGTTTAGGATGTGTATGACTATATAAATGAGTCAGTGATCTTTATTTCTACTCAGAATGTCACGATAGTGAACCGCACAACTTTTTAGCTTCACGCACAGCACATTACCGCCGAAAACGGGGGCTTGGAACCGCCTCTGCGGGACCGATTTTTTTTTAAATGTTGACAAAACACTTGTGTATCAATTCCATGAAATGCCAGAAAATCTTGTGGCGCTGCGGCAAACAGTGTGGGAGCGACAAGCAAAAAGACACGGGTAGACAGGTAGACAAGCAAAAAGACGTGCCCCCCCACAGGGAATAGGGTTAAATGAAGTGTTTTTAACCCGTCTCCGGCCGGGCTCAGAATGCCCTTTGCCCGGCCGGAGGGGGACCGCGGATTTCCGCACCTCCCAGGATCTCGGCTCCCATATATCGTACGGAAAAAAGGAAAACACCGGCGGAAAGGTTTTGTCAAACCGAGACGAAAACATTCAAAAGTTTTGACCTCAGGTCAATTTTGAGGCCACCAGACGCCATGAAAGGTCAAAACACGTCCTTGGAATTAGGTAAATAGACACAATACCTTGTCCCTGAAAAGCTGAACTTAAGCGACATATACTGAACCGTAAGACAATAGCGAGTTCATTGATATCAATTTTGGCCTTTCACAGGGGTCATGTCAGGTCACGTCATCGTTCCAAAATGTTCCACTTGTGAACGGCTAACATCCTCCGTTGCATCTTACTTATGACCATGTTTTTATAGCTAATTTGTCTTTTCAAGGGTAAACTGAAGAGGTACTAAAGCACCTTTTTTTAGTCTTTTATTTCACAATAATAAAATCCATATCAGTCATGTTTTTTTTGAGTCCTTCGTCGTTTGGTATTAAAAAAACGTCAGGGAAATCAGGAATCTTACCTCCACGCACGCGCTCGTACACAAACTAATACACACACATAATTTCAAAACAAAACAAGAAGTTCGCGAGACCAAAACGAGCTCTGAACGGAGACCATTATGTTTAGGGCGGATACTTCGAGAGGCATTGTTGATCAAACCCAGTCGATAGATGTCCGCTGTTTGTCGCATTTTGCATGCGTCCGCTCCAGCGCCGGTTGTTCCCGCTCCGTCGGCGCCGCGGGCAATGAACAGGAATTCGTTGGTTTGAACATTGCGGCTAACACAGTGGTAGAATACCCGCCGCGGCTGTTGTCCCGGCGCCGCCGACTCTACAACGGCTGGTGAGGGCAGTGGGCAGCTAGCGGGGTGTTTTGGGTAAGCGCTTTTTGTTTCTTTCCTTTGTATATGGAATGCGTTTTACAACCACAAAGCAGCATAAAAGACTTAAAACCCGCGTTCGCTTGGTTTTCACTGCATTTAAAAAAGTAACGGAGTAACGGAGTAACGGTAACTTCCGTTACTTTTTAAGGCAGAGTAACGGAGTAACGAGTAACGGACTGGCTTTTTTGAGTAACGGAGTAACGAGTAACGAAGTTACATTTTTTAGTAACGATGCCCACCTATGATTATAAGAGCAGCGACAATAAGGCGACGACGAAAAATTGGACGTCAAATCGGAAAACATGATCCTCTTTATGATATCAGTAAGATGCAACCTGAGATGACCTCGTTTTTCAATTGTTGTCAGTGCGCAGTTAACGTCAAAATGTTCTCAGAACACTGCGTTTATTCGTTTGCGCGATATCTAAGAAATGCGGCATGGTGGGTGTTATACACCTCCCCCATTGGGGGAGGTGACATATGCCAGCATATCTCCACCCGTTGGGGGAGGTGTATAACACCCACCATGCCGCATTTCTTAGATATCGCGCAAACGAATAAACGCAGTGTTCTGAGAACATTTTTACGTTAACTGCACAATGACAACAATTAAAAATCGAGGTCATCTCAGACATATACACAACGGCGGGTTATACGCTAGCACATATCATGCACCTAAAGTCGCAGAGCAGCCCACAGACGTCCTTCAGAACGCATTATACTCGTATGAACGTAGGGTTAGGTTTTGTTCGCGGCATTCCATTCGTGATGTTAGTTTCGTTACATGGTCGATTCCGTGCGTATTTTTGGTCCCCTGCATCCGCCCCTGCTGCCACTGAAAGTAAACAAATATTAAAAATGAGGCATAATTGGCGTTATAACAGTCCTGGCTCCGGCACCATGAATTAGCTACTTTGTCGAAAACAGTATTTTCAGTGCCCGTTCTCCCCCTGGGAATCCACCATTGCGTTCGGTCTGGCTTAGGATCTAAATGGACATGGATTATGGCATAATTCTAAAAAGGCATTTTCCTGGAATCTCAAAACTTTGGAATACCTGCTGGTATAGATGTCTTGGTGGAAACTGGGCAGCGAGGCTGCGAAGTGTGATTCGGAGTTATACGGCGAAGAGAAAGAGGTGCCTAAGGCTGGGAGTCGCGCGTTAACGGAAAAGTTTCTGTTGGCAAACGTTCCCGAACACGTTCATTTCGGGGACTTCAGGGTCATCGTGAAATGACCGCCCACATGGAGCCATTTCCTGCACCAAAACTCCGTGGAAAGTTGAATTTACAGTAGTATGCGCATTAACCCTAATCCCGGAGGGCTGCACGGTATGGCCGATTCCCGGCAGGGGGAGGGGGCCGATTCGGCCCCCCTGAGATCTCGAGAACTACTCATCGGATTTCATTGCAGCAAACGGCAATCGATTTGCCATGACGTTAACTACACTTTCCAAAGAAAGAAGTTTTCAAATTTTTTAAAGGGGTGGATACAGGGGACAAAAATATCAAAATGGGGGTACTTTTTGATTTCTTATAAGTCGGTTGTTTATGAGCCGATTTGGATGAAATTAGCATGAATCGAGAGGTAATGGATGACACTTTTACCATTGATAAGCACATTCGAAATTTTAAGAGAATCATAGGCGTTCACAGGGTTTGGACAACAAGAGGATTAGTTTTTCAACAGCTCCATGAAAAAGTAAAAGCGCTTTTTTGGCTACTGCTATTCATGTTATGCTATAGAAGTACAAATCGTATTGCAATGTTCATATAATGTTAGCATAGGCGGTGCCAGGGACATGAAAAAGGGGAACTGTCATGGTCACATGCTCTTCAGATCAGCTTGTGGCCTTTGACCTTAAATGACCTTCAGTGGCCTTGGCATCACTTGGGATGATCTCGTGTGCATTTCATATTATCTGTAAACGTTTTCAGTTATTTCAGTTCACTCTGTTTCAAAAATTGCATTTGACGGCTAATGTGACGCGGGGTACGCGCACTAACGTTTTAGGTCTTAGCTCCGTGACCAGACCAGATATCAAGCTGAAACTTGATACACAAGTAGAGTGCACTCTTCTACGCCATATACATTCCGTGTTTGGGATTTCCAAAAATACCCCTAAAACTATTACTATAAAAGCAAATTTTGGCTTTTGACCTTCACCTTATGAAGTGACCAGCAAAAACCAGAAGGGAGACAGATTCAGCCCCCCTGCCTTGAATAGGGTCAACCCTATTCCCAGCAGGGGGGCTGAATTCGCCCTCCCCCTTCGGGTTTTTGCTTGCCAATTCCAGGCTTTTTGACGCAGCTTCACGACATTTGGTGACTTTTCCTAGCTATTCTTTCTACGTGCCGTCACAAAATTTCAAAATTTTAGTTTTCTTAGGGGTGGAGCCAGGCAACGTTTTTGGAAGGCACCACAGGCCATTTTGGCCATGTTGAGGGGAAAAGGAAAATGTCTGCCAAAAATAGCGTTTTTAAGATAGAACTTAAAACTTCATGTGGCTGAATATCTAAATAGTTGGGCAATGTGCAGATATAATTTTGTTTGTCTGAGGTCACTTTACAAATTCAGGTCAAGGTCAAAATTCAAAATTTGTTTTTTTGCAATAATTTTTGCGCTGTTGTTCCAAATGTCAAAGCCGGAATATTTATGACGTAAAAAGGTGCTCTCTACTTGTGTATCAGGTTTCAGCTTTATATCAAGTCGGGTCACGGAGCTATGACCTAAAATGTCAGTGCGCGTGCCCTATACCGCAATAGCCATAAAATAAAATTTTTGAAATAGAGTGAATTCAAATGATTGAAAACGTTTACAGATAATATTAAATGCACACGAGATCATTCCAAGTGACTCCAAGGTCACTGGAGACCAGGTTAAAGATCACAAGTTGATGTGAAGAACGTGTGGCCATGACATTTCCCCCTTTTTCATGTCCCTGACACCGCCTATGCTAACATCACACAGACATTGTAATGCGATTTGTACTTGTTTAGCATAACATGACTAGCAGAAGCCAAAAAGTATGTCTGCCTTTTTGTTCATTTAGTTGTTAAAAAACCAATCGTTCTGTTTTTCAAACCCTGTAAACGCCCATGCATTTCCTCAAGATTTCGAATTTGTGTACCAGTGGTAAAAGTCCTATCCATAATCTCTCGATTCATGCCAGTCTCATCGAAATCGGTCAGTAAACAACGGAGTTATAAGAAGTCTAAAAATACCCCCATTTTGACATTTTTGCCTCCCTGTATCCACCAATTTCAAAATTTTGAAAATCTCTTTTTAAGAAAATGTAGTTCACGTCATGGCCAATCGATTGCCGTTTGTTGCGGTGAAATCGGATGTGTATTTTTCGAGATATCGGGGGGCGAATCCCCCCCCTGTCGGGAATCGACCACACCGTCTAGCCTCCGGGAAGAGGGTTAAACCGTAATGATGGGGATACAGTCGATGGCATCAGCAGATCTCGATGTTATTCTTCCATGCTCTTTCATACGCGTAATGCAAAACACTTGAAAGACGTTGTGGGCTTCACCCGTGGCCCGTGCCTGCGTATACGGTGGTGCATTCCACGAGTGTCTGCATTTTTGAACACTAACTATGCAAGTCCTATTATTTCAGGCCTCACATCACAAGTGACCTTGGGTTGAACTTTCTCTGTTTTCAGCCACCTTGACGTCTCACGAAGATCTTAGCTACGCCGGGGTAGCCGTTAGACGTCACGAGAAGCGGGGCGTAACAGGTTCGGTACATGCCGGCTTCCTGGCTGTGGGTGAGTGTCCCACAAATTGGCGGCCACGTCTGCCCTTCTGTCTGCTTTGGGTCTATGGATTTGAGAACCACGCCAGTCATCGGAGCGATTTTGTCGTTTTCGCTTGTGAAGGCCTTAACCACGTTCAGAGTGACCACTTGCTATGGAGGATTGGCGTATACCTTGGTGGCTGCCAAAAATTGGTTGGGTCACCAGCATTTACAATTTATTCCATTACCTAGAATACAAAAGAGTTTGTGTTAAGGCTTCGTAAAGCGGATGAGATATGCGTTACTGTCATTTAACGCTGGAACCTTCATGCGCACTTGGGTATTTTTGGTAGCATTTCATTCTACACTGGTGTGCAGAAAATGTGGTTGTTTCTAAACCTTGGGGCCTCGAAATTGCATGTGACGTCCTTTGGTGACTTGCAGAAGTCTGAATGATAGCGAGCTGGCCGTCTCACTGGCCTAATTTGACTTAATTTGACCCGGCTTCAAGAACGTAATCGAACCTGAACTTGGTATGAACGGCCATTGGCTGGGGAGGAGGGGCAAACGCAGCCCCGGCGAATGTGCAAGACATCTAAAAATGCACAAATGCATTTGGCTTGTTCTTTGCTTCTGCGCAAGAGTCGCCTGACTGTGATGTGACGGTGATATTGTGTGGGACGAGATTTTGTGTCTTGGTGTAAAGGGTTACTGTACATAGCGCCACTGGCTCCATGTTTGGACATCACAGGTCGAATCATGAATTTTGCCCTTTTGTGGACTAGACCTTGACCTGTTACCGTATTACCGCCTAAAATTGAATTTCTTGTCTGCCGTGAGGTTGCATGATACGGGACCATTCATTTACTAGTTCAAGAGATATCCCGAGGGAAGAGCGAAGAGATATCGCGGGGGCGGGGCGGGGGAGTTACCTGCTGCCCACCAGTTATTCGCCTGAGGCAAGACACTGCGGCCAATGGCGGGTTAACAGGTGCTCTCTCTGGTGACAGGCGTTGCTCCCAGAACGTTCAGCCTGAGCTGGCGGTGGTCGGAGCTGACTAAATTCCAGGAACGGTACCTCTCCGTCGGAACGCTGGGAAGGCAGCAGGTGAAGTGGGATCGTCGACCGCTGTCTGTGGTGCGTGGCTAACCTCCCAGAAGCCGTCTGTGAAAACAGCGCGCTAGCTCTTCCTTCGAGGCTTCTTTGCGGCTTATATGGGAGCATTCAGAGCAGCGAGGTCTTTTTTAACCGGGGTGACCTTTCTTTTGGCTGGATATCGCTGTTTTGGACATGACGTTGGTTCGTGGGAATAAATTTTGCGACACAGCCATGTCCTTACCGAAGACGCAGAAACAATGGCGGGCCGATGATGCGGAATGGATAGACGCTCGGCTGAGTACCTAACGAATAGGTGCCTGGCGAGAGAAACTCCATTTTGGGCTGCGATGGCTCTGGATTTCTGAGCCCAGTTCTGAAGGAAATGAAACGGAAGCGTTGACTTATGGGCCTTTGGTTACTTTTCCCCAGGCACAGCCCATACTGATATCTTCGGGCTTCTCTGAGTAAAACGCTTAAAAAAGCAGATTTCCACCTATGTTGCAAGGCCGTGTTCGCTGGTTTTGGTTATTCCTAAAGAAAGGCCGTATTCTAACAGAAAAAGCTAAAACCGAAGACAAAGGTAGCTAGCAATATAGGATGAAATATTTGGCGTTTAGAAGGATTCTGGTCAGAGAAGTCGGAAGGTATTAGTAAAGATCAAAGTTGTTTTTCAGCACTTTCCTTTGCTGCTGTCGTTGGTGAGCAGATGTTTTTTCGTGTGTGTGTGTATCTTTAGGCCCGAGGCGCTGTTGCCGGAGAGGCGGGCAGCCTTCCTTTTATCGCCGATTGGCACGCGCTGTCCCCGACTTGCCACCTCCAGCAGGCGCAGCCTGGCCGACTGCCGGTCTCACGGGACTACGCAGCATCACACCACTGAAGAGGTCCCCCACATCTGTGACGTTTCACGAGAAATGGCGTCATCGCCCGGTCTTGCCGGCCCCACATCCCCGAACAGCAGTAACTCCGCTGCACATCTCCGCCTACCATTTACAAGGCAGGCCATATTCAAGCCCGCGTGTTTAACGCGTAGGCGTCTGCGCGCGGTGGTAGCGTGAATCAGAATCCGAGGCCAGCGACGCCTGGCGCGGTGCTCGTTCTGAGCGGCGCTGGCGGCCGGTGGACGTCCGGTCTGAGTCGCCGTCGGGCGGAGGGACCCGCCGTGTGTCGGCAACCGTCGGCAGCGAGGCAGACTGGACGCCGAGGCCGTCAGTGGCCTCCGCCGTCACACCTGGCTGGCTTACGGCAGCGGCCGGCGATTGCGGGTCAGGGCACGGTCACCGACAGTCTGATGTGTGCCAGGGGTTAGGGTCAAACTCACCAGTCTACAGCGTTGCGCGGTCGTCGACACCATTCTGGACAGGTCAGCGCGCAGAAAAAGTCAGGTGGTTGTGTAATCAGAGGTGCGGCAGTCGCCTGCTTGTGTTGGACGCCGACCCAGTCTTCACTTCACACCGCGAAGCGACCCTAGCTTTAGCTCAGGAAGGCACACTTTAATCCGTGAGGTCTGCGCCCCAAAACACCAAGAACGTTGTATTTATCGTCGTAAAAATGGCAAATCTACCTGAGCAAAAGGACATGGTCCAACACATACGACACTGGTCGAGTAGCCCTTCTCTGTCGGAACCATCGCTCACACGATGGTTCCGACATCAAAGACGAGTCTTACTGTCGAGCTCGTGACACCGACCGTAACTCATTTCGGAGAACGGAGCTCGGATTGCTGCCAACACCACACTCATACTGGCACACAGACACCTTGTTCCGTTGCAGATCGGACTCGGGGCAATCGACGATTATAATCAAGAAGCTGCCTCTCCAATTATCTCAGCGCGATTATCATGTCGCGAACGAGAGAATCCATTCCGGATACCATAGCTCGTTCTGGTATTGTTAGTATTGCACTGGAGAGCACCGAGGCTATAGCGGCGGCTCCATACATACCCGAGCTTAAGAATTGTTATCAGCTGAGGATGTAACTGCCTAAAAAACACGAGTTTCTAATCATTTCACATTCATGGCCGCAGTGGTTTATGGAGCAGTGCCCCCCCCCCCTCCCCGTCCAGGGAAAGGCAGCGCGGCACGCGAGAAGGGCGCGCCAACCAAAAGGTAGCCCACCTGGCTACCTTTTGCGCGTCGCCTGAGTTGAACCACGGTGACCTGTCCGTGCTCTGTGTCCGGCAAAATACGCTGAATACACAGCCGGTCATCAAATGACGACCGGTCACGTCACATGACCGCCGACGGTCATGACGTCACGTCTCAAACGCGCATCACAACCGGAGAGAGATAGAGGGAGCGAGGAGGAAAAGGGGGGAGAGGGAGAGAAATAGGAAGAAGGAGGGAGAAAGAGGAAGATAAAGAGGGATGAAGCGAGAGAGAGAGGGCTTGGGAAGAGCAAAAGATGGAAGGCCACAGAACGATACCCTTCTTGTCGCGGCCCTGATTTCCGTCACGTTGTCAACGAAGTTTTCTGCAAAAGTCCTCAACACCGAAATATTCTCCAAAGTTATTCAGAAAACGCTGTCGACAGGGCGACGTAAACCAACGCGGTCGTGCCTGCATCAGAGAAGCGGCCACAGCCGTGCGGGCCGGTGCGTTCTTGCCGGGTGGGCGCACGTTGTCGGCAAGGCGCTGCTCTTCCGCACGGTCTGTCCCGTCCTGATGACAGCGACCGCGCCAGCGAGCGACGGAAAACGGCACGCGCCCGCGCCGTGTGGCGTGTTCTCGCCGAGTCAAAATGACCCCACACGTTGGACAGAGCGCTTGGTGTAAGCCAGAAACAATAGCACGATAGTGAATAAGCGGCTCCTGTGAGGTGTGAGAGCAGCAACGGAGACAGGAGACTCTTTGGTCCCACGCAGACGGCAGTGAAGATAGTGAGACCATGGCAGGATCTCCGTCAGCTGGCCTTCGCCCTGCTGACCTGTGGTCAATCCCTTGCCAATGGTCGGCAGCGCAGTAAAGCAATCGACGGTACCGTTCCCGTGTCGTGCGGCACAGTATACCCGTCTTCTTCGCTCTTCACGATAGCAGCAATAACGTCTATTGGTCGTCGTTTCCTTAACCATTTTAGCCAGAAAAATTGTTGCTGATAACGCTTCCAGTGCCCACTCGTGCCCAAAAATTCCCAAAAATGTATACTGCCGTCATAAAATGCAATTAGACAAGAACTATATTTTGTATTCATCCGCCACATCACGCAACAGACTCTGGACGGGCCAATCAGCATAAACGTTCGTCGACCTGTGTCCGCTCTTGGTCGCTGCGCAGCCGTAAATAGGGCACGAAGTGCTGTGGGAAGGCGGTTTCAACGTCCCGAATTCTAGAGTTTCGAGTGGTAACGAATACTACAGATCAGCGTCCAGGACTGCATGCCACAACCTGGCTATCTCATTTGAAAACGTATGTTGATGCGAAACATGTGTTACGATTGTTATACGAGTCTTTGTATCCGGGACAGGCACTGCATCCTCGGTGGGCTCCACGCGACCTTGTTGGATCCTTCAATCACGGACTACACGCGTGACGCAGGGACGTTACGGTTTCGTTACTGCACACAAGGTGAACACCTGGTCCGTGCCATCCCGCAGACGGACAGAGAACACAGTGTATCGGGAATTCCACCCTGGATCCTGTGGTCGCCCGCTGCCCGCCGCGCGTGACGCAGCGGTCGGCCTGCCCGCGCCACGGTCGGCCGGCCTCACTGTCGGCAGAAGCCGGTCCCGTTCAGACGACGGCCGCCCTCCGAGCCCGAGGATTCCGAAACGCCGAGGAAGGGACGGGCGAGAGGTGAGTCGTGAATCGGTCTCGGATTTCGACCGCAGCGGATCGGCGGCGGGTCGGCCGGCGCGCGTTCGTAACAGACGGCGAGTTACCCAGTGAGGTCGACCCAGCGAGGTTACCCAGCACGGGTAGCTGATGCTCAAGGGATGACGCTCCTGAGCGGTGTTTCTTTCGCCAGGCCAGCTTGAGGTGTAAGACGGTCCGTTAGTGTGGTATGCCTTTGCCTGAGCACGAAGACATATTAGCGTTTTTGATATTTTGACAAGTATTCTTGGCGAACTGATTATCGTCCTTAACCGAATAACCAAAGTAAAGTTGTATTCCAGTTTCGGTTCGGTTAATGTAGTCTGTTCGGTTTCCGAACTATTTCATTCCAATTTTACTGTAAAAATAGAAGGAATGGGAATATATGCAATGAAGCTGGATCATTTGCTGCGAGGCCGGCAGTTTTAACCTGTAGTCGGTGGACTACGTTTTACCGGTATGCCGGTGGGGAACTGATACATTGCTCCACCCATTCCCTGCGTTTTCCGAGGCGCACAAATTAAGCTATGATACAAAACAAAACACTTGGTCCTTTAAAGCCGTTTGAGACAGTCCGAAGTTTGTTTTATTCCATGCGTCTCACACTACTCATTTGTAAAATCGGAACCTGCTACGACTAGATCCAATGTTGTTTCGTTAAATTAAGATAGGAAGGTTTCCTAGATCATGATTGATTTACGGTCTTCGACATGAGGGGAAAACACGAAACTTATTCCAGCGGTTGTTTGTACCCATGAAATGCAGAACAATGTTGCGGGAAACATTTGCGTGTTTTTGAGGCTCTTGTCCGGTCAGAGCTCAGTTATATCTTACCTTTTACTGTACGCCATCCGTCAGTTAATAAACAGATTCATCACAGAACACAAAACGACCGAGTCGCCAGCCATTCGTCGGTCCCAGCCGGGTCAGAATGCGATCGTGTCGTTGAACCGTCCACGCGGCCGCGTGGAAGCGCGCGACGATAATCTTGTGGGGGGAAAAGCGGGGAGAAGCGTTAGGCACCGTCGCACCGGAAGGATGTTCAGTCGTCGCCATGCCGCTGAACGGTGAACACGACAAGCGGAAATGTCTGAAATGGTTGCCGAGCGGGCAGGTAGGTCCTAGTAAGTAGGTAGGTAGGTAGGCAGTGCTGGTAGGTAGGTACTGGAGTCGAAGGCAGAACTGCAGGCGACGATAGTTGGTATACGGTATTTATGTATGCATATATATATATATATATATATATATATGTGTGTGTGTGTGTGTGTGTGTGTGTCTTTATATATGTGTGCCACTTAATATGACGGTACGTCTGGCATCTATATGTTTCTTCGATAGGGCTTCGACGTACCGGCCCATTCGTTTGCTTTCCGAAGAAAAGCTGTGTGATAATGTGCCTATATTACGTAACGTTTCGTTATTTCTGCCGACATATTCCATCAGTCGTCTCCTTGAGCGTTTCACATGCATGGAAATTTCAGAAGCAGGCAGTGGCGCTTCTAGCTGGCGAGAGATTCCTTCCAGTTGTTGTTTCCTCCTATACGTTTCTACTTCAAGTAGGTTGCTTCTAAAGCCTGGCGTCAGATCACTATGCTGAACTCCTCGAACATGTCATAAACATTTCAACAACATTTTACGTCCGTGATATTACACAGAACACCAGAAAAGATGCAGGACCACGCCGAACTGCGCGACCTCCAGAAAGCGCGATACCCCGAAGGCATGCCTCACAAATCGTGTCCTGGAGCCGCCTCTGGAAGACGAGAATTTTTGAAATTTTGTCACAACATGTGAAAAAACATATTTAGGAAAACTCACCAAGACGCGTAAAGCCGATCACGAAAACCCGGGAACGGCGAGCGAAAATCCGGATGAGGGGAGCAGGACTCCTCCAACTGCAGGGAAAAACGTTAATCATATTTTCGTGCGATGGAATTTGCAGGGAAAGCAAGCAGGACTGATTGCCTCTTCCCCCTAATACCTGTCAAACTCCTGGTTCACGTAAGCGAACAAGTAACAAACAATACCCAAATGGTGCCTTCAGCAGAGCAACAACGGAATGCGGGGCCCATTTTCACTCCCTGGCGTAAGGTGCTCAAGTACCTAAATTAATTCCGATATTAAAGTTTGAGGAATTTGACAAATTATGGACAATGTGGAAGGTCATTGTTCATGAATGCTGTGCATTAAAATCATAGTGCTGCGAGCCATTGGCTTACAGCAAGTAACTAATAACCAGCCCCGACTGGGAGGGGGAAACGGTTGACCGTCCCCCCCCCCCGCAGGCTTTTCCTAAGATTGCGAGAGAACGAACAAACACAGCGCCACGAAACTTTGTGTGTCTTTTGCCTAATCATTTTTACCTCTTGTGTCAGGTCTCTTTTGAACCCAGGTTAGGTCAGATCTCTGACTAGGTGATCAAGTGAAACTATGTCCAAAGGACTTTAAAAACGCCATGTGGTTTTTTTCCGGAAAAAACCACATGGCGTTTTTAAAGTGATCAAGTGAAACTATGTCCAAAGGACTTTAAAAACGCCATGTGGTTTTTTTCCGGAAAAAAACATGTCATATATATGATTATATACATAACACTAACACTGTCAGAGATTAGAGGTCTTGATGGACCCCGCACATCTACTATCTAAGATTTTTCGAAATTTTCCGGGTCACTGAACTAAGGTTAGCGCCATTTTTCAGATATTTTGTCCTTCTTCGGAATTTGATGAAATAACTCATGACATTTTTAGTTTGGGGATGATGCCGACACCCATTTACCGTCAATGGACAAACCATCAATGACTTCCAGCAATTGAACTGAGGTCAGACCACGAATGGCTGTTATGAGTCAAAATGCGCTTCTATCAAAATCAACGATGAATTACTCAGAACGGAAGGAAAATGGCAGACTTGGCTCGCAAAGCTGCGAGTAATACCAATAAGCTCCGAAAGTTTCAGAAAATTGCATATTTTGCAAATAAAGAGACTCTCGAGAACAGTGCTTCTCCAGTAGTGTAGATTGATAACTGCTGAATATTTCCAAACTTTGAGCATGAAAAACTTTCACAAGGACCATCAGGAATCAGATATATTCCGTAGAAGCGCTTATGTCGCGAAAATAAAGAAACACTAAAATTAGCTCCCCTTCATTCCATTGCCGCATTCAGCTAGGGCGTGCTGACGCCTGCCAGCAGTCAGCACGACAATCGCCGTGTCTACCCGCGCCCGACCGTGGGTCGCCGGCGATCACGCCTGACTGGGAGGGGGCGGTTGACCGCTCCCCCCTCTAACTCACGAACGGTTGGTCGCACGATGAAAATGAGCACACCGTTGGAAAGCTCCGTGCCAAGTACGGCTCGAAACTGGTCTCATTTTTGGTTTGGGATAACATATAAACCATTGACGCCCTGTATGTGTTTTCTCATAGCCGACTGCATCAGACTGAGAAACGGCCTGAATCTCAAGGGCTATCACTAATAACGCATAGGTAAAAGCATCAACGCACAGGGAAAGGTCCGCCGATGCCGATACACGTCTCATTTCTCAGATCAGTCCAATATATGCGCCAAAACGTTGAGTTGAAGACACGGCAATTTTCACGTCGGTTGTCGGCGGGCGCCGCAGCCGTACGCAGTAAGAAATTAACGGGAACTAATTTTAAAGTTCCTTTATTTTCGCACAACATAAGCCTATCCATGGGAGTTTCATTGATCTTAGTACTTCTTGTCATGGTTATTCGTGCTTAAAATTTGAAAAAAATAATTAGATACCAGTCTACACTATGGGCGAAGCTTTATTCGCGAGAGCCGGTTTATTTCCAAAATATGCGACTTTTCAAAACTTTTTGAGCTTCATGATATTACTTGGCATCTGTGCAAGCCATTTCTACCCTTTTGCCTTTTTTTACCCATTCTGAGTAATTCATCGCTGATTTTGACTGTGATTTATTTTGGCTCACAACAGTTATTCGTGACCTGACCTTAGGTCAATGGCGGGAAGTCATTAATGTTTTGCCCATTGACGATAATTAAATGTCTGCATCTCTCCACGCTAAAAATGTTGTGAAGAATTCCGCCAATTGCCGAAGAAACGACGACATGTCTTAAAAATTGGGCTTGACTTTTGGTCAATGACCCAGAAAATTCCGAAAAATCTGGGAAGGCAGATTTGTTGCATCCATCAAGATCTCTAATCTCTGAAAGTATTATTGTAACATCTTGGTTTGCAAAAAGTTACAAGGCGCTAAGCTTCTTTTGGACATAGATCCGTTTGACCTGACCTAGGTTAGACACCTGACTTGACCTGAGATCAGAACTTTGACACAAGGTGTAAAAATGATGAAACAAAAGCTACACGACGTTTCATGGCGCTGTGTTTGTTCGTTCTCTCACAATCCTGGAAAAACGTCCGGGGGGGGGGCGGTCAACGCCCCGCTCAGTCTGGGACGGGTTAATTCTTTACATAGGACTAGACCGAGAGGTCACAGACAGCTTCAAAAAAGTCAGTTGACAACGCATGAGCCCAGAATCCGGCAGTGCCGTGACCTGATGTCGCCGGCAGTTTTGTTCGGCCAGGAGCCGAACGGCTGCAGATTCAACGAACTGTGCTGGACAACAGCCTGATGCCAGACAACCCCATGATCAATGCCGACGCCGTCAATGACCGCCTTTCTAATCAAGGCAAAGTGCAGCTGCACCGACCCGGCGCGGAGCCGAGGTGCCGTTAGTACCGTATGAAATCTCATAATGATGCCGTTGGTCACGGTCATGGCTGGGTCATTTGTCGAAGTAAAAGCATCCTTCCTGTGCAAGCGGAAGCTCGCTTTCAGCGCTGAATAGTTCTCAGGGCCGTGGTACTGAGCTCTTAGCGCAGTGTTCAAAGTTGCATAATATGCTCGTGACCTTCACTTCGTGCCAAAACTTTGTCGACGAAGCCCCTGGGGTGTTTTAATTGTCCATCACCGTAGGCGTGCCGTTGAATTTTGCAGAGCTGTTTCCGCCTCCTTTGCACTGGGGCCGATTAGCTCCTCGTGGCAGCGCCGAGCCGGCCGGCCGGTGTCCAGGCTTAACCGTCGCTCGCCGTCCGGCAGACCGGAAATCCGGTCTTTCCGCGTGAAAGCTACTCTGCCGCTGCCGGGACTCTGCCGCCGACCTGGCGGTCTGGCATCGCGGGCGCCAGCGCAGCATTCCTCACCATGTCTCAGACGCGCCCCTGTCTCCTGCCGCCGACCTGGCGGTCTGGCATCGCGCGGCGCCAGCGCAGCATTCCTCACCATGTCTCAGACGCGCCCCTGTCTCCTGCCGCCGACCTGGCGGTCTGGCATCACGCGGCGCCAGCGCAGCATTCCTCACCATGTCTTAGACGCGCCCCTGTCTCCTGCCGCCGACCTGGCGGTCTGGCATCACGCGGCGCCAGCGCAGCATTCCTCACCATGTCTTAGACGCGCCCCTGTCTCCTGCACCGACCCTCCGAAGACCTGTCGTCATGTCTCACACGCGCCACCTTGGCTCACACGCGCCCCTGTCTCCTACACCGACCCTCTGAAGACTTGCGTCATGTCTCAGACGCGTCATCACGGCTCACACGCGCCCCTGTCTCCTGCACCGACCCTCTGAAGACTTGCGTCATGTCTCAGACGCGTCATCACGGCTCACACGCGCCCCTGTCTCCTGCACCGACCCTCTGAAGACTTGTCGTCATGTCTCAGACGCGTCATCACGGCTCACACGCGCCCCTGTCTCCACCGGCAGCCCCCTAAAGACGTGCAGCCATGCCTCAGACGCACCCCTGTCTCCGCCGGCAGCCGTCGCTGGACAACGCCGACCGGTCTCGATTTCGTCTCCCAGACGCACCGTCGCCTCACGGGCGGAGACTACCTGAGTTTCAACAATGCCGTGTCAACGACCGGAGCGTCAGGCGGCCGACCGCAACTTCGCTCTGGCTCACTTCATGCGCGATAACAAGTGCTCTTCCCTGACGACAAGGACCTGGGAGGAACGTTTGACTTTTACTTCCAGGCGCGCGATGGTTTGGCGGAGGATGGTTGGTGTTTTTTGCGCCATGGGAATTAGTTTTGGCGTCAGCTGCGTTTATTTTAGCGTGACGTAATGTCTGTGTCAAGGTAAGGATCATGACGCTGATATTAACAGCTTACACTCCTGACAAGGAGAATGGCCCAAAAAAGTTAATACCGTTCGTGTTGGTCTAGCCCCTTTTGGCATCGCCTTGTTATGCATGTTTTATGGACTGTCACGGGTCTATTCGTCAACCTGAAGGAGCGCTCACAAGATTCGCTTTCTGTCCGCAGATGTGCTCGCCAGATGTGCTCGGGCCCGTTGGGGTGAAAATGCCGCCGGGTTCCAGCGCCGCCCACCCCACGACCCCTACCGACCGGGCCGAACAAGGCCCAGACAGAGCCGAACTTGACGGCCCGCGTCGACCAGCCACGTGGTCCGCATGGGGCCACACGGACCCGACCGCCCCTCCGGGATATGGGGACCAAAGAGGCGTGTTGGCCCTTTACTACAGCTGACACCGTGCGGCGAGGGGCGTCAACCTTCAGGACTCCGTCAACCCCGGGGACGGGCCGAGGGAACGCGGCTACTGCGATGAAACCGAGAGCTGGAGGACTGGCAGGGTTGCTAGGCCTGAGCTGTCAGATGGAGCTGAATTGCTTACTACCAGAGGCGAGGCGAATAAGAAGATCCGGATATGGAACAACCAGGGCCAGTAAGGCCAAGGGATTCCAGGGTCGAAACAGGCCATAGGAATTCCATGGCTGAGACTCGGGGGCTCACTACACTCCACGCCCACAGGCTGGCGTCCCTGCGGAGGAAGCTGGGAGCGCTGCTAACCTGCACTGACGAAAGCCAGTGCCCTTCGGTAAAGAGCTGTTTTTCTCTCCCTTCCCTTTGGGCAGGAAGAGAGCTCAACGAGCAACCCCGACCGACCGCCGAATCACTGGAGCTCACGATCTCCCCCCCCCCTCCCATCAAGGAAAGGTGGTGCCTCGTCGAGGGGGGGAGGGGCGGCCGTGCATCAAAAAGACAGTTATGGGTCCAGTCAGTATTCTGATGTGTTACCTAGCAACAGACGTGGTCATGCTCTGGGGTTCCGTAGGGTGCACCAGAGACCTGGCGGTGCCCTTGGAAGACTCCCCTGGTGTATGGAGTGCTAGATTACTTTAGACAGGTGTCGTTTGCAAAGGAATGAAGCTATACGTGCAGAGGCTTGTCGTCGTACATTTACCGTCATTGTGACCGGTCCAGATTTGGCGCCGCAACATCTTTCACGGCTTGCCGGGAGGTCGTATTTGGCCCGTGAAATATTGACCTTGGCTCTTCAAATCTCCAAACAACGGAGTTCCTCGTTGTCTCCAAGTACCTTAAAAATTTTGTCTTGTTATGAATGACGTCAAAAGGTTATGAATGAAGTGACCACGGGCCTATCCTCGAGGCCAGTAGATGATTGATGTCCCTCATTTTCAAATCACATAAAAACAGAAAGGCAGAGACTTGAAACTTGGGATGCCTTTCGTGCATCGTCTTACACTCTTTGTTAGCTTTTCAGCGAGGGTTACCTCAGTTCATTCACCCACGACAGGTAAAAAAGCATGCCAGAAATATGGTGACGTATCACCTTGCAAAATATCTCGCCTGTCATGAACCTTGCCACATCGCGATGACATGACAGGCACCCAATTCTGATTTCTCGACTTTTGCGGGAAAGGTCAAAGTCATTTGCCTTAGGTGGGGAAATATTTCTGCTCTTGTTTACGTTGGCTCTCGATATGCGGATTTGGCTTGCCGGTTTTGGTGTTTGGACAAGTGCATTCATACCGGAAATGCCGTTTAAAATACGCAGATTTCCACTTTATTTTGCTGGAATATATTACTGGGGGTAGACGAAAACAAAAGTCCAAATTTCGTTTGGAGTGTGCTTTGGCATGACGAAGTTACACGATGTTCAGTCGTATACTCATAACCAGTTCAATGAAAGGACAGCAGGCTACAATACACATCCATCTACACACATCTTCATCTTCTCAAGTACAAACAGGCGGATAACCGTTCTGCTGTCTATCAAACCTACCATTCCCTTGCTGCACGGCCTATTCAAGCTCTGTTTAAGAATTTACCAACTCTCGAGAAGGGCTCCGTCGACTCACACAACCACGGCTCACGTAGTTCGTCAGCAGTCGCATCAGGCGCTGAGTAGAAGCTGAAGTTCGCCGACACTCCTGGACAGGGAACGCATATGTCTGCGGCCCACGCAGCCTGCCAGCAGTCGCAGCAGGCGTTGTATAACAATTAACATTTGCCGTCGACCTCGAACACGGCAAACCTAGGTGTCCTAAAACCGCACATCTGGTAAGCCGAAGGAGGAATGGATCAGCAAACCAAGGAGTTTGGTAGATGGGGCAGTGCTTTCCTATTTGGCAAGTGTGTCGCGTACCACTGCAGTGAAGACCGAAAGGAAAATTGCGTACATAGTGAGTCTGAAAGCACATGGCATTCTTACCACTGTCCAGAGGAGGGCTGCCTTCTGGCTCCAACTCCCTCCCTCGCCATGTCACCGTCACCGATCGTCACGAGGACAATTCACCGTCTGGAGTCCAACAGTGAACCGCCTTCCTCTGAGAGTCTCAGGTCAACCGGAAGCAGCGCAGGGTCGGCGCGTTCGCGGCAAGATGCTGGGCCCTGCGCCCAACCTCACCCGAGACGCGCTTAGTCGACACGAGCCCGCGCGAGTTCCTCGGCGCTGGTTTCCGCCGGCCTCACGCCGTCGGACGTTCCCGGTAGAGCTGGCCGCTCTGTCTCCCGGCCAGACGGCTGCCTCAGCCTGTCCCGACATCGTCTCCTTGCGGGAAGAGCCGCGCCAGCCCGCACAGTTCGTCGTCTCCCGCGCAGGAGAGCAGGAGACGCAGCAGAGCAGGATAACAGGAGACGCAGCAGAGCAGGAGAACAAGAGACGCAGCAGAGCAGGAGAACAGGAGACGCAGCAGAGCAGGAGAACAGGAGACGCAGCAGAGCAGGAGAACAGGAGACGCAGCAGAGCAGGAGAATAGGAGACGCAGCAGAGCAGGAGAACAGGAGACACAGCAGAGCAGGAGAACAGGAGACGCAGCAGAGCAGGAGAACAGGAGACGCAGCAGAGCAGGAGAACAGGAGACGCAGCAGAGCAGGAGAGCAGGAGACGCAGCAGAGCCGGCCGGCCGTGGGAGTGGTCCGACTTCCGGTCAGGCGGTCACTTCCGGCCGTCGGCAGCGGCTCTCGCGGCGCCCGCTGGACGCGGTCAGTGCAGATCGCGGTGCTCTGTGGACGCTGTCATTGTAGAGCACGGTGCTCCGTGGACGCGGTCAGTACGGATCTCGACCGACAGGTGAGCGCGTCATCTTCGCCGTCCACTAGTGCAACCGCGGTCATGAATGTACTTTTAATCTTCATCACTAGTATCGTCTGTATCGTCTTCACCTTCGTCACTAGTGTCGTTTGTATCGTCTGCATCTTCGTCACTAGTATCGTTTGTATCGTCTGTGTCTTCGTTACTAGTATTGTTTGTATCGTCTTCACCTTCGTCACTAGTAGTATCGTTTGTATCGTCTGCATCTTCGTCACCAGTATTTTTCGTTTCGTCTGTATCCTCGTCACTAGTATCATTTGTGTCGTCTGTATCTTCGTCAGTACTATCACTTGCATCATCTGTATTTTCGTCGCTAGTATCGTTTGCATCGTCTGCATCTTCGTCATTAGTATCATTTGCATCGTCTGTGTCTTCTTCACTAGTATCGTTTGCATCGTCTGTGTCTTCGTCGTTGGTATCGTTTGTATCATTTGTATCCCCGTCACTAGTATCGTTTATATCATCTGTATCTCCGTCAATGGTATCGTTTGCATCGTCTGTATCTTCGTCGCTGGTATCGTTTGTATCATTTGTATCTCCGTCACTAGTGTCGTTTATATCATCTGTATCTCCGTCAATGGTATCGTCTGCATCGTCTGTATCTTCGTCGCTAGTATCGTTTGTGTCATCTGTATCTCCGTCACCAGTATCGTTTGCATCGTCTGTACCTTCGTCGCTGGTGTCATTTGCATCGTCTGTATCTTTGCCGCTGGTATCGTTTGTATCGTCTGTATCTTCGTCACCGATATCTTGTGTATCGTCCTCCGCAGTGGCAGAAACAGTGGTAGTTTCAGTGGGAGCAGACGAAGCTGGAGGAGCGGCGTCCAGCAGTTTGCACGTGCCGTTAGCCGGGCCTCTGTAGGCGATGTCACTGCAGCCGGGGAGCATGAAGCACCTGATGCCGCACAGCACCCAGCTGACGGCCGGGCTGATTTTCAGCACGCGTCTGCCGTGCTCGCCGAGGGGGAGGACGTCCATCCTCCGGGCGGCGGCGGCGGCCACCAGCAGCGGCAGCAGCAGCCGCAGGGCGCTCGCGGCGGGACGCACCATGTCCGCCCGCCCCTGACTCGCGGCCGGGGCGGAGGACGGCCTCGGACGATCCTGCGACTGCCTGCCCGCCGGCCGTGGACGCCGGCCTCTCACTGGACGGGAGGTCACCGCAGAGGCCGTGTATTGACCGGCATCATGGAAACAGCTCGGCGCTGGCATTCCTGCACGATGCACTCAGTGCAGCTTCGTTGCACACAGAGGACTCGTTCCGCCGTTCATTGCACGGAGTAGCTGGCGTTGACCGGATGCATTATTCCCGCTGAAACTACCGTACAATGGGGAAGTGCACTTTCGGCGTTTTTTTCATATCTTTATGCTATGGCTCTACTCCTCGGAGTTGTCCTTAATTAACAATGGCGCAGGTGGCCGGTGAAATATGTTCCCGAAACGGTCCTCATCGGATGATAAAATCTTTACGTATTTTACGTTACTAAACATAATTCATTCCTAAGCACGGGTGTCACCCGTAGTGTCAGCTATATCTGCACCGCAGTCTCGACTCGAAGCAAAAGCTCAAAATCAAACCAGAGCCGGGGAGCCTGCAGTTTTCCGAAGGGCTTCGCAGAGTGGGCCCAGGTGGCCTTTGTTACACCAGAGTTTAGGTCTCAAGGGAAGGGGGTGGGGGCTCCGACATACCTCCATAAGAGGGCCCCACTCTATTAACTAAGTATCAAGCGGATAAATTTTATTATTTTTTATTTTTTTTTTTTTTTTTTTTTTTTTTTTTTTTTTTTACTAATTTTAAACTTTTTTATATTACACTTACATTATTAGTAACTCCACAGACCTCAGGGAACGTACAATTTTCAGGGGCCATGCTAAATGGACCAGGCAGGCCTGCCCTGACAAAGAGCTCGGACCCTGCTAGGGGGCCCCGCCTTCCGCCCGGAAGAGGGGCTCTTTTTGCTCATGCCCAGAAGTGGTCCAGACACCTGAAACAGACAGTTTTTAGAGGGCCTCACAGAATGGACTTGGTGGACTGCGCTGAATCAATATTCAATTCTTGCAGGATGCCCTTACTCCTGTCCGTAAGAAGACCTCGTACAGATCACACTCAAAAGTGCCAAAGACACTGAAGATATAATTTTTCAGGAAGCCTCGCAAAATAAACCCGGGTGGCCTGCGCTGAACCGGAGCCAGCACCACTCCGCTAAAGGACCCCGGCATCCGTTCATGAGAGGGTCCCACACCGATTACACCTAGAGGCAGCATGAAGATCGGAGATTTAACATTTTGATGAAAACGAGCCGTCAGTTGTCCGAACACCAGCCGGGACCAGGAAGTGGGTCTCACACTCATCACACCTGAAGGCGATGCGGAAACCGCCAAGCCATGCTTCCTTTTGCCCCTCCTTTGAGTGCGTCGCTGAACAGAGGAGCCTGCAGTTTCCCACGGGAGCTAAGTCACCGGGCTACGAACACGGCTATGAATGGAAGGGCCCACAAGGATGGAATGGAAGGGCCCACCTGACGCGAAATCCAGTTCGGATGAGTCTAATGTATGCATACCTGGCCGGGTTGTTCCCTGAAGACCCAGTGTGGGTATTCTTAGCATTTGGTGGCGTGGGATATGCTTGGATCCCTAACACTGTTTTACAGTCAAAGGAGGCAGAGGCTCCTATGCCTGTCAGTACACGGAAACTTGCTTACAAACTAAACTGTCGCTTCCTTTGAAAGTTGGCCATTGGATCTCTCTATGGCGAAATTCCCTTCTTTCTGCTATGCATCTGTGACGTAAAGCACCAAGGTACCACGAAATGCAATGCATTCATTTCAGGTCTTAGTAGCCTTCACCAGATCTCAGTTTTCACCATTTCTGGTTACTAGTTATACATTATTAGCTAGTTATTAGTTATTACTAGTCATACTAGTTCTGTTTCGATAATGTATATTTCCGTCAACCATTTATCCCTTATCTGCTACAGCTGTATCATTTAGATGACTTGCCGGGCAAACGTTTCAGTGTTACTTTCGCGAAAGCTGTTTCAATTGCTTCGACACTGATCGATGTTCTTTGATCTACGATTATCTATGGCGATATTTCATCTTTGCTCTTCGGACAGAAATGTGAAAAGTATAAAAACTCAGGCCGACGTGTCTGATTCGGCAGAAGCAAGGAGACAGCACGGCAGCGCACTTTTGCGATCCGATGTAAATGTATTTTTTCAAAGCACACTTCTCAGAAACCGATGGTGTAATCCCCTTATTTACTTGTGTCTACGGTCTAATTCATTTTTAACGTTATGTGCTGCGTTCACGTAGGGGTGTCTCATTTTTCTCACTTAATCATTTTCTAATTGACCGTGCGCTAATACTACTGTTTTCAGCGTTTTCGAGGTCATTTTGGGTCTGTATCCCGGCCCACCACAAAAATGACGAACTTACGGCAGAAAATGAAAATACAGTCCCAAAACAGGGATATTTGCGTCTTTGCGGCCACAAATGATAACCGTAAGAAAACAGTGTCACGGCCAATACGTCCGCGCCATGAATGCCGCATGCCTTGCCAAGACACCGGAATGCAAAAAGACATACTATCGTTACTCTACACGCCGCTGATGGCTGCAGCATTCCGGTGTGTTGAGTTTCGACTCATTTTGTCGATGCCTCCTTAAATGTAGCGCAATTAAAAAATAAAAATATCTTCATAAATAAAGGCATAAACTGTCTCAAAGACAGGAATAACCAATCTCACCCAAACGTGGAACTGCCAAACTGAAGTCGACTTGGCAGTCGCACATTTCGTCCTTGAACCCGGCTCTACCATCTGCAATCAGTTTACATTGCAAATGATATCAAGCGCAGGTAACGCCTAGAGCCAAGGGTGTAGTTTGCCATCCAGTTGGGGGTGGAGGCTTGAGTCCCCCAAATTTGGCCCAAGCCCACTCACGATTTTGAAAAGAATGTGGGTCAAGCCCGGGAGAAATATGTCTGTTTTTTGGGTAGGATTAGCCATTTTCCTAGCTCAGCCCCCTCCCCCCCCCTCCCCCAAAATCTGGAAAACTACGCCCGCCTGGAACACAGAAGTGAGAAGGAATCAGACTTTGTTTAAACAAGTACCATTGAGACCATGGGAGTAGAACTAGAACAACTTTTGGTACGGAAAAAGTCATTCATCAGGCCCAAAAATCTAACGTAACGTATCTACAGTACATTAATTATAGAGCAAGAACATACATAAATGGATCAAGATACTGCTACGGGGTCCCATATCGATAATTTTCTTTGATATGGAAAGCTCCATACCAAAGGTATACAGAGTTACCCTTGGTTGAAACTACCGGTGACCATTCGAAAGCCCAGATGACTACCTGAATATGTTTGTTTGTTTGTTTGTTTGTTTGTTTGTTTGTTTGTTTGTTTGCTTGTGAGTTAGGACACACAGCCTCTTGGGCTGGTGTCCAGAGACTTGGGTCAAGTCAAGTGTCTCGTCGGTCGTCAGTCAGTCGTCTGACATGAACATGTTTGTTTGTCTGTTTGCTTGTGAGTTGGGACACACAGCCTCTGGAGCATAGGTGTCCAGAGACTTGGGTGAAATTTAGTTTTTTCTTGGGGGTCAGGTAGTTGTTTGGCAAAAAAAAATAAAAATTTTTTTTGTGATCGTTTCCAGCCCGCTGATTGGTTGCTTTTGCTACCGACCCTTAGTGCTATATTTACACCCGTACAGCTATCGATATCGCGGATCTGAAAAAAATCAAAATCATATGACTGAATTATCGTTGTTCGAATCCCCAGCTGCGCTTTTCATTGCTGTCATAAATCATAGCCGGGGTCGAGTATGGCTGGAATCCCTTTTTGCAAAACTGAGAAGATTAGACACATTCCCTTTAAAGAATCAGTCGTGCAAAAGCGTACTATGTTGAACCAATGGGAAAATTTTTCCAGTGCTTTTAACATATACCTGTTACAGTGTACCGAGGAAACAATTTACCAAACAATGGAAATAGTAACAGTTTCCCCAAAACCCAAAATCGGGCCTTTGTTTTTTTTTGGGGGGAGGGGTTATAAGTCTATATCATTCGGGGCTTAAACACACGCCGATGTCCTTCTAATACCCTCATCAGCTTGTCTGAAGAACTAACGAAATATGTTGTAGCTCATTTTGCGTTACTTGACGTGATGGTGTTGTACATGCAACGAATTCCAACATCGGAAAAATTAGTTTGTTACCGAGAGCCTTCAAACTTTGTTTTTATTGCATTTTTACGGAACTTTTTTGAACAAAAAAAAACAATGCTCTTCTTATGCGATACATCTTGACACCAGGAGTCCGGTGATGTATGATCCCTTGCTGCAGACTGACTTCTCTGCTAACGCTTCGAGAACACGCGCGAAATTCCCAACACGCGCCGCCGCCGGCAGACCGTGATGGCCGGGACCAGCGGCGGCCGCTCCGTCTTGGTGCGCTCCATCAGGACGCTGCGGCGCGTTCTGTTGAACGCCTCGGTCCTGGCGAAGTCGATCGCGGTGTACACGACGCCGGAGGAGGTGGGGCGGGCCGGCGGGCGCGCCGGGCCGGGCAGGTCCGCGTCGAGGTACTGCAGCTCCGGCGGCCGGCCGCTCTCCGTACAGTGGAAGACCTGCCGGCGGCCGGCCCGAGGGTTAGTCTGGTGTCTGTTTCTTTCTGGTGTCTGGAGTTCTGGTTCTGGTGAGGAAGGAGGAGTCTGGTGTCCAGTTCGGGCTCGGATCAGGGGCAACGAAGCCAGACGCTTTGGACGAAGGGAGCGCGCGGATTCGGGCGCTCGGTCACGTCGATCGGACGAGTCCAGTCATTCAGTCACGTGGATCAGACGGTTCCAGGCATTCAGTCACGTGGATCAGACGGTTCCAGGCACTCGGTCACGTGGACCAGACGCAGTTCGCGCATTTGGCAACGCGAATCTCACGAGTCCAGGCATTCGGTCACGCGAACCTTACGAGTTCAGTTCCGGAAACACTTCAGAGAACAGATGCCTGTTCTTTTTGTGTTTCGTGTTTGAGTGTTTCGACCTCTTTCAGTGGCGACGGAAGCGGAGGGGGTAGGGTAACGGGGCAAATGCCCCCTTTCGACTGGCGAAATTTTGCTTCAAACGCATGGCGCTGCACGGGAAGAATTAGCTCGAAAAGTATCAGATGCTTCCCCCTTTGATCGAACACCTTCCACCGCAACCGGACTTTTCGCCATTTCATGCCGTACACGCCCCGTGATCTAAAGCGCACGCAGCCCGTGTTATGAAGTGTACTACGTAATGATAAACAAAACAGTCTTGATGAAGAAAAGTCTTCCTTTGGAATATACCAGTACTCTCGACGAACAACAGCCTCAAGCGACATGATGCAGCCTTTTCCATTAATGCAGCTTACCAAGGATTTGAGCTGTTCATTGAAAGAAGAACGATCAGTAGCAGCGAGCAGAACGGTCATATGAGAATCACAAGTATTGCAATACGTCAAACAAGGGAAGTCCAGACCAGTCCAGTCTTGGGAGGTGGGGGGGGGGGCAAATCTCCATCCGTATCCAAACAACCTATCCTCAAATAGCGACTTCTCCTCACATTTCGGTCACTTTATTCCGCGATTTTAGAAAACAAATAAGGGCAAGAACAACCATTCCTTTGAAAAAATATACAGTTTCCATCTGAATGTAGCCAGAATAGATAGCATAGCAGGTATTAAAGAATAGGTAAACAAAACGCAGTACCCTCAGATCCGCGAGGCATCACCGCGGACTAAGCCTTCGGAGACCGTTGAATGGCCCGGTCGGCCGCCGTTGGCCGGTACCCGGTACCGTGTACCTGCAGTACAGGTTACAGTTACCTGTTCCCGGCGGAATGTGACGGTGGGCCGGGAGGGCGCCGCCATCTTGTCTTCGACGGCACGGCAAGGCGGCGGAGACGGTGCTGCCCTCTGGTGGCCGGCGAGTGGCGGCGCCAGCGTTGACACTGCAGGAGGGAGGGAAGAGGAGGGGGAAGAGGAGGGGTCAACGGGACAGTGCGGCACAGGGCAGGAGCTCCGAATCACCATACCACCAGAAGATCAGGCACACCAGCCACGGGAGACAGTGCAGTTTGGCCACCTGTCAGGATTAGAACACGAGCGTCACGGCAGCAAACGGACCAACACAGCCGCGAGCCAGGGACGTAGCCAAAGGGGTGCCATTTGGGTGCCTTCCCCCCCCGAGCCAAGCGGTCTACACTAGATATACAGCGATTTCGCACAAATACAGAAAAGTGATCATATATATGTTGCAAAAACAAACATAATGCGTATTCCTGTGCGTTAAAACGCGCTCGGAACTGGTCGTTGTTACTTCGTGACATTTATGGCAATGGAATAACTCGTCGATTGACGCAGAAAAATTCAAAATCGGCTGAGAATTGTTGAACTTTCAAACATTTGAGGTAAAACAAACATAACGAAAACAGCGGATGTCGCTGACAAAGGGGAGCTTTGTGAAAGAACCAGCGTTCTACCTAAGATTGCCGTTTGAACACAATCAGGTGACGTCATTCGAACATCAGTGATGGATGTACCAAGACCAAAGCCAGGGTCAATAAGGGTCAAGGTCACCAAAGGTCAAGGTCAAATACCTTGTGATCTGGTCCAGATTTGCTTTTCGACATGCTGATTTGTATGCAATATGCATTCAAAGACCCCACTAAAAACATATTTGGCACAATGATACTCATATGTACATACATGTGTTTATGTGCATACATACATAGATATAAAGGCTGGAAGTGATCAAATATACTGATGTTGTCTACCTTCCACTGGAAATACGCGAAAAGATGTGTGTAGCGCCCTCATTTACCCTCAAGCTAACCCGGCTGATGGAAATCTGATCTGAAAAAAATGACGCCATAGGTCAATGACGTAACACGAGCTCGGCCCGAAGGCATTAGTCAAGACCCCAAGTGAATGGAAGTTGTCGCATTCTATGGTTTTAACGCTCAAACACCCTTTTTCAGTTTCCTTCAGAAAAGTTGTACGGAATGACCTGTACAGGCCAAAAGTGTCCAAAGTTGACGTTTTCGACCCCATTTGACCCGCGCACGACCATGGATCGGCGACGATCACGCCCGACTGGGGGGTTGACCCGACTGGTAGGTCACTGACCGCACGCCTCTAACTCACGAATGATTGGTCGCACAATAGAAATAAGCACACCGTTGCAAAGCTTGTGACGAGTAAAGCTCGAAACTGGTCTCCTTTTTTTGGTATTAGGTAGTATGTAAGCAATTTACGTCCTATATATGTTTCTCATAGCCGACCGCATGAGACCGAGAGACGGGCTGAGTCTCAAGGGCTGTGACACATAACGCAAAGGTAAAGGTACCAACGCACAAGTAAAAGTCCGCAGATGCCGATACTCGTCTAATTTCGCAGATTTGTTCAATATATACGCCGAAACGTTGAGTTTATTTTCTCGACATAAGCCTATCCATGTAAATGCTTTTGATTTTAGCGGTTCTCGTGATGGTTTCTAATGCTTAAATTTTGGAAACATTCATTACTTACCAATCTACACGACTGGTGGAGCTTTATTCGCAAGAGCCTGTTGATTCCCAGAATATGGCAATTTTTTTAAAACTTGTTGAGGCTCCTAGTATTACTTACGTCCATATAAGCCAGTTCTGCCATTTTCTACTCATTCTGAGTAATTCATTGCAGATTTTGACGGTGGTACATTTTGGCTCACTACAGTCATTCGTGACCTGACCTCAGGTCAATGGCTGGAAGTCATTGATACTTTACCCAATGACGGTAACTAGATGTCTGCTTCACTCCACACTAAAAATGTTTTGAAAATTCCAATAATTTCCGAAAAACAACGACATGTTTCAAAAATGAGTTTGGCCTTAGGTCAATGACCCGGAAAATTCCGAGAAATCTGACATAGCAGATTTGTTTCATCTATCAAGATCACTAGTCCCTGAAAGCATTATTGCGATATCTTGTTTTCCGAAAAAGTTACAGAGCACTAAACGTTTTTGGACATAGGTCTGTTTCACCTGATCTAGGTCAGACCCTGATTTTACCTGAGGTCAAAAGTATGACACAAGGTGCAAAAATGATGAAGGAAAAGGTACACGAAGTTTCGTGGAGGTGCGTTTGTTCGTTCTCTCGCAATCCTAGAAAAATCCGACTGGGGGCGGTCAACCGCCCCCCAGTCTGGACGGGTTAACCTTGAAGATATTGACTGAGGGTCATGAAAACTTCTCACAATGTAAATCGTTGTGGTCCACCTTGTCCATAAAATTGCACGTGTGTAGTTCTTTCCTCTTCCGAGATCGACGGGAGACACTTTTGTGCTTCCCTTCCAGTGCGAAATAGCGCGAAACCTCCTTGCTCTGCGCCGGTTGAATATGAAGTTAATTACGTAAAATTGCTACTTTTCCTCACAACTTTTTATATGGCAGCGGTACATGACAAAATTTAGCACTTCCCCCCCCCCAGGGAAACCCTGGCTACGTGCCTGCGGTGGGCACACATCACAGAGGCAGAGCAAATACGGTTCAATGTCTCCCACCGCCCGGGGCCGACATCTCTTACGCCGTCCGGGCGGTAGGTCCCGTGCCGGTGGGACGTTCAGAACCGCTCGGACGCCACTTACCCTTGTGCTGGGCGGCGGCCATCCAGGCCGGCTTCAGGCGGCGGTCGACGGCCGGCGGCGCATCGGCCGAGCTGCCGGGCGAGCTGCAGCCGGCCTCGGCCGCCGGCGCCAGCTCACCGGCCGCCGAGGCCGGCTCGCTGCCCGCCGGGGCTGTTCCGCCCGTCTGTGGACAGTCCGACCGCGTCAGCGCCGGCGACAACACGGCGACACGGCGACACCGAACTCCTAGCGACGGCGGAGTGTGTTTTTCACCGGAGCTAGGCGCTGTGTTCTGTGATTAATGGGCTGCCGTCCGCTCCTTTTTGATCTAAGTAAAATTAAAAAAGAACAACATAACGCACGGTTCATGCGAAGATGCGAAATGTTCAGCGTTGTTTGGGAGTCATCAGCGTCATCATCAGTTATGTGACCAGTGCTGTTTTCGAAAAAGGGACGCTTTTTGTTCTTGATATGAACAAGACATTAAGTATTTCCCTAAGCTACATGACACGAATGAGATTTTACGCATTCTCCTTCCAAATGACATGACACCATATGAACTGAAAGGGCGAAAATCAGAAGCCGCTCAAGACGTCTGCAAATATCTGCTCACTTGACGACCCCATCTCGTCACTTTAAATCTCTCGTAGCCTGTGCCATCAAGTCTACCACATCTTGATACACAAAACAGCCCTGGTGAAGAAAAGTAACACTTTCTTTAATCCTCGCCCATATAGGGCCTTACGCATAAGCTCGAAAGTAGGGGGGTTGGTTGGTACGATCCCCCCCCCCGGCCATTTCCACACCGAGCGTCCTATTCGCGGAAAAAACCGATGTGTTATGCGTGACAAGATCTCGCAACTGGGGTCCTTTTTAAGAACTCGGTCGACGTGTTACCCTGCAGATCGGGTCAAAGATCTAAAATTGGCAGAATGTGGTACTTTTTCGAGTTTAGGCACAAACGACCACCAAAAAACATATATGGCAATGAAACGAAGTGAACAACATAGTGTCTGTCAATCGATCATGAGTCAATCTCTACACCACATGATTGTATTTTGCCCATGGAGTCCGGCCCAGGTCATTCTAGGTCAATCCTTGACGAGCATGATAGTTGGCTTAAATACATTCTGGAAACTGCAGACACATTTTTTGTGGGCAGTGATGGATAATTAAGTCCAATGCAGCGTCTGAATTAACCAACATTATTATCGAATGACATATAAAGGGCATCCTCTCCAAGGTCCAAGGTCATCCAAGGTCATCTGACGTCATATTAGGTTATCTTATGCCAATGACCTACAATGACCTCAGACTGGCTACAAATCAAGACTTAGATGTGTTAAAAACGTACGTTGAGCTGATATTCAACCCCAAACCCAATTTTAGACATGCTGCGGCATTGTTGACTCATCACCCGCGGCCGGCGCTGCTCCTCCTGTCAGAGCAAACGTCAGGCTTTGGCTGCATTCCGCCCTCTTTTGGTAAAATAAAGGAAAATTTTCACCGAATTGATATCATTGAAGTTTGCGATAGCTTTTTCCTATTGCCTTTCCAGTGATAAAAAGTAACGTGTTTCCTGCCGTGGCTCAAGACCTCAGTTCACTCCCTTGATAATCCCAGCAGGTAGCATAACCTACTAAATCTACGTGTAATGCAATGGAACATACAATTTGGAGTCGATTGATGTTTGTTTTATTGTATGTGTGCCCTTTAACCGTCTTACAGTGAGACAAAACCAAGATCCTTGTAAATGGGCCGCGTCGGCGCGCGAAAATGGCTGACATGGTTCCCGTTATGTCACCGCTCGTTGACCATGGCAATATAGAAAAAAAATATTTTGGCCATAGGATGCGGAACGAGATACACAAAAGAGTACGCCACTTTTCAGACGGATCAAGTAAACCGTTAGGAAGCTTTCCTCGGAAAACCTCAATGGGGTTACATCAATCCCCCTTCCCCCATACAGGCGAGGCTTAAAATTCATTGGTCATCTGGATGTAGCCAGTCCGAGGGGACATGATCAGGCATTTTCATAAATGCACGACTACCCAGGATCTGCGATGTCCATTGATACAAAAGCAATCAACAGCAATGGGTGGAATAGTCACACCATGACCATGAGCACTGGAATACGTCAAAAGCAAGGGCGGATACAGATCATGCGTTTCGGGGGTGGAGCAGATCTCAATCTATGCAACCTGTCCACAAACGATGATTTGTCTTCCGACTCTGATCACTTTGTTCCGCCATTTTAGAAAATCAACATGAATATTAACAATGATTTGTTTGAAACAAATCATTCACAATGTCCATCAGAACGGGGAAGGACGGAATGAGTAAAACAACAGGTAAGATGATAGGCAAAATAGCAGGTAGGTAAGTGGTAGATTAAATATGGAATACCAAAAATAGCAGGTGCGATACGGAATGGGAACGGAGGGCATGGGGACGGAAGTAGGTCAAACAGCAGGTACCAAAGAAAATGCAAACAAAACGTTACACCCTCAGATCCGCGAGTCATCACCACGGACGAAGCCTCCCGAGACCGTTGAACAGCCCGATCGGCCGCCGTTGGCCGGTACCGAGTACGTTGCATCTGCAGTACAGGCTGCAGGTACCTGTTCCCGGCCGAAGGTGACGGTGGGCCGGGAGGGCGCCGCCATCTTGTCCTCGATGGCACGGCAAGGCGGCGGAGACGGCGCTGCCCTCTGGTGGCCGGCGAGTGGCGGCGCCAGCGTTGACACTGCAGGAGGGAGGGGAGAGGAGGGGGAGAAGAGGGGTCAACGGGGACGGGACGGCACAGGGCAGGAGCTGCGAATGACCATACCACCAGCAGATCAGGCGCACCAGCCACGGAAGACACACAGCGCAGCTTCGCCATCTGCCAGGATTAGAACACGAGCGTCACGGTAGGAAAACGCCGACACAGCCGCGAGCACACATCACAGCGGCAGAACCAATACGGTTCAATGTCTCCCACCGCCCGGGGCCGACATCTCTTACGCCGTCCGGGCGATAGGTCGCGTGCCGGCGGAACATCCAGAAGCGCTCGGACGCCACCTACCCTTGTGCCGGGCGGCGGCCATCCAGGCCGGCTTCAGGCGGCGGTCGACGGCCGGCGGCGCATCGGCCGAGCTGCCGGGCGAGCTGCAGCCAGCCTCGGCCGCCGGCGCCAGCTCACCGGCCGCCGAGGCCGACTCGCTGTCCGCCGAGGCTGTTCCGCCCGTCTGTGGACAGTCCGACTGCGTCAGCGCCGGCGACAACACGACGACACGGCGACAGTAACATGGAGACAGCGAACTCCCGGCGACGGCCGAGTAAGTTTCTGACCTGAGCTAGGTCCTGTGATGTGTGATAAACGGGCTCATGTCCGCTTCTGTCTGACCTCGATAGAAAACGGCTCGGGGTTGGTGGGAACATGCAAAATTTTCAGTGTTTTTCGAGATATGGAATCATTATTTTCGTGGAAAAGTGACATTTTTGTCCCTTATATGAAAAAATTAGGCACTCCTGTATGTTGAATGGTAAACATCAGATTTTTCACCTTTTCCGTTCAAAAAACATGACGGCATGGCATCTGAAAATGCGGAAATCAAGAGCCACACGAGATGGCACATGACAATCTCACTATTTCCAGCCGCCACTAAATCGAAACGTTACCGCGTGTTCATGCAAAACAGGCCGCCGCTGATCGGAAAATGGCGGCGCCGAGACGGTCGCCTCGGCCGGCGGCTCGGGCGGGCCGCTGCTGACGGCGATGCTCGAGTCCGAGACGCCGCTCGGCGAGGCGGGCCGCGAGTCCGAGTCGGCCGCCTCGCTGGCGGCCACCGACCGGGGCGGCGGCGGGCTGGTGCCCGGCGGCCCTGAAGATCGCAGAAACAACAGAAGATCGCGTCACGTGTGACGGCCAGAGACGGCCGCGTCGCGCGCGTCACAGCAGCGTCACGCATCACGGCCAGAAACGGTCGCATCACGTGTATTACGGCAGCGTCACGTGTGACGGCCAGAGACGACCGCGTCACGAGTGGGTGTGACTCCGCTCAATGGCTGCACGGCAGCCGGCGAAACCAAGCTGACAATAGGCGGCCAGGAGGCAGTCCACAGCACTTTAAATACGAAAGAAACGTGCATTTTTCTGCTGGCACGAAGTCCCGACAGAGGGTTTTACGCATGACATGGTTGCAGATCGAACACCCTGGCGTTCTGTGCGATCCAGCACTTCGAACAGATGTTGGAAATCACGACACATGTAAATCCCATTCAACACAGAGTGCCCGACAACACCGCCTGGTGGAAGCAGTGCTGTCTGCGGCCGTGAACATGAAACCGGCTTTCTTCTAGCCATGCATCAGTGGATGTCAGTGGCCACGATCTTACCGGAACCATTGGCCGCGCTACCATTTTGTTTTGTTTTGCTTTTCATTTGTTTCGTTTTTGGTATTGCCATTGCCGTAAAATTTACATTTTTGCTACACAAGCTACACTTTTGCGCATTGATTGAGAACAGATCTTTGTTCTGTTCTTGTTCATCCGTAAAAGACGAAGGAATTTTTTGGACTTTCGTCTTAGTCTTGTGGTCCATTATTTACACATCGTTTCGGCCAGTGAATTCTACTGCCGTCGTCAGGTGTTAATTTTGTCAGTGCCCTGATCAAACCGGCCGTCGTCATGCCCTAATTTATCAGGTGTTAGTTGATCACGTCAATTAACATCTGACGAATGAACACCTCACGACGTCCGGAGAACTAACTGGCCGAAACGTTGTGTGAATAATAACACACCAGACAGGAACGAAAAGCCAAAAATTCCTCCATCCGTACGTGTCTGCATGTGTACCTTTGGCCGAATTGTTCCTTCTTTCAAATGACTGATCACTCGAATGATGTCTGGGTGTGTTCTCGATCGTCTCCAATTTTCGCATTATATTTAACGTCGACAAGCTCCAATGTCTAAACACACCCTAAAAATACGTCGCAAGAAGTGTCTTTGACATCCTCGCCTAGATTAAGTTCTAGGCGAAAATGCCGAGAACTTAGTACTTCGAAGAACCAAGAACTTAGTTTATCCTTCGTTCCCTGTCGCGGCGACCTGCTTCCAGTCAGGTGTTCAGTGTGGCAGCGTGACCGTGACAGTGACCGCTGATATGTACAATGTGACAGTGACAGTAATGGGCGAAATGTACGGCGTGACAATGTGACCGTGACAGTGACGGGAGAGGTGTACAGTGCAACAGCGCGATAGCAACAGTGACGGTGTACAGTGGGACAGTGGCAGAAACAGTGGCGGGTGAGGTGTACAGTGTGTCACTGTCTGCTGCCGCACGATGGCTACGCTCGGCCCGGACATCGACAGGCGGCCAAACACTACGCCGGCGCCACGGCGAGGCGGCGCGGTAACACAGGCCGGCCGACAACGGCGAGACAACCGCCGTCACGGAGCAGCCAGCGGTCAACAGCCACCGTCACGGAGCAGCAAGCGGTCAACAGAAGCCGTCACGGAGCAGCCAGCGGTCAACAGCAGCCGTCACGGAGCAGCCAGCGGTCAACAGAAGCCGTCACTGAGCAGCCAGCGGTCAACAGCCGCCGTCACGGAGCAGCCAGCGGTCAACAGCCGCCGTCACGGAGCAGCCAGCGGTCAACAGCCGCCGTCACGAAACAGGCCGGGCGGCCGCACTCACCGTCGTCGCCGTCGTCGCTGGAGACCATGAGTCGGCGCGCTCGACGAATCCAGCCACCCCAGCGGTCTATCAGCGCCCCGAACATCCGCCGCGGAACACCGGCGGCCCGGCGGAGCATCCGCCGCCGCGGGCGGACGTCGACCGCCACGTCGAGCCGGCGCCGTCTCGAGTCCTCCATCAGGTCGGCGTCCGCCTGGCGGCAGGGAGATCGCCTTCAGACCGGAGACAGCGCGCGCCGAGCGGCCACAGCGAGCTGCCACTCTGGCCGGGTCACTCAGCGACGGCTGGCCGGCACGCGCCGGCACTGCGACCGTCGTGATGGATCCGCTACTCCACAGGGAAAATGGCGCCAAAGGACAGGGCAGGGGGCGGCCGCCATAGACGCGCCACTAGCCAACACCACGCTCGCATATCCACCATCTTTTCCCGCCGCTCTATGCCAGCACTCCAGTATGATCTACGACCGGTAGAACAGTGGCGGTATGTTCCACATGTTGGTAGCCGAAGCATAGCGGCATATGCGGCGCAAGATGCAATGGGCTGTAGAGGTAGGCGGGTATGGGATAAGCTTCTTTATCTAAAGAAGGAGAATTTCTATGCCTTTCGGTAAGACAGGGTGCTGAAGAAGATTAAGTGTTTCCACCTTACAATTGCTGACTACTGTATGCTGCGAAATAAACCGGGGTAGAGAAGCTAATTGATGTTTTACGGGCAAAGCTACGGGTTCCTTTGCCTGCCAATTATGCGTAAGCTTCTGCAAATCACTCCTCAAGTAAAACATAACATATCGAATTTCTTCTCCCTTCTTCAGTGCTAGGACGCATCACTAAAGATATGTGGTCAGTAGAGGCACACCTATTGCTACAATTTGTATTACCTGATAAAGTTCGATATATGCAGGCCATGGATTTGTAATCACCACGCCACTCGATGGCCTTACGTTCAGATTATCCTAACCTAGCGTCCGTAAGCTTTCGTGGTATCAACTAGTGTGAATGTGTTGAATAATGCCATTCATCTCACGGATCCTATACAGACCACGACAGTGCTTGTAGTGCAACGCTGCCAGCGTTCTCCCGAAATTCCAGTCTGAACAAGCGTGAACATGACGAGCATCAAGTTCGAGTAATGCTTTTAGTTCTCAGCTCACATCTTGGGCATTGTAATGGTTTGTCATGCAGTTAAGGTGTCATGGCGTTTGGACACATATGAACCGACACTCGGTACGTTTTCCGGCCATACAATGTCAGCCAATCCCTGTATAACGACGTTCATATAATGCTCTTGTACGTGCGTTTCTGGGCCTAATCAATGTCAGCCACGGAAAAGCAGCTAAATCTGTCCGTTTCACTCTGATTGCAAACTTATCTATATAAAAAAATCGCGTATATAAATTCCTATCCACCTTTGAGAACGTAACTGCTTTGATGTAAAACCACTTGCATGTCATGGTATCGGTCTCCGATTCAACAGGTATTATCAATAGGTGGCTCGAAGATAACAAGATAAGATCAATCAAAAATACAAATTAAGATCAGACATCAGATGACGCTAAACAAGGTAAAAGTGATCTTCGCAGGAACATTTTGAGCACAACGCATTATTTTTTCACTTAAAACTTTCTGTTTTCTAAAACCTTCGGTAAAATCTCTGGATGGCGACCAACAGCTGGGTTAAATGCTTCCATTTCAGGTTGGCTATGTCATTCGGATTTCAATACGTCAAACAAATTTATGGGTGACAAGCTGGCCTTGCAGCATCAATGGATGAACTGCGCATGAAAGGAAGTTCTTTCACTTTGTTCACACATGTCCCCTAAGCAATGCTGAATGGTAATCCAGGCTATCATCATGTCTAACATCAGATTTCATGATTGGCGTAAGGCGATTAACAGTTTATACACAAAGTACAGAGCGTGCTGTCATGTTTCTGAGGAACGCAATGCACAAGAAACTACAAATGTAGCAGTTTCACAGATTCAGACTGGAACTGAGATACTGCACAATTATTTGGCGGCGTCTATCGTATGACCGTGGCGATTTGCTAAAACATATCGCTGCTTAAATGTCTTGAAGATCGAGGAAAGCGGCCAGACAGCGCCTGAGGATCGATATCATACGGTTGTAAAACTGCGTGGTTTTGAAGCAATTTGCCTTGTTTCTTGCTGGAACATGTCTTCTCTAACCCATTCACATCATAATATGACTATGAAAAGGGTCGGTACAGGTTGGTTGGTTAGGATATGGTCATCGGGCCTCATGGCCTTTATAATTCCCTACAAACGTAGCATAGGTAAACGTCGTGAAAGCAACGGTAAACGTAGTGAAATTTCGTTCCTATCTCCTTTCCCTTTGGATAGATCTTGCAGAGTTAAGAGGCCGTTGACCGCAAAATGGCATTTTAACATAAGGCTCTATGGCCTAGTCGTAAAATGTGCGCAGTTGCTGCCTTACAACTTTGGACCCCCTCAGAAAAAATTGCCAAAACTTGTATTCAGGTAGGACCAAAAATTCTTAGTATTTAATGTACTCGAGTGCTATGCAAACACCAAGCGCGGATTTTGCGGTTTCGTAGATTTCAAGCTTTCAGGCTTCTACATACCAATCGATTGGCCGGTGCCCAACACCGTCTAACTCACATCTCTCATGGCGTGGAATTATCCTCGGTGCACGGCGCCCGACCTCATTTCGTACGCGGGCGTCACATCTTAGAGACGGGCAAATGATATCATGCATATGCCGGAAGCGGAAATCGCAAGGTAAAACGAGCACGCACGTTCTTTTCGTTCGTTTGATCTTGTTGAGATCAGCACCATCGCAGTTGGCATGGTGCGCTAAGCCCCTTCATGCGACGAAAATCTCTGTCCTAACAAGAAAAGCAACTGCTCCTTGAGGAACATGGCACCCGTCCTACGACTCGATAATCAAGTGGCCGCCTACCACCGACATACCAACGACGTGGCCGATAGATCGCAGGTGCAGGCTCTCTTTCCGGGGGAGGGGGGAACAGTGCAGAAATGTAACGACAGCTGTCGCCAATATGAGGTTTATAACCCGCGCCCGACTGACGGTCGGCGCCATGCACGTCATACTGATCGGTGTCTCTGACAACCCTACACCCTCCAGCTCATGAATATTTGTTCGCACAATAAAGATAAGCATAACGTTGGAAAGCTAGCATCACGTAGAGCTCGACACATGAGTAATTTCTGAATTCTGTGAGAATATGCAACCTAGTTGAGGCCTATATATATATCTTTTGATAGCAGACTGCGTGGATCCGATAAACGCCACGGATCAAATGATCGTGAAACGAAAACTGCCCAAATGTACCAACCGACAGATAATAGTCTGCATATACCGGTACCCGACAATTTTCTGTCGATTGTTCAACATTTACGGGGAACTTTGAGGTAAAGTTTTCGAGATCTGTGTGACGCCGCGTGGCTCTGAGCGCGGGTTACATTTAGTTTCCGTTGTTTCATATTAGTGCGATCCGCCTCACGACGTGGTATTTCTTTATGGTAGTGCTTCTTGCTATGGCGTGCTATGTTAAATTCTGCACAAAATTAAGTGTTAATCAGTCGGCACAGCTGTTGGTACTTTATTTCCTTGAGGCTGTTTTTTGCCAAAAATATGCAAGATTCCAAAAAAAACATTTTATTTACCCCTATCATTAGCAGCTTTGGGAGCCAGTTCTACCATTCCGTTCGTATTTAATACGGTAAAAAGCTTGTAATCATGTCGTCTAACAAATTTTCCAAGAGCCGTTTTATTGGATGAGTTTCTTGTACCTCTTTATTTCCACGGGATCCGACTCTCGCCGCTTGGTTTAAGATAAAAGCAACAACATCATCCTTCTGAAACAGATATTTTAACATGGATGTTATCAGCGAATCGATTGAAAATGTCCGGGGAATGCGCTCCTGAATTTCAAATTGCAAGCCTATACAACAAATGAAGACATATCTCAGCAAAGTCCAGTTCCTCAATAAAGGTGGAATTCGCTCCGCCTCAGTCGAGCGTGATCGTAGCCGATCGACAGTCGCGCGTCGGTTAATTTTACGCAGACTTCATCGCCGGTTCCAGCAGCGCTGTGGCGCAGAAATCGCTTTATCTTTAGCGCAACGTTCCGTTATCCGTTCCGGCGTAACGTTATCTGCAGACATTTATCATCCGTCGATACAATTATTCAGTCCATCAGTCATGAAAATCTCCTCCCAACCTCATCATTGTTAAATTCCATGTATAGTTCATAACTACATATAAATGCAATTATACATCATTTCTGAAGATTTTATATCCTATTTGTCATATCTAATTAAAAATATGATAAAAACAAGTAAGAATCAATAAACCACAGGAGCTTCAAGCTATATTCGTCACCTGCTTGCATCAGCATGCTTTTTTATCGTGTGACAAAGTGTTCGCGCATTACAGGAATACGTCAACAACAGTCCCCCCCCCCCCGCCGGCTGTACATGGTGCCAGCTGCCAGTTGGGTGCGAGTTAAAATAACCGGGGATTTTATGAAATTTTTCGATATCCTGAGGATGACGAATCACACCTTTCGTATGCAAATTGCGCGATTTTCTTCCTCTCTTCATGTGGTATATGTCCATTTCCTCCGTGATATGCTCTCAACTCCGCATGGAAATCTGCATTTTGGCCTTGAGCCAGCCGCCTTGCAGCTGATGACTCACGTGCAGGCAGCAGCGCCACCAGCCTTTATGTCCAGCCTTTATTTATATATGACATAAAGTATATTATATACTTTATGTCCAAAGCATGTCCGGCCTTCGGGGTGGCGGCCGGCCAGTCGGCGGACGGCGCCGGTCCGCCATGGAGCAGGACGAGAACGAGGTGACGAAGACGACGAAGCGGCTACTGCGCAAGTGCGGCGAGCACGCCGATTTGGTCATCAACTCCGTGTTCTCGGCGATGGAGGTCTTCCACCCGATCGACTCTTTTGTGAACTGCATTTCAGGCGACCAGCGCGCGACTTTGGGTTTCCTGCGGACGGCGCCGCTGTTTCACGCACTTCAGGTCGGCCTTGAAGAGTGCCGCTGCTCGCCGCTCGGCCGACTCCGAATACGAAACAGCTCGGCCTCCGGCAGCGCGATGGAAGGCATATGTGAATACAGTGGCAGTGTTGACGGGACCGGTGGCTCTAGCTCTGACTTGGACGAGATGCTCGAGCTCGGGCCCGTGCTGTGTACGTTGACGCATGCGCGGACTGGGCCGGTCGCTTCAGAGGCGGCGTCTGAGGCGGTGGACAAGGCAGCGGAGACGGTGGCGGTGCGACTGATGGTCGTCCCCACCGACAATCTAGGCTTCGTACGAGTTCTGCAGTCACGGCGGTCCGACTGCCGGCACCGGGAGCCCCTGCCATTCTCCGCCGCCTCCGTCCGCCAACTGATGCGGAACTTCCTAGAAATGAGTAGTGAAAGTTTTGAAGAGCAGACCACCGTTGGGCCATCAACAAAACTCATAACGTATGACAAAATGTGGGGTTTTAAGAGCGTTGACTTTGTGCCGTGCATACGAGCACGATTTTGGCCCGCTGACGAGTTCCTGACGCGTCAGCGCGGGTGCGACTGGCCACCGGCGGCAGCGCGCGAAGACATCCACCGGTTCGGCGTTCACCTGGTGCCGACCGGCTACCCCGGCAGCGCCACGGAGCAGTCCGAGTGGCGGCTGTCCTTCTCCCGAGCTGAGGTGGTCGCCTCCTGGCACCTGAACGAGGTGCAGCGAAATGCCATGGTAGCGCTCAAAGCATGTAAACACATGCTGGGAACGCACGGCAAAGCCATCAAGTCCTACTACATGAAGACGTCTCTCTTCTGGTTGTGCCAGGAGATGCCCAGTGAACGGTGGCGAAGCATAACGCAGGGTGCAAACTGCATTCTTGACCACTGGAGGCGGCCGTCGACGCCCGTCGGCTGCCCTGCTTCTTCTGGGCCGACATCAACCTGTTGCAGCTGCTGACACAGCAGGAGCTGGAGCTGATGCGGCGCACGATCGGTCGCATTCGGCGCGAGATGACGCGACTGCTGATGGGCTTGTGCTCAATTCTGAACCCGATGACCCTGAAGCCCCTGTTGGCCACCTCGGACGAGCCGCTCACTGAGCGCCAGGTGCGTGTCTGCGTGGCGCGAGGCTTAATGATGACGGGTAGTGTCTTACTGACAAGGTTTCTCTACAGATATGGTGCGTTCACAAACAGGATGATTCCTTTGCTTTTGCGCTGTTCAGCGGCGGCCGAGCTGGCGCAGTGTCATAGCCTGAGGACATCCATCACTCGCCTGCAAGTGATGCTGTGGCGGGCAATGCTCGTGGCGCCGGACGACGTGTTTGGCGCGGTGCGGCTGGAGCGGCGCGGTGAGCACACCTTCAGCTGGGACGCTGCGCCGTTGGTGGCGCTGCTCACCGCTGAGGACGTCAGGACCCTGCTCTGGCAGCCGGCGGCGGTGCGCGCCTGGTGGCGGCGGCAGCGGCCGGCCGCCCTGCAGGACGACCCGCTCAGTCTGCGCGGCTTCACCAAGCTGTTGCTCAACCCACCGCTTCTGGATCATGTCATGGGCGAGAGCGTGCCGAGTTATCGCAAAATTTCGAACGATGTAGCTGAGAGGTGCAAGGAATTATCTCGGCACCCGAAAGACCCGTTCCAAAAGACAGACACGTACGAGGAGGCCCGGCGGCATGTGCTGCAGTTTTGCAGCGTCGACCTGGCGCCGTACCTGCAGCGTCATGCGATCGCCGACGGGCCGACGGCGCGGCGCATGGCCGCCCGGTATCGCGAGGAGGTGCTCCGGCACTGGTCTGATCCCGACGTCAGGGCCGAGTTCCAGAGGATCCGCACCACTGTGCTCGACGTCTGGCAGCTGCGGCCTTTCGCCCGCCTCTGGAACTCCAGCACGCTGAGAAGATTCGACGACTGAGACGCCCGGTGCCTTCTCGTGGAGGCAAAACGGACATCGTTGTGTGATGATACCTCCGACGGAATTGCATCTCAAGGCTTGATTATTTTAGCGAGCTTAACACAAATTCTCATGTGGAACATGTACTGACCATCCCTTGTGTCTTCTCTACATATCTTTGGAACGAATTAAACTCGAATGACGTGTGCTGGCCTGTATTCTGCCCCTGTCTTTGCGTATCTTTTGAGGAACAATATTCTGAATGAGCTCGTAGCTTTTCCGCTGCAGCTCGACAGAGGTCGGAGGACGGTTGGAGGGCCATTCGAACGACGGCAGCCGACGTCGTGCCGAACCGTCGGTCTGACGCTGTGTTGCGAATGATGTTCCTCGTTGCTGGTCCATCACACAACTCTGTGCGGAGGTAGTGTGAGCGATAAAATCACGTGCCAACCTAAGTCAACCGAGACTGACTGGTGACAGACCTTGTCCTCAGGTAGCGAATTGTTCCAATGTCTCCTAAAAAGACCAATAGAATATCAGGATGAAAAGTTTCGCACATTTTTTTTTTTACCCTCGCCGGATGATAGGGCAAAAAACGTCGTTTTTCAATTCCAAAATTTCGAACATTTCAAAAAATGTTGCCCCATGCGTTTTTGTCTGGAATTGCTAAAGTTCGTCAAGAGCCTGAAATTGTCTGTTTCCTCAAGTGTTTTTGTTTTCGGTTTTGTGCATTTGACTAGCACATTGGCAAGAAAAGCAAGACAAAAGATGTCACATAAAGATATGCCACACGAATGTGTGGCAATAATACCGTGGTCCTTTATTGGTCAGTTGACAGCAGACCGGCGACATCCAGTACCGATACGGATGAGAACCGTATCGTTGAGATTTGCGACAGCTTGCTGTGGATGCCTCCTAACACTCTCGATGTTTGTAGCAAAGTTCTTACAGATGAAGTTGCGCCATCCGTCTCCAGAGTGAGGGAACCCTACTGAAAGTCGTGTATGACTCCATCTCGCTATCCCAGGAAAATAACTCCATAGACTGAACACGCGATTTTTGAGACGCCTTTTTCGACGCTAAATGAAGTTATAAAGGAGATTTTTCCCAGAATGAGTGCAATGGGATCTTCGACGCAGAACTGATAGGACTTTCGTAGACGCAAACAAATTGCAGGTTTGAACATTTTTGATACATTAAAAGCAGAAAGCCCCCCTGCGATCGAAACGGCTACGTCCGTCATTCTATTGAGAAAAACTGTAGTAGACGCAACCGTGAGCGGTCTAAAATCAATGTTATGATAAAATAGTCGATTTTAGTCGACTTGACCCTCGTCATGCATTGCTATTTGGAAGCCTCCGAGAGTACATAGCTGCGGATGATTTAGAGTTGGGTTGCGAAAAGAGTGGCCTGGCAGAGCCACGAATGGGCCAGGGACGGGAGCAAATGCTGACAAGGGTCGCCTCCTCACCCCATGGTGCCCCTCGGTCCAAAGCGCCTTTCTACAAAATGTGTTCAAGGGGCCTGTCATACCCTACAAAGGGATCGCATTATTTGCAGGGCCATCCTATAGCACAGGGATGCGTCCTGTAGCTTCAAAGTGACCTCCTGTAGCATCAAGAGGGCCACTATAACATCAAAGAGCAAGGGCGGCGGAAGAGGGGGCAAGGGGCAGATACCCCCCGAACTGCCATTGGGCCCGGCTTTCGCACAATGAAATTCCTCGTGTCGATCACAGAGTTGGTCCAGCGACCAGGTCCTCACAATTTTGAGAGGGCCTCACGGGATTAATGAACTGGGGTGGCCTGTGCTAAACTGAACGCTAAACTAAACCGGGCTGTACCCCGGCAAGTGGATGTCGACTAAGGTCCGAGAGAGGGCCTTGAACTAATTACACTTAACAGGAAACCAGGCCCTGGGAAGCTACAGTTTTTAAGGGACCTGAAAAGAAGTGGCGCAGCCAGAGGACAAAGGGACCATGCCCCCTCCGAAGTCAAGCGGGTCCCTGGCGGCTGAGCGGGCCGTCCTGGGGCCAGAGGCCCCAGGGTTTCCCCAGTGCTTCTGATAGTGTGTGTCTCACTCCAAGCGCCTCACACTTTCCAGAATAAAAGCAAAATAATTTTTTTAACCCGTCCCCGACTGGGGGGGGGGGCAGTTGACTGTCCCCTGGGGTTTTTCTGGGATTGCGAGAGAACGAACAAACACAGAGTAAAGAAACTTTGTGTACCTTTTGCTTTATCAATTTCACATCTCGTGACAAAACTTTGACCTCAGGTCAGGTCCGGTGCCTGACTTAGGTCGGGTCAAACAGACCTATGTCCAAAAATGTTTAGCAGCCTGTAACTTTTTAGCAAAACAAGATATCAATAATACTTTCAGGGATTAGTGACCGTGATGGATGCAACAAATCTGCTATCTCAGATTTTTGGAAGTTTCCGGGTCATTGACCTAAGGTCAAGGCCATTTTTAAGACATGTTGCCGTTTTTTTTCGGAAACTGGCGGAATATTTCATAGCATTTTTAGTGTGGAGTCAAACAGTCATCTAGTTACCGTCATTGCGCAAAGTATCAATCACCTCCAGCCATTGACCTGAGGTCAGGTCACGAATAACTGTAGTGAGTCAAAATGTACCACCGTCAAAATCGACCATGAATTACTCAGAATGGGTAGACAATGGCAGAACTTGCTTGCACGGACGTAAGTAGTACCAGGAACCTCAAAAAGTTTGAAAAAATTCATATTTTGGAAAAAACAGGCTCTCACGAATAAAGCTCCGCCAATTGTACAGATTGTTAACTAATGAATTTTTCCAAAATTTAAGCATGAGAAACCATCACAGGAACCACATATATCAATAAAATTTACATAGATCGTCTTCTTTGTCGAAAATAAAGGAACGCTAAAATTAGTTCCCGTCACTTTGGTACCGCATACGGCAGCGGCGCACGCCTATAGCTAGCGAGAGAATTGCCGTGTCTTTAACTCAACGTTTCGGCGTATATATTGAACAAATCTGGGAAATTAGACGTGTATCGGCATCCGGGAACTTTTACTTGTGCGTTGGTGCCTTTACCTATGCGTTATTAGTCACAGCCCTTGAGATTCAGACCATTTCTCGATCTCATGCAGTAGGCTATGAGAAAACATATATAGGGCGTAAATTGGCTTACATATTATTTAAACTAAAAATGAGACCAGTTTCGAGCTCTACTCGTCACAAGCTTCCCAATGGTGTACTTATTTTTATCGTGCGACGAACCGTTCGTGAGTTAGAGGGGGGCGCCCAACTGCCCCCGCCCCCCAGTCGCCCATGTTCGTAACGGACCGACGGTCGTGCGAGGGTTAAGCATTTAAAAGAAGGCCGTTCACCGAGTATACAACAGGACTATGTGTGTTCTATAGACGTGAATGTCTCGGTAAGCATTCTGTGTGTAGTTGTGCCGGCGGCCGCTAGGCCGGTGCCGGCACACCTGCAGGGTCAGTCGGGACTTGGCACCGAGCCAGGTCGGTGCCAGCGCCAATTACGATCGTACTGTGACTGATAGTCGTGTGTCCCGTCGTGTCAAGCTTAGAAATACATGTGTTGTGTCGGATCCAGCATTTGTTTCAAAGGCAGGCCCACAGTTTGAATGAGCGGTTAGGGTTGCTTGGAGGGGGTTCACCGCTACTCTGGAGAGGTCCCATGCCGGCCCAAAATTGACCACTGTCGGCCTCTGGAGGGACCTCCTTTTGGTCTGGAACAATGCCCGTGATGACCGACAGATAATCCAGAGACCTACAACTTACAGTTTTTAGGAGCTTTCATGGACGTTTCTACGTCTTGTGCTTAACTCTATTCCCGGAGGGCTAGAAGGTATGACCGATTCCCGGCAGGGGGAAAGCGAATTCGGCCTTCTCTCGAGATCACGAGAACTACACATCTTTTTCATCGCAACGAACGGCAATCAATTTGCCATAACATAAACTGCGTTTCTATCAAAAGAGGTTTTGGAAATTTTAAAAGGGGTAAATGCATAGGGCAAAAAAGTCAAAATGGGGGATATTTTTGACTTGTTAAACTCTGTTGTTTATCGACCACGTTCTATAAAATTTGCGTAAACCGAGAGATTATAGATGGGACGTTGACTGTTAGTCCACGCATTTAAAATTTTGGCAGAATTTATAGGCGCTCACAGCGTTTCAAAAATATGAGGATTAGCTTTTCAAAAAATGAATTAAAAAGAATCTTAAAAACACCTTTTTAGCTTCTAATAGACATGTCATGCCGCACAAGTACAAATCGCATTACAATGTTTGTATCATGTTAGCATAGGCAGTACCAGGGACATGAAAAATGGGGAACTGCCATGATCACATGTTGTTCAGGCAACTCAGCACCTTTAACCTTAAATGACCTGCAGTGCCCTTTGATTTATTTCGAGTGATCTTGTGTGCATTTCATATTATTTGTAAACGTCAATCATTTCAATTCATTCTATTTCTAACATTACATTTCAGAGCTGTTGTGATGCAAGGCACGCGCACTGACATTCTTGGTCATTGCTCCATGACCTGACCTGATATGAAATTGAAACTTGGTACACAAGTAGAAGTCACTCTTCAACGTCATATATATTCTGCATGTTGCACTTGAAAGGAAAACACTAAAATCATTGTTATAAAACCAAATTTTGACTTTTGAATTTGACCTGGTCTTGTGAAATGACCTCAGAGGAACAAAATTGTGTTTGTATGTTGCGCAATTATTTACCTCTACTTCCATTTAGGACTTAACGATCTACCTCAAAAAACGCTCTTCTTGACCGTCATTTTCCTTTGATCCTGAACAGCGTCAAAATTGCACTGAGGTGCACCCAAAAACGTGTCCTGTCTCCGCCCCTGAGCAATATCGAATTTCAAAATTTTCTTACACTACGTAGAAAGAATAGCTAGTAAGAGCCTTCAAGTTTTTCGAAACTGCGTCAAAAACGCTGTAATTGTCAAGCAAAAAATGCGAAGGGGGCAAAATAGTAGCCTCCCCACCGGGAATAGGGTTAAATTCCCATGCTGGATCAGGCCAGGCCTCTGACCTAGGTTACGTTCGAGGGATTTTTGTCGAAAAACGCCTAGCTCCCGTAACATTTTCGGAAAGCCGGATATCAAAACTAAACGAAACTTGTGGGATTAGAAATTCTTAGAGGCCAAACACATTCTTATAACGGGCAATACACAAGAGACAACGTATTTAGCAATGTATCCACAATATCGTTCTTCTCACCATTGCGTGTCGATTGCAATAAAACGAATAAAATGGACGAAGTCGCAAGAGTGGTACCGCGGCACGTGGACGGATCGACAATCTCCCGACCGGCAGCTACACGCTGGGTAAAAGATGTAAAAGAAACACGATGACATGTGCGTATCGAGCTATCAAGGTCTTGCATGCCGTAACATATGTTCACGAAGTCGCTGCCGAAACCCATTGTCATGTGTCGCAGTCGGTAATTAGTTGTAGTCCTTCATAGCACTAAAACATAGCCTTCGGCGCCCCGCTTCCGTTCGAATACGTGGCAGAATGACGTCGCTAGATCACCTCATAACGTGGTCTTTCCTCGGACTGGCTACTCATCCTCAGGTATCTACTAGGGCTTCTAGCTGTCCAGTTACAGGGTTGGTATGAACGGAACACAGACGTATACATAGTACAGACGCATAGTACACATACATATACAAACACATACATACAAATACATGGTACACATACATACAGACGTATACATACATGACAGTACACAAGTTTCCTGGCAGTGAACCGCTTCAGATCCTTAAACACGTCCGACATGTGGTCGTGCTTGCGCCTTCCTCACACCACGCGAACACGGAAATTCAGAACTTGATGCACTCGAAGAAGCTGGGTTTCGCCACATGTTCCGTACACGGGCAAACAGCTGCACCAAGGGTTTCAGTGCCGTTCTCGGGATAACATGTTTGGCATGGCTTAACGGTATGAGAGAACCGTCACACTTTGTGTGAACTGATCTGCGCGATACTGGCAATTCGGGTGTCTGTCAGTAATGACTGTCAGGTTTATAATCGCCTTGCTGTCACGGACAACAGCACCACAGAAACTTAGCTGAACGTCGGGCATGCTGCGCAATATAGCTGGTGTGCCCAGCACTATCATTTGAGTCTTCTTCGCGTTTAGCCTTATTCCATAGGTGTTAAACCTATTAACACTGAATGTAGGCCATCCTCGATGGTCTTGGTATGCCAGAGTGTCTTGTTATGACACAGTACATGACGCTGGTGATGACCCACTAAAACGAGGTTCTGATGACACCCCTGGCACCTATGACACATGGCACTGGTGGTCCCCGTAAAAGGATGCGTTGGTGACGCCTCTGGTACGGGAAGCAGTGGATGTGGATATGACTAAAACAGGCAGAGATGAGATCCTGTTGCCAGCTGTAGGGAAGTGCGCGGACCTTCCTTTTCATGACTAATGTGCTATACTATGTGACATTCAGTTGGTCAGCTGAATCGTGAACTGTTCCGACGATTCATCAAACGACGACGGAAAGGCTGAGTAAAATTCGAATGCGTTTTTACGCATCATGGACTGTACCTTTCAAATCCCTGATGCCGCACAGTGACCGGGCCCGTGTTGCAATACATCTGCCTGCGCCGTGCGAGACAGAACCCCCTGCTGGCATTACACCAAATGTGACAAACAGCAGGCAGGCGGTGATCCTCGTATCAGACAGCCAGAATCTGGAACACCAACTGCATCAAAACCACGGACACGGACAGCAAGCGTCTTGCTGAAATCGACCTCGGTTGTAAAAATATAAATTTGTTACGTTGTCGATGTGCTAGAACAACTTGCAAATGTTGCATCTATGCCTACAAAAAGGCTGAGCAAACGGCAAGACAGGGTTTGCTTATCACGAAAGAATGCCTGTGATCTTACTTCAAGATAAAAGCGCAGTTGCACCAATCGGGTGCCGAATCATCATTTGTGAATGAAGGACGCTTGATGAACTGGCTGGTTTGAGTTCGCTCTTTTTTTTTGTTTATTTTTCTGGATTCCTAGGTTCTTAGTTTTGCTCTATGAAACCGGTCCAATGTCTCGGATCTCCAGGAGAGACTGGGCTGACGCAGCGCAGAGATCTGGCTGACGTTTGAGCGTAATGGACAAAGAAAAACATTCGGGGGAGCCTGAGGCGTAGGTCAAAACATTTCCGATAGTGGACAAGATCCGTGTCACGTTCACTCGACAGGATCGTCTCCTCCTTATCCTGGGGTCTCGCAGGGAGACAGGGAGCCTGAGCTGTGTGGGCTGCCGGTTACACTTTTTTCTCGGACAATACCTGTGCCGTGTCCGGACTGCCAGGGGATGTGTGACTCCTCCTTTTGCATGACAGCATTTCCCTCGTTTTCCTTTTCGTTAGAGAATGACAAGATGTTTTAATCCTCGACGGAAGAGAGGGGGTTACACTCCGCACGAGATTTTTTTCTGATACGGCGGCAACGACCCACGTTAACCGGGCCACTACTGAGGGGTTGCTCCTGACAGTCCCTCGTGAGGTTTTTCATAAAATTTGAGGGAACAAACAAACGCAACGTCACGAAATTTTCGTCATATTTTTCTTGGACGTTTCTACGTCTTGTGCTTAACTCTATTTCCGGATGGATAAAACGTATGGCCGATTCCTGGAAGGAGAATAGGTGTTTTCGGCCCCCATCAAAGATCACGAGAACTACACAACTTGTTTCATCGCAACAAAAGGCAAACGCTTTCCCATGACATAAACTACCTTTTTTCGAATGTAATTTTCAAAACTTTAAAAAGGGGTAAATATATAGGGGAAAAAGTGAAAATGGGGGAGTTTTTGATTTGCTAAACTTTGTTGTTTATGGACCGATTTTAGTAAAATTGGCATAAGTAGAGATATGATAGATAGACTTTCTGCCGTTGGCCCATACATTTCAGACTGAGAAAATTTATAGCGTTCACAACATTTCAAAAATACGAGGATTAGTTATTAAAAATCAATAAAGACGTTAAAAACACCTTTTTAGAATCTAATAATCGTATTATGCTGAACAAATACAAATCGTGTTACAATGTTTGCATAATGTTAGCGTAGGCGGTGCCAGAGACATGGAAAAGGCGAACTGTCGTGGTCACATGTTCTTCAGGTCAACTTAGCACCTTTGACCTTAACTGACGTTCAGTTACCTTTGATTCACTTTGAATGGTTTCGTGTGCCTGTCGTATTATTTGTAAACGCCAATGATTTGAATTCACCCTATTTCTATAATTCCATTTCACGGCTGTTGTGATGTATTTCTATAATTCCATTTCACGGCTGTTGTGATGTAAGGCATGCGCACAGACATTCTAAGTCGTAGCTCTGCGAGCTGACCTGATATCAATCTGAAACTTGGTACACAAGTAGACGGCTCCCTTCGACGTCATATATATTCCGAGTTTTGCACTTGGAAAGATAACACCAGAATTACAGCCATGGCACCAAATTGTGAATTTCTACCTCGACCTGATCTTGTGAAGTGACTTGAGGCGAACAGAATTATGTTTGTATGTTGTCCAACTACTCACCTATACATCTACAGAATGCTTTAAGTGCTATTTCAAAAACGCTATTCTTGACAGTCATTTTCCTTTCATTCTGAACATCGCCGAACATCGTCTAAAGTGCCTTCCAAAACGCCCCCTCGCTCCATCCCGAGCAAAACAGGATTACGAAACTTTGTTCCAGTACATAGAACGGTTAGCTACGAAAAGCCGCTGAGTTTCGCAAAGCGTCAAGAACGCTGTCATTGGCAAGCAAAAAAAACACGAAAAGAGGCCATTTCAGCTCCAGCCCCCGGCTGGGAATATGTTTAGATGCCGACATTGGATCAGGCGAGGTCTCTGACCCAGGTTACGTCTGAGGAGCTTTTGTCCAAAAACACGTAGTTCATGTAACATTTTTAGAAAAGGAGATACCAAAACAAAACAAAACAAAACTTCTGGGATTGGAAATTCTGTGAGGCGAAATGCAGTTTTTATAATCGACGATGCACAAGAGACAACGTATTTAGTAATGGATCCACAGGCATCGCTGACTTTTCGCAGTTTCGCGTCGAGTGTAATAGAATAAATGTGAAGATGCCGAGCAAGAATGAGATGGAGGAAGTTGCCCGATAGTACCGCGGTATGTCGACGAATCGGCAGTGTTCCGACCGCCAGTCAAGCATTGGGAAAAAGATGTAACTAACGATGGCCAAAGCTGAGAACGAACGAAAATGTTGCATGAGTATATCGAGCTATCAAGGTCTACCATGCCATAACGCATGTTCACGAAGCCACTGCCGAAAGCCGGTGTCATCTGTTGCAGTCGGTGATTGTGTGCAGTCCTTCATAGCACAGAAACATAGTCTCCGGCGCCCCGCTTCCGTTCGAATACGTGGCAGCGTGACGCCGCTAGCGTACCTGGTAGCTTGGTCACGTCACTGACTGGCTATCCATCCTCAGGTATCTATTAGGGCTTCTGGCCGTTCAGTAACATGGGCGTCATGAACGGAACACAGACGGCGATAGTATACAAGTTCTCTTGCAGTCAACCACTCCACATCCTTAAACACGTCCGCCATATGATCGTGCTGGCGCCTTCCGCGCACCACGAGCGCACAGAAATTCAGAGCTTTTTGCACGCGATGAAGCTGGATTTCGACACATGTTCCGTACACGGGCAAATATCTGTACGATGGGTTTCAGTGCCATACTCGGGATAACATGTCTAGCATGGCTAAGCGCTATGAGAGCACCATTACACCTTTGTGTGAGCTGATCTACACGAGACAGGTAATTCAGGTGTTGATCAATAATGACTGCCAGGTTTCTGATCACCATGCGTTTACTGACAATAGCATCGCAGAAACTGAGCTGAACGTCGGGCATGTTACGCAGCATTGCTGATGTGCCCAACACCATCATCTGGGTCTTCTTCGCGTTTGGCCTTGTTCCGCAGGTACAAAATCATACAAACACTCAATGTAAGCCATCCTCCTTCGTCCTGGTATACCTGAGTGTCTTGCCTTGATTATCCAGGGTCTTACGATTATGTCTAAATTGTCGGATCTTTTTCGGAAATTTCGGGCTCATTGACTTAAGGGTAAGTCGATTTTCAGAAACGCGGCCATTTTGAAAATCTAAACCATTTTTTAATGTTTTGGGACCGAGGTAATGGCTAGTGTTTTTATTTTCGGAAAAATTCGAACCAATTTCGGACCACGTTCCGAAGAGACCATGTAACTGTCCAAGGATGTGCGAGATCCAATTCTGTCTTATTTCAATTTTTTGTCCAGGAAAATTCCGATTAAAAAACAGCGCCTACTTCCAGTTTGCAGAAGCCACGACTGTATGCACTGCTCGTTTTTTATATCAAGTTGGCCTATAATCATGACTGAAGAAAGCAGATGGCATGAAAGCAACATTTTTCCCATTTTTTGCGTCTGTAGCGTTGATCATAAGGCAGAATGCATGGGTACGTAAAAGATATCGCGTAAACTAATACCCCCATCCCCACCCCTCCCCGCTTTCTTCTCTTTTTCGTCTCACACCTACGTTTTTGCCTTCAGCTTACAAGTAGTTTACTATAGAGCAGCTTACAGGTAGCCCATGAGGTGCGGTCGCGTCTAAAGCCAAATGAATAATTATTTCTTTTTAGATGTGTGGCGCATGCTATGTACCCTTCTCAAGATTAAATTTGTGTGAAGTATTATTCTTAGGAAAATGATCACTGCAATCAATTTTTGGCAATCTGGCAGCTTTTTAGGTTAACGGGCAGCCATATGGCAGTGAATGTGGCGCAGCTTCCTGGACCGTCAAGCAACAAAATAGGTCTTAACCCTATTCCCGGAGGGCTAGACGGTATGGCCGATTCCCGGCAGGGGGGGGCGGATTCGGCGCCCCCCCTGAGATCTCGAGAACTACTCGTTCGATTTCGTCGCAACAAACGGCAATCGATTTGCCGCCACGTGAACTACATTTTTATAAAACGAAATTTTCAAAATTTCGAAATTTGTGGATACAGGAAGGCAAAAATATCAAAATGAGGGGGTCCTTTTGGACCTCTTATAACTCCTTCGTTTATAGACCGATTTCAATGAAACTGGCATAAATCGAGAGATTGTGAATAGGGCTTTTGCCATGGGTCCACAAATCTGAAATTTTGAGAAAATTCATGGGCGTTCACAGGGTTTCAAAAATAGGAGGATTAATTTTCCAACAACTGAATCAACAAAAAAGGCAAAAACACTTTTTTGGCTTCTTCTAGTCATGCTATGCTAAAGAAGTACAAATCGTAATGCAATGTTGGTATAATGTTAGCATAGGCGGTGCCAGGGACATGAAAAAGGGGAACTGTCATGGTCACACGTTCTTCAGATCAACTTGTGACCTTTCACCTTAAATGACCTCCAGTGACCTTGGGGTCACTTGGAATGATCTCGTGTGCATTTGATATTATCTGTAAACGTTTCCAATCATCTGAATTCACTCTATTCCAAAAATTTCATTTTATGGCTATTGGGATATAAAGTCCGCGCACTGACATTCGAGGTCATAGCTCCGTGACCCGACCTGATATCAAACTGAAACTTGGTACACAAGTAGAGGGTACCTTTCTACGTCATATATATTTCGGGTTTGGCATTTGAAAAAACGTCGCCGGAATTATTGCAATAAAATTAATTTGACTTTTGACCTTGACCTGACCTTGTAAAGTGACCTCAGATAAACAAAAATCTGTGTGCACATTTCCTAACTATCTAGCTATACATCCATATAAAGTTTTAAGTTCTATCTTAAAAACTCTGTATTTGGCAGACATTTTCCTTTTACCCTCAACATGGCCAAAAATGACCTGAGGTTCCTCCCAAAAACGTTGCCTGGCTCCGCTCCTGAGCAAAGTACAATTGTGAAATTTTGTCACAGCCCGTAGAAAGGATAGCTAGGAAAAGCCACCAAGTTTCGTGAAGCTGCGTCAAAAAGCTGGAATTGGCAAGCAAAAAACCCGAGGGGGGGCGGATTCCGCCCCCCCCTGCCGGGATTAGGGTTAAGAGGGAAGTATGTGAGGTGTAATATGGAAAATGACACGTATGGCTGGAAATCCAATCATTTTATATAAATAAATAAGGTAGGCCCAGTGGTTAGAGGGAAGCAGGATACACGTTACAGCATGTCAACATATCTGCTGAGATGCGTTATGTTACAAGCCCATGGGACAAAAGGGTGCTTGAGCCATGCTGTATAAGACCTGTTTCTGATTCGCATTGTTATGAAATAGTTGTGGGCATTCTATAGGGGTAATCATAACATACCTGTATTTCTGTAGAGCATCGGGAACCCCAGTCATATCAAGATTCAATATTGGGCCTGTGGACAGTGCATGAGAAAATAGACCAAAAAGATGGTTTAGCACTTTCAGCAGTTCCATAAAACTGCATTTATGGGTCGTCTGTGATTAATAAAATAATGAAGAACCTTCAGTCTAGTCTGTGTGTGCTGGCAAATCGTGGCATGATATATTATGTTTTGCTTGGATAGAATCATAGCATTAAAATTGTAACCACTGTGATGCATGCCACTTTCCACCAACACGTCCACAATTGGTGGTTGGACCAGCAGTATTCTCGTTTTACTTTAGTGTGTGCAATAAGATGATCATTCAATGCATGGAAATGAATTGGGTATGCAAGGTGCAGAAGCTTAGCCAACGGTGGTGTTGAGGAATTATCAAATTTTGTGCCATGCCTAGAGTTGAATTTATAAGTGGAAGATTGACCAACATTGGTTCCGTCACATTTTTTAACAGTTCGCTTGGCATGTACTGTCCAATTTTATGCGAGAAATAAGTGAGATATCCAACCGATTTCGGATTCGGATATCGCAAAATCTTGGGAAAGTCGGAATTTGGATTCTCATAATGAACATTAGTGATGGCTAATTCTTATGACGGTCATGAGACAAAGTATCACTGTCTGCCGTAGGACGGCTTCAGATCAGGCCACTAATAACTTTGATGAGCACAAATTCTTAGAAGTGAAACCCGGCAATGAAAAACTTGCAACAGATACGACTTTAACGCTGACGAAGATGTCATCAAGCGAGAACGTCCCAGTACATCTCTGTGTGATTGGGTGATCACTTTTCCCAAGAGCATCATTGCCATGAACTACAAACGACATTTCCTGTATGTTTTTTGAGCTCATTGAATTACATGTGTTATAGGCAGAACGACTTCTTTTATGCAAATTCCCACTTCAGAGATTTTCTTAACGATGATTCAAGCTTCGTTGATGAGAATATGAGAGTTTACGAGAGGAGCGAATTCCAGCTTCCTTGGACGAGGATTCGGACTTCGTTGAGATATTCCTCCATTTGCTGCATATGCTTGCAATTGCTTGCAATAGTCAGGTATCGGTATACGCAGACTTTTCTCTGTCCGTTGATCCTTTTACCTAGATTTGATCAATCCGGGCAAATGGATGCAAGGCGTTTCCCGGATCGATGTAGTCTGTCATGAAAAGACGTATATAAGTCGCAACTGGGTTACATACTCTCCCAGAATTAAGAAATTACTCATGTGTCGAACTTGCTGACTGGCTCTGGTGACTCGCGCCGCACACATGACGCTGGTGGTCCCTCTAAAAGGATGCTTTGGTGACACCACCGGTACGGGTTGCGACGGCTGCGGATATGACTGAAGCGGGCAGAGATAGCGGGGGCCGGCAGCCGTCCCCAGCGAAGGGGGTATGGCATCTGTCGTTCGGGTGCGTGGACAAGCGGCCAATCCCAGTCCCACACACCCCAACAAGCCTGTGGCATTCTGAGCCTGTTCACTGTCTGTTAACTCAGGCCGGGCACATGGCACTGGTTATGACCCCCCTAAAATGAGGTTCTGGTGACGCACATGTCACCTTTCACTTGTCTCTGATGATGACTCCCCTGAAAAGAAGTCCTGGTGACGTCCCTGGTAGCCGACATATGTCGCTGGTGATGATTCCCCTGAACGAGTGCTTTTGTGACGCCCCTGGTACGGGTTGCAGTGGCTGCGGATATGACCGAAGCAGGCAGAGATAGCGAGGTTCTGTTGCCGGCTCTGGGGCGGTGTGCGGGGCTTACGTTGCATGACTAATACGGCATAACACGTCTTATTAAATGCGTCCGTTTGGCTCGGAGCTGCTTCGATGATTTATCGCACCACGACGGAGAGGCTGACTGAGGTTAAGATGTCCTTTGACGTATCATGCACTGTGTCTTTTAAAGCCCTGGTGCCGCACAGTGACCTGGCCCGTGTTGCAATACATCTGCCTGCGCCTGTCGAGACAGAACCCCTTGCTAACGTTACACCAAATGTGGAGAACAGCAGGCAAGCGGTCATCCTCGTATCAGACAACCAGAAGCTAGAACGATCTCCGCACCAAAATCACGGACACGACAGCAATTACCTTGCTGCAGTCGACCTTGGCTGCATGAATACAGATCTAATATGTTGTTAACTTGCTCGGACAGCTGGCAATCGTTACATGCATGACTATCGAAAGTCTGAGAAAACGTAAAGACAAGGTCTTCGAAATAATGACTATGGCCTTTCCTAAAGAGAAAAACGCAGGTGTACCCATCGGCTGCAGAGTCATCATTTGGAAATCAAGAGCGCTTTATGAATTGGCTCCTGTGCGTTGGCTACTTTTGCATCGCTTGTTTTCCTGGCTTCCCAGGCTCCTAATTTGGCTCCATGAAACTGGTCCCATGTCTCGGAACGGCTGGAGAGACTGGGCTGACGCAGCGCGGAGATCTTGCTGACGGCGGTGCCTAATGGACAAAGAACATCACCCGGGGAAGCCTGAGGCGGAGGTCAGAACATTTTCGACCATGGACGAGACCTGTGTCACTTTCACTGGTCAGGATCGTCTCCACCTTATCCTCGGGTCTTGCACGGAGGTAGGCAGCCTGAGCTGTTGGGGCTGCCGGTTACACTGTTTTCGAACAATACCTGTGCCGTGTCCAGACTGACAGGGGATTTGTGACCACTCCTCTTGCATGACAGCAATTGCCTCGTGTTCCTTTGCCTTAGAGAAAGACAGGATATTTTATTCCTCGGTGTATGAGAGGGATGACACTCCCCCCCAAGTTTTTTTTTCTGGACTGTCGGCAACGACCCGTGTTAACCGGGCCACTACTTAGGAGTTGTTGCTGACAGTCCTTCGCTAGGGTTTTTATGAACTGGAAGGGAACAGACAAAACGCAGCGCCACAAAATTTCGTTCGTATCTTTCTTGGACGCCTCTACGTCTTGTGGTTAACTGCATTCCCAGAGGGCTAGAAGGTATGACCGATTCCCGGCAGGGGGAGGCAGATTCGGCCCTCTCCTGAGATCACGAGAACTAAGCATCTTTTTTCATCGCACCGAACGGCAATCAACTTGCCATGACATAAACTATATTTTTGCAAAAAGAAGTCTTCAGAACTTTAACCCGTGCGCAACTAGGGACGGGGCAGTTGACTGCCCCCCCCCCCTGAGGTTTTTCTGGGATTAGGAGAGAACGAACCACCACCGAGTCACAGAACTTTGTGTACCTTTTGCTTCATCAATTTTACATATCGTTGGAAAATTTTGACAACAGGTCCGGTCAGGTGCCTGACCTAGGTCAGGTCAAACAGACCTATCTCCAAAAACGTTTAGCGCCCTGTAACGTATTCGGAAAGCAAGATATCTCAATAATACTTTCAGGGATTAGTGATCGTGATAGTTGCAAAAAACCTGCTATCTCAGATTTTGCGGAATTTTCCGGGGCATTGACCTAAGGTCAAGCCCATTTTTAAGACATGTCGTTTTTTCCGAAATTGATAGAATATTTCATAACATTTTTAGTGTGGAGTGAAGCAGACATCTAGTTACCGTCATTGGGCAAAGTATCAATGACTTCCAGCTATTGACCTGAGGTCAGGTCACGAATAACTGTAGTGGGCCAAAATGTACCACCGTCAAAATCGACGATGAACTACTCAGAATGGGTACAAAATGGCAGAACTAGCTTGCAAAAACGTAAGTAATACCAGGAACCTCAAAAAGTTTGAAAAATAGCATATTTTGGAAATAAACAGGCTCTCGCGAATAAAGCTCCGCCGATTGTATAGATTCGTAACTAATGAATTTTTCCAAAATTTAAGCATGAAAAACCATCACAAGAACCACGAAGATGAATAAAAATTACATAGATCGCCTTTTTTCGCGAAAATAAAGGAACGCTAAAATTAGTTCCCGTCAATTTCTTACTGCATACGGCAGCGGCGCACGCCTAGAGCCGACGCGAGAATTGCCGTGTCTTTAACTCAACGTTTCGGCGTATATATTGAACAAATCTGGGAGATTAGACGCGTATCGGCATCCGGGAACCTTTAGTTGTGCGCTGGTGCCTTTACCTATGCGTTATTAGTCACAGCCCTTGAGATTCAGGCCATTTCTCCGATCTCATGCAGTCGGCTATAAGAAAACATATGTAGGACGTAAATTGCTTACATATTACCTAAAACTAAAAATGTGGCCAGTTTCGAGCTCTACTCGTCACAAGCTTTCCAACGATGTGCTTATTTTTATCGTGCGACCAACCGTTCGTGAGTTAGAGGGGGCCGGCCATTTCACCCCCAGTCGCCCATGTTCGAAACCGACCGACAGTTGTGCGCGGGTTAAAAGGGGTAAATGCGTGGGGCAAAAAGCCAAAATAAGGACACTTTTCAACTTGTTAAATTCCTTTGTTTGTGGACCGATTTTGACGGAATTGAAATGACTCAAACCATTATAAATTCACTTTTATCGTTGTTCCATACAGTTGAGATGTTTGGGAAAATTTACAATCGTTCACAACGTTTTACAATAGGAGGATTAGTTTCCAAAAACTGAATTAAAAGGAAAATTGAAAAGACTTTTTTGGGCTTCCAGTATTTATGTTATGCTGAACAAGTACAAATGGTATTACAGTGTTTCTATTATGTTAGCGTACGCGGAGCCAAGGACATGAAAAACGGGAGCTATCATGGTCATGTGCTCTGCAGGTCAACGTAGGACCTTGAGCCTTAAATGACCTCAAGAAGCCCTTGATTTATTTCGAATGATCTCGTATGCATTTCATATTATTTGTAAATGCCAATCATTTGAATTCATTCCGTTTCTTAAATTCCATTTTACGGCTGATGTGATGTAGGGCACGATCACTGACATTCAAGTCATAGCTCTGTGACCTGAACTGATATCAGTCTGAAACTTGGTACAAAAGTAGATGGCTCTCTTCGACGTCATATATATACCGAGTTTTGCACTTGAAAAGGTAACACAAAAATTACTGCTATAAGACCAAATTTTGACTTTTGACCTTGACCTGATCTTGTGAAGCGACGTCAGACGAACAAAATTGTGACAGTATCTTGCCCAGCTATTTACCTATACATGTGTATAAAGCTTTAAGTTCCTGGCAGCCATTTTCTTTCATCCTGAACAGCGCCAAAAATGGCCTGAGGTGCCTTCAAAGAACGTTGCCTGGCGCTGGCCCTGAGCAAAACAGAATTGCGAAGTTTTGTTACAATACGTATAAGAAACAACTGGGAGAAACGTGAAGTTTCGTGAAGCTGCGTCAGAAACGCTGTAATTGGCAAGAAAATGCCCGAAGCAGCGCGGATTCAGCCCCCTGTCGCGAATAGGGTTATATTAGCGACGGAAATAGGGTTTAACCCTATTCCCGGCAGGGGGGGCTGAATCCGACCCTACTCGGGTTTTTTGCTTGCCAATTCCAGGCTTTTGAATGCAGCTTCATGAAACTCTGACGCTTTTCCTAGCTATTCTTTCTACGCGCTGTGACAAAATCTCACAATTCTACTTTGCTCAGGAACGGAGCCAGGCAACGTTTTTGGGAGGCACCTCAGGCCATTTTCGGCCATGTTGAGGGTAAAAGAAAAATGCCTGCCAAAAACATAGTTTTCAAAATAGAACTTAAAACTTTATATGGATGTATAGCTAAAGCGTTTGGCAATGTGCACACAAAATTTTGTTTATCTGAGATCACTTTACAAGGTCAGGTCAAGGTCCAAATTCAAAATTTGTTTTTTTGCAATAATTTCGGCGCCGTTTTTTCAAATGCCAAACCCGGCATATATGACGTACATGGGTTCCCTCTACTTGCGTACCAAGTTTCAGCTTGATATCAGGTCGGGTTACGGAGCTATGACTTAAAATGTCAGTGTGCTTACCCTATATCGCAATAGCAATAAAATGAAATTTTTGAAATAGAGTGAATTCAAATGATTAAAAACGTTCACAGATAATATCAAATGCACACGAGACCATTCCAGGTGACACCAAGGTCACTGGAGGTCACTTAAGGTCAAAGGTCACAAGTTGATCTGAAGAACGTGTGACCATGACAGTTCCCCCTTTTTCATGTCCCTGGCACCGCCTATGCTAACATTATACAAACATTGTAATGCGATTTGTACTTCTGTAGCATAGCATGACTAGCAGAGGCCAAAAAAGTGTTTTCACCTTTTTTGCTCCTTCAGTTGTTAGAAAACTAATCCTCCTATTTTTGAAACCCTGCGAACGCCCATGAATTTTTACATAATTTCAGATTTGTGTACCGATGGTAAAAGCCCTATCCATAATCTCTCGATTCATGCCAGTTTCATTGAAATCGGTCGATAAACAACGGAGTTATAAGAAGTCCAAAAGTACCCCCCATTTTTACATTTTTGCCCGCCTGTGTCCACAAATCTCGAAATTTTGAAAATTTCTTTCTATACAAATGTAGTTCACGTCACGGCAAATCGATTGCCGTTTGTTGCGATGACATCGGACGAGTAGTTCTCGAGATCTCAGTGGGGGGGGGGCCGAATCGGCCCTCCCTGCCGGGAATCGACCATACCGTCTAGCCCTCCGGAAATAGGGTTAATTCCGATACTGAATCAGGTCAGGCATCTGACCTACGTTACGGCCGCCGAACTTCTGTCTAAAAAAACATACTCGGGCAACATTTTCGGAAATGTTACCCGAACTGAATGTTGCCCGAAGATTTTTGGAAAATTTATAGGCGTTGACAGCCTTTCAAAAATACGAGGATTAGTTTTCAAAAAAACTGGAATAAAAACAAAGTTAAAAACGCTTTTTTATCTCTCAATAGTCATGCTTTGCTGAACAAGTACAAATCGTATTACAATGTTTGTATAACCTTAGCGAAGCGGTGCCAGGGACATGAAAAAAGGGACACTCTCATGGTCACATGTTCTTCACATCAGCTTATGACCTTTCACCTGAAATGACGTTCAGTGACCTTTGATTTACTTCGAATGCTCTCTTGGGCATTTTATATCATGCGTAAACGCGAACCAATTGAATTCACTATATTCCTAAAATTTCATTTTACGGCTGGTGTGATGTAGCGCATGCGCACTAACATTCTGGGTCACAGCTCCGTGACCTGACCTGATGTCAATCTGGAACTTGGTACACAAGCAGAGGGCTCCCTTTCAAGCCATGTATATTCCGAGTTTTGCACTTCAAAAGATAACACCAAAATTATTGCTGTAAAACGAAACTTTGACTTTCGACTTTGACCTGATTTTGTGAAGTGACCTCAAGCGAATAAAACTGTGTTTGTATGTTGCCCAACTACCTACCTATACATCCATATGAAGAGCTTGAAGTCTCAAAAAACGCCATTCTTGACAGTCATTTTCCTTTCTTCCTGGACAGCGCTAAAAATGGCCTCAGGTGTCTTCCGAAAACGTTGCCTGGCTCCGCCCCTGGCCAAAACAGAATTACGAAATTTTGTTCCATAACGCAGAAAGGATAACTACGAAAAGCCGACAAGTTTCGTAAAGTTGAGTCAAAAAACGCTGTAATTGGCATGCAAAAAAACCGAAGGGGGCAGATTCGGCCCCCTCTGACGGGGATCGCATTAGATTCCGACAATGGATCAGTTCAGGTCTCTCACAAAGGTTACATCCGAGTAACGTTTGTCCAGAAACGCTTAGCTCGTAACATTTTCGAAAACAAGATATCAGAACAAAACAAAACACAGCGATTAGAAATTCCGAGAGGTAAAAAACATTTGTTATAATAGACAATACGCAGGAGACAGCGTATGTAGCAATGGATCCACAACAGCGCTGGCTTTGCGCCATTTCGCGTCGATTGTAATAAAACGAACAAAATGGACGAAGTCGCACCAGTGATACCGCGGCATGTCGACGGAACCCCAGTCTCCCCTTTTTGCAATATCCAGCTATTTTGAAGATAAAAGGGATGGCGAATTGTCCTAAATATCGTGCACTGACACCATGATATCATCAAATACTGGCTTGCAGCACCGATACAAAAACCGAGTACATTCGCTTGAGGAGACCTCACAATGGCCTGATACGCCTGTCCGCCGCCAGCAACACGCCACGTCTTATTTACTGAACAGTCTCAAGTGGATCCTCGGCCAGCTCCCCCGTCGCGCCGCCGGGCCGGACTTTCCTGCACCGATATCGCTACCGAAGTACGCAGTCTGAGGCAGGCACGTAGCCAGGATTGCCCTCGGGTGGGGGGGGGGGGAAATGTCAAATTTTGTCATCTGCCACTGGCATATGGCGGCATTTATACGAGAAAGCAGTAATTCTATGTAGCTGACCTTATGCTAAACCCACAGAAATACATATAATGTTTGCCTTTGGAACATATAAATGATCACTACTCCATGTTCGTTCGAAGTCGCAATACATCTTGTGTAGACCGCCTGGCTCTGGGGGGGCGAGGCATGGCTCCCATGGCCCTCCCCTCCCCCCTTGGCTACGTCCCTGGTCTGAGTCAATGTGCGCGGTGACACGGCGGCATTTTAGATGTCCCAGAAAACACGCCACTGGCCGGCGCTGCGCGTGTGCAGCACAGACCGCACAAGGGTGTTCCCTAAACACGATCTGCAGACATGGCTTTGGAAAACCTTGAACAAAAAGATTATCCCAAGCAATCCAGAAATGATGTACCGAGGATAGTGGAAATTTGACAGCGCTCTGCCGTTTGGTAGCAGATTTATGCGGCAGACAAAAATGTGAGGCGAGTGAATGGCATGATGAACTGAAACTTATCATCCCAGCTTTGCTACATGTGATGCTAGTCTAAAGATCTTGCACAAAAAGGAGGAAAATAACATCTGGCAGATTTATACAGCAACAGGCCAGTGATGGCAGCTGTCTTTATTTGCTTTGTTTTTATTCAGCGAGTCGCCATTGTATCGCTTATCTGCAATCTTTGCACATTAGAAAAGAACTGAGATGTCTATGGTAGTTTTTAACAGAGCTGCTTGCTGTAATGCAAAATTTAAAACAAGACTGCTAGAAAAACCTTGCACATGGCCCAGGTTCTTTTGCTATCCTACGCTTTAGCCGGGAATATAAACATGATGTATATATTTTGCCGTCATATATATATGTTTGCGGGCCCATAGTTAAAGCCCTATCTATAATATCTCGAGTCATGCCAGTTTCAACGAAATCGGTCCGTAAACAACGAAGTTATAACAAGTCCAAAAGTACCCCTCATTTTGACATTTTTGACCCCCTGTATCCACAAATTTCAAAATTTTGAAAATTTCTTTTGATAAAAATGTAGTTCACGTCACGGCAAATCGAAAGCCGTTTGTTGCGATGAAATCGCACAAGTAGTTCTCGAGATCTCAGGGGGGCCGGATCCGCCCCCCCCTGCCGGGAATCGACCATACCGTTTAGCCCTCCCGGAATAGGGTTAAGGTTCTTGCTGTCTGATAGGAGGATCACCGTTTGCGTGCTTTTGTTTGTTTTTTACATTTGTTTCTCACGTTTGGTATAATGCCAGCAGGTTGTTCTGTTTCGCACGGCGCAGGCAGATGTATTGCAACACGGGCCAGGTCACTGTTCTGCATCAGTGCTTTGAAAGACATAGTGCATAATTCGTCCAAGGACATCTTAACCTCAGTCAGCCTTTCCGTCGTCGTCCGATAAATCATCGGAACTGCTCCGAGCTCAGCTGAGGTGTTTCATATCGCGTGTTATGGCGTATTAGTCATGAAAAGTAAGGCCCGCACACCGCCCCACGGTCGGCAGCAGGATCTCGCTATCTCTGCCTGCTTGAATCATATCCTCAGCAGCCGCGACCCGTACAGGGCGTGTCGCCAAAGCATTGTTTTAGGAGGACCACCAGCGTCATGTGTCCGGCGCGAGTCACCAGAGCCAGTGAGCAAGTTCAGAATGCTGCAGGCCTGCTGGGGCCTGTGGGAAGGGGGTTCATAGCTCGGCGACGCCCCTGACTGGCAGACGTCACACATCCGGCGCTGTCGCCGGTTGGCCGGCTCCCTCCCACAGGACAGCAATATATCTAGTCTGACGCCAACGTCTCTGACGCTTCTGGGTAAGAAGAAGCATATGGTACACAAGCTCCTCTTGGGATGTTGTCAAGATCGAGTCAAGGGATGTGCCAAAAAAACTGAATGCTTTATTTTCATCACTGAAGTTCGGTTGACGATTATTGACCTGACCCTGACCACGTATGCTCTCGGATGGTAAGATTATCACACACGCTAACTCAACGTAGTCTTCTGCAGGCACATATAACTTAACGAACTCAAAAGCATGCAGTAAATGTTGTCTGTAGTTAACGGCAGTAATGCTCTTGAGAAAAGTGACCATACAATGACACATACGGAGATGTATAGGGACGTTTTGGCTTGATGGCGCCTTTGTCAGCGTCCAAGTCCTATTCGTCTTACGTCCTTCGTCGCCGAGTTTGACAGTTGAGAATTTTCGCCCATCCCAGTTATTAGTGGCCTGATAGCAGGCCCACCCATAGAATGCTGTGATTTTCTGCCAAATGACCATTATAGGAATCCTCCATTACCTAGACCCAAAACATATACCAGATTTTTAAGATTTTAAAAATGGTCGCATTTGACAAAATGGGCTTGTCAATCACCACGAAATTTTCAAAAAATTCAGACAATCAAGACACTTTGGTATGACATGAGGTAATGAAGACAAGACACACAGATATACTAAGACCATGGAAGATGCCTTACATCCACTGTTCCGATGATTTTGTACCTATGGGAGAAAGCTAAACGGAAGACCGATGATAGTGTTGGGCACACCAGCTGTGATGCGAAACGTGCCGGACGTTCAGCTCAGTTTTCGCGGTTCTGTTGTTCTGTCGTTCTGTTGTCTGTTGCTCTGTTGTTCTGTGTTCGTGACAGCAAGGTGGTTAGGAACCTGGTAGTGATTATTGACCGGCACCTGAATTGCCAGTCTCCCGTAGATCACTTCACACAAATGTGTAACACTCTTCTCTGATAGTTCTTAGCCATGCAAGTTATGTTTTCCCGAGGACGGCACTGAAACCTATCGTGCAGCTGTTTGCCCGTGTACGGAACATGTGGCGAAACCCAGTTTCACCGTTTACAAAAAGCTCTGAATTTCTGTGCGCGCGTGGTGTGCGGAAGGCGCGGGCATGGCCATGTGTCGCACGTCTTTAAGGATCTGAAGTGATTTACTGCCAGAGATCTTGTATACTAGTAACTGGTGTACTAGACTTTGTACTCTGTAACTGTAGGGCCGGAATCCTTAATAAATACCTCAGGCTGGGTACCCAATCTGGGGCATGACTACGCCATCAGGCGAGCCAGCGACATCACGCTGTCACGAATTCGAACGAAAGCCGCCGGAGGCTATGTCTCGGTACCGCAAAGAATTGCAACCAATCACCGGTTCCGACACATGACAACGGATTTCGGTAGCGGCTTCTCGCTCAGTACACCGATGCAACATTTTCAGTCGTTCTCGGCGCCGGTCATCACGAGTTGCATCTTTTACCCAGTGCATGACTGCCGGTCGGGAGACCGTATCTTTAACAGCTTAAAACTGCAAATTCATTGAGTAACTTTTGTCACTACAGCCCAGCGAAGCTGAGAGGCCGGTCGCGCGGCAGACCCATCGGCGGCGGTGAACGGCCTCAAGCGCGCCTGGCCGTAGGGAGGCCACTGTGTTGCGTATGGAATAGGTTCAGCAGATCAGCCAGATACTGACTGAGGTTAAGATGTCCTTGGACGAATTATGCACTATGTCTTTCAAAGCACTGATGCAGAACAGTGACCTAGCCCGTGTTGCAATACATCTGCCTGCGCCGTGCGAAACAGAACAACCTGCTGGCATTATACCAAACGTGAGAAACAAATGTGAAAAACAAACAAAAGCACGCAAACGGTGATCCCCCTATCAGACAGCAAGAACCTTAACCCTATTCCGGGAGGGCGAGACGGTATGGTCGATTCCCGGCAGGGGGGGCGGATTCGGCGCCCCCTGAGATCTCGAGAACTACTTGTCCGATTTCATCGCAACAAACGGCTTTCGATTTGCCGTGACGTGAACCACATTTTTATAAAAGCAAATTTTTCAGAATTTTGAAATTTGTGAATACAGGGGGCAAAAATATCAAAATGGGGGTACTTTTCGACTCCTTATAACTTCGTTGTTTATGGACCGATTTCGTTGAAACTGGCATGAATCGAGAGATTATGGATAGGGCTTTTACTATGGGCCCGCAAATATGGAATTTTGAGAAAGTTCATAGGCGTTCACAGGGTTTCAAAAATAGGAGGATTAGTTTTCTAACAACTGAATGAACAAAAGAGGCAACACCCTTTTTTGGATCCTGTTAGTCATGTTATACTAAAAAAGTACAAATCGCATTACAATGTTTGTCTAATATTAGCATAGGCGATGCCAGGGACATGAAAAAGGGGAACTGTCATGGACACACGTTTCTCAGATCAACTTGTGACCTTTGACCTTAAATGACCTCCAGTGACCTTGGGGTTACTTGGAATGATCTCGTGTGCATTTAATATTATCTGTAAACGTTTTCAATCATTTGAATTCACTCTATTTCAAAAATTTCATTTTATGGCTATTGCGATATAGGATACGCGCACTGACATTTTGGGTCATAGCTCCGTGACCCGACCTGATATCAAGCTGAAACTTGATACACATGTAGAAGGCACCCTTCTGCGTCATATATATTCCGGGTTTGGCATTTGAAAAAACGGCGCCGAAATTATAGCGAAAAAACTAATTTTGACTTTTGACCTTGACCTGACCTTGTAAAATGACCTCAGATAAACAAAATTATATCTGCACATTGCCCAACTACTTAGCTATACATCCATATAAGGTTTTAAGTTCCTTCTTTATAACTCTGTTTTTGGCAGACATTTTCATTTTACCCTCAACATGGCCAAAAATGGCATGAGGTGCCTCCCAAAAACGTTGCCTGGCTCCGCCCCTGATCAAAATAGAATTTTGAAATTTTGTCACAGCACGTAGACAGGATAGCTGGGAAAGTCACCAAGTTTCGTAAAGCTGCGTTAAGAAGCCTGGAATTGGGAAGCAAAAAACCCGAGGGGGGGGGCGGATTCCGCCCCCCTGCCGGGAATAGGGTTAAAAGACCTCCGCACCAAAATAAAGGACAGTAGCAGCGAGCGTCTTGCTCAAATCGACCTCGGCTGCATGAAAATAGACTTGTTACGTTGTTAACACGCTATCAAAAATGGCAGTCGTTGTATGCATGGCTATCACAAGGAAGGGGAAAGGGAAAGTCAGCGTCTACTCATCACGAAATAATGGCTGTGATTTTTCTTAACCCTATTCCCGGCAGGGGGAGGCTGAATCCGCCCCCCCCCTCGGGTTTTTTGCTTGCCAATTCCAGGCTTTTTAACGCAACTTCACGAAACTTGGTGACTGTTCCTAGCTATTCTTTCCACGTGCTGTGACAAAATTTCACAGTTCTATTTTGCTCAGGGACGGAGCCTGGTAACGTTTTTGATAGGCACCTCTTGCCCTTTTTGGCCATGTTGAGGGTAAAAGCAAAATGTCTGCCAAAACAGAGTTTTAAAGATACAACTTAGAACTTTAAATCGATGTAAAGTTAAATAGTTGGGTAAAGTGCAGACGTAATTTTGTTTATCTGAGGTCATTTTGCAATGTCAGGTCAAGGTCAAAATTCAAAATTTGTTCTTTTGCAATAGTTTCGGCGCTGTTTTTTCAAATGCCAAACCCGAAACACATGTGATGTAGGAGGGTGCCTTCTACTTGTGTATCAAGTCTCAGCTTGATATCAGGTCGGGTCACGGAGCTATGACCTAAAATGTTAGTGCGCGTACCCTATATCGCAATAGCCATAAAATGAAATTTTTGAAATAGAATGAATTCAAATGATTGAAAACGTTTACAGATAATATTAAATGCACACGAGACCATTCCAAGTGACCCCAAGGTCACTGGAGGTCATTTGAGGTCAAAGGTCACAAGTTGATCTGAGAAACGTGTGACCATGACAGTTCCCCTTTTTCATGTCCCTGGCACCGCCTATGCTAACATTATACAAACATTGTAATGCGATTTGTATTTATTTAGTATAACATGACTAGCAGGAGCCAAAAAAGAGTGTTTGCCTCTTTTGTTCATTCAGTTGTTAGAAAACTAATCCTCCTATTTTTTAAACTCTTTGAACGCCCATGAATTTTCTTAAAATTTCAGATTTGCGGACCCATGGTAAAAGCCCTATCCATAACCTCTCGATTGATGCCAGTTTCATCGAAATCGGTCGATAAACAACGGAGTTATAACAAGTCCAAAGGTACCCCTCATTTTGACATTTTTACCTCCCTGTATCCACAAATTTCAAAATTTTGAAAATTTCTTTTTTTTAAATATAGTTCACGTCAAGGCAAATCGAAAGCCGTTTGTTGCGATGAAATCGGAGAAGTAGTTCTCGAGATCTCAGCGGGGGTCGAATCCGCCCCCCCCCCTGCCGGGAATCGACCATACCGTCTAGCCCTCCGGGAATAGGGTTAATGCCGCCGTCGCCGCCGTGGCGGCCGCCGGAGTCGAGGCAGCTGCCGTCGCCGTTGTCTCAGTCTCTGTCGCCACCTTGCGAGACTGTCACGAACGGCCGCAGGGGCCGGAGATACCGACTGTTGCGCCAGTATATGTGCTCACTGGGCACACGTACCAGGTAATGTCGTCGCCAGTCAACGCCCATGGCAGTTCCCAATTGTTCCTACAGACTCGCCTTGGAATTCTGCATGAGGACCTGCTGTCCGGTGCGGAGAGGCCGGAGCGTGCGGGCGCACATTTAGTTAAAAATTTAGTTACAAGCGTCCTAGACGAGATACATGCAGTTACATGTACAAAACTACCCGTTATTGCTACGTCTTGTTGCAATTACAAATTTCAATGCCATTTTTTGTACAATAATGGCATGCATCAATTAACTGGTCATTGCCTTATGATTCCTCTAATGCAGGTTGCAACCAGCTTCAGACTTTTTGCATTAAATTTGTCTGGCGCGTCAATGACAGTTGCACAATCCAGATGTCATTACTCCCAACGCAACCACACAAAATAACATGAAAACAAAACACATGGCATGGAAGGAGGAAACACTCAGGAGTCACTTCATTCCACATCACATCACATCACATGACTATGACATATGACCATCACACAGCTCCATGCTTTATTGTTTTTATATGTAATTACAATTAATTCACTTCATTTTCTTCACTATTCGGGCTTGAGTCATCTGAGATTATTGACTGCCGTTTGATAAGCTGCCTCCTTTGCAGCAAGCGCCTGGTGGCGAATTATCCCCGCAGCTGCGGTGTTTAGCCGGTAGACTTTTGTTCTACCGCGCTTAGACTTGGCAGGCTGTTTTTCCTTTCGCCAATAGATGTCTCGGCGCATGATAAGTTTTGTGGAAACCTGGAAACTAACTTCATCGGATGTGTAACTACTATCCAAGATTCGGTTTTGATAGTAAGTCTCACGATCAGGATTTGGCCCTGCACATACTGCCACCTGGTGGGGTCGATGGAAGCGTTGGTCTCTGCGTCACACACTAGATGAAAGGACAGACATTCGATGTCTGCTCGTCGTAGAAACTCTGTTTTGGGTTACCTGGGTCGTGCAGTTGTACAGCAGAGCCGACAAAACTGGCGCTGGGACCAGGGACGTAGCCGGGGGGGGATGGGGGTCATGGCGTTCCCTGAGCCAAACGATCTACACTTTTCTACACAGCGTTTTCGTTCGAATACGCAATAGTGTTCATATATATGTTGCAAAATCAAACATTATATGCATTCCTGTGGGTTAAAAAGGGCGTCAATTACGCAACATTTCTGTTTTTCCCTACAAACTTTGTCATATGTCAGGTGTATATGACAAAATTTGACATTCGGCCACCTCTAGGTTAAATCCTGGCTACGTGCCTGTCTGGGACTACCATGACAATAACAGCAGCTAGCAAAAGAAGTATGACTCATGACTCATTCACTAATTTTTGTCACTACAGCCCAGCGAAGCTGAGAGGCCGGTCGCGTGGCGGAGCCATCGGCGGCGGCGGTGAACGGCCTCATGCGCGCCTGGCCGTAGGGAGGCCACTGTGTTGCGTATGGAATAGGTTCAGCAGATCAGCCAGATACGAAACATTGTCAAGAGTTAGTCTGTGTGATCAACCTGGTATCCAAAGGTACAGAAAGCCTTGGTGAGGCCAGTCAAGGTCAACTGAAGTCGAATGATAAACGTAAAAGATTGTGTCGTTTTCCTGGAGATTCAACCAATCTCAACGAAACTTTCTGAGAAGCCAGCTCACAAAACGAATGTATTTGCCCCGAAGCACGTGTGTGTTAACCCTATTCCCTGCAGGGGGGCTGAATCCGCCCCCCCCCCAGGTTTTTTCCTCCTCGATTCCAGGCTTTTTGACGCAGCTCCACAAAACTTGATGGTTTTTCCTAGCTACTCTTTCTACACACTGTGACAAAACTTTGTAATTTTATTTTGCTCAGGGGCGGAGTCAGGCAACGTTTTTGTGAGGCACCTCAGGCCATTTTTGGCCCTGTTGACGGTAAAAGGAAAATGCCAAAAATAGCGTTTTTAAGATAGAACTTAAAACTGCACATGGGCGCGTAGCAAAATAGTAGCGCCAACGTCCAAATATAATTTTGTTCATCTGAGGCCACTTTACAAGGTCAGGTCAAGATCAAAAGGCAAAATTAGTTTTTATAGTAATAATTTTCGCGCTATTTTATGAAATGCTAAGCCCAGAATATATGTCACGTAGAAAGGTGCCCTCTATTTGTGTACCAAGTTTCAGCTTGATATTCGGTCGGGCCACGGAGCAATGACCTAAAACGTCAGTGCGCGTACGTTATATGAAAATAGCCACAATATGGAATTTTTGAAACAGAGTGAATTAAAATCATTGAAAACGTTAACAGGTAATATTAAATGCACACGAGATCATTTCAAGTAGTTCCAAGGTCAAACGAGGCTATTTAGGTCAAACGAAGTCGAGGCGTCTCGTGCCCGATTGGCTGCGAGCATCGATCCTTAGAGCGAGTCTGCGTCAATGGCTTTGAACTGCTTCAGCCTCTCTAGCCAGACGACGGTACGGGAAGCACAGAAGACGGTATGAAAGACGCGGGAGACTGTACGGGAGGTACAGAGAAGGCTATGGAAGGCAAAGAGCGCAAGTCCACTTGTGACGTTTGAACTCAAAAGACCTCAGGCGACTCCAAGATCACATAATCTGGCCTTGGGCCCATTTTGTGCGTTAAAAAACGGTTCCGATAACTTAGGTTGATTGTATTTTTCAACGTTCTGCTGATGTCCGTCGAGATATATGTAGAAGCGGCTTTCACGCACGGGTTCTCGACTCGCTTTCGTCACGTGTTTTCGAGTGTGGAGTACTACCAGCGACGCAGCCCAGATGATGAGCTCTTGAAAGGGGACCCCTCTCCCCCCATAACGGGGCTCCCCTCTGATCTGGGCCTCTTCATTTTATGGCTTACAATCTTTTGAATAAAAATTGGTCGCTTAGCAGGCCGAAATGACTGTAAAATTGGCAATGGCCCAAATAAGGAATGACGCAGATTTTGGAATTTGCCTCCTCCTCCGAGCAACGGCCAAATTTCCATGATCCCATTCATGAAGGCGGACTTTGTCACAATATATCCGAAGTTGGATTTCACCAACAAAGTGTCATAAGATTCTGCTATATTATGCACCAGACTTTACAGTTCTATCCAAATCGGGCTGATAGTCGTCTCACAACGGTCTGTTTCGTTCAAAGACTGAGCTTTAAAAATGCTTCCACACGCAAAAAGAATTCACGATTTGCTTCTTATACCAAAAATTTTAGAACCTATGTTATGCTTCACCACAATGTTTAACCTCACAAATTACGATTACTGTTGGGCACTGGGTATAGGCAGTACCCCACAATGGAATGGCTGTGGGCTTCTGGCACCCCACAGTGGCGCCGCCCATGGGTATAGGGTATGTGCGCAGACATTGTAGGTTATAGCTCCGTGACCTGACCCGATATCGGCCTGAAATCTTAAATACAAGTGGAGACCACTGCTCTAAGTCATACATGTATTTTGCGTTTGGGTTCGAAAACCAGTGTCAAAAACTGTATATAAAACTGAATTCTGACTTTTGGCCATGGATTGCGTGAGTATGACGCGTTTTTTTAATGCTCGCGACTGCAAAATTATCAATTACATTGGACGCGATAGCAAAACGGCAGAGGCCGGCAAAAAACATTATCGTATCGCTGTTCTTTGGAAAGGTAGCTGAAAACAACGTCAGGGGAAAGCAGTTTCCTCTCACAGTTTATGCGGCACTCACCCACTCAGTTCAGGAGTATGCCGCTGTAGTGTTTGAACCTGGACTCACTTTGTACCAGTCTGAAGAACTGAAACATGGGCAAAAGGCTGTGTCGGATTAGTTAAGAAACAGTTTTATGTCAATTATAAGTCGGCCCTGGGAGCTATCTGTTTGAAGGCGCTCAGTGCCAAACGTCGTTCCATGTCTGAGTCTCGCCTTGCATGCGACCAGGGTGGACCGCAGCGGCATTTTGGCACCCTTCGTTACCCCACGACGTACCCTTAGGCTTGCCGTGTAGCCTGGTCACCCGGTCTCTTTTGCGCGCACCGAACGTTTTAAGGACCAGCCATGTGCAAGATGATTCGCTTTTGTCGACTGTCAGTTACCATCAATGCTCGTATGTTTCAATGGATGTATCTGAATATGTCCGACTCAGCAGCATTCCAGCCGCGTGATTATTGTTGCTAACGCCACCAAATAAGATATCAACCGCATGCCGCCCAAGCAATTCCCCCCACCCAACCAGTGGACGAATGAAAAGGCATTTCACTGCTCTGCGGGAGACAGCGCAACAAGTGCCGAGTGTTGAAGCCTTGTCACTAGGCGCGCCGCCCAGGTGTTGCGTTGCCGGCGCCTCCAGTTTCTACGCAACGTCAGTAACCGGACTATCACAGTGCCGTGAGCGCCGCAGCACGACGCCCACGGCTCTCGGCCGCAGGGTCGTGCCTGGCCGCCGTCAGGCCGGCGACAATAAATCCTCTACAGCTCCGATCACTGGGCAACGGACAAGACGAACGACCTGCCATCAGCACGGGTGGCAGCCACCAGGCCGCAGCCGCGCGGCACACTCTCATGTCACACCTCTGTGCCGAGCAACGATAGGTCGGGAACGCGGCATCGTTGGTGACGCGGCGGTTGCTCGTTTTGTTTGCACTTCGGTTGATTCCCGGACGTAACCACGGCTCTCAGGCGGGGGTTTTGAGAGCAGCGATCCCATCCAGACTGCAGTCAGCCCCTGATAAGTTGTCTGCACTTGGTTTGCAGATAGGTTCTTCATCAGCCAGCCACATGTGTGCGCTCTCCTTGATTCTTCGTGTCTACCAATGAGGTTCACTAGCAGCTGTAGTAGCCTGTAGTATTTTAGTACCGCTCCGTAGTATTCGTCCCTAGCCGGGTCATGAAGTCCGGCTAATCAGACGTGTTCTTCTATCCTAGAGCTGTCGGTCTCACCTCTGATAACAACCCTTCTGTGGCGTTCTGTACCCACCGAGAACCGACGTCCGTTCTCTCCCCCGCAGGATTTACCACCACTGCGTAGTACTTCCTAGGCGCGCTTCGCGATTTGGTGATATGGTCTCCACGGTCGGACACTGGTCAACAACCTGCGCATGGTTGGCAGAAGATCGTTCTGGTTTCGTAGCGCATTCAGATCCGAGTGTTGACCCTGAGAAACCTTAAATTGTGAGGGGCTTCTAACAGCATCTGAATTCGACAGTAACTCAAACACTGGTCCGTCAGAGGGTCTCTCAAACCGGAAGCTCCCGACTTGGGAATGCTCCGCGAGAGGACAGGTCCTTGGAATGTGCAGCCACCTTACCTGCATCTTACTTGTTACAGCCATGATTTTTTTGAGGCTGAGTGCCTCTCAGGAACAGTATTAACCGCCGTGTTCCGAAACTATTCGTACATTCAACTAGCACAGGCTCTTTCCAAGGTCAAGGACAAACAAACTGACCATCAGTTTACGGAAACCGATCAGACGGCAGATTTCCCGCTTTACTGTGCACTAGGACTGAGCTCTTCACAACCAGGGGCTGTGAACTAGATTCAGACCACGGCCAGAGCTGCATCGACTAGTTTTCCTCATGATTTCTCACGAACGTCTTCACCATCACCTTCCAGAAGGCCTCTTAACAATGTCGCGAGTGACACATCTCGCGTATTATGTACGGCTAGGACTCGTTGCTTTCCTCTGAACACGCGCAGTAGAAGGGAGTTTCGCGCTAGCGCGCACCGGACGGGTGGTCAAAAAGTACCTTTCTGATCTCGGCAACGGAGAGAGCTAGGTACATGAAATTTGGTGGAAAGGATGGGGCTATAACCATTTACATTGCGTGCGATTTCTGTGACACTAGATCATTATCTTCAAGGTCGGATGGGATGGAAAAGTCCAATTTGGACGCTTTCTCGGCCCGCAGAGGTCATTTTGTACAGCTTATCAAATGTGGCGGGAAAAGGGTGTTTGTTTGGCCGTTAAAACGTGGAAAACGGCACATTCCATCCATCTGACGTCTTCACGAAGGATTTCGGGTCGAGGTCATGAGAGGTCATTTACTTATGGCGTCATTTTTTCGTCGTTGCAGATTACAAATCAAGGAACATGGGACAGCTTGAATGTAAATAAGGGCGCGACACGTATCTTTTGGCGTATTTTCAGTGAAGGCAGCCAACATTGATACATTTGTTCACTTCCAGCGTTTATATTTATATATGTATATGCGTGTGAGTATAAATATGCCAGACGTGTTTTTAGTAGGGTTTAGTACGATTTTTTAGTACAACGAGCACTTCTCCTTCATTTGCATGCAGTTGCTGATGTCGAGCTGAAAACGTAGCGTAATTTGCTCTCTTCAAGAGCGCTGCATTTTACAAGCCATTGTTCTACGTGACGGATGTATTTACTGATCAAATTCAGTGTTTGTTTGGGAAAGCCGCCGCTGAGCTACAAAACATTATAGGTGGCGCCACGTGGATAACATACAGTCGGCGCCCCCGCCTCGTTACAAATGCGACTCCTAGATGGCGCAGGCGCGTACTGACGGGGTCTGGGTATATACGCCAGAAGGCATGATATCAACTACTTCAGTTAAACTTGAACGTGTTCCGATGACTCATAAGACTCATTGTCCCACGGCGACCCACCGCCATCTTCTTACGGCGCCGGGCCCTGTCGTGGGAATCCCGGCCAGTTACTGGGACCTGCCGTGGGAATCCCGTCTAATCACTGGGACCTACCGCGGCAGTCCTGGCCAGTTACCACCACGTGGCGCCATGGTGAGCGTGCTCTTTTGAATGCCAAACTTTTGATTTAGGGAAAGGACGCATATTTCGCTTTGTATCTTCTCTCTCTTCGACCAGTACATCCGAATGGTTCAGCTGCTGGACCTCGTTCTTACGTCATCATCACAAGCATGTCATACTATACCAGTATTTAGAAACACATTAAACAGGCCAAGACAGTTGAAATATATTCCAGAAAGCCAAATACAACTAAAAATAGTTAAAAAGGAGTATTTTCGGTATGCTGATGGAAAAAAGCAGGTCTTTCAAAACAGCAATGTGACGGGCATGCATGACGCGGGAGCCAAATTCAGTGACATGATAAATATTTTTTTCAGGAAACAAATGGCGGCACCGACTGATTTATTTTATATCTTTCCTTACACTGTTTCCGTATATATCGACATCAGAGTTTTTGGGAAAGTCATTGAAGCCAACATTAAAACATTTTCGCAAAACATACCTATCTGTAACTACGTTAATAAGACTTCAGTTCATTATGTTCTGTTCTGATGCACATGAGTCGCATGATAATGATATTTTGCCACAGTTTAGGGGAAGTGGGTGTATTACGCCCTCTTGGCTAATTGCGCCGACCCACATTGCCGCGAATATCCATACATTTCATTCTTTCCTATTTGAAAACCGAAATTACCACCACTGGACTGCTCTTTTTCCGATGCCGACGTAGGGAGAATTGAGGTGAACTGCGCTCTCGATTTCCAGGTGTCCAGCGACTCTAGGTACGACATTGGCGTAAAGATCGAGCTCAGATCCGTGCTGTGCACCCTGACCGCTGCCCGAACCTTGCCGGCCGCGGCTGCGGCGACGCCTGAGACGGCGAACATGAGGGGGAGACGGCGGTGCCGCGACTGACGGTCGCCCCACTGAAAACCCAGGATTCGTGCGAGTGCTGCAGGCGCGTCTGCCCGACTGCCAGCACCACGAGCCCACGCCGTTCTCAGCCGCCTTCGTCTGCCAACCGATGCGGAACGTCGCACAGGCAGAACAGGACAGTGGTGTTGATTTCGTTCTCAGCGCCGGCCATCGTGACTCACATCCTTTACTCAGTGTGTGACTCTTAGTGGGGATGTTGCCGATCCGTCGTTGGGTATCGGTGCGTACCACTCGTGCGACTTCGTCCATTTTTTTCGTTTTACTTCAGTTGAGACGCAGAGGTAAAAAGCCAACAATGCTGTGGAACCAGTGCCAGATACAATGTATCTCGTATATTGTTTATTTTAATAGGTGTGCTTTGACTCTCAGAATGATAATACCAGAATGATTTGTATTGGTACCATGTTTGCTGTCAATGGTACAGCGGTTAAACGTTTTTGGACAAAATTTTCTTTGACCTGACCTAGGACAGAGATCTGGTCTGATCCAACGTCGCAATTTTATTACAAGACCTAGAAACAACTAAGAAAAATGCGCGCAGAATTTCGTGGCGTTGCGATTGTCTGTTTCCTTGCATTTTATGAAAAGCCTCGCGAGGCACTGTCAACAGTATCCCCTGAGTTGTGGCCCGGTTAACATGGGTCGTTGCTGGTAGTCTCAGAAAAAACCTGTTGGGGACAGGCAAACCTCTTGTCAGTTGAGAAATAAAACATCCTGTCATTCTCTAACGCAAAGGAACACGAACATGGGTCGTTGCTGGTAGTCTCAAAAAAACCGTTGGGGACAGGCTCTCGTCAGCTGAGAAATGAAATATCCTTTTTATTCTTTATATTTTTTACATTATTTAAACATCTTTTTTATTTAATTTCCGTATCTTATGCTGAAAAATGTTCCTTCCTCGTTGCCATGGTAACGATCTGTGACGTCGTAACTCGACTGACGTCACACATAGTCGTTTTTCCCGCCCAGGCTGACACTAACAAACTTCTAAATAAGGTTGACAAGTCTAAGCTGACATTTTTTACCATGTAATTAAATACCGTGTAATTTAACTGGCAAAGGACATCTAAATCAAACGTTGCCGTATCGCATGCTAACCAGGACAACGGCTTCGTAACGTAGTGCTCCAGTTTTCTCTGTCACTTCACATTACCGAGATAACAGGTGGAGTCCTTTGCGGTGCCCGCCTCGCAAGACGGAAATGCCTCTCCCGCCGGGCCGGGGATGAAAAGCAGCCTCACTAATCAGGACCGTGCGCTGCAAAACCGCTGCCAGTTCGCTGGAGGTTCGGTTGTCGGTCCCAGACAGACATGCCGCGCCACGGGACTTCCCCCCGTTTCACCAATGGAGGCCCGTCGCCGGCAGTCGCCAGTGGGTGACGTCATCAAATGTAAATACTGCTGCTCTCGCTATAGCTTATCACGCTGTGACGTTTGCCAGACCACTCAAACTCTGGGCGCAGACGTGCCGTGCCTGGTTACGGGCCACTCGCTTACCGACCCCTGACCTGCAAAGGCCTTTAGGGTCTTACGGACCCCTCACACATGCGGGCCCATGGCCTATGGATGCCTAGCCACGGGCCCCAACCGAGCTCCCTGGGCCACGGGCCCCTTGACTGCGGACCCTGCTTGTCTTACTGCCCCTGACCTACGGGTTCGTTACGGACTTCTAGGTGAGGACTTAATCAACGGACGACTGGCTTAGTGGCCCCTGGCACACCAGCCTCTCTGGCATGCGGGCCACTGTCCTATGGGCTTAGGGGCACACTTGCCTGTTTGTTCCTGGCTTTTGGGTCCCTTGATGTTTTTCTTCCCGCGACCTAAGGGTCCCTTTTACCTGCGGACCCCTCCAAAATTTATAGAAATCTCTGGAATATTATGACGTCATCAAGAGGCCCAATGCCGAAGACGAACCAGGGTTTGGCCAGTCCTGTGACGTCACGACGACGGCCTCACGGGAGAAAACTCTACTTTTGTGAACAGACCTGTCCTTTATTCAGGCAGCTCACTGCGCTTTCTTCTTTTGTAAACGGCCCTACCGTGAAGCACCTTAATTCAAGAATGCCGCGTTGCTAAGACACTGAAGGCCAACAGAATGACAAAAGGTGATGGTCACCAAAGGCACTGCATAAACCCTACGTGCCTCCATTTCACATGAGATGACCGAAAACATAATGCGCAAAATAGGTCAGATATGATGATTTTAGAACGACGAAGAACGAGGCTTTCTAATGATGCCACTTTCAGTCCTCAGTCATCATTAGTCTGGATTTTAGGACGGGGGAGGGTCAGACGGAGCACTTCGTGATGACGTGTTCGGGCAAAAGTACCATGACAAGCCTGGTTAAAAACGCAAACTGCGTTTTAGTACGAGTCAAGGCAGGCCTTCCGCATCGAGAGATATCCGTCCCCTGCAGTTCAACCCTCGCCAGCCATTGCGCCGCCATCAGTTCGTCACGCGAGAACACTCTCCTTCAGTGAGCATTCCGCGATGCGTAAACGCGCCGCAGTCCGCTCGCTTCGCGTCATCGGGAATCCAGACTGTGACTGGGCGTCTACCTTTCGGCACCGGCCGCTGCGTCTGTGACGTGGACCTAGTGCAATAGTCGTACCAGCTGCTGTGCCGGTGACACTGGTCTGGTGAGTTGGCGGCTCGACGGTCGCGGCCGCCGGATGCTTTGCCACCAGCGACGTTAAGGGGAATACCCGTGCAGATCAGCACGCCCACCGGAGGCGGCGGCGGACCACAGACACGGCCCCGGCTGCTGCTCGACGCCCGGCTGCAGGACTTGGCAGCCTGCCAGGAGGCGGGGGGGGGGGGTTGGCGCCACGGTGACGGTCCGACAATCTCCGCGCAGAGGCGCACCGTCTCGCCGTCGTCTCCCGGGAGAGGGGAGGGGCCAGACAGCCCTGTCAGGCGTCTGGGAGTCCGATATCGTCGCGCTCCTCTCGGAACGCTCGGCTGGCGGGTGATGTAGTTTCGGCGGCTGCAGCTGGGGCGACTGTCGTGAGACCGTGCGGGGGGAGGGGCGCCGGAGAGCAGTCGTCACAGTGACGGCCCGCGGTGTCCGGAAACCTGTGTCCTGCTGTCAGATACCCGTCGGGAGGAAACAGGCGGACGTGCTCGGGAGTTCGTCGGCCTGTCCGGATGCTGTCGAGCATCCGTTTGCTCCTGGCAGGGGTGACGGCAGGCGTGGCGCCGCCTGGCTGCCGGCGGCTCGCTGTCCGTCCGTTTGCCAGGGTTCTGGCCGCGCAGCTGTGAGCTGGTGCTCGCTGTTTTCGCGGAGCTGGCCGGATTACCGCCACCGCTTGGTGTTTGGTCGCCTCGGCTGAAGCTTGAACTTCCCGACCGATGACGCTAGTTGACTTCCTTTTCTGCTCAGTCGGCATTTGTTTACACGTCAACAGCCTCCTGGCCCCATCTGTCCGCCAAACTCTGCTCGCGATGAGCAGTATGCTGAACGGCTCGTGCTTTTGGCGCCCGGGCGGAAGTGGGGACTGGCGACGGCGTGGGGAAGGATGCATCGGGAAATAAACCGAGCGGTCACAGAGGTTCCGAGGCTTGCTGGGTGGTAGCCGCGGCTCCGCCACGGCCACCGGACAGCAATGGTGAATTTCAACACGGCTTTCCGAAGAAAAAAATGTAACGAAGTTAAAACGGATGCTTTACCTACGTGCACCTGCAACTTAACAGAACGAAACCATTTTTATAAGTCTTTGCTAAATTTCCTACGGAGCGTACAGTAGG